>BSBN01000055.1:6250000-7500000 GCA_027924645.1 Cunninghamia lanceolata | reverse complement strand
GTACATCCAAAATCAGGTCACCCAACATCATCAACAATAAAAAGATACCGTTTCCATTGATACAGTAAAACATAAATATGCAATGAAAAACATAAATATGAAAAATACAATGAAATACGTATTAGTTTTTAATATGTAATGTCCACTAGTGTATTGAACTCCTTACGAAAAATGCAATGAAATACATATTATTTTTGTACATTTAAAGTCCACTGTATTGAACTCCTTGTGTTTAATAGTGTATTACAAACCTCCCGAATGTTTATAGGTGTTCCAGCCTTGGATGAGTGCATTGCTAACTCCAGAGAACAAATGCAATGAACATAGTACTGATGTGTCTAGTTCCATATAAACCCCTTCTTCAAGCGAAACAGGAGTGATGAAAGAAACACAGAGTTCAAAAGAAAAACAAGTGTCCGCACAGTGCAAGTGTGATGAAGTGAAAATGTTTATTGCGAATTTAATCCCTAAATTCTCTAATCCTTCATATAAGTCTAATGTCTTGGATGAGATAGAACAAAAACTAAACTACAATTTCAAGAGTAGAAAATTGCTGAAAGATACATTTTGTCAGCGTTTGGAGATACTAACTCTCAACGTTTTTAAACGATGCAAGATATGCGATGAAGCCTTTGAATCAGAAGGTCTGAAATCTTATGAAAAAATGGAGTTCCTTGGGAATTTGTTCCTCAAGGTAGCAATAACAATATATTTATACAATAAGTATCCCCACGATCAACCGGGCATTTTGAGTCGCTGTAGTTAAATTAGAAGTTCATAAGCATCTTACGTTTGCAAATAAATTACTCGAAGATAAGGTAACTCTTTAAAATATTTGATCTAGGTTTGGAGAATGATTAATTCTTATTTTAAGGAAATCCACACTTGGTGTTATGTAGGTGAAAAAATTCATTAAAGACATCGAAGACAATTGTAACGATGTGAATCCACCCTCAGTTTTGGTTAATATAGTTGAATCAATAGCAGGCTCAATGTTTATTGATAGCAGTGCTGGGTTAATGGAGAACATCAGCTCTTGTGTGAACGAAGTTTGGGAGGTACAAAATGAACACAATTGCATATTCTGTTTTTTCATTGTAAAATTCATTTTCTTTGGTATGCACCTGAAGGGTTTTGATTTGTTTGGGCAACCTCAATGGGCTATTATTAACCTCTGCATAGTTTTTAGTTTTAAACTAGATCAAATATTTAGTATTTTTAAGGTTAAAAATAGATTTTATTGAAGGCTATTCTTAAATATTAAATGATTTATTAAATAATTATTTGTCTTATAAATATAATATAATTATTTACTAGATTCTAACATGAATGAAATGCAAAATTACTAGTAATTTTTGCCTATTAAAAAGGATCTTTCAACAAGTAAACAGTGTTGCATTAAGTACAAGATATCAACTATTAAACACTACAGTCTTTCCACCTTTCATCTTTTATTGTACTAATTTCTTTTTTTTTTCAGTCCAAATCTTAAGATTTCATTCACCTAATAAAATATTGTGTATGCTGACACAATCTTTACTTTTATTTCTCTGTAAATACTATATTGTTTGTAGAAGCTCAAGATTTTGTTAGAACCACTAGCCACTCCAGAGACATTGGAGAGGAATCGCATTTCTGAACTTCAGGAATTATGTCATAAAAAGCGTAAGCGTGTTGAGTACAAAGACCATAAAGTGACTGGAGAGGAAAAGATAGCTGTGGAAGTACTTATAGATGATGTGGTGGCTGGAAGGGCTGAAAATATAAAGAAAGAAGTGGCAAAGAAAAGTGCTGCAAGAAAAGTTCTCAAACATTTTAAAAGCGGAATGGAACCAAAATTAAGTGAATAACAAAATTTGTATGAAATACAGTAGGTTGAATGTTTCTCTGTGGTTTTCTTTGCACTATGAATCACTGAACAAGCTTTTCTTCTGGTTTTCAAGTCCATGGACATGGTTTCGTTACAAAACTTTTTGACAATATGTTCAATGCTATTTTTCGAGGGGAGCAAAGCTCAGCAACATTGGTCTATCAAACCCACGTTGCCGAATATATCATATTAAAATAATAATTATTTTGAAGAGTATATTTTCCAAATTTTTAATATAGATGTATTTTAGATATTTGGTCTAGTAATATTTAATAGTAATATTTAAGGTTACAAATGAATCTTGTATAAAAAATTAAGTTTGTGGTAGTTAGGATCAAGCTCACAAGGCTCAAATTGGGTCATAAAGTTTTTGAGATAAGTTCAAACATTGAAACATTTGTTTCATCTAGACAATAAATTATTTCATAAAAGTGAAGTGATTCAAAACAATATCAACATTATTTATTCACAATTGATTCTAAAACTAAATTCTATCCATTTATTTAATCCTTTAAATGCCCTATGATTTTACTCTAGGTTTTCGTCCTTCTATCTTATTAAGGTTTTAGATCTGAGTTCTCTCACACTCTTATACGACTTACAATTTCACTATAGGGTTTCATCCTTATATCCTATCAAATATTATATCTAAGGGCAAGGCTATAAAGGGGCTAAGCCTTATCATGTCAATAGATTTTGTGACACCTTGATTTGAGCTTGATTTGAGCTATATTATGGAAAAAGATATAGTAATGTTCATTTACAATCTTTCACTACAATATGTATAGATTAAACATGTGAAATCATATCCAAATTATTCCCATAAACCTTTAAGGGATCATCCCATCCTATTTTGATTATCTGATGACATAAATCTTGAAATAAGGGCTTGTAAATTATTTACTTAGATGTTCCCAAATGGATAATGAGCTTATAAACAATTATTGCATTTTCTTATAATCCTTATGTGGTAATCTCAAACATCAAACATCATATTGATGACGATGAAATTCTTTTCTTGAGGCACTTCTACCTACTCTTAAAAAAAAGTACACTTGATTAATTTTATACGTATTCATTTAAAGAATTGTGGAATGAAATTTATTGCGCCTAAAGAACTCGAGTATAGTTTATCATCTTCCACATCCTCTAACATTTCTAAGTTCTAAAACTCAAATATATTTTAAAAAGTCAATGATATTATATAGAAAAGAGATAATGTGCATCCAGGAAATAATAATTATGGAGCCAATACTTTTATTTGGATAAATGTCTTAAATTTAATTAAGAAAATATTTATAAAGATTTTACAAAATTTATATGATACTCTTATTAATATGCTCATTTCACTTTGGATACTTTGCATATTCACAAGGAACTTCCTATTGTTGATATACTATTTAGCTATGAATATCTCTGAAGTGAGAAAATTTGGGATTGTTCAAGATCATATTAACAAGTATGATCATAGAATACTAATGTATTGTCATAGGCTTATGCAATACGAATATTGTGGAGTTAGAGTATTGTTTCGGGTGGTAATGTCTCATAGCTTACTATTGATACGGAAGAAACTACATGATGTATGGCTAAGAATTGGGTATTCTATTACGAATAAAGAGTCTTTAGAGTATGTATGGTAGTGTAGGTCTACATGTAACATTATTGGAATGCATGCTATTAGGACATGTTGATGGGTGTTTTTGTACACAAACAACATAGATAAAATACCAAGTACTTATGCTTCTATGAACTCAACCTAGTACTCAATTAAATTTCTATTCTTCTTCTCATTTGATCCACACTATTCTCCTCTACTCTTTCTCATTACTAGTGGATAGGTAGTATTTAAAAATACCATGGTAGGTTTTCATATTTCAAAGTCATGAGAACCCTTCACCTATATAAACCCCTTAAAAGAAGACATTGTCACTTGCACAACACACCCCATTTCCACTTAAAATCAAACTCAAACTCTTTTGAGGGTAAGAGTCTTTTTTACATATTAATTTCTTGAATCATGGAGTACATATTAGATCATATATTTCTAAATAGGTAGAGTCAATCTTCAATATACAAGATATCTAATAGAGATAGACAAAAATACCCTACTACCTCATGTAAAAAATTTGCAACCACCAAACTTATCCACAAGAATTTGATCTCAATTAAATTTTTAAACAATTGCGCTTGCCACAAATACTTGATTTTGTTTACATGAGATTATCTCTAATTTTCATTCAACTCTTATATTCGACCATCAAATCTATTGAATCATAATCCACCAAGTTAGATTGACCATTTATATGTTTACACCAATTGTCATAGGCCTCCTTGAGATCCTCACTCATTGGAATATTGAAATACCAACTACCCATATCCAATAACTCCGCCCACTACTCATTTATCATGACACTCAAATTTGAAAGCACCATTGGTGTATTAAGATGTTCTCACCACCTTTATACTTTTTCACACAACATTGAGAGGATATTTCTTGCACTAGATAACTATGTGAGGACCAACACCCATATCTATAACTTATTAATAAACCAACCACATGTAGACATTGATATATCAATATCACTAATGAGTTCTTTAGAATAATATAAAATAATTTGAGCCCATCACATGTATCACAACCTACGATTACACTACTACACCACAAGAACACTAAGAACACACATCTTTGGGTCCATAAGATCTCTAGTGCATATCTTTCTAGCCAATTGTAATAACCACATGATATCCCCCTATGACATGTAGTAGTAGTCAATCAAAATGATCCAAGGGTCCTCAAGGCCCATCCTCTTTCAAACATAAAATGAGGCTAGGGAACTAGAGAGTTGTACATCCCAAATGAGACGACTGGTTATTGTAACCCTACACTAACATATCACAAACCTTTTACCAAGATCTTCATTGGGCATCAGATCATCCACATCATTTTAAGATCATATGACACATTACTCTAGAATGACATCACCTCCATACACAAGGGCTCATGGGACTACCACACTACTCCACACTAGAACATAGTGAATGCAAATACTCCTGGACACCAAAAGTAAAGAAGGGGCTTGTTGACTTGTGAAAATACACATGTTAAAATTAAGAGTCAGAGAAACCAAATCCTCTCTTGAAAGAAGACTAAGAAGCATCCCAAAGGTCTCAAGTCAATACATCTTGGTATTTCTATAAGGAAGCTATGTTAATGGAAAAAAATCCTACACTAATCTTGAGAGGAGGTATTGAAGGTACAAGACAACTAAGGGGGGGGGTTAATTAGTTGTATCAAAAAATTTAACTTCTCTTTCATAAAATCACATTCACATTCACTTTCTTTAACCCCTTAATCTATTGTGAAGATTAAACATGAAATGCAGAATTAAAACCTAAACACATTAACACCATACACACATGAACACATAAATTTTATGTGGAAAACCCTAAAAGGGAAAAACCATGATGAGTGTTAGCTCACAATATAATGTAGTAAAAATATGAAATAACAAAATAGGCTCAGTGTCCAAAACAATGCTCACAACAAAAAGGCTCACTGCCAAGTGGTGGCTCACTGCTGAGGGGTGGCTCACTTCCAAGATGGGTGGCTCACTGGGCCATGAAATGGTATGATAGCATCTACCACATGCTTGAGTTGAATTCTAATGAAGTGCAATACACATCACCTTCCCTGCCTCACAACACAATAACTTTCATCCTTGCATCTTCACACACACGTACTTTACACATGGATTCATAACATTTATTTATATGAGTCATCAACCTTGGAACATACATCAAGGTTGGCAATACAATCTACAACTTGTGGAACAGTCTCCAAGGTCAGCAAACATACATAATTTGAATTAGGTTTGAACCTAAATATCCCACAAGGAATGAAGGTGAGCCACTTTACACTTTAGCTTAGACCTAAATCTGTCCATGCATGCTATGCAACACTTACATGATCATCAAAATATCTCCTTAGTCACCGCAATCATCCAAGGTTGGCCAACCAACACAAACACTTAAACTTCTTGATCACACACTTTCATGATCACCTCCATAACTTGAAAACCTTATACAATACTTTAACACACTCTCAAAACATCCACGAACAACATAAATTCACCAGAGAACTAACAAATTCAGGTACAACAAATCTTACTTGAAGACAATTCACAAACTACTCACAAACAATACTGTCAAGCTTTGCTACTTAATAAAATAGCTTTTTGGAGCACCAAATCACAAATGCTTTGAATACAAGATAGATTTGTACCTTATAAATACTCATCTAGAATCGCAAGACCTAAAACCAAACTATGGAGAAATGTGGACGAAAATACTTTCTCCCAATCATACTGTAAACACTGTTAGACATAGTCTTCAAACTGGTGACCATAACTTTCACAGTAGAGCATTTCGGAGCACCAAACTGTGGATTTAACATCTACAACTGGTTCTCTAAAACATATCCAAATTCCATTTTCTAGTCTTCAGTACAGAATAAATGTAGAGCAAAAATTCAGATAGTATCCTATAAGCAAGAATACATCCTCACAACTTTGTCTTCAGTATGAACCAAAATTGTTCAAAAGAACTTGGAAACTCAATATCAAGAACATATTCTTATCATCTTTAGCACTTATACAACACAATACAAAGAAACTAACTCATCAAAATCAACTAACAAAGCAAGAGCACAGTTGACACTAATGACAACACAAACATGTTGACATCAATGACAACACTGATTAGCACTTACTTGCAACAAGAGGGTTATGCAAAACTTTTTAAATCTTTTTAATAGTTAAAAAAATTATAAAAAATAAAATAGAAATAGAAATCATACCATAACACAAGGATTTACATGGAGAAAATCCTTTCAAAAGAAAACCCCACACTTATAAAGTAGCTCAATATATTATTCAGAAATCTTAATAAGATTATAATATACTTGCAAAGAAATTTTTTTAGGAGTATCACCAACTAGACATCTGGAGGTAACTTAACAACATCTATAAGACTCTCATACACAACCTCCATCTCAAGCACCTAATATATAGGATATACAATACATGCAACTATCAAGTGGTAATTAGAAAACCATGAGCTAAAACCACCCAATAGTGGCACCCAAATATTAGGGTTCCATTATCTCCAATCACAAGTGTCTTATGATGTGTCATAATGTGCATCATAAGTTGGTCAGCACATGAAACTCCCCCTTACAATTTTTTTTTTGTGTCTAACATATTTTTATATTTTCCAATACAGGAGGTGCAACTTCCAAAGGCCATAACTTTTAATTTGGGAGGCTAATTCGACCCTTTTTTAAAATTTGTATAGCTCAAAGAGAACTACACATTGGGCATCCTATAACTAGAGTTGAAAAATATAAATTTTTATTTTTCCCAAATGTCAACTCTATAGCTTTAAAATTGATTTTATTCAATTTTATAGCTGAAAAATGACACTTTTTGTAATTGCAATGTTGAGATGCTTTTCTCAATATTCACCAACTTGTCAAACACCTTCCAAGAGGAAAGAAGGGAGTATCAACACCAATATCTAATTTATATGGGCCAAAATGCCTAGACTCTAAACACCATCTAAACTTTTGTGTGAACATAGGCTTAGTTAATGAATCTACAAAATTCATCAAAGTCTCTACCTTAACTAGTTTCACCTTTCTATCCTCGACCATATATCTATTATAATGATATCTTACGTCAATGTGCTTGGTTCTGGCATAAAATGTAAAGTTCATAGCTAGGTATATCACACTCTAAATATCACAATATATGATTATTGCACCATGTTTTATCACAATATCTAAACACAATCTCTTAAGCTAAATGGCTTCTTTACAAGCATGGGTAGCAACCATATACGCAACCTTAGTATTGGAAAAAGAAAACCACAGCCTATTGCTTACTCATATAACTAATTACTCCACCAAATAAATTAAATCTATAAGCATTGGTGGATATTCTACTATCAACATCACTTCCCTAGTGTAAATCCACATAACCTTGAATATCAAGGGAATGCCTATCTCCTATCAACATACCATTATAACAGAAGGAATACTTTGAGATATCCCACAAATATTTGAAGAATCTCTTAAATATATCCCAATGTACTCTACTAGGATTAGACATATATTTGGAAAAAAACTCATTGCTTGGGAAATGTCTAATCTAGTACAAACCATATCATACATCAAACTTCCAGCTGGTAAGGTACAATGCTCATATCTTCCATCTCTGATGGGGATGTTGGATATTATGGACTAGGTAACTTCGTATAACTATAAAAAGAACACACAATGGTTTAATATGCTAAACCTTTGCGAAATTGAATTGATATAGAACTACATGACAAAATGTTTTGGAAACAAAATTTTAGATCTTATTGATTCTAATGTATTAAGTATTATAAATGTTCCTTCCATTGGAAAATCTATATATAATGTTTCATTTATTGATGATTATAGGAAAAGGACATGGGTATATTATTGAAAGAATAAATTTGATGTTTTTAGTTGATTTAAAGAATTTAAAGCAATGGTTAAGTTGCACAAAAAGCTATAAATGCAGAGAGAATGCAGAGAGAATGAGTTCACACTTATCTAGTTATTAATCTATTGATTATAAACCAATCAATAGATAGAATTAGTTTTCTTGTCAGGAAAATTTGATTTAAATTTATACTTTTCCTATGTCAACATGATAATTTTTTAACAAAAAATTATAAAAAAATAATTTATCTATATTGTGATTGGCTGAAAAAGATGACCTCTTCTTTGCCCATTGTCAGAGAGTGCAACAAAAAGCTGTAAATGCAGAGATAATTTTGGTTTGAGGGTAGGATGTTGTAAGTAAACAAATTATGAACACAAATTTTGTCTCCCACTAGCTAAGTCATGCCTAAATGGATGGCGATAATTATGAGAGGGAAGAATCATCAATTTTTATGAATTTAATTTTTTATTTCATTAGCTAAACTAAAAAATTACTTTTGCCAAACGGACAAAGTTATAATATTAATAATACTATTAAAAATATAGGATTCTACACATTTTATTTTATGAAATTAGATTATTTTATGGATTTCAATTTTATTTACTCAAGAGTTAAAAATCTAGTATTTCAAGTTTATTTACTAAAAAGTTAAAAATCTACAGTATCATGAAAAATATTTTGCCATGTTATTACATTTTTTATTTTAACACATTTTAAATTATCATAGTATTAATATTATTAGATTTTAATATCTTAAATAGACATTTCAAATCTCTATACACTCAAGTAGGGTCAGGGCTCTCCACATAATATAAATATGCAATAGTTAAAGAAATATTTGTGTTGAACATGATGATATTTTAGTAGAGATATAGGAAAAATAGTAGAATCACCAGGGGCTGCACAAGGGTTCTCTGATCCTCTAATGTGCTTCTCTCTGGGATCCTTTTTTGTTCTTTAAAATCTCTTAGACAATCTTGATTCCATCGTAATCTTTCTCTGCTCTGAACGTTTTCATTGACAGTTCTCCATTGTGGCTTGCAGGGTATTATTTGCTATAATATAGTCATATATGTTTTTGTCCAGTGTATTTATTAAAAAACTTGTCTTGCTATTTCTCCCGCCTTGTGTCTGCGTCATCTAGGTGTCACCCAGGCATTGCTTGGGGAGGGTGTCGGAAGAGGTATTGTGAAAAATCTATTGCAGCTACTGATTATTAATTTCCTATCTTATAAGATTATTTGACTGTCAAAAAATTAATTAATTTACAGCAAATATTAAATAATAACACAGCTGCAACTTCACGGAAAAATCACGGAGATAGAAAAATAAAATCAACACAAGATTTTGGACAAATTGTCCCTGGAAAAATCCCGAAGGGAAAACCAGTACTGCAGATGAGGAACTTTATTAAATCAAATCAAGAGATACATAGACTGCTTGCCTCTTACTGGCAGAGCTCCGGCAATGATCTCCTCTGGAAATTCTTCTCCCAATTTCTCCTATAGAAATTCCACTATTGCTGTCTCGAATGCTATCGCTGCGCCCTTGCTCTCATTGCAAATCAATTTGCTATCACCGCAAATTTATTTATTTGCTATCGCTGCAAATACTTCTCGGATCTATGTTCTCCAAATGCCTATTGATCTTCTTTTATAATCCCCTCATTGAAAACCAATGGCCATGATTTAATCTTAATCAATGGCTATGATTAATTAGACTCTAAACCCTAATATCTAGAAGTCTCTCGAGAAATCAATTATCTAGGTATGGAGATAATTATTCCAGCTGTGTTTCCAGCCTCGTAATCACCACCTGAGACTAGAACACCTGTCCAAGCTACATTTAAAATTAACACTCCCTCTTAGCGAGGAAGGTGTTCTGCATAACACCCAACTTACCTCTAAAGAAGATGAATTTTGCCTTCCCCAATGCCTTTGTCAAAATATCTGCTACTTGCTGATCTGTAGGTATATACTATAGCTAAACAACACTCCACTATACACAATCCCTGATGAAATGATATCTGATGTCTATATGCTTAGACCTATCATGAAACACTGGATTCTCAGATAATCTGATGCAACTCTGATTATCACAGTGTATCACTGTAGTCTCAACCCTCTGACCAAACAAGGCTACCAGCAACTTCCGAAGCAATATAGCCTCACACATTGCCATGCTAGCTGCTATGTATTCTGCTTCTGCAGAATTCAGAGCCATGGACTTTTGCTTCCTATTGTACCAAGAGACAACTCCTGATCCCAAACTAAAGCAGCACCCTGAAGTGCTTTTCCTGTCCACCGCACTACCTGCCCAATCTGCATCAGTATAGCCTATCAACTTGCTACCATCACCTCGAGCATATCTGATCCCATACTCGATTGTACCACGCAAATACCGCAATACATGCTTTGCCTCTATCCAATGCACTCTCTTCGGCTCAACCATGAACTGACTAAGAGAGTTTACTGCAAAGGATATATCTGGCCTAGTGTTGACCAAATACATGAGAGATCCAATCAACATCCTGTATAAGGTGGGGTCTACATCCTTTTCCTTGGATGTGTCTACCTTCTTCCAATTCATGATCATAGGTGTAGACATGGCTCTGCAATCTTGCATCTCAAACCTCTTCAAGATTTCAATGCAGTATTTCCCTTGTCCAAGGAAAATCTCTCCATCTGTCTGCCACACTTCCATGCCTAGAAAGTAGTGCATAAGCCCCAAATCCTTCATCTCGAACTCTGCTGCAAGGTCCCTCTTGCACTCCTCTATAAGCCCCAGTGAACCTGTTAAAAACAAGTCGTCCACATATAGAACAAGAATGAGAATTTCACCCCCAACCACCAAGTAGTAGAGGTTAGCATCCGCCTCACTCTTCACAAAGCCTATTCCCTGCAAGTATCTATCAATGCGCTCATACCACGCCCTAGGAGCCTGCTTGAGTCCATACAAAGCTTTCTTCAATCTGCACATGTGGGTTTCGCTGCTGTGTGCTACAAAGCCCTCTGGTTGTTCTATGTATACCTCTTCTAACAATTCACCATTAAGAAATGCCGTCTTGACATCCATTTGATGGATCTGCCATCCCATATGCGCTACAAGTGAGATTACGGCTCGTATAGAAGTATACCTGGCCACTGGAGCGAATGTCTCCTCATAGTCTATTCCCTCCTTTTGAGAGAACCCCTTGGCCACAAACCTTGCCTTGTATTTTTGATGCTACCATCTGCACCATGCTTAATCTTATAGATCCAGCGTGATCCAACCACTGCCCTATCTGTCGGTCTAGGCATAACCTCCCACACATCATTCTGCATTATTGAGGTATATTCCTCAACCATCGCATCTTGCCACACCTGTTGCTGTGCAGCCTCCTGATAGCTAGAAGGCTCACTATCTACCAACTGACTAACCAATGCCACATAGTCATTATACCTAGCTGGTTGTTTCCGCTATCTATTACTCGTCCTAGGAGCTCCCACAAACTCCTGAGTATCCTTATGTGTCTGTTGAACCTCACGGTTCCTCCTGTCAACTATAGAGGATGAAATATCAAACTCCATATCTTCTTGATGCATCTCTTGGATTTGCTGTATCTGTTGCTCCATACTCTGCGAACTCTCAGCACCTAAGCCTGTGCTTGTACTAGTAACTGTACTCGTGCTTCGCTGCCCCTGTTCTGGTTGAACAATCCTTGGAGCTTCTGTTGGCTGCTCATTCTGATCATCTGCTGGCAAATCTCTGGACCTCCTATATGCCTTGTCCTCCATGATTTTGACATCACGCCTGACTATAATCCTCCTGGTCCCTGGAATAAATATATGATATGCCTTTGAGGTCTCGCTGTACCCCACAAAGTACCCTCTCTCTGCAGTCTGATCTAACTTGGAACGTGTAGCCCCTGGAATGTGACAAAATGCCAAACTCCCAAATATCCTGAAGTGACTAACATCTAGCTTCTTCCCTGAGAATGCCTCCTCTGGTGTCATCTTGCCCAATACCTTATGTGGAACCCTGTTCTGTATGTATACTGCTGTACTGCATGCCTCTGTCCATAAGTATCGTGGCATATCTTGGTCATACAACATAGCCCTTGCTGCCTCCGATATAGAATGATTTTTCCTCTCAGCAACCCCATTCTGCTGCGGGTTGTAAGGAACGGTCCACTCTCTCTTGATTCCTTCCCTGGTACAAAACTCCTAGAACTCTTTCCCTTTGTACTCGCCTCCATTGTCTGACTGAAGAACCTTTACCTTCCTACCTGTCGAATTCTCCACAAGAGCTTTGAACTCCTGGAAGTGACTGAAGACCTCATCCTTGGTCTTCAAGAAGTATATCCAGGTCTTCCTGGAGAAATCATCAATAAAAGTAACAAAGTACTCATATCCTCTGAGAGACTTCGTTGACATTGGTCCACATATATCTGAATGTACTAGATCAAGAACCCCCTTGGATCTGGTGTCACTCCTTGGAAAAGCTGCTTTCACAAACTTCCCCAATACACATCCCTTACATACATCATCATGCTCTGTGCTCACATCTGGAACACCTGTCACTGTCTCACGAAGCAATTTGAGTGCTCCATGATGTATATGGCCCATCCTTCTATGCCATAGCTCTCCTTGATCTCTAGGATTACTGCTGCTCACTAGTGCCTTAGGAGTATCAAACTGCAACCTATAAAGTCAGCTGCTCCTAACTCCAATAGCTATGGGTGATTTCCAATCCTTATGCTTGATTAAAACATGCGCCCCTCTAAAGAGTACATTGTAGCCTTTATCCTGAAGGACAGATACGGAAATTAGATTCATGCCCAAGCCTGGCACATACAACACATCATGAATGGAAATAGGCTTGCCATTCTCCCTCTGAAATAGAACAGTCCCTCTCCCAACTGGATTGCACTTGGACTTGTTCCCCATCTGAATCTGGAATCTGATGTCCTCCTCCTTGTATCTGGAGAAGTACTCCCTAACTCCTGTCATATGAAATGACGCCCCACTGTCTATATACCAAACACCCTATGAGGTTGAGCTAGTCAGGCAAGCTATGAGTGCAAACTCATCCTCCATTCTACTAGAAAGCTCATCTACACTTGCTGAAGCTGCCATCTACTTCTTGCCCTTCTTTTCATTTTTCTTCCTTTGTGGGCAATCACTGACATAGTGGCCGAACTCATGACAGCCATAGCATTTGATCTTAGATAAATCCTTCTTCTTCTCACTTTTTGGATTTGATCCTTTGCCAGACCCCTTCTTCGCTTTCCCTTTTCCTGCTAGGGCAACGTTTTCCTGTTCCACCTCACTTTTCTGACTATTACTGCTAGTTCCATTGACAAGACTTAGTCTAAGCTCCTCCTGAGTGAAGTCACTCCATAGTCGATCCCAACTCGGTAAGGTGTCTCGTCCATTAATAACTTGAACAAAGACATCCCACTACTTAGTAAACCCATTCAGGGCTATTCGTACTAGCTCATCATCCTTTGGTTTGTCTCCAACAGCTGCCAATTCATCCTTGACAAGTCTAAGTCTGGTGAGATAACTTGTGACGTCTTCTCCCTTATTCATCCAGGTATTCCTTAACTTTTCTCTGAGAATCAGCTTTCGGTTAAGGGTAGCATTCTAGTACAGATTCATAATGGCGTCCCACATCGTCTTTGCTGTATCTAACTCTGCAATATGTGGAACAATATGATCCTTAACACTGTCAAGAATCAGCCTCCTTGCCTTGGCATCTTCCTTCTTATATGCTATGAGCTGTGTTGCATCTGTAGGTACAGGTAGAACAGTGGTCACATAATCCTTGATACCATTCTCTTCCAGCAATAAAGAAATTCTAGCTTTCCAGACACCAAAATTTGAGGCTCCATCCAATCTGTCCTGATCTCTTAAACCTGCTGAGGCCATCTCCAAAGAAAATAATAATTTGAAGAGGTCAAACTGGGTTTTATAAACCCTAGATTTTTTATTTATTATTTTTCCTTTCTCCCTGTTCCTGTTCTGCACTCAGATCCGCTCTGCTCTGATACCATGTGAAAAATCTATTGCAGCTACTGATTATTAATTTCCTATCTTATAAGATTATTTGACTGCTGAAAAATTAATTAATTTACAGCAAATATTAAATAATAACACAGCTGCAACTTCACGAAAAAATCATGGAGATAGAAAAATAAAATCAACACAACATTTTGGACAAATTGTCCCTGGAAAAACCCTGAAGGGAAAACCAGTACTGTAGATGAGGAACTTTATTAAATCAAATCAAGAGATACATAGACTGCTTGCCTCTTACTGGCAGAGCTCTGGCAATGATCTCCTCCGGAAATTCTTCTCCCAATTTCTCCTATAGAAATTCCACTACTGCTGTCTCGAACGCTATCGCTGCGCCCTTGCTCTCACTGCAAATCAATTTGCTATCACCGCAAATTTATTTATTTGCTATCGCTACAAATACTTCTCAGATCTGTGTTCTCCAAATGCCTATTGATCCTCTTTTATAATCCCCTCATTGAAAACCAATGGCCATGATTTAATCTTAATCAATGGCTATGATTAATTAGACTCTAAACCCTAATATCTAGAAGTCTCTTGAGAAATCAATTATCTAGGTATGGAGATAATTATTCCAGCTGTGTTTCCAGCCTCGTAATCACCACCCGAGACTAGAACACCTGTCCAAGCTACATTTAAAATTAACAGGTATAGTGGGAGATGTTAGTCTCTCTTAATTGCATTAAATGGAAGGAAATGAAAATAGTGTGCCTCCCACAAGTGGAGATGAACAAAAATCATTCAAGGATGTGGTAGGTATGGATGAGGCACAAGAGGCACCGAAAGGAGTAGATTTTTCTGTGGATGAAAATGTAGGAGCCCATAGTGCAAACGTTGAGGAAAGGATAGAAGGATGGAAAAGATGCCCTCACATAGATTCTTTGATAGCTGGCCTACATCTATGTGGTGCAAGAAAATGGCGCTCCACTACTCTTTCTGGGGATACAACCTGGCATCAAGAAACCCTACTAGAATATTGGGCCAGCATTGTTTAAAGCGTTTGCATGGAAGCATGATATCTCCCATAAGGAGATTCAAATCTATTCCATTCCTAGATGGATACTAGTTAAAAATGTTTCGATACAGTTCTGTAATTTTCTCCCACAAATGATTGCCCCGATTGGAAAAATCTTAAAAATTGATGATACCCGCTCCTCTCCCACACCTGGATGTGAGGTTGTTGGTTTCCTTTGACACTGGTACTTAAATCCATGAAATACTTGAGATAAACTGGGGTGGCAAAGAATATCTTTGTGACCTAATTAGCCTGGGTAGTCTCAATTATTGCTTCCACTGCAAACAAGATGGTCACTAGAAAATAGATTGCCCCTCTTTAAATAGTAATGCAAAATATTAAATGTTATAGTTGGAATGTGAGGGGTTTTGAGTCCCCCGATAGAAAATATGCAGTCAAGAGTTTCTGTAATAAAAATAAAGACATGGATGTCCTCTTTTCGCAAGAAATTCAAGCTGTCAGTTTTACCTTAGATAATACTCTGATGTTCATTTGGAAAGATGCTACCAACTTCTCAACCAGACATGAGAAAGGAAAAGGAGGGAATGCAATAATTTTAAGTCCAAGATTAACTAAAGCCCTCAAAGGCTCTGGAATTTCCCCTTGTAATAGATGTTTGTGGGTTACCTTGAATTTTGGGGAGTTTAAAATAGGTTTGTGTTCTGTCTATGCCCCAAATGAGTATATGAACAGAATTAAGTTATGGAAATGGATGTTATCTTCCCTCCCAAAGATCCCCTAGATTTATTTTTTTTGGGGCGGGGGACTTTAATATGGTGGAAAATCTTGATGCTAAGAAGGGAGGTAAACCTTTGATGTGGAAGGGAAATGAAGAGTTTTTTTTGGCAAAAGGCTTTTAACCTATTTGACCCTCTTGAAGGGGAGAAAAAAGTAAGCAAATGTGTTTGGCATACCTGGTCCAATTGCCAAGAAGGCTATAAGAGGATCTACTCCAGGTTAGACAAGTTTTATTTCCACAAAGATGTATTCCTAGCTCCCTAAAGGAAAGAATCCAATAAGGTCCAGGGCCTTCCCAATCCCCTTTCTAACCACGATCCAATCAAATTTATAATCTCAATTAAGAACCAGAGAAGACCCTCCAAGAGAAAGATGAATTGCTCACCTTTGAAGTTAAACTGTGAACTGTTGAGGGATGTAGATTGCAGAGGGAGCATTCTTGTGATTCGAGATATATCTAAAGCAAGGTTTGGGGCCCAATCTACCTTGTTCTATTGGGAAAGACTAATTGACTCATGCAAATCTATTTTGCAGATTGTGGGAAAAAACATGCTTAAGACAATAAAAAGGAAGGATTAGTCCTCCAAAAAAAAATTTTATCAGTTGAACAAAGTTTGCAAGAGAACCCTAATGACTACGTCTTGTATGAGAAAATGAATGAGATAAAACATAATTTGAGAAAGGTTCAGATAAGGAAAGTTCAAAGTGCTAAAGGGGTAAATTGAACTGGTTATAGGATGGAGA
Organism: Cunninghamia lanceolata; assembly: GCA_027924645.1. NCBI lineage: Eukaryota > Viridiplantae > Streptophyta > Pinopsida > Cupressales > Cupressaceae > Cunninghamia > Cunninghamia lanceolata. Next base: position 7,483,041 of record BSBN01000055.1, on the reverse strand, counting down.
TAAAGGAACCAAGTATTTCTTCAATATCTTAAAATCTAAGAACTTAAAAGAAAATATCCAAGTAATTGTGGAAAATGGGGTTTCTCTTTACTCTCAAGCTGATATTGTGGAAGCCTTTAGGAAATTCTATGAAAAATTGTTTAAGTCTGAGGTTGATACAAACGGGTGCCTAGAGGCACAAGAACTTTGTTGTAAGATCTGTGAGCCAAAGATTAATCCAGACATGAAGAAAAAATTGGAAGCAAAGATCTCAAAAGAAGAAATTAAGAAGGCCATCTCTTCGGTGAGTAATGGCAAATCTCTAGGGCCTGATGGGCTCCCTGTTGAGTTTTACAAGGCCAATCTAGAGTGGATAGTGGATGACTTGTTTGATCTTTTTGATGAAGCTATTGAAAAAGGCACTTTAGGGACAAATATAAAAAAAGGAATTATAAAACTATTACCAAAGGAAGTAGACAAATTAGACATGAAGAACTAGAGGCCAATCACTCTTCTAAATGTCTCATACAAGATAATTACTAAGATACTAGCCCTCAGGTTAAGAGACAATTTTCCTGAGATCATTAGCCATACCCAGACAGGTTTCATAAAGGGTAGATTTATCCTTGAAAATTTAATAACAAGTTGGGAGGGTCTGCACTGGGCCAATCAGACTAATCAACAAGCAGGCATCGTCCTATTAGATTTCGAGAAAGCCTATGTTAGAATTGAATGGTCCTTCTTGTTCAAAATGCTCAGAGCTATGGCTTTTCCTGACTTTTTCTGCAAAATGGTTGAAATGTTATTTGCGGATATATCTGCACAAGTGGAAGTAAATGGTGAGTTGTCTCCTCCATTCAAGATGGAGAGGTCCATAAGATAGGTCTGTCCTCTAGCACCATCTCTCTTTGTCATTGCTTCAGATGCCCTTTATTATATTCTAAGAATTGAACTTATAGGAAGAAAAATGGAAGTTAAAATGTTGCCTAACTAGGATTGATTATTGAATGTTCAATTTGTGGATGATACAACTCTCTTCCAAAATGTTAATGAGCAAGAGTTCAGAACAATGGGAAAAAGACTAGACCTTTTCTGCCTGGCTTCAGGAGCAAAAATCTCTGCTTCTAAATCAATTCTTTAAAATGGGATGAAAACAGACCCAATTGGCTCTTATTAGATAAATGGCAATGGGTTGGGCCTACTAAACAAGTTAGATTTTTAGGCATCCCTTTCACAATCAGTCCTAATTTGAAGCAAATGTGGATCTGGCTATTTTCTAAATTAGAGAAAAAATTAAAAAATTGGAATAAGATGTATCTTTCACTGGCAGGTAGAACGCAAGTATGCTAAAAAAATTTTGCTGCATATTCTATGTTCTACTCTTCCATGTGGCTAATTGCAACTTATCAGTTTATGACAATTCATAAACTAGTAAGAGGTTTCCTCTGGTCTGATGGAAAAGGGATGTCTAAAAAGCATCTTGTATGCTAGGATTGGTATTGTGTCTCTAAGGGATTGGGGGTTTGGGACTAAAGAACCTGATATTTCAGGGCCTTGACCTCATAGCTAAGTGGATAATTAATTCCTTGTCTGGTAATGAGCCATGGAAAGTCTTGGTGAGAAATAACATTGATAATTCTATGCAAGCTAGGAAGAAAGGTTTGTGCTCTGTTAACTTCTATGATGCCTTGTTGGGAGGGTTTCAAGTCAAGCCAAGGGGTTTTGTGGTCTTTAGTAGTATCTGGAAGGCATGGGAAGAGGTCAGAGAGCTTATTGTGGACAAAGATGCTTTTTCTTGGAACAAAAGAGTTATCTAAGGTCAAAGATCCATTTGGTGGAACACTATATACAAAGGCTGGCCTCTAGCCCTCCTCCAAGGGTGCTTTGCTAGGAGATGTAATAATAGAGGCCTTTCTAATCTTGAGGACCTATTTGAAAATGGTGCCCCCAAGAACTGGTTATCTATTAAGGAGCAGTACAAGTTGGAAGATAGTTTATACATGACCTTTTCTACTTTAACAAAAGCCTTGATATGCAATGTTAGTTCAGATGTTACTAATGTGGGGGAAGAGTGGGTTATAGAGTTGAAATGGAAGGATGGTGCTGCTATCTCTGCTATCACTCCAAAAATGATTTATAAGATGCTTGCTGATTCTGATGCTATCCTCCTCCACATTAGCAATGCTTGGGCTGACACCTCAGACATTAAAGAAATTCCTAAAATGCTTAAACTACTTTGGTCTAAGACAGTGGAACCCAAAAAAGTAGCCTTTAAATGGTTATTACTGTTAAATAAGTTATCTTTAGGCCCAGATAATGTGGTTTTCCCAATGTGCAATGTTATTGAGTCTGTCTCCCATATATTTTTTGACTCTGTTTATGTTAAATTTGTGTGGTCTATTTTTAAGGTGAACATTGAGCTATGGAATACCAATGTAGTTGAAATTAGGCATGAGATTCTATATAGCTTTGTTAGAGGTCTAAATTCAAAGGCTAATTATTTTTGGTTTATATTGTCTAATGAAATTTAATGGTTCCTATGGAAGAAAAGAAATGACGAGAGGTTTCAGGGCAAGGAGAGGGATCTCACTGAGTCCTTAGAATCTCATACAGGGGCCATATGCTATAAAGAAGATATCAGTGTTATAGACTTTGGATCAAGAACTTAGAGAAGATTCAATAAGAGATTCTTCAAGCATTACTCGAGTTTTCAGGAAGTATACAATAGGATGAAACAAAAGGCAAAGGAAGAGAGCCTTCTTTACAAACACTAGGAAAAGTCAAGGCAGAATTACAGTTTAGATACAGAATAGCTAGAACTTTCCCTAAGAATTGGTTCCTTTCTAGGAATTGATGAACATAATAGTAGCAATAATAGAGATCATATTTGGGATAAGGAACCAGAACGGTTTGATGATCCAAGAATTAGGAATGTTTCTTCAGAAGAATCAAAACAGGGGACAGAATTGGATGACAACCAAGGGATGTTCTATCTTTACCAGGAAGCTGCAGATGAGCTGGACTCATGGCATAAGAGAGAGGTGACTGAAGAACAGGTGATAGCTGAGGAGAATGCAAAGGTACAAGAATCAAAACATGAGCAAAAGCATAGTGAAGGCAATGCTAGTATTCAGGGCCCTGCGAGTTCTGTTGTAGGAAATTAATTGTTGATTGCCAAATCATTCTTAGTAAGCAGACTAAGGGATTCAAATGAAGTGTTTTGTCCTTAATATATGTTCCAGTTTTAAGATGTATAAAACTTTTAGTATGTATTAGGAACTTTTAGTGTTTTTTGGACTGGCAAAGCAACAACTAAAATTTTGAGGGGTTTTCTTAACAACGTAGTTGTAACTTCTATTTACTTTGAATATATTGGTGCTAGATTTACAATCCAAAAAAATATATATATTTGTGTTATTTAATAGGCTTTGTAAAATTTAGTTTTATAGCTAAGTAAATATTTTAGTACTATTTTATTTTTACCAAATTAAATTATTCTTGAGATTTCAATTTTATTAACCAGTTCACATAAATTTTTCCTTATAAATTTAGTTCGGAAATATAATAGTCACAAATTTGAAATGATAAAGAATTCTTTACCTTTAGAAAAAATTTAATTAAAATCATGTTCTCTAAAGTACTTAGCTATTATTACTTAAACAAAAAACATTTTATTTTATGAAATTAGATCATTTTTGGGATTTCAATTTTATTTACTCAAGAGTTAAAAATCTGGGATTTCAATTTTATTTAGTCAAAAGTTAAAAATCTACACTTTCGCCATGTTATTACATTTGTTATTTTATTCTTCAAATTTACAATATTTTAACGTATTTTAATTTATAAAAGTATTAGTATTATTACATTTTAAGGAAATATTTGTGTTATTTAATAGGTTTTGTAAAGTTTAGTTTTATAGTTAAAAGGAAATATTTTAGCCCTATTTTATTTTTAGCAAATTATATTATTTTTTAGATTTCAATTTTATTTACCAAGACATTTCAACACTCTTCAAAAATTAATTTTTCAATTATTGGAATGCAATTTGTCTATACAACCAATACCTAATCAACAAAAAAAATTACAACACTACAAGGCAGGTACTACCACTACTTAAGCACTTTTTTTATTGTTCAAACATACAATATTTTAATGTATTTTAAATTATCATAGTATGAATATTATTACATTATAATATCTTAGGCACATATTTCAAATCTCCACATAATACAAATATGCAAGCTTTGTAAAGTTTAGTTTTATAGTTAAGGAAATATTTGTGTTATTTAATAGGCTTTGTAAAGTTTAGTTTTATACCTAAGTAAATATTTTAGTGTTATTTTATTTTTACGAAATTAAATTATTTTTGAGATTTCAATTTTTAATTTTATTTATGCAAGACATTTCAAAACGAGTTTACATAAATTTTTCCTTATAAATTAGACAGACATTTCAAATCTCCACATAATACAAATATGTAAGCTTTGTAAAGTTTAGTTTTATAGTTAAGGAAATATTTGTATCATTTAATAGGCTTTGTAAAGTTTAGTTTTATACCTAAATAAATATTTTAGTGATATTTTATTTTTAGGAAATTAAATTAGTTTTGAGATTTCAATTTTCAATTTGATTTATGCAAGACATTTCAAAACAAGTTCACATGAATTTTTCCTTATAAATTTAGTTCTGGAAATATAATAGTTACAAATTTGAAATGATAAACAATTCTTTATCTTTAGAAAAAAATATTATTAAACCACAATATTAGATTAATTAAAATAATTAAAATCATGTTCTCTAAAAGTACTTACTATTATTACTTAAACAAAAAAATTAAGCGACTAAGATAAAATACTGCAGTGATCTAAATATGAGTATGTTATTGTTATTATATTGTGTAATTATTCTTCAAACTTACAATATTTTAATGCATTTTAAATTGTAATAATATTCAATATTATTAAATTTTAATATGTTAGGTAGGCATTTCAAATCTCTCCACACCCAACTAAGGTTAGGGTTCTAGACATTTTATTTTATTTTATAGGTTTTGTAAAGTTTAGTTTTATAGTTAAACAAATATTTTAGTCCTATTTTCTTCTTACCAAACTAGATTATTATTGAGATTTCAATTTTATTTACCCAAGACATTTCAACAATCTTCAAAAATTATTTTTTCAATTATTGGAATGCAATTTGTCTATACAACCAATACCTAACCAACAAAAAAATTACAACTAAACAAATACTATATACAACCAATAGCTAATCAACAAAAAAAATTACAACTAAACAAATACTATAATAACAACACTACAAGGCAAGTACTGGCCACTACCCAAGGTTACAAAAGATTTATATAAAAACACTTTCATGATTTCCTTGGTCATCTTCTCAGTTCTCTAATCTACTACTTATTCTATCTGTTTCACTTCTTATTCGGATCAAAACACCTATGATGTTGCTTCATATCTTCACATATTTGTTGTTATTGCTGCCGTGTAACAAATCATTATCCTTCATTTATATCCTCTACAAGCCTTCAAATCATTATCATGTCAGCTTACTTGCAACGGCTAGTATGAAACGTGTAGACACGGATATGAAAGTTCTATTGCTCCGCTTGTGCATAGAACTTTGTGCCAATCAATATGAAGGTTGGATAGGTCCTATACTTCCTTGAATAATGTTCCTTTAAGCTACACAAGTCACAAAATTGCTTCAGAAGTCAAAGCCGATTAAACTTCACTGAGCACTGTGGGCTCTGCTCTATGAAAATAGGGAAAAATAGGTAATCTTGTGATAGCATATCTTTCCAGAATCAAACCCAAATAATCTGAATAAATAATCTGAATGTTCGTTGAAGCTAGTGATTATTTATTAATTGTATGATTATTTATTAATTGTATGACAAGAACAATTTTTTTTAAAAAGGGCTAAAAATACATTTTTCTTATTATTACGCTAGCTTAACTAAGGAGAGCTCTATCTCTACGGAATCGACGTAACCAAAACCTGGCAATCTTTTTGCAATAATACAAATGAGAAAAGTTTCGAACAACATTTTTTATCAAAACACCATAAAATCCATTTGCAACTCTTGTTTGTCATTCTTATTTTTTACAACCTGTAATTGTGGTCGAATTTCAGCGAATTATCAACTGTAAAAGTTATTCCGGTTTACTTTATGGCTGAGAAGATGGAGAGAATAAATTTCAGCGTTGACATATCTAAGACGGAATTCATTTTAGATTACAGATTCAACAACAATGCTTTATTGAAAGAAGCATTTGAATCCTATCACCGACTAGAATTCCTTGGAGATGCAGTATTAGAGTTTGTGATGGCCATATACGTATACAATGCTTTTCCAACAATAGATAAAGGAAAATTTGTTCGCTTAGTTAAAACAAATGTGCGAAATGATGTCCTTGGAAAGATTGCTATAGAACATGAGTTTTGTTAATTTTTTATGTAGCTTGGATAGGTGTTCTAGTCTCGGGTGGTGATTACGAGGCTGGAAACACAACTGGAATAATTATCTCCATACCTAGATAATTGATTTCTGGAGAGACTTCTAAATATTAGGGTTTAGAGTCTAATTAATCCTAGCCATTGATTAAGATTAAATCATGGCCATTGGTTTTCAATGAGGGGATTATAAAAGAGGATCAATAGGCATTTGGAGAACACAGATCCGAGAAGTATTTGCAGCGATAGCAAATAAATAAATTTGTGGTGATAGCAAATTGATTTGCCGTGAGAGCAAGGGCGCAGCGATAGCGTTCAAGACAGCAGTAGTGGAATTTCTATAGGAGAAATTGGGAGAAGAATTTCCGGAGGAGATCATTGCCGGAGCTCTGTCAGTAAGAGGCAAGTAGTCTATGTATTTCCTGATTTGAATTAATAAAGTTCCTCATCTGCTGGTTTTCCCTTCGGGGTTTTTCCAGGGACAATTTGTCCAAAATGTTGTGTTGATTTTATTTTTCTATCTCCGTGATTTTTCCGTGAAGTTGCAGCTGTGTTATTAATTATTATTTGCTGTAAATTAATTAATTAATTTTTCGGTAGCCAAATAATCTTACAAGATAGGAAATTAATAATTAGTAGCTGCAATAGATTTTTCACATGGTATCAGAGTGGATCTGAGGGCAGAATAGGCACAGGGAGAAAAGAAAAATAATAAATAAAAAATCTAGGGTTTATAAAACCCAGTTTGACCTCTTCAAATTATTATTTCTTTTGAGATGGCCTCAGCAGGTTTAAGAGATCAGGACAGATTGGATGGAGCCTCAAATTTTGGTGTCTGGAAAGCCAAAATTTCTTTATTGCTGGAAGAGAATGGTATCAAGGATTATGTGACCACTGTTGTACCTGTACCTACAGACGCAACACAGCTCGTAGCATATAAGAAGGAAGATGCCAAGGCAAGGAGGCTGATTCTTGACGGTGTTAAGGATCATATTGTTCTGCATATTGTAGAGTTAGATACAGCAAAGACGATGTGAGACGCCATTATGAATCTGTACCAGAATGCTACACTTAACCGAAAGCTGATTCTCAGAGAAAAGTTAAGGAATACCCGGATGAACAAGGGAGAAGACGTCACAAGTTACCTCACCAGACTTAGACTTGTCAAGGATGAATTGGCAGCTGTTGGAGACAAACCAAAGGATGATGAGCTAGTACGAATAGCCCTGAATGGGTTTACTAAGCAGTGGGATGTCTTTGTTCAAGTTATTAATGGACGAGACACCTTACCGAGTTGGGATCGACTATGGAGTGACTTCACTCAGGAGGAGCTTAGACTAAGTCTTGTCAATGGAACCAGCAGTAATAGTCAGAAAAGTGAGGTGGAACAGGAAAACGTTGCCCTAGCAGGAAAAGGGAAAGCGAAGAAGGGGTCTGGCAAAGGATCAAATCCAAAAAGTGAGAAGAAGAAGGATTTATCTAAGATCAAATGCTATGGCTGTCACGAGTTCGGCCACTATGTCAGCGATTGCCCACAAAGGAAGAAAAATGAAAAGAAGGGCAAGAAGCAGACGGCAGCTTCAGCAAGTGTAGATGAGCTTTCTAGTAGAATGGAGGATGAGTTTGCACTCATAGCTTGCCTGACTAGCTCAACCTCACAGGGTGTTTGGTATATAGACAGTGGGGCCTCATTTCATATGACAGGAGTTAGGGAGTACTTCTCTAGATACAAGGAGGAGGACATCAGATTCCAGATTCAGATGGGGAACAAGTCCAAGTGCAATCCAGTTGGGAGAGGGACTGTTCTATTTCAGAGGGAGAATGGCAAGCCTATTTCCATTCATGATGTGTTGTATGTGCCAGGCTTGGGCATGAATCTAATTTCTGTATCTGTCCTTCAGGATAAAGGCTACAATGTACTCTTTAAAGGGGCGCATGTTTTAATCAAGCATAAGGATTGGAAATCACCCATAGCTATTGGAGTTAGGAGCGGCTGACTTTATAGGTTGCAGTTTGATACTCCTAAGGCACTAGTGAGTAGCAGTAATCCTAGAGATCAAGGAGAGCTATGGCATAGAAGGATGGGCCATATACATCATGGAGCACTTAAATTGCTTCGTGAGACAGTGACAGGTGTTCCAGACGTGAGCACAGAGCATGATGATGTATGTAAGGGATGTGTATTGGGGAAGTTTGTGAAAGCAGCTTTTCCAAGGAGTGACACCAGATCCAAGGGGGTTCTTGATCTAGTACATTCAGATATATGTGGACCAATGTCAATGAAGTCTCTCAGAGGATATGAGTACTTTGTTACTTTTATTGATGATTTCTCCAGGAAGACCTGGATATACTTCTTGAAGACCAAGGATGAGGTCTTCAGTCACTTCCAGGAGTTTAAAGCTCTTGTGGAGAATTCGACAGGCAGGAAGGTAAAGGTTCTTCAGTCAGACAATGGAGGCGAGTACAAAGGGAAAGAGTTCCAGGAGTTCTGTACCAGGGAAGGAATCAAGAGAGAGTGGACCATTCCTTACAACCCGCAGCAGAATGGGGTTGCTGAGAGGAAGAATCATTCTATATCGGAGGCAGCAAGGGCTATGTTGTATGACCAAGATATGCCACGATACTTATGGGCAGAGGCATGCAGTACAGCAGTATACATACAGAACAGGGTTCCACATAAGGTATTGGGCAAGATGACACCAGAGGAGGCATTCTCAGGGAAGAAGCCAGATGTTAGTCACTTCAGGATATTTGGGAGTTTGGCATTTTGTCACATTCCAGGGGCTACATGTTCCAAGTTAGATCAGACTGCAGAGAGAGGGTATTTTGTGGGGTACAGCGAGACCTCAAAGGCATATCAAATATTTATTCCAGGGACCAGGAGGATTATAGTCAGGCGTGATGTCAAATTCATGGAGGACAAGGCATATAGGAGGTCCAGAGATTTGCCAGCAGATGATCAGAATGAGCAGCCAACAGAAGCTCCAAGGATTGTTCAACCAGAACAGGGGCAGCGAAGCACGAGTACAGTTACTAGTACAAGCACAGGCTCAGGTGCTGAGAGTTCGCAGAGTATGGAGCAACAGATACAGCAAATCCAAGAGATGCATCAAGAAGATATTGAGTTTGATATTTCATCCTCTATAGTTGACAGGAGGAACCGTGAGGTTCAACAGACACATAAGGATACTCAGGAGTTTGTGGGAGCTCATAGGACGAGTAATAGACAGCGGAAACAACCAGCTAGGTATAATGACTATGTGGCATTGGTTAGTCAGTTGGTAGATAGTGAGCCTTCTAGCTATCAGGAGGCGACACAGCAACAGGTGTGGCAAGATGCGATGGTTGAGGAATATACCTCAATAATGCAGAATGATGTGTGGGAGGTTGTGCCTAGACCGACAGATAGGGCAGTGGTTGGATCACGCTGGATCTATAAGATTAAGCATGGTGCAGATGGTAGCATCGAAAAATACAAGGCAAGGTTCATGGCCAAAGGGTTCTCTCAAAAGGAGGGAATAGACTATGAGGAGACATTCGCTCCAGTGGCCAAGTATACTTCTATACGAGCCGTAATCTCACTTGCAGCACATATGGAATGGCAGATCCATCAAATGGATGTCAAGACGGTATTTCTTAATGGTGAATTGTTAGAAGAGGTATACATAGAACAACCAGACGGCTTTGCAGCACACAGCAGCGAAAGCCACGTGTGCAGATTGAAGAAATGTTTGTATGGACTCAAGCAGGCTCCCAGGGCGTGGTATAAGCGCATTGATAGATACTTGCAGGGAATAGGCTTTGTGAAGAGTGAGGCGGATGCTAACCTCTACTACTTGGTGGTTGGGGGTGAAATTCTCATTCTTGTTCTATATGTGGATGACTTGTTTTTAACAGGTTCACTGGGGCTTATAGAGGAGTGCAAGAGGGACCTTGCAGCAGAGTTCGAGATGAAGGATTTGGGGCTTATGCACTACTTTCTAGGCATGGAAGTGTGGCAGACAGATGGAGAGATTTTCCTTGGACAAGGGAAATACTGCATTGAAATCTTGAAGAGGTTTGAGATGCAAGATTGCAGAGCCATGTCTACACCTATGATCACGAATTGGAAGAAGGTAGACGCATCCAAGGAAAAGGATGTAGACCCCACCTTATACAGGATGTTAATTGGATCTCTCATGTATTTGGTCAACACTAGGCCAGATATATCCTTTGCAGTAAACTCTCTTAGTCAGTTCATGGTTGAGCCGAAGAGAGTGCATTGGATAGCAGCAAAGCATGTATTGCGGTATTTGCGTGGTACAATCGAGTATGGGATCTAATATGCTCGAGGTGATGGTATCAAGTTGATAGACTATACTGATGCAGATTGGGCAGGTAGTGCGGTGGACAGGAAAAGCACTTCAGGGTGCTGCTTTAGTTTGGGATCAGGAATTGTCTCTTGGTACAGCAGGAAGCAAAAGTTCGTGGCTTTGAGTTCTGTAGAAGTAGAATACATAGCAGCTAGCATGGCAACGTGTGAGGCTATATGGCTTCAGAAGTTGCTGATAGCCTTGTTTGGTCAGAGGGTTGAGACTATAGTGATACACTGTGATAATCAGAGTTGCATCAGATTATCTGAGAATCCAGTGTTTCATGATAGGTCTAAGCATATAGACATCAGATATCATTTCATCAGGGATTGTGTACAGGGGAGGGTTGTTCAGCTACAGTATATACCTACAGATCAGCAGGTAGCAGACATTTTAACAAAGGCATTGGGGAAGGCAAAATTCATCTTCTTCAGAGGTAAGTTGGGTGTTATGCAGAACACCTTCCTCGCTAAGAGGGAGTGTTAATTTTTTATGTAGCTTGGACAGGTGTTCTAGTCTCGGGTGGTGATTACGAGGCTGGAAACATAGCTGGAATAATTATCTCCATACCTAGATAATTGATTTCTCGAGAGACTTCTAGATATTAGGGTTTAGAGTCTAATTAATCCTAGCCATTGATTAAGATTAAATCATGGCCATTGGTTTTCAATGAGGGGATTATAAAAGAGGATCAATAGGCATTTGGAGAACACAGATCCGAAAAGTATTTGCAGCGATAGCAAATAAATAAATTTGCGGTGATAGCAAATTGATTTGCAGTGAGAGCAAGGGCGCAGCGATAGCGTTCAAGACAGCAGTAGTGGAATTTCTATAGGAGAAATTGGGAGAAGAATTTCCGGAGGAGATCATTGCCGGAGCTCTGCCAGTAAGAGGCAAGCAGTCTATGTATTTCCTGATTTGAATTAATAAAGTTCCTCATTTGCAGTACTGGTTTTCCCTTCGGGGTTTTTCCAGGGACAATTTGTCCAAAATGTTGTGTTGATTTTATTTTTCTATCTCCGTGAATTTTCCGTGAAGTTGCAGCTGTGTTATTAATTATTATTTGCTGTAAATTAATTAATTAATTTTTCGGTAGCCAAATAATCTTACAAGATAGGAAATTAATAATCAGTAGCTGCAATAGATTTTTCACAAGTTTCACAACTTCCTATTAGATAAGGATACCAAAAATAGGGTAAGCTAGATACATTGGAATATTTTAAAACTCCTTATTTAATCGATATTGATTTTCATGATTGATATGTGTTTTTACAGGCTAATGAATACCTCGAAGCTATCACAGACAAATCTAAATCTGATTGCAATCTGAAGCCTCCAAAGGTTCTTGCAAATGTTATTGAAGCCATAGCCGGTGCTGTGTATGTGGATACTGAATTTTCATTTGATAGAGTTTGGAAAGTAAGGAAATATTCTATTTTTAAAAGAACAAATTTATAGACTTTTAATTGAAGTAGTAAATTTCATTCAATTGTTGGAAGTATAGTTATACACTAAAGGTACATCCAAAATCAGGTCACCCAACATCATCAACAATAAAAAGATACCGTTTCCATTGATACAGTAAAACATAAATATGTAAAATGCAATGAAAAACATAAATATGAAAAATGCAATAAAATACGTATTAGTTTTTAATATGTAATGTCCACTAGTGTATTGAACTCCTTACGAAAAATGCAATGAAATACATATTATTTTTGTACATTTAAAGTCCACTGTATTGAACTCCTTGTGTTTAATTGTGTATTAAAAACCTCCCGAATGTTTATAGGTGTTCCAGCCTTGGATGAGTGCATTTCTAACTCCAGAGAACAAATGCAATGAACATAGTACTGATGTGTCTAGTTCCATAAAAACCCCTTCTTCAAGCGAAACAGGAGTGATGAAAGAAACACAGAGTTCAACAGAAAAACAAGTGTCCGCACAGTGCAAGTGTGATGAAGTGAAAATGTTTATTGCGAATTTAATCCCTAAATTCGCTAATCCTTCATATAAGTCTAATGTCTTGGATGAGATAGAACAAAAACTAAACTACAATTTCAAGAGTAGAAAATTTCTGAAAGATACATTTTGTCAGCGTTTGGAGATACTAACTCTCAACGTTTTTAAACGATGCAAGATATGCGATGAAGCCTTTGAATCAGAAGGTCTGAAATCTTATGAAAAAATGGAGTTCCTTGGGAATTTGTTCCTCAAGGTAGCAATAACAATATATTTATACAATAAGTATCCTCACGATCAACCAGGCATTTTGACCACGTTAAGATCTAACATTATGGACAATGCGAAGCTGGCAAGAGTCGCTGTAGTTAAATTAGAAGTTCATAAGCATCTTACGTTTGCAAATAAATTACTCGAAGATAAGGTAACTCTTTAAAATATTTGATCTAGGTTTGGAGAATGATTAATTCTTATTTTAAGGAAATCCACACTTGGTGTTATGTAGGTGAAAAAATTCATTAAAGACATCGAAGACAATTGTAACGATGTGAATCCACCCTCAGTTTTGGTTAATATAGTTGAATCAATAGCAGGCTCAATGTTTATTGATAGCAGTGCTGGGTTAATGGAGAACATCAGCTCTTGTGTGAACGAAGTTTGGGAGGTACAAAATGAACACAATTGCATCTTCTATTTTTTCATTGTAAAATTCATTTTCTTTGGTATCCACTTGAAGGGTTTTGATTTGTTTGGGCAACCTCAATGGGCTATTGTTAACCTCTGCATAGATTTTAGTTTTAAACTAGATCAAATATTTAGTATTTTTAAGGTTAAAAATAGATTTTATTGAAGGCTATTCTTAAATATTAAATGATTTATTAAATAATTATTTGTCTTATAAATATAAAATGATTATTTACTAGATTCTAACATGAATGAAATGCAAAATTACTAGTAATTTTTGCCTATTAAAAAGGATCTTTCAACAAGTAAACAGTGTTGCATTAAGTACAAAATATCAACTATTAAACACTACAGTATTTCCACCTTTCATCTTTTATTGTACTAATTTCTTTTTTTTTTAATTCCAAATCTTAAGATTTCATTCACCTAATAAAATATTCTGTATGTTGACACAATCTTTACTTTTATTTCTCTGTAAATACTATATTGTTTGTAGAAGCTCAAGATTTTGTTAGAACCACTAGCCACTCCAGAGACATTGGAGAGGAATCCCATTTCTGAACTTCAGGAATTATGTCATAAAAAGCGTAGGCATGTTGAGTACAGAGACCATAAAGTGACTGGAGAGGAAAAGATAGCTGTGGAAGTACTTATAGATGATGTGGTGGCTGGAAGGGCTGAAAATATAAAGAAAGAAGTGGCAAAGAAAAGTGCTGCAAGAAAAGTTCTCAAACATTTTAAAAGTGGAATGGAACCAAAATTAAGTGAATAACAAAATTTGTATGAAATACAGTAGGTTGAATGTTTCTCTGTGGTTTTCTTTGCACTATGAATCACTGAACAAGCTTTTCTTCTGGTTTTCATGTCCATGGACATGGTTTCGTTACAAAACTTTTTGACCATATGTTCAATGCTATTTTTCGAGGGCAGCAAAGCTCAGCAACATTGGTCTATCAAACCCACGTTGCCGAATTTATCATATTAAAATAATAATTATTTTGAAGAGTATATTTTCCAAATTTTTAATATAGATGTATTTTAGATATTTGGTCTAGTAATATTTAAGGTTACAAATGAATCTTGTATAAAAAATTAAGTTTGTGGTAGTTAGGATCAAGCTCACAAGGCTCAAATTGGGTCATAAAGTTTTTGAGATAAGTTCAAACATTGAAACATTTGTTTCATCTAGACAATAAATTATTTCATAAAAGTGAAGTGATTCAAAACAATATCAGCATTATTTATTCACAAATGATTCTAAAACTAAATTCTATCCACTTATTTAATCCTTTAAATGCCCTATGATTTTACTCTAGGTTTTCGTCCTTCTATCTTATTAAGGTTTTAGATCTGAGTTCTCTCACACTCTTACACGACTTACAATTTCACTATAGGGTTTCATCCTTATATCCTATCAAATATTATATCTAAGGGCAAGGCTATAAAGGGGCTAAGCCTTATCATGTCAATAGATTTTGTGACACCTTGATTTGAGCTTGATTTGAGCTATATTATGGAAAAAGATATAGTAATGTTCATTTACAATCTTTCACTACACTATGTATAGATTAAACATGTGAAATCATATCCAAATTATTTCCATAAACCTTTAAGGGATCATCCCCTCCTATTTTGATTATCTAATGACATAAATCTTGAAATAAGGGCTTGTAAATTATTTACTTAGATGTTCCCAAATGGATAATGAGCTTATAAACAATTATTGCATTTTCTTATAATCCTTATGTTGTAATCTCAAACATCAAACATCATATTGATGACGATGAAATTCTTTTCTTGAGGCACTTCTACCTACTCTTAAAAAAAAGTACACTTGATTAATTTTATACGTATTCATTTAAAGAATTGTGGAATGAAATTTATTGCGCCTAAAGAACTCGAGTATAGTTTATCATCTTCCACATCCTCTAACATTTCTAAGTTCTAAAACTCAAATATATTTTAAAAAGTCAATGATATTATATAGAAAAGAGATAATGTGCATCCAGCGAATAATAATTATGGAGCCAATACTTTTATTTGGATAAATGTCTTAAATTTAATTAAGAAAATATTTATAAAGATTTTACAAAATTTATATGATACTCTTATTAATATGCTCATTTCACTTTGGATACTTTGCATATTCACAAGGAACTTCCTATTGTTGATATACTATTTAGCTACGAATAACTCTGAAGTGAGAAAATTTGGGATTGTTCAAGATCATATTAACAAGTATGATTATAGAATACTAATGTATTGTCATAGGCTTATGCAATACGAATGTTGTGGAGTTAGAGTATTGTTTCGGGTGGTAATGTCTCATAGCTTACTATTGATACGGAAGAAACTACATGATGTATGGCTAAGAATTGGGTATTCTATTACGAATAAAGAGTCTTTAGAGTATGTATGGTAGTGTAGGTCTGCATGTAACATTATTGGAATGCATGCTATTAGGACATGTTGATGGGTGTTTTTGTACACAAACAATATAGATAAAATACCAAGTACTTATGCTTCTATGAACTCAACCTAGTACTCAATTAAATTTCTATTCTTCTTCTCATTTGATCCACACTATTCTCCTCTACTCTTTCTCATTACTAGTGGATAGGTAGTATTTAAAAATACCATGGTAGGTTTTCATATTTCAAAGTCATGAGAACCCTTCACCTATATAAACCCCTTAAAAGAAGACATTGTCACTTGCACAACACACCCCATTTCCACTTAAAATCAAACTCAAACTCATTTGAGGGTAAGAGTCTTTTTTACATATTAATTTCTTGAATCATGGAGTACATATTAGATCATATATTTCTAAATAGGTAGAGTCAATCTTCAATATACAAGATATCTAATAGAGATAGACAAAAATACCCTACTACCTCATGTAAAAAATTTGCAACCACCAAACTTATCCACAAGAATTTGATCTCAATTAAATTTTTAAACAATTGCGCTTGCCACAAATACTTGATTTTGTTTACATGAGATTATCTCTAATTTTCATTCAACTCTTATATTCGACCATCAAATCTATTGAATCATAATCCACCAAGTTAGATTGACCATTTATATGTTTACACCAATTATCATAGGCCTCCTTGAGATCCTCACTCATTGGAATATTGAAATACCAACTACCCATATCCAATAACTCCGCCCACTACTCATTTATCATGACACTCAAATTTGAAAGCACCATTGGTGTATTAAGATGTTCTCACCACCTTTATACTTTTTTCACACAACATTGAGAGGATATTTCTTGCACTAGATAACTATGTGAGGACCAACACCCATATCTATAACTTATTAATAAACCAACCACATGTAGACATTGATATATCAATATCACTAATGAGTTCTTTAGAATAATATAAAATAATTTGAGCCCATCACATGTATCACAACCTACGATTACACTACTACACCACAAGAACACTAAGAACACACATCTTTGGGTCCATAAGATCTCTAGTGCATATCTTTCTAGCCAATTGTAATAACCACATGATATCCCCCTATGACATGTAGTAGTAGTCAATCAAAATGATCCAAGGGTCCTCAAGGCCCATCCTCTTTCAAACATAAAATGAGGCTAGGGAACTAGAGAGTTGTACATCCCAAATGAGACGAATGGTTATTGTAACCCTACACTAACATATCACAAACCTTTTACCAAGATATTCATTGGGCATCAGATCATCCACATCATTTTAAGATCATATGACACATTACTCTAGAATGACATCACCTCCATACACAAGGGCTCATGGGACTACCACACTACTCCACACTAGAACATAGTGAATGCAAATACTCGTGGACACCAAAAGTAAAGAAGGGGCTTGTTGACTTGTGAAAATACACATGTTAAAATTAAGAGTCAGAGAAACCAAATCCTCTCTTGAAAGAAGACTAAGAAGCATCCCAAAGGTCTCAAGTCAATACATCTTGGTATTTCTATAAGGAAGCTATGTTAATGGAAAAAAATTCTACACTAATCTTTAGAGGAGGTATTGAAGGAACAAGTCAACTGAGGGCGGGGGGGAGGGGTTAATTAGTTGTATCAAAAAATTTAACTTCTCTTTAATAAAATCACATTCACATTCACTTTCTTTAACCCCTTAATCTATTGTGAAGATTAAACATGAAATGCAGAATTAAAACCTAAACACATTAACACCATACACACATGAACACATAAATTTTATGTGGAAAACCCTAAAAGGGAAAAACCATGATGAGTGTTAGCTCACAATATAATGTAGTAAAAATATGAAATAACAAAACAGGCTCAGTGTCCAAAACAATGCTCACTACAAAAAGGCTCACTGCCAAGTGGTGGCTCACTGCTGAGGGGTGGCTCACTTCCAAGATGGGTGGCTCACTGGGCCATGAAATGATATGATAGCATCTACCACATGCTTGAGTTGAATTCTAATGAAGTGCAATACACATCACCTTCCCTACCTCACAACACAATAACTTTCATCCTTGCATCTTCACACACACGTACTTTACACATGGATTCATAACATTTATTTATATGAGTCATCGACCTTGGAACATACATCAAGGTTGGCAATACAATCTACAACTTGTGGAACAGTCTCCAAGGTCAGCAAACATGCATAATTTGAATTAGGTTTGAACCCAAATATCCCACAAGGAATGAAGGTGAGCCTCTTTACACTTTAGCTTAGACCTAAATCTATCCATGCATGCTATGCAACACTTACATGATCATCAAAATATCTCCTTAATCACCGCAATCATCCAAGGTTGGCCAACCAACACAAACACTTAAACTTCTTGATCACACACTTTCATGATCACCTCCAAACTTGAAAACCTTATACAATACTTTAACACACTCTCAAAACATCCACGAACAACATAAATTCACCAGAGAACTAACAAATTCAGGTACAACAAATCTTACTTGAAGACAATTCACAAACTACTCACAAACAATACTGTCAAGCTTTGCTACTTAATAAAATAGCTTTTTGGAGCACCAAATCACAAATGCTTTGAATACAAGATAGATTTGTACCTTATAAATACTCATCTAGAATCACAAGACCTAAAACCAAACTATGGAGAAATGTGGACAAAAATACTTTCTCCCAATCATACTGTAAACACTGTTAGACATAGTCTTCAAACTGGTGACCATAACTTTCACAGTAGAGCATTTCGGAGCACCAAACTGTGTATTTAACATCTACAACTAGTTCTCTAAAACATATCCAAATTCCATTTTCTAGTCTTCAGTACAGAATAAATGTAGAGCAAAAATTCAGATAGTATCCTATAAGCAAGAATACATCCTCACAACTTTGTCTTCAGTATGAACCAAAATTGTTCAAAAGAACTTGGAAACTCAATATCAAGAACATATTCTTATCATCTTTAGCACTTATACAACACAATACAAAGAAACTAACTCATCAAAATCAACTAACAAAGCAAGAGCACAGTTGACACTAATGACAACACAAACATGTTGACATCAATGACAACACCGATTAGCACTTACTTGCAATAGGAGGGTTATGTAAAACTTTTTAAATCTTTTCAATAGTTAAAAAAATTATAAAAAATAAAATAGAAATAGAAATCATACCATAACACAAGGATTTACATGGAGAAAATCCTTTCAAAAGAAAACCCCACACTTATAAAGTAGCTCAATATATTATTCAGAAATCTTAATAAGATTATAATATACTTGCAAAGAAATTTTTTTAGGAGTATCACCAACTAGACATCTGGAGGTAACTTAACAACATCTATAAGACTCTCATACACAACCTCCATCTCAAGCACCTAATATATAGGATATACAATACATGCAACTATCAAGTGGTAATTAGAAAACCATGAGCTAAAACCACCCAATAGTGGCACCCAAATCTTAGGGTTCCATTATCTCCAATCACAAGTGTCTTATGATGTGTCATAATGTGCATCATAAGTTGGTCAACACATGAAACTCCCCCTTACAATTTTTTTTTGTGTCTAACATATTTTTATATTTTCCAATACAGGAGGTGCAACTTCCAAAGGCCATAACTTTTAATTTGGGAGGCTAATTCGACCCTTTTTAAAAATTTGTATAGGTCAAAGAGAACTACACATTGGGCATCCTATAACTAGAGTTGAAAAATATAAATTTTTATTTTTCCCAAATGTCAACTCTATAGCTTTAAAATTGATTTTATTCAATTTTATAACTGAAAAATGACACTTTTTGTAATTGCAATGTTGAGACGCTTTTCTCAATATTCACCCACTTGTCAAATACCTTGCAAGAGAAAAGAAGGGAGTATCAACACCAATATCTAATTTATATGGGCCAAAATGCCTAGACTCTAAACACCATCTAAACTTTTGTGTGAACATAGGCTTAGTTAACGAATCTACAAAATTCATCAAAGTCTCTACCTTAACTAGTTTCACCTTTCTATCCTCGACCATATATCTATTATAATGATATCTTACGTCAATGTGCTTGGTTCTGGCATAAAATGTCAGGTTCATAGCTAGGTATATCACACTCTAAATATCACAATATATGATTATTGCACCATGTTTTATCACAATATCTGAACACAATCTCTTAAGCTAAATGGCTTCTTTACAAGCATGGGTAGCAACCATATACGCAACCTTAGTATTGGAAAAAGAAAACCACAGCCTATTGCTTACTCATATAACTAATTACTCCACCAAATAAATTAAATCTATAAGCATTGGTGGATATTCTACTGTCAACATCACTTCCCTAGTGTAAATCCACATAACCTTGAATATTAAGGGAATGCCTATCTCCTATCAACATACCATTATAACAGAAGGAATACTTTGAGATATCCCACAAATATTTGAAGAATCTCTTAAATATATCCCAATGTACTCTACTAGGATTAGACATATATTTGGAAAAAAACTCATTGCTTGGGAAATGTCTAATCTAGTACAAACCATATCATACATCAAACTTCCAGCTGGTAAGGTACAATGCTCATATCTTCCATCTCTGATGGGGATGTTGGATATTATGGACTAGGTAACTTCATATAACTATAAAAAGAACACACAATGGTTTAATATGTTAAACCTCTGCGAAATTGAATTGATATAGAACTACATGACAAAATGTTTTGGAAACAAAATTTTAGATCTTATTGATTCTAATGTATTAAGTATTATAAATGTTCCTTCCATTGGAAAATCTATATATAATGTTTCATTTATTGATAATTATAGGAAAAGGACATGGGTATATTATTGAAAGAATAAATTTGATGTTTTTAGTTGATTTAAAGAATTTAAAGCAATGGTTAAGTTGCACAAAAAGCTATAAATGCAGAGAGAATGCAGAGAGAATGAGTTCACACTTATCTAGTTATTAATCTATTGATTATAAACCAATCAATAGACAGAATTAGTTTTCTTGTCAGGAAAATTTGATTTAAATTTATACTTTTCCTATGTCAACATGATAATTTTTTAACAAAAAATTATAGAAAAATAATTTATCTGTATTGTGATTGGCTGAAAAAGATGACCTCTTCTTTGCCCATTGTCAGAGAGTGCAACAAAAAGCTGTAAATGCAAAGATAATTTTGGTTTGAGGGGAGGATGTTGTAAGTAAACAAATTATGAACACAAATTTTGTCTCCCACTAGCTAAGTCATGCCTAAATGGATGGCGATAATTATGAGAGGGAAGAATCAACAATTTTTATGAATTTAATTTTTTGTTTCATTAGCTAAACTAAAAAATTACTTTTGCCAGACGGACAAAGTTATAATATTAATAATACTATTAAAAATATAGGATTCTACACATTTTATTTTACGAAATTAGATTATTTTATGGATTTCAATTTTATTTACTCAAGAGTTAAAAATCTAGTATTTCAAGTTTATTTACTAAAAAGTTAAAAATCTACAGTATCATGAAAAATGTTTTGCCATGTTATTACATTTTTTATTTTAACACATTTTAAATTATCATATTATTATTATTATTAGATTTTAATATCTTAAATAGACATTTCAAATCTCTATACACTCAAGTAGGGTCAGGGCTCTCCACATAATATAAATATGCAATAGTTAAAGAAATATTTGTGTTGAACATGATGATATTTTAGTAGAGATATATGAAAAATAGTAGAATCACCAGGGGCTGCACAAGGGTTCTCTGATCCTCTAATGTGCTTCTCTCTGGGATCCTTTTTTGTTCTTTAAAATCTCTTAGACAATCTTGATTCCATCGTAATCTTTCTCTGCTCTGAATGTTTTCATTGACAGTTCTCCATTGTGGCTTGCAGGGTATTATTTGCTATAATATAGTCATATATGTTTTTGTCCAGTGTATTTATTAAAAAACTTGTCTTGCTATTTCTCCCGCCTTGTGTCTGCGTCATCTGGGTGTCACCCAGGCATTGCTTGGGGAGGGTGTCGGAAGAGGTATAGTGGGAGATGTTAGTCTCTCTTAATTGCATTAAATGGAAGGAAATGAAAATAGTGTGCCTCCCACAAGTGGAGATGAACAAAAATCGTTCAAGGATGTGGTAGGTATGGATGAGGCACAAGAGGCACCGAAAGGAGTAGATTTTTCTGTGGATGAAAATGTAGGAGCATAGTGCAAACGTTGAGGAAAGGATAGAAGGATGGAAAAGATGCCCTCACATAGATTCTTTGATAGCTGGCCTACGTCTATGTGGTGCAAGAAAATGGCGCTCCACTACTCTTTCTGGGGATACAACCTGGCATCGAGAAACCCTACTGGAATATTGGGCCAGCATTGTTTAAAGCTTTCGCATGGAAGCATGATATCTCCCATAAGGAGATTCAAATTTATTCCATTCCCAGATGGATACTAGTTAAAAATGTTCCGATACAGTTCTGCAATTTTCTCCCACAAATGATTGCCCCGATTGGAAAAATCTTAAAAATTGATGATACCCGCTCCTCTCCCACACCTGGATGTGAGGTTGTTGGTTTCCTTTGACACTGGTACTTAAATCCATGAAATACTTGAGATAAACTGGGGTGGCAAAGAATATCTTTGTGACCTAATTAGCCTGGGTAGTCTCAATTATTGCTTCCACTGCAAACAAGATGGTCACTAGAAAAGAGATTGCCCCTCTTTAAATAGTAATGCAAAATATTAAATGTTATAGTTGGAATGTGAGGGGTTTTGAGTCCCCTGATAGAAAATATGCAGTCAGGAGTTTCTGTAATATAAATAAAGACATGGATGTCCTCTTTTCGCAAGAAATTCAAGCTGTCAGTTTTACCTTAGATAATACGCTGATGTTCATTTGGAAAGATGCTACCAACTTCTCAACCAGACATGAGAAAGGAAAAGGAGGGAATGCAATAATTTTAAGTCCAAGATTAACTAAAGCCCTCAAAGGCTCTGGAATTTCCCCTTGTAATAAATGTTTGTGGGTTACCTTGAATTTTGGGGAGTTTAAAATAGGTTTGTGTTCTTTCTATGCCCCAAATGAGTATATGAACAGAATTAAGTTATGGAAATGGATGTTATCTTCCCTCCCCAAGATCCCCTAGATTTTTTTTTTTTTTTTTTTGGGGGGGGGGGGATTTTAATATGGTGGAAAATCTTGATGCTAAGAAGGGAGGTAAACCTTTGATGTGGAAGGGAAATGAAGAGTTTTTTTTGGCAAAAGGCTTTTAACCTATTTGGCCCTCTTGAAGTGGAGAAAAAAGTAAGCAAATGTGTTTGGCATACCTGGTCCAATTGCCAAGAAGGCTATAAGAGGATCTACTCCAGGTTAGACAAGTTTTATTTCCACAAAGATGTATTCCTAGCTCCCTAAAGGAAAGAATCCAATAAGGTCTAGGGCCTTCCCAATCCCCTTTCTAACCACGATCCAATCAAATTTATAATCTCAATTAAGAACCAGAGAAGACCCTCCAAGAGAAAGATGAATTGCTCACCTTTGAAGTTAAACTGTGAACTGTTGAGGGATGGAGATTGCAGAGGGAGCATTCTTGTGATTCGAGATATATGTAAAGCAAGGTTTGGGGCCCAATCTACCTTGTTCTATTGGGAAAGACTAATTGACTCATGCAAATCTATTTTGCAGATTGTGGGAAAAAACATGCTTTAGACAATAAAAAGGAAGGATTAGTCCTCCAAAAAAAATTTCTATCAGTTGAACAAAGTTTGCAAGAGAACCCTAATGACTACGTCTTGTATGAGAAAATGAATGAGATAAAACATAATTTGAGAAAGGTTCAGATAAGGAAAGTTTAAAGTGCTAAAGTAAGGGGTAAATTGAACTGGTTATAGGATGGAGGTAAAGGAACCAAGTATTTCTTCAATATCTTAAAATCTAAGAACTTAAAAGAAAATATCCAAGTAATTGTGGAAAATGGGGTTTCTCTTTACTCTCAAGCTGATATTGTGGAAGCCTTTAGGAAATTCTATGAAAAATTGTTTAAGTCTGAGGTTGATACAAACGGGTGCCTAGAGGCACAAGAACTTTGTTGTAAGATCTGTGAGCCAAAGATTAATGCAGACATGA
Organism: Cunninghamia lanceolata; assembly: GCA_027924645.1. Taxonomy (NCBI): domain Eukaryota; kingdom Viridiplantae; phylum Streptophyta; class Pinopsida; order Cupressales; family Cupressaceae; genus Cunninghamia; species Cunninghamia lanceolata. Next base: position 7,459,005 of record BSBN01000055.1, on the reverse strand, counting down.
AGAAAAAATTGGAAGCAAAGATCTCAAAAGAAGAAATTAAGAAGGCCATCTCTTCGCTGAGTAATGGCAAATCTCCAGGGCCTAATGGGCTCCCTGTTGAGTTTTACAAGGCCAATCTAGAGTGGATAGTGGATGACTTGTTTGATGTTTTTTATGAAGCTATTGAAAAAGGCACTTTAGGGGCAAATATAAAAAAAGGAATTATAAAACTATTACCAAAGGAAGTAGACAAATTAGACATGAAGAACTAGAGGCCAATCACTCTTCTGAATGTCTCATACAAGATAATTACTAAGATACTAGCCCTCAGGTTAAGAGACATTTTTCCTAGGATCATTAGCCATACCCAGACAGGTTTAATAAATGGTAGATTTATCCTTGAAAATTTAATAACAAGTTGGCAGGGTCTGCACTGGGCCAATCAGACTAATCAACAAGTAGGCATCCTCCTATTAGATTTCGAGAAAGCCTACATTAGAATTGAATGGTCCTTCTTGTTCAAAATGCTCAGAGCTATGGGTTTTCCTGACTTTTTCTACAAAATGGTTGAAATGTTATTTGCGGATACCTCTGCACAAGTGGAAGTAAATGGTGAGTTGTCTCCTCCATTCAAGATGGAGAGGTCCATAAGATAGGTCTGTCCTCTGGCACCATCTCTCTTTGTCATTGCTTTAGATGCCCTTTATTATATTCTAAGAATTGAACTTATAGGAAGAAAAATGGAAGTTATAATGTTGCCTAACTAGGATTGATTATTGAATGTTCAATTTGTGGATGATACAACTCTCTTCCAAAATGTTAATGAGCAAGAGTTTAGAACAATGGGAAAAAGACTAGACCTTTTCTGCCTGGCTTCAGGAGCAAAAATCTCTGCTTCTAAATCAATTCTTTAAAATGGGATGAAAACAGACCCAATTGGCTCTTATTAGATAAATGGCAATGGGTTGGGCCTACTAAACAAGTTAGATTTTTAGGCATCCCTTTCACAATCAGTCCTAATTTGAAGCAAATGTGGATCTGGCTATTTTCTAAATTAGAGAAAAAATTAAAAAATTGGAATAAGATGTATCTTTCACTGGCAGGTAGAACACAAGTATGCTAAAAAAAATTTGCTGCATATTCTATGTTCTACTCTTCCATGTGGCTATTTGCAACTTATCAGTTTAAGACAATTCATAAACTAATAAGAGGTTTCCTCTGGTCTGATGGAAAAGGGATGTCTAAAAAGCATCTTGTATGCTGGGATTGGTATTGTGTCTCTAAGGGATTGGGGGTTTGGGACTAAAGAACCTGATATTTCAGGGCCTTGACCTCATAGCTAAGTGGATAATTAATTCCTTGTCTGGTAATGAGCCATGGAAAGTCTTGGTGAGGAATAACATTGATAATTCTATGCAAGCTAGGAAGAAAGGTTGGTGCTCTGTTAACTTCTATGATGCCTTGTTGGGAGGGTTTCAAGTCAAGCCAAGGGGTTCTGTGGTCTTTAGTAGTATCTGGAAGGCATGGGAAGAGGTCAGAGAGCTTATTGTGGACAAAGATGCTTTTTCTTGGAACAAAAGAGTTATCTAAGGTCAAAGATCTATTTGGTGGAACACTATATACAAAGGCAGGCCTCTAGCCCTCCTCCAAGGGTGCTTTGCTAGGAGATGTAATAATAGAGGCCTTTCTAATCTTGAGGACCTATTTGAAAATGGTGCCCCCAAGAATTGGTTATCTATTAACGAGCAGTACAAGTTGGAAGATAGTTTATACATGACCTTTTCTACTTTAACAAAAGCCTTGATATGCAATGTTAGTTCAGATGTTACTAATGTGGGGGAAGAGTGGGTTATAGAGTTGAAATGGAAGGATGGTGCTGCTATCTCTGCTATCACTCCAAAAATGATTTATAAGATGCTTGCTGATTCCGATGCTATCCTCCTCCACATTAGCAATGCTTGGGCTGACACCTCAGACATTAAATAAATTCCTAAAATGTTAAACTACTTTGGTCTAAGACACTGGAACCCAAAAAAGTAGCCTTTAAATGGTTATTACTGTTAAATAAGTTATCTTTAGGCCCAGATAATGTGGTTTTCCCAATGTGCAATGTTATTGAGTTTGTCTCCCATATATTTTTTGACTCTGTTTATGTTAAATTTGTGTGGTCTATTTTTAAGGTGAACATTGAACTATGGAATACCAATGTAGTTGAAATTAGGCATGAGATTCTATATAGCTTTGTTAGAGGTCTAAATTCAAAGGCTAATTATTTTTGGTTTATATTGTCTAATGAAATTTTATGGTTCCTATGGAAGAAAAGAAATGACGAGAGGTTTCAGGGCAAGGAGAGGGATCTCACTGAGAGTCCTTAGAATCTCATACAGGGACCATATGCTATAAAGAAGATATCAGTGTTACAGACTTTGGATCAAGAACTTAGAGAAGATTCAATAAGAGATTCTTCAAGCATTACTCGAGTTTTCAGGAAGTATACAGTAGGATGAAACAAAAGGCAAAGGAAGAGAGCCTTCTTTACAAACACTAGGAAAAGTCAAGGCAGAATTACAGTTTAGATACAGAATAGCTAAAGCTTTCCCTAAGAATTGGTTCCTTTCTAGGAATTGATGAACATAATAGTAGCAATAATAGAGATCATATTTGGGATAAGGAACCAGAACGGTTTGATGATCCAAGAATTAGGAATGTTTCTTCAGAAGAATCAAAACAGGGGACAGAATTGGATGACAACCAAGGGATGTTCTATCTTTACCAAGAAGCTGCAGATGAGCTGGACTCATGGCATAAGAGAGAGGTGACTGAAGAACAGGTGATAGCTGAGGAGAATGCAAAGGTACAAGAATCAAAACATGAGCAAAAGCATAGTGAAGGCAATGCTAGTATTCAGGGCCCTGCGAGTTCTGTTGTAGGAAATTAATAGTTGATTGCCAAATCATTCTTAGTAAGCAGACTAAGGGATTCAAATGAAGTGTTTTGTCCTTAATATATGTTCCAGTTTTAAGATGTATAAAACTTTTAGTATGTATTAGGAACTTTTAGTGTTTTTTGGACTGGCAAAGCAACAACTAAAATTTTGAGTGGTTTTCTTAACAACGTAGTTGTAACTTCTATTTACTTTGAATATATTGGTGCTAGATTTACAATCCAAAAAAATATATATATTTGTGTTATTTAATAGGCTTTGTAAAATTTAGTTTTATAGCTAAGTAAATATTTTAGTACTATTTTATTTTTACCAAATTAAATTATTCTTGAGATTTCAATTTTATTAACCAGTTCACATAAATTTTTCCTTATAATTTAGTTCTAGAAATATAATAGTCACAAATTTGAAATGATAAAGAATTCTTTACCTTTAGAAAAAATTTAATTAAAATCATGTTCTCTAAAGTACTTGCTATTATTACTTAAACAAAAAACATTTTATTTTATGAAATTAGATCATTTTTGGGATTTCAATTTTATTTACTCAAGAGTTAAAAATCTGGGATTTCAATTTTATTTAGTCAAAAGTTAAAAATCTACACTTTCGCCATGTTATTACATTTGTTATTTTATTCTTCAAACTTACAATATTTTAACGTATTTTAATTTATAAAAGTATTAGTATTATTACATTTTAAGGAAATATTTGTGTTATTTAATAGGTTTTGTAAAGTTTAGTTTTATAGTTAAAGGAAATATTTTAGCCCTATTTTATTTTTAGCAAATTATATTATTTTTTAGATTTCAATTTTATTTACCAAGACATTTCAACACTCTTCAAAAATTAATTTTTCAATTATTGGAATGCAATTTGTCTATACAACCAATACCTAATCAACAAAAAAAATTACAACACTACAAGGTAGGTACTACCACTACTTAAGCACTTTTTTTATTGTTCAAACATACAATATTTTAATGTATTTTAAATTATCATAGTATGAATATTATTACATTATAATATCTTAGGCATATATTTCAAATCTCCACATAATACAAATATGCAAGCTTTGTAAAGTTTAGTTTTATAGTTAAGGAAATATTTGTGTTATTTAATAGGCTTTGTAAAGTTTAGTTTTATACCTAAGTAAATATTTTAGTGTTATTTTATTTTTACGAAATTAAATTATTTTTGAGATTTCAATTTTTAATTTTATTTATGCAAGACATTTCAAAACGAGTTTACATAAATTTTTCCTTATAAATTAGGCAGACATTTCAAATCTCCACATAATACAAATATGTAAGCTTTGTAAAGTTTAGTTTTATAGTTAAGGAAATATTTGTATCATTTAATAGGCTTTGTAAAGTTTAGTTTTATACCTAAATAAATATTTTAGTGCTATTTTATTTTTAGGAAATTAAATTAGTTTTGAGATTTCAATTTTCAATTTTATTTATGCAAGACATTTCAAAACAAGTTCACATGAATTTTTCCTTATAAATTTAGTTCTGGAAATATAATAGTTACAAATTTGAAATGATAAACAATTCTTTATCTTTAGAAAAAAATATTATTAAACCACAATATTAGATTAATTAAAATAATTAAAATCATGTTCTCTAAAAATACTTACTATTATTACTTAAACAAAAAAATTAAGCGACTAAGATAAAATACTGCAGCGATCTAAATATGAGTATGTTATTGTTATTATATTGTGTAATTATTCTTCAAACTTACAATATTTTAATGCATTTTAAATTGTAATAATATTCAATATTATTAAATTTTAATATGTTAGATAGGCATTTCAAATCTCTCCACACCCAACTAAGGTTAGGGTTCTAGACATTTTATTTTATTTTATAGGTTTTGTAAAGTTTAGTTTTATAGTTAAACAAATATTTTAGTCCTATTTTCTTCTTACCAAACTAGATTATTATTGAGATTTCAATTTTATTTACCCAAGACATTTCAACAATCTTCAAAAATTATTTTTTCAATTATTGGAATGCAATTTGTCTATACAACCAATACCTAACCAACAAAAAAATTACAACTAAACAAATAATATATACAACCAATAGCTAATCAACAAAAAAAATTACAACTAAACAAATACTATAATAACAACACTACAAGGCAGGTACTGGCCACTACCCAAGGTTACAAAAGATTTATATAAAAACACTTTCATGATTTCCTTGGTCATCTTCTCAGTTCTCTAATCTACTACTTATTCTATCTGTTTCACTTCTTATTCGGATCAAAACACCTATGATCTTGCTTCATATCTTCACATATTTGTTGTTATTGCTGCCGTGTAACAAATCATTATCCTTCATTTATATCATCTACAAGCCTTCAAATCATTATCATGTCAGCTTACTTGCAACGGCTAGTATGAAACGTGTAGACACGGATATGAAAGTTCTATTGCTCCGCTTGTGCATAGAAATTTGTGCCAATCAATATGAAGGTTGGATAGGTCCTATACTTCCTTTAATAATGTTCCTTTAAGCTACACAAGTCACAAAATTGCTTCAGAAGTCAAAGCCGATTAAACTTCACTGAGCACTGTGGGCTCTGCTCTATGAAAACAGGGAAAAATAGGTAATCTTGTGATAGCATATCTTTCCAGAATCAAACCCAAATAATCTGAATAAATAATCAGAATGTTCGTTGAAGCTAGTGATTATTTATTAATTGTATGACAAGAACAAATTTTTTTAAAAAGGGCTAAAAATACATTTTTCTTATTATTACGCTAGCTTAACTAAGGAGAGCTCTATCTCTACATAATCGACGTAACCAAAACCTGGCAATCTTTTTGCAATAATACAAATGAGAAAAGTTTCGAACAACATTTTTTATCAAAACACCATAAAATCCATTTGCAACTCTTGTTTGTCATTCTTATTTTTTACAACCTGTAATTGTGGTCGAATTTCAGCGAATTATCAACTGTAAAAGTTATTCCGGTTTACTTTATGGCTGAGAAGATGGAGAGAATAAATTTCAGCGTTGACATACCTAAGACGGAATTCATTTTAGATTACAGATTCAACAACAATGCTTTATTGAAAGAAGCATTTGAATCCTATCACCGACTAGAATTCCTTGCAGATGCAGTATTAGAGTTTGTGATGGCCATATACGTATACAATGCTTTTCCAACATTAGATAAAGGAAAATTTGTTCGGTTAGTTAAAACAAATGTGCGAAATGATGTCCTTGGAAAGATTGCTATAGAACATGAGTTTCACAACTTCCTATTAGATAAGGATACCAAAAATAGGGTAAGCTAGATACATTGGAATATTTTAAAACTCCTTATTTAATCGATATTGATTTTCATGATTGATATGTGTTTTTACAGGCTAATGAATACCTCGAAGCTATCACAGACAAATCTAAATCTGATTGCAATCTGAAGCCTCCAAAGGTTCTTGCAAATGTTATTGAAGCCATAGCCGGTGCTGTGTATGTGGATACTGAATTTTCATTTGATAGAGTTTGGAAAGTAAGGAAATATTCTATTTTTAAAAGAACAAATTTATAGACTTCTAATTGAAGTAGTAAATTTCATTCAAATGTTGGAAGTATAGTTATACACTAAAGGTACATCCAAAATCAGGTCACCCAACATCATCAACAATAAAAAGATACCGTTTCCATTGATACAGTAAAACATAAATATGTAAAATGCAATGAAAAACATAAATATGAAAAATGCAATAAAATACGTATTAGTTTTTAATATGTAATGTCCACTAGTGTATTGAACTCCTTACGAAAAATGCAATGAAATACATATTATTTTTGTACATTTAAAGTCCACTGTATTGAACTCCTTGTGTTTAACTGTGTATTAAAAACCTCCCGAATGTTTATAGGTGTTCCAGCCTTGGATGAGTGCATTGCTAACTCCAGAGAACAAATGCAATGAACATAGTACTGATGTGTCTAGTTCCATAAAAACCCCTTCTTCAAGCGAAACAGGAGTGATGAAAGAAACACAGAGTTCAAAAGAAAAACAAGTGTCCGCACAGTGCAAGTGTGATGAAGTGAAAATGTTTATTGCGAATTTAATCCCTAAATTCGCTAATCCTTCATATAAGTCTAATGTCTTGGATGAGATAGAACAAAAACTAAACTACAATTTCAAGAGTAGAAAATTTCTGAAAGATACATTTTGTCAGCGTTTGGAGATACTAACTCTCAACGTTTTTAAACGATGCAAGATATGCGATGAAGCCTTTGAATCAGAAGGTCTGAAATCTTATGAAAAAATGGAGTTCCTTGGGAATTTGTTCCTCAAGGTAGCAATAACAATATATTTATACAATAAGTATCCCCACGATCAACCAGGCATTTTGACCACGTTAAGATCTAACATTATGGACAATGCGAAGCTGGCAAGAGTCGCTGTAGTTAAATTAGAAGTTCATAAGCATCTTACGTTTGCAAATAAATTACTCGAAGATAAGGTAACTCTTTAAAATATTTGATCTAGGTTTGGAGAATGATTAATTCTTATTTTAAGGAAATCCACACTTGGTGTTATGTAGGTGAAAAAATTCATTAAAGACATCGAAGACAATTGTAACGATGTGAATCCATCCTCAGTTTTGGTTAATATAGTTGAATCAATAGCAGGCTCAATGTTTATTGATAGCAGTGCTGGGTTAATGGAGAACATCAGCTCTTGTGTGAACGAAGTTTGGGAGGTACAAAATGAACACAATTGCATCTTCTATTTTTTCATTGTAAAATTCATTTTCTTTGGTATCCACTTGAAGGGTTTTGATTTGTTTGGGCAACCTCAATGGGCTATTATTAACCTCTGCATAGATTTTAGTTTTAAACTAGATCAAATATTTAGTATTTTTAAGGTTAAAAATAGATTTTATTGAAGGCTATTCTTAAATATTAAATGATTTATTAAATAATTATTTGTCTTATAAATATAAAATGATTATTTACTAGATTCTAACATGAATGAAATGCAAAATTACTAGTAATTTTTGCCTATTAAAAGGGATCTTTCAACAAGTAAACAGTGTTGCATTAAGTACAAAATATCAACTATTAAACACTACAGTCTTTCCACCTTTCATCTTTTATTGTACTAATTTCTTTTTTTTTTAATTCCAAATCTTAAGATTTCATTCACCTAATAAAATATTGTGTATGTTGACACAATCTTTACTTTTATTTCTCTGTAAATACTATATTGTTTGTAGAAGCTCAAGATTTTGTTAGAACCACTAGCCACTCCAGAGACATTGGAGAGGAATCCCATTTCTGAACTTCAGGAATTATGTCATAAAAAGCGTAGGCGTGTTCAGTACAGAGACCATAAAGTGACTGGAGAGGAAAAGATAGCTGTGGAAGTACTTATAGATGATGTGGTGGCTGGAAGGGCTGAAAATATAAAGAAAGAAGTGGCAAAGAAAAGTGCTGCAAGAAAAGTTCTCAAACATTTTAAAAGTGGAATGGAACCAAAATTAAGTGAATAACAAAATTTGTATGAAATACAGTAGGTTGAATGTTTCTCTGTGGTTTTCTTTGCACTATGAATCACTGAACAAGCTTTTCTTCTGGTTTTCAAGTCCATGGACATGGTTTCGTTACAAAACTTTTTGACCATATGTTCAATGCTATTTTTCGAGGGGAGCAAAGCTCAGCAACATTGGTCTATCAAACCCACGTTGCCGAATTTATCATATTAAAATAATAATTATTTTGAAGAGTATATTTTCCAAATTTTTAATATAGATGTATTTTAGATATTTGGTCTAGTAATATTTAATAGTAATATTTAAGGTTAAATGAATCTTGTATAAAAAATTAAGTTTGTGGTAGTTAGGATCAAGCTCACAAGGCTCAAATTGGGTCATAAAGTTTTTGAGATAAGTTCAAACATTGAAACATTTGTTTCATCTAGACAATAAATTATTTCATAAAAGTGAAGTGATTCAAAACAATATCAGCATTATTTATTCACAAATGATTCTAAAACTAAATTCTATCCACTTATTTAATCCTTTAAATGCCCTATGATTTTACTCTAGGTTTTCGTCCTTCTATCTTATTAAGGTTTTAGATCTGAGTTCTCTCACACTCTTACACGACTTACAATTTCACTATAGGGTTTCATCCTTATATCCTATCAAATATTATATCTAAGGGCAAGGCTATAAAGGGGCTAAGCCTTATCATGTCAATAGATTTTGTGACACCTTGATTTGAGCTTGATTTGAGCTATATTATGGAAAAAGATATAGTAATGTTCATTTACAATCTTTCACTACACTATGTATAGATTAAACATGTGAAATCATATCCAAATTATTTCCATAAACCTTTAAGGGATCATCCCATCCTATTTTGATTATCTAATGACATAAATCTTGAAATAAGGGCTTGTAAATTATTTACTTAGATGTTCCCAAATGGATAATGAGCTTATAAACAATTATTGCATTTTCTTATAATCCTTATGTGGTAATCTCAAACATCAAACATCATATTGATGACGATGAAATTCTTTTCTTGAGGCACTTCTACCTACTCTTAAAAAAAAGCACACTTGATTAATTTTATACGTATTCATTTAAAGAATTGTGGAATGAAATTTATTGCGCCTAAAGAACTCGAGTATAGTTTATCATCTTCCACATCCTCTAACATTTCTAAGTTCTAAAACTCAAATATATTTTAAAAAGTCAATGATATTATATAGAAAAGAGATAATGTGCATCCAGCGAATAATAATTATGGAGCCAATACTTTTATTTGGATAAATGTCTTAAATTTAATTAAGAAAATATTTATAAAGATTTTACAAAATTTATATGATACTCTTATTAATATGCTCATTTCACTTTGGATACTTTGCATATTCACAAGGAACTTCCTATTGTTGATATACTATTTAGCTACGAATAACTCTGAAGTGAGAAAATTTGGGATTGTTCAAGATCATATTAACAAGTATGATTATAGAATACTAATGTATTGTCATAGGCTTATGCAATACGAATGTTGTGGAGTTAGAGTATTGTTTCGGGTGGTAATGTCTCATAGCTTACTATTGATACGGAAGAAACTACATGATGTATGGCTAAGAATTGGGTATTCTATTACGAATAAAGAGTCTTTAGAGTATGTATGGTAGTGTAGGTCTGCATGTAACATTATTGGAATGCATGCTATTAGGACATGTTGATGGGTGTTTTTGTACACAAACAATATAGATAAAATACCAAGTACTTATGCTTCTATGAACTCAACCTAGTACTCAATTAAATTTCTATTCTTCTTCTCATTTGATCCACACTATTCTCCTCTACTCTTTCTCATTACTAGTGGATAGGTAGTATTTAAAAATACCATGGTAGGTTGTCATATTTCAAAGTCATGAGAACCCTTAACCTATATAAACCCTTTAAAAGAAGACATTGTCACTTGCACAACACACCCCATTTCCACTTAAAATCAAACTCAAACTCATTTGAGGGTAAGAGTCTTTTTTACATATTAATTTCTTGAATCATGGAGTACATATTAGATCATATATTTCTAAATAGGTAGAGTCAATCTTCAATATACAAGATATCTAATAGAGATAGACAAAAATACCCTACTACCTCATGTAAAAAATTTGCAACCACCAAACTTATCCACAAGAATTTGATCTCAATTAAATTTTTAAACAATTGCGCTTGCCACAAATACTTGATTTTGTTTACATGAGATTATCTCTAATTTTCATTCAACTCTTATATTCGACCATCAAATCTATTGAATCATAATCCACCAAGTTAGATTGACCATTTATATGTTTACACCAATTGTCATAGGCCTCCTTGAGATCCTCACTCATTGGAATATTGAAATACCAACTACCCATATCCAATAACTCCGCCCACTACTCATTTATCATGACACTCAAATTTGAAAGCACCATTGGTGTATTAAGATGTTCTCACCACCTTTATACTTTTTTCACACAACATTGAGAGGATATTTCTTGCACTAGATAACTATGTGAGGACCAACACCCATATCTATAACTTATTAATAAACCAACCACATGTAGACATTGATATATCAATATCACTAATGAGTTCTTTAGAATAATATAAAATAATTTGAGCCCATCACATGTATCACAACCTACGATTACACTACTACACCACAAGAACACTAAGAACACACATCTTTGGGTCCATAAGATCTCTAGTGCATATCTTTCTACCCAATTGTAATAACCACATGATATCCCCCTATGACATGTAGTAGTAGTCAATCAAAATGATCCAAGGGTCCTCAAGGCCCATCCTCTTTCAAACATAAAATGAGGCTAGGGAACTAGAGAGTTGTACATCCCAAATGAGACGAATGGTTATTGTAACCCTACACTAACATATCACAAACCTTTTACCAAGATCTTCATTGGGCATCAGATCATCCACATCATTTTAAGATCATATGACACATTACTCTAGAATGACATCACCTCCATACACAAGGGCTCATGGGACTACCACACTACTCCACACTAGAACATAGTGAATGCAAATACTCGTGGACACCAAAAGTAAAGAAGGGGCTTGTTGACTTGTGAAAATACACATGTTAAAATTAAGAGTCAGAGAAACCAAATCCTCTCTTGAAAGAAGACTAAGAAGCATCCCAAAGGTCTCAAGTCAATACATCTTGGTATTTCTATAAGGAAGCTATGTTAATGGAAAAAAATCCTACACTAATCTTGAGAGGAGGTATTGAAGGAACAAGACAACTGAGGGCGGGGGGGGAGGGGTTAATTAGTTGTATCAAAAAATTTAACTTCTCTTTAATAAAATCACATTCACATTCACTTTCTTTAACCCCTTAATCTATTGTGAAGATTAAACATGAAATGCAGAATTAAAACCTAAACACATTAACACCATACACACATGAACACATAAATTTTATGTGGAAAACCCTAAAAGGGAAAAACCATGATGAGTGTTAGCTCACAATATAATGTAGTAAAAATATGAAATAACAAAACAGGCTCAGTGTCCAAAACAATGCTCACTACAAAAAGGCTCACTGCCAAGTGGTGGCTCACTGCTGAGGGGTGGCTCACTTCCAAGATGGGTGGCTCACTGGGCCATGAAATGATATGATAGCATCTACCACATGCTTGAGTTGAATTCTAATGAAGTGCAATACACATCACCTTCCCTGCCTCACAACACAATAACTTTCATCCTTGCATCTTCACACACACGTACTTTACACATGGATTCATAACATTTATTTATATGAGTCATCGACCTTGGAACATACATCAAGGTTGGCAATACAATCTACAACTTGTGGAACAGTCTCCAAGGTCAGCAAACATACATAATTTGAATTAGGTTTGAACCTAAATATCCCACAAGGAATGAAGGTGAGCCTCTTTACACTTTAGCTTAGACCTAAATCTATCCATGCATGCTATGCAACACTTACATGATCATCAAAATATCTCCTTAATCACCGCAATCATCCAAGGTTGGCCAACCAACACAAACACTTAAACTTCTTGATCACACACTTTCATGATCACCTCCATAACTTGAAAACCTTATACAATACTTTAACACACTCTCAAAACATCCACGAACAACATAAATTCACCAGAGAACTAACAAATTCAGGTACAACAAATCTTACTTGAAGACAATTCACAAACTACTCACAAACAATACTGTCAAGCTTTGCTACTTAATAAAATAGCTTTTTGGAGCACCAAATCACAAATGCTTTGAATACAAGATAGATTTGTACCTTATAAATACTCATCTAGAATCACAAGACCTAAAACCAAACTATGGAGAAATGTGGACAAAAATACTTTCTCCCAATCATACTGTAAACACTGTTAGACATAGTCTTCAAACTGGTGACCATAACTTTCACAGTAGAGCATTTCGGAGCACCAAACTGTGTATTTAACATCTACAACTAGTTCTCTAAAACATATCCAAATTCCATTTTCTAGTCTTCAGTACAGAATAAATGTAGAGCAAAAATTCAGATAGTATCCTATAAGCAAGAATACATCCTCACAACTTTGTCTTCAGTATGAACCAAAATTGTTCAAAAGAACTTGGAAACTCAATATCAAGAACATATTCTTATCATCTTTAGCACTTATACAACACAATACAAAGAAACTAACTCATCAAAATCAACTAACAAAGCAAGAGCACAGTTGACACTAATGACAACACAAACATGTTGACATCAATGACAACACCGATTAGCACTTACTTGCAATAGGAGGGTTATGGAAAACTTTTTAAATCTTTTCAATAGTTAAAAAAATTATAAAAAATAAAATAGAAATAGAAATCATACCATAACACAAGGATTTACATGGAGAAAATCCTTTCAAAAGAAAACCCCACACTTATAAAGTAGCTCAATATATTATTCAGAAATCTTAATAAGATTATAATATACTTGCAAAGAAATTTTTTTAGGAGTATCACCAACTAGACATCTGGAGGTAACTTAACAACATCTATAAGACTCTCATACACAACCTCCATCTCAAGCACCTAATATATAGGATATACAATACATGCAACTATCAAGTGGTAATTAGAAAACCATGAGCTAAAACCACCCAATAGTGGCACCCAAATCTTAGGGTTCCATTATCTCCAATCACAAGTGTCTTATGATGTGTCATAATGTGCATCATAAGTTGGTCAACACATGAAACTCCCCCTTACAATTTTTTTTTGTGTCTAACATATTTTTATATTTTCCAATACGGGAGGTGCAACTTCCAAAGGCCATAACTTTTAATTTGGGAGGCTAATTCGACCCTTTTTTAAAATTTGTATAGCTCAAAGAGAACTACACATTGGGCATCCTATAACTAGAGTTGAAAAATATACATTTTTATTTTTCCCAAATGTCAACTCTATAGCTTTAAAATTGATTTTATTCAATTTTATAACTGAAAAATGACACTTTTTGTAATTGCAATGTTGAGACGCTTTTCTCAATATTCACCCACTTGTCAAACACCTTGCAAGAGAAAAGAAGGGAGTATCAACACCAATATCTAATTTATATGGGCCAAAATGCCTAGACTCTAAACACCATCTAAACTTTTGTGTGAACATAGGCTTAGTTAACGAATCTACAAAATTCATCAAAGTCTCTACCTTAACTAGTTTCACCTTTCTATCCTCGACCATATATCTATTATAATGATATCTTACGTCAATGTGCTTGGTTCTGGCATAAAATGTCAAGTTCATAGCTAGGTATATCACACTCTAAATATCACAATATATGATTATTGCACCATGTTTTATCACAATATCTGAACACAATCTCTTAAGCTAAATGGCTTCTTTACAAGCACGGGTAGCAACCATATACGCAACCTTAGTATTGGAAAAAGAAAACCACAGCCTATTACTTACTCATATAACTAATTACTCCACCAAATAAATTAAATCTATAAGCATTGGTGGATATTCTACTGTCAACATCACTTCCCTAGTGTAAATCCACATAACCTTGAATATCAAGGGAATGCCTATCTCCTATCAACATACCATTATAACAGAAGGAATACTTTGAGATATCCCACAAATATTTGAAGAATCTCTTAAATATATCCCAATGTACTCTACTAGGATTAGACATATATTTGGAAAAAAAACTCATTGCTTGGGAAATGTCTAATCTAGTACAAACCATATCATACATCAAACTTCTAGCTGGTAAGGTACAATGCTCATATCTTCCATCTCTGATGGGGATGTTGGATATTATGGACTAGGTAACTTCGTATAACTATAAAAAGAACACACAATGGTTTAATATGTTAAACCTCTGCGAAATTGAATTGATATAGAACTACATGAAAAAATGTTTTGGAAACAAAATTTTAGATCTTATTGATTCTAATGTATTAAGTATTATAAATGTTCCTTCCATTGGAAAATCTATATATAATGTTTCATTTATTGATGATTATAGGAAAAGGACATGGGTATATTATTGAAAGAATAAATTTGATGTTTTTAGTTGATTTAAAGAATTCAAAGCAATGGTTAAGTTGCACAAAAAGCTATAAATGCAGAGAGAATGCAGAGAGAATGAGTTCACACTTATCTAGTTATTAATCTATTGATTATAAACCAATCAATAGACAGAATTAGTTTTCTTGTCAGGAAAATTTGATTTAAATTTATACTTTTCCTATGTCAACATGATAATTTTTTAACAAAAAATTATAGAAAAATAATTTATCTGTATTGTGATTGGCTGAAAAAGATGACCTCTTCTTTGCCCATTGTCAGAGAGTGCAACAAAAAGCTGTAAATACAGAGATAATTTTGGTTTGAGGGGAGGATGTTGTAAGTAAACAAATTATGAACACAAATTTTGTCTCCCACTAGCTAAGTCATGCCTAAATGGATGGCGATAATTATGAGAGGGAAGAATCATCAATTTTTATGAATTTAATTTTTTGTTTCATTAGCTAAACTAAAAAATTACTTTTGCCAAACGGACAAAGTTATAATATTAATAATACTATTAAAAATATAGGATTCTACACATTTTATTTTACGAAATTAGATTATTTTATGGAGTTCAATTTTATTTACTCAAGAGTTAAAAATCTAGTATTTCAAGTTTATTTACTAAAAAGTTAAAAATCTACAGTATCATGAAAAATATTTTGCCATGTTATTACATTTTTTATTTTAACACATTTTAAATTATCATAGTATTAATATTATTAGATTTTAATATCTTAAATAGACATTTCAAATCTCTATACACTCAAGTAGGGTCAGGGCTCTCCACATAATATAAATATACAATAGTTAAAGAAATATTTGTGTTGAACATGATGATATTTTAGTAGAGATATATGAAAAATAGTAGAATCACCAGGGGCTGCACAAGGGTTCTCTGATCCTCTAATGTGCTTCTCTCTGGGATCCTTTTTTGTTCTTTAAAATCTCTTAGACAATCTTGATTCCATCGTAATCTTTCTCTGCTCTGAATGTTTTCATTGACAGTTCTCCATTGTGGCTTGCAGGGTATTATTTGCTATAATATAGTCATATATGTTTTTGTCCAGTGTATTTATTAAAAAACTTGTCTTGCTATTTCTCCCGCCTTGTGTCTGCGTCATCTGGGTGTCACCCAGGCATTGCTTGGGGAGGGTGTCGGAAGAGGTATAGTGGGAGATGTTAGTCTCTCTTAATTGCATTAAATGGAAGGAAATGAAAATAGTGTGCCTCCCACAAGTGGAGATGAACAAAAATCGTTCAAGGATGTGGTAGGTATGGATGAGGCACAAGAGGCACCGAAAGGAGTAGATTTTTCTGTGGATGAAAATGTAGGAGCATAGTGCAAACGTTGAGGAAAGGATAGAAGGATGGAAAAGATGCCCTCACATAGATTCTTTGATAGCTGGCCTACGTCTATGTGGTGCAAGAAAATGGCGCTCCACTACTCTTTCTGGGGATACAACCTGGCATCGAGAAACCCTACTGGAATATTGGGCCAGCATTGTTTAAAGCGTTCGCATGGAAGCATGATATCTCCCATAAGGAGATTCAAATCTATTCCATTCCCAGATGGATACTAGTTAAAAATGTTCCGATACAGTTCTGCAATTTTCTCCCACAAATGATTTCCCCGATTGGAAAAATCTTAAAAATTGATGATACCCGCTCCTCTCCCACACCTGGATGTGAGGTTGTTGGTTTCCTTTGACACTGGTACTTAAATCCATGAAATACTTGAGATAAACTGGGGTGGCAAAGAATATCTTTGTGACCTAATTAGCCTGGGTAGTCTCAATTATTGCTTCCACTGCAAACAAGATGGTCACTAGAAAAGAGATTGCCCCTCTTTAAATAGTAATGCAAAATATTAAATGTTATAGTTGGAATGTGAGGGGTTTTGAGTCCCCTGATAGAAAATATGCAGTCAGGAGTTTCTGTAATAAAAATAAAGACATGGATGTCCTCTTTTCGCAAGAAATTCAAGCTGTCAGTTTTACCTTAGATAATACTCTGATGTTCATTTGGAAAGATGCTACCAACTTCTCAACCAGACATGAGAAAGGAAAAGGAGGGAATGCAATAATTTTAAGTCCAAGATTAACTAAAGCCCTCAAAGGCTCTGGAATTTCCCCTTGTAATAGATGTTTGTGGGTTACCTTGAATTTTGGGGAGTTTAAAATAGGTTTGTGTTCTTTCTATGCCCCAAATGAGTATATGAACAGAATTAAGTTATGGAAATGGATGTTATCTTCCCTCCCCAAGATCCCCTAGATTTTTTTTTTTTTTTTGGGGGGGGGGGGGGGGGACTTTAATATGGTGGAAAATCTTGATGCTAAGAAGGGAGGTAAACCTTTGATGTGGAAGGGAAATGAAGAGTTTTTTTTGGCAAAAGGCTTTTAACCTATTTGACCCTCTTGAAGGGGAGAAAAAAGTAAGCAAATGTGTTTGGCATACCTGGTCCAATTGCCAAGAAGGCTATAAGAGGATCTACTCCAGGTTAGACAAGTTTTATTTCCACAAAGATGTATTCCTAGCTCCCTAAAGGAAAGAATCCAATAAGGTCTAGGGCCTTCCCAATCCCCTTTCTAACCACGATCCAATCAAATTTATAATCTCAATTAAGAACCAGAGAAGACCCTCCAAGAGAAAGATGAATTGCTCACCTTTGAAGTTAAACTGTGAACTGTTGAGGGATGGAGATTGCAGAGGGAGCATTCTTGTGATTCGAGATATATGTAAAGCAAGGTTTGGGGCCCAATCTACCTTGTTCTATTGGGAAAGACTAATTGACTCATGCAAATCTATTTTGCAGATTGTGGGAAAAAACATGCTTTAGACAATAAAAAGGAAGGATTAGTCCTCCAAAAAAAATTTCTATCAGTTGAACAAAGTTTGCAAGAGAACCCTAGTGACTACGTCTTGTATGAGAAAATGAATGAGATAAAACATAATTTGAGAAAGGTTCAGATAAGGAAAGTTCAAAGTGCTAAAGTAAGGGGTAAATTGAACTGGTTATAGGATGGAGGTAAAGGAACCAAGTATTTCTTCAATATCTTAAAATCTAAGAACTTAAAAGAAAATATCCAAGTAATTGTGGAAAATGGGGTTTCTCTTTACTCTCAAGCTGATATTGTGGAAGCCTTTAGGAAATTCTATGAAAAATTGTTTAAGTCTGAGATTGATACAAACGGGTGCCTAGAGGCACAAGAACTTTGTTGTAAGATCTGTGAGCCAAAGATTAATGCAGACATGAAGAAAAAATTGGAAGCAAAGATCTCAAAAGAAGAAATTAAGAAGGCCATCTCTTCGGTGAGTAATGGCAAATCTCCAGGGCCTGATGGGCTCCCTGTTGAGTTTTACAAGGCCAATCTAGAGTGGATAGTGGATGACTTGTTTGATGTTTTTGATGAAGCTATTCAAAAAGGCACTTTAGGGGCAAATATAAAAAAAGGAATTATAAAACTATTACCAAAGGAAGTAGACAAATTAGACATGAAGAACTAGAGGCCAATCACTCTTCTGAATGTCTCATACAAGATAATTACTAAGATACTAGCCCTTAGGTTAAGAGACATTTTTCCTGGGATCATTAGCCATACCCAGACAGGTTTCATAAATGGTAGATTTATCCTTTAAAATTTAATAACAAGTTGGGAGGGTCTGCACTGGGCCAATCAGACTAATCAACAAGTAGGCATCCTCCTATTAGATTTCGAGAAAGCCTACGTTAGAATTGAATGGTCCTTCTTGTTCAAAATGCTCAGAGCTATGGGTTTTCCTGACTTTTTCTGCAAAATGGTTGAAATGTTATTTGCGGATACCTCTGCACAAGTGGAAGTAAATGGTGAGTTGTCTCCTCCATTCAAGATGGAGAGGTCCATAAGATAGGTCTGTCCTTTGGCACCATCTCTCTTTGTCATTGCTTCAGATGCCCTTTATTATATTCTAAGAATTGAACTTATAGGAAGAAAAATGGAAGTTATAATGTTGCCTAACTAGGATTGATTATTGAATGTTCAATTTGTGGATGATACAACTCTCTTCCAAAATGTTAATGAGCAAGAGTTCAGAACAATGGGAAAAAGACTAGACCTTTTCTGCCTGGCTTCAGGAGCAAAAATCTCTGCTTCTAAATCAATTCTTTAAAATGGGATGAAAACAGACCCAATTGGCTCTTATTAGATAAATGGCAATGGGTTGGGCCTACTAAACAAGTTAGATTTTTAGGCATCCCTTTCACAATCAGTCCTAATTTGAAGCAAATGTGGATCTGGCTATTTTCTAAATTAGAGAAAAAATTAAAAAATTGGAATAAGATGTATCTTTCACTGGCAGGTAGAACACAAGTATGCTAAAAAATTTTGCTGCATATTCTATGTTCTACTCTTCCATGTGGCTATTTGCAACTTATCAGTTTAAGACAATTCATAAACTAATAAGAGGTTTCCTCTGGTCTGATGGAAAAGGGATGTCTAAAAAGCATCTTGTATGCTGGGATTGGTATTGTGTCTCTAAGGGATTGGGGGTTTGGGACTAAAGAACCTGATATTTCAGGGCCTTGACCTCATAGCTAAGTGGATAATTAATTCCTTGTCTGGTAATGAGCCATGGAAAGTCTTGGTGAGGAATAACATTGATAATTCTATGCAAGCTAGGAAGAAAGGTTGGTGCTCTATTAACTTCTATGATGCCTTGTTGGGAGGGTTTCAAGTCAAGCCAAGGGGTTCTGTGGTCTTTACTAGTATCTGGAAGCCATGGGAAGAGGTCAGAGAGCTTATTGTGGACAAAGATGCTTTTTCTTGGAACAAAAGAGTTATCTAAGGTCAAAGATCTATTTGGTGGAACACTATATACAAAGGCAGGCCTCTAGCCCTCCTCCAAGGGTGCTTTGCTAGGAGATGTAATAATAGAGGCCTTTCTAATCTTGAGGACCTATTTGAAAATGGTGCCCCCAAGAACTGGTTATCTATTAAGGAGCAGTACAAGTTGGAAGATAGTTTATACATGACCTTTTCTACTTTAACAAAAGCCTTGATATGCAATGTTAGTTCAGATGTTACTAATGTGGGGGAAGAGTGGGTTATAGAGTTCAAATGGAAGGATGGTGCTGCTATCTCTGCTATCACTCCAAAAATGATTTATAAGATGCTTGCTGATTCTGATGCTATCCTCCTCCACATTAGCAATGCTTGGGCTGACACCTCAGACATTAAAGAAATTCCTAAAATGTTAAACTACTTTGGTCTAAGACACTGGAACCCAAAAAAGTAGCCTTTAAATGGTTATTACTGTTAAATAAGTTATCTTTAGGCCCAGATAATGTGGTTTTCCCAATGTGCAATGTTATTGAGTCTGTCTCCCATATATTTTTTGACTCTGTTTATGTTAAATTTGTGTGGTCTATTTTTAAGGTGAACATTGAACTATGGAATACCAATGTAGTTGAAATTAGGCATGAGATTCTATATAGCTTTGTTAGAGGTCTAAATTCAAAGGCTAATTATTTTTGGTTTATATTGTCTAATGAAATTTTATGGTTCCTATGGAAGAAAAGAAATGACGAGAGGTTTCAGGGCAAGGAGAGGGATCTCACTGAGAGTCCTTAGAATCTCATACAGGGACCATATGCTATAAAGAAGATATCAGTGTTACAGACTTTGGATCAAGAACTTAGAGAAGATTCAATAAGAGATTCTTCAAGCATTACTCGAGTTTTCAGGAAGTATACAGTAGGATGAAACAAAAGGCAAAGGAAGAGAGCCTTCTTTACAAACACTAGGAAAAGTCAAGGCAGAATTACAGTTTAGATACAGAATAGATAAAGCTTTCCCTAAGAATTGGTTCCTTTCTAGGAATTGATGAACATAATAGTAGCAATAATAGAGATCATATTTGGGATAAGGAACCAGAACGGTTTGATGATCCAAGAATTAGGAATGTTTCTTCAGAAGAATCAAAACAGGGGACAGAATTGGATGACAACCAAGGGATGTTCTATCTTTACCAGGAAGCTTCAGATGAGCTGGACTCATGGCATAAGAGAGAGGTGACTGAAGAACAGGTGATAGCTGAGGAGAATGCAAAGGTACAAGAATCAAAACATGAGCAAAAGCATAGTGAAGGCAATGCTAGTATTCAGGGCCCTGCGAGTTCTGTTGTAGGAAATTAATTGTTGATTGCCAAATCATTCTTAGTAAGCAGACTAAGGGATTCAAATGAAGTGTTTTGTCCTTAATATATGTTCCAGTTTTAAGATGTATAAAACTTTTAGTATGTATTAGGAACTTTTAGTGTTTTTTGGACTGGCAAAGCAACAACTAAAATTTTGAGTGGTTTTCTTAACAACGTAGTTGTAACTTCTATTTACTTTGAATATATTGGTGCTAGATTTACAATCCAAAAAATATATATATATTTGTGTTATTTAATAGGCTTTGTAAAATTTAGTTTTATAGCTAAGTAAATATTTTAGTACTATTTTATTTTTACCAAATTAAATTATTCTTGAGATTTCAATTTTATTAACCAGTTCACATAAATTTTTCCTTATAATTTAGTTCTGGAAATATAATAGTCACAAATTTGAAATGATAAAGAATTCTTTACCCTTAGAAAAAATTTAATTAAAATCATGTTCTCTAAAGTACTTGCTATTATTACTTAAACAAAAAACATTTTATTTTATGAAATTAGATCATTTTTGGGATTTCAATTTTATTTACTCAAGAGTTAAAAATCTGGGATTTCAATTTTATTTAGTTAAAAGTTAAAAATCTACACTTTCGCCATGTTATTACATTTGTTATTTTATTCTTCAAACTTACAATATTTTAACGTATTTTAATTTATAAAAGTATTAGTATTATTACATTTTAAGGAAATATTTGTGTTATTTAATAGGTTTTGTAAAGTTTAGTTTTATAGTTAAAGGAAATATTTTAGCCCTATTTTATTTTTAGCAAATTATATTATTTTTTAGATTTCAATTTTATTTACCAAGACATTTCAACACTCTTCAAAAATTAATTTTTCAATTATTGGAATGCAATTTGTCTATACAACCAATACCTAATCAACAAAAAAAATTACAACACTACAAGGCAGGTACTACCACTACTTAAGCACTTTTTTTATTGTTCAAACATACAATATTTTAATGTATTTTAAATTATCATAGTATGAATATTATTACATTATAATATCTTAGGCACATATTTCAAATCTCCACATAATACAAATATGCAAGCTTTGTAAAGTTTAGTTTTATAGTTAAGGAAATATTTGTGTTATTTAATAGGCTTTGTAAAGTTTAGTTTTATACCTAAGTAAATATTTTAGTGTTATTTTATTTTTACGAAATTAAATTATTTTTGAGATTTCAATTTTTAATTTTATTTATGCAAGACATTTCAAAACGAGTTTACATAAATTTTTCCTTATAAATTAGGCAGACATTTCAAATCTCCACATAATACAAATATGTAAGCTTTGTAAAGTTTAGTTTTATAGTTAAGGAAATATTTGTATCATTTAATAGGCTTTGTAAAGTTTAGTTTTATACCTAAATAAATATTTTAGTGCTATTTTATTTTTAGGAAATTAAATTAGTTTTGAGATTTCAATTTTCAATTTTATTTATGCAAGACATTTCAAAACAAGTTCACATTAATTTTTCCTTATAAATTTAGTTCTGGAAATATAATAGTTACAAATTTGAAATGATAAACAATTCTTTAGAAAAAAATATTATTAAACCACAATATTAGATTAATTAAAATAATTAAAATCATGTTCTCTAAAAGTACTTACTATTATTACTTAAACAAAAAAATTAAACGACTAAGATAAAATACTGCAGTGATCTAAATATGAGTATGTTATTGTTATTATATTGTGTAATTATTCTTCAAACTTACAATATTTTAATGCATTTTAAATTGTAATAATATTCAATATTATTAAATTTTAATATGTTAGGTAGGCATTTCAAATCTCTCCACACCCAACTAAGGTTAGGGTTCTAGACATTTTA
The DNA here is from genome assembly GCA_027924645.1 of Cunninghamia lanceolata. Taxonomy (NCBI): domain Eukaryota; kingdom Viridiplantae; phylum Streptophyta; class Pinopsida; order Cupressales; family Cupressaceae; genus Cunninghamia; species Cunninghamia lanceolata. The sequence continues at coordinate 7,435,943 of BSBN01000055.1, read as the reverse complement.
TTTTATTTTATAGGTTTTGTAAAGTTTAGTTTTATAGTTAAACAAATATTTTAGTCCTATTTTCTTCTTACCAAACTAGATTATTATTGAGATTTCAATTTTATTTACCCAAGACATTTCAACAATCTTCAAAAAATATTTTTTCAATTATTGGAATGCAATTTGTCTATACAACCAATACCTAACCAACAAAAAAATTACAACTAAACAAATACTATATACAACCAATAGCTAATCAACAAAAAAAATTACAACTAAACAAATACTATAATAACAACACTACAAGGCAGGTACTGACCACTACCCAAGGTTACAAAAGATTTATATAAAAACACTTTCATGATTTCCTTGGTCATCTTCTCAGTTCTCTAATCTACTACTTATTCTATCTGTTTCACTTCTTATTCGGATCAAAACACCTATGATCTTGCTTCATATCTTCACATATTTGTTGTTATTGCTGCCGTGTAACAAATCATTATCCTTCATTTATATCCTCTACAAGCCTTCAAATCATTATCATGTCAGCTTACTTGCAACGGCTAGTATGAAACGTATAGACACGGATATGAAAATTCTATTGCTCCGCTTGTGCATAGAACTTTGTGCCAATCAATATGAAGGTTGGATAGGTCCTATACTTCCTTGAATAATGTTCCTTTAAGCTACACAAGTCACAAAATTGCTTCAGAAGTCAAAGCCGATTAAACTTCACTGAGCACTGTGGGCTCTGCTCTATGAAAACAAGAAAAAATAGGTAATCTTGTGATAGCATATCTTTCCAGAATCAAACCCAAATAATCTGAATAAATAATCAGAATGTTCGTTGAAGCTAGTGATTATTTATTAATTGTATGACAAGAACAAATTTTTTTAAAAAGGGCTAAAAATACATTTTTCTTATTATTACGCTAGCTTAACTAAGGAGAGCTCTATCTCTACAGAATCGACGTAACCAAAACCTGGCAATCTTTTTGCAATAATACAAATGAGAAAAGTTTCGAACAACATTTTTTATCAAAACACCATAAAATCCATTTGCAACTCTTGTTTGTCATTCTTATTTTTTACAACCTGTAATTGTGGTCGAATTTCAGCGAATTATCAACTGTAAAAGTTATTCCGGTTTACTTTATGGCTGAGAAGATGGAGAGAATAAATTTCAGCGTTGACATACCTAAGACGGAATTCATTTTAGATTACAGATTCAACAACAATGCTTTATTGAAAGAAGCATTTGAATCCTATCACCGACTAGAATTCCTTGCAGATGCAGTATTAGAGTTTGTGATGGCCATATACGTATACAATGCTTTTCCAACATTAGATAAAGGAAAATTTGTTCGCTTAGTTAAAACAAATGTGCGAAATGATGTCCTTGGTAAGATTGCTATAGAACATGAGTTTCACAACTTCCTATTAGATAAGGATACCAAAAATAGGGTAAGCTAGATACATTGGAATATTTTAAAACTCCTTATTTAATCGATATTGATTTTCATGATTGATATGTGTTTTTACAGGCTAATGAATACCTCGAAGCTATCACAGACAAATCTAAATCTGATTGCAATCTGAAGCCTCCAAAGGTTCTTGCAAATGTTATTGAAGCCATAGCCGGTGCTGTGTATGTGGATACTGAATTTTCATTTGATAGAGTTTGGAAAGTAAGGAAATATTCTATTTTTAAAAGAACAAATTTATAGACTTTTAATTGAAGTAGTAAATTTCATTCAAATGTTGGAAGTATAGTTATACACTAAAGGTACATCCAAAATCAGGTCACCCAACATCATCAACAATAAAAAGATACCGTTTCCATTGATACAGTAAAACATAAATATGTAAAATGCAATGAAAAACATAAATATGAAAAATGCAATAAAATACGTATTAGTTTTTAATATGTAATCTCCACTAGTGTATTGAACTCCTTACGAAAAATGCAATGAAATACATATTATTTTTGTACATTTAAAGTCCACTGTATTGAACTCCTTGTGTTTAACTGTGTATTAAAAACCTCCCGAATGTTTATAGGTGTTCCAGCCTTGGATGAGTGCATTGCTAACTCCAGAGAACAAATGCAATGAACATAGTACTGATGTGTCTAGTTCCATAAAAACCCCTTCTTCAAGCGAAACAGGAGTGATGAAAGAAACACAGAGTTCAAAAGAAAAACAAGTGTCCGCACAGTGCAAGTGTGATGAAGTGAAAATGTTTATTGCGAATTTAATCCCTAAATTCGCTAATCCTTCATATAAGTCTAATGTCTTGGAGGAGATAGAACAAAAACTAAACTACAATTTCAAGAGTAGAAAATTTCTGAAAGATACATTTTGTCAGCGTTTGGAGATACTAACTCTCAACGTTTTTAAACGATGCAAGATATGCGATGAAGCCTTTGAATCAGAAGGTCTGAAATCTTATGAAAAAATGGAGTTCCTTGGGAATTTGTTCCTCAAGGTAGCAATAACAATATATTTATACAATAAGTATCCCCACGATCAACCAGGCACTTTGACCACGTTAAGATCTAACATTATGGACAATGCGAAGCTGGCAAGAGTCGCTGTAGTTAAATTAGAAGTTCATAAGCATCTTACGTTTGCAAATAAATTACTCGAAGATAAGGTAACTCTTTAAAATATTTGATCTAGGTTTGGAGAATGATTAATTCTTATTTTAAGGAAATCCACACTTGGTGTTATGTAGGTGAAAAAATTCATTAAAGACATCGAAGACAATTGTAACGATGTGAATCCATCCTCAGTTTTGGTTAATATAGTTGAATCAATAGCAGGCTCAATGTTTATTGATAGCAGTGCTGGGTTAACGGAGAACATCAGCTCGTGTGAACGAAGTTTGGGAGGTACAAAATGAACACGATTGCATCTTCTATTTTTTCATTGTAAAATTCATTTTCTTTGGTATCCACTTGAAGGGTTTTGATTTGTTTGGGCAACCTCAATGGGCTATTATTAACCTCTGCATAGATTTTAGTTTTAAACTAGATCAAATATTTAGTATTTTTAAGGTTAAAAATAGATTTTATTGAAGGCTATTCTTAAATATTAAATGATTTATTAAATAATTATTTGTCTTATAAATATAAAATAATTATTTACTAGATTCTAACATGAATGAAATGCAAAATTACTAGTAATTTTTGCCTATTAAAAAGGATCTTTCAACAAGTAAATAGTGTTGCATTAAGTACAAAATATCAACTATTAAACACTACAGTCTTTCCACCTTTCATCTTTTATTGTACTAATTTCTTTTTTTTTTAATTCCAAATCTTAAGATTTCATTCACCTAATAAAATATTGTGTATGTTGACACAATCTTTACTTTTATTTCTCTGTAAATACTATATTGTTTGTAGAAGCTCAAGATTTTGTTAGAACCACTAGCCACTCCAGAGACATTGGAGAGGAATCCCATTTCTGAACTTCAGGAATTATGTCATAAAAAGCGTAGGCGTGTTGAGTACAGAGACCATAAAGTGACTGGAGAGCAAAAGATAGCTGTGGAAGTACTTATAGATGATGTGGTGGCTGGAAGGGCTGAAAATATAAAGAAAGAAGTGGCAAAGAAAAGTGCTGCAAGAAAAGCTCTCAAACATTTTAAAAGTGGAATGGAACCAAAATTAAGTGAATAACAAAATTTGTATGAAATACAGTAGGTTGAATGTTTCTCTGTGGTTTTCTTTGCACTATGAATCACTGAACAAGCTTTTCTTCTGGTTTTCAAGTCCATGGACATGGTTTCGTTACAAAACTTTTTGACCATATGTTCAATGCTATTTTTCGAGGGGAGCAAAGCTCAGCAACATTGGTCTATCAAACCCACGTTGCCGAATTTATCATATTAAAATAATAATTATTTTGAAGAGTATATTTTCCAAATTTTTAATATAGATGTATTTTAGATATTTGGTCTAGTAATATTTAATAGTAATATTTAAGGTTACAAATGAATCTTGTATAAAAAATTAAGTTTGTGGTAGTTAGGATCAAGCTCACAAGGCTCAAATTGGGTCATAAAGTTTTTGAGATAAGTTCAAACATTGAAACATTTGTTTCATCTAGACAATAAATTATTTCATAAAAGTGAAGTGATTCAAAACAATATCAACATTATTTATTCACAAATGATTCTAAAACTAAATTCTATCCACTTATTTAATCCTTTAAATGCCCTATGATTTTACTCTAGGTTTTCGTCCTTCTATCTTATTAAGGTTTTAGATCTGAGTTCTCTCACACTCTTACACGACTTACAATTTCACTATAGGGTTTCATCCTTATATCCTATCAAATATTATATCTAAGGGCAAGGCTATAAAGGGGCCAAGCCTTATCATGTCAATAGATTTTGTGACACCTTGATTTGAGCTTGATTTGAGCTATATTATGGAAAAAGATATAGTAATGTTCATTTACAATCTTTCACTACACTATGTATAGATTAAACATGTGAAATCATATCCAAATTATTTCCATAAACCTTTAAGGGATCATCCCATCCTATTTTGATTATCTAATGACATAAATCTTGAAATAAGGGCTTGTAAATTATTTACTTAGATTTTCCCAAATGGATAATGAGCTTATAAACAATTAATGGATAATGAGCTTATAAACAATTATTGCATTTTCTTATAATCCTTATGTGGTAATCTCAAACATCAAACATCATATTGATGACGATGAAATTCTTTTCTTGAGGCACTTCTACCTACTCTTAAAAAAAAGTACACTTGATTAATTTTATACGTATTCATTTAAAGAATTGTGGAATGAAATTTATTGCGCCTAAAGAACTCGAGTATAGTTTATCATCTTCCACATCCTCTAACATTTCTAAGTTCTAAAACTCAAATATATTTTAAAAAGTCAATGATATTATATAGAAAAGAGATAATGTGCATCCAGCGAATAATAATTATGGAGCCAATACTTTTATTTGGATAAATGTCTTAAATTTAATTAAGAAAATATTTATAAAGATTTTACAAAATTTATATGATACTCTTATTAATATGCTCATTTCACTTTGGATACTTTGCATATTCACAAGGAACTTCCTATTGTTGATATACTATTTAGGTACGAATATCTCTGAAGTGAGAAAATTTGGGATTGTTCAAGATCATATTAACAAGTATGATCATAGAATACTAATGTATTGTCATAGGCTTATGCAATACGAATGTTGTGGAGTTAGAGTATTGTTTCGGGTGGTAATGTCTCATAGCTTACTATTGATACGGAAGAAACTACATGATGTATGGCTAAGAATTGGGTATTCTATTACGAATAAAGAGTCTTTAGAGTATGTATGGTAGTGTAGGTCTACATGTAACATTATTGGAATGCATGCTATTAGGACATGTTGATGGGTGTTTTTGTACACAAACAACATAGATAAAATACCAAGTACTTATGCTTCTATGAACTCAACCTAGTACTCAATTAAATTTCTATTCTTCTTCTCATTTGATCCACACTATTCTCCTCTACTCTTTCTCATTACTAGTGGATAGGTAGTATTTAAAAATACCATGGTAGGTTGTCATATTTCAAAGTCATGAGAACCCTTCACCTATATAAACCCCTTAAAAGAAGACATTGTCACTTGCACAACACACCCCATTTCCACTTAAAATCAAACTCAAACTCATTTGAGGGTAAGAGTCTTTTTTACATATTAATTTCTTGAATCATGGAGTACATATTAGATCATATATTTCTAAATAGGTAGAGTCAATCTTCAATATACAAGATATCTAATAGAGATAGACAAAAATACCCTACTACCTCATGTAAAAAATTTGCAACCACCAAACTTATCCACAAGAATTTGATCTCAATTAAATTTTTAAACAATTGCGCTTGCCACAAATACTTGATTTTGTTTACATGAGATTATCTCTAATTTTCATTCAACTCTTATATTCGACCATCAAATCTATTGAATCATAATCCACCAAGTTAGATTGACCATTTATATGTTTACACCAATTGTCATAGGCCTCCTTGAGATCCTCACTCATTGGAATATTGAAATACCAACTACCCATATCCAATAACTCCGCCCACTACTCATTTATCATGACACTCAAATTTGAAAGCACCATTGGTGTATTAAGATGTTCTCACCACCTTTATACTTTTTTCACACAACATTGAGAGGATATTTCTTGCACTAGATAACTATGTGAGGACCAACACCCATATCTATAACTTATTAATAAACCAACCACATGCAGACATTGATATATCAATATCACTAATGAGTTCTTTAGAATAATATAAAATATTTTGAGCCCATCACATGTATCACAACCTACGATTACACTACTACACCACAAGAACACTAAGAACACACATCTTTGGGTCCATAAGATCTCTAGTGCATATCTTTCTAGCCAATTGTAATAACCACATGATATCCCCCTATGACATGTAGTAGTAGTCAATCAAAATGATCCAAGGGTCCTCAAGGCCCATCCTCTTTCAAACATAAAATGAGGCTAGGGAACTAGAGAGTTGTACATCCCAAATGAGACGAATGGTTATTGTAACCCTACACTAACATATCACAAACCTTTTACCAATATCTTCATTGGGCATTAGATCATCCACATCATTTTAAGATCATATGACACATTACTCTAGAATGACATCACCTCCATACACAAGGGCTCATGGGACTACCACACTACTCCACACTAGAACATAGTGAATGCAAATACTCATGGACACCAAAAGTAAAGAAGGGGCTTGTTGACTTGTGAAAATACACATGTTAAAATTAAGAGTCAGAGAAACCAAATCCTCTCTTGAAAGAAGACTAAGAAGCATCCCAAAGGTCTCAAGTCAATACATCTTGGTATTTCTATAAGGAAGCTATGTTAATGGAAAAAAATCCTACACTAATCTTGAGAGGAGGTATTGAAGGTACAAGACAACTGGGGGGGGGGGGGTTAATTAGTTGTATCAAAAAATTTAACTTCTCTTTAATAAAATCACATTCACATTCACTTTCTTTAACCCCTTAATCTATTGTGAAGATTAAACATGAAATGCAGAATTAAAACCTAAACACATTAACACCATACACACATGAACACATAAATTTTATGTGGAAAACCCTAAAAGGGAAAAACCATGATGAGTGTTAGCTCACAATATAATGTAGTAAAAGTATGAAATAACAAAACAGGCTCAGTGTCCAAAACAATGCTCACTACAAAAAGGCTCACTGCCAAGTGGTGGCTCACTGCTGAGGGGTGGCTCACTTCCAAGATGGGTGGCTCACTGGGCCATGAAATGATATGATAGCATCTACCACATGCTTGAGTTGAATTCTAATGAAGTGCAATACACATCACCTTCCCTGCCTCACAACACAATAACTTTCATCCTTGCATCTTCACACACACGTACTTTACACATGGATTCATAACATTTATTTATATGAGTCATCGACCTTGGAACATACATCAAGGTTGGCAATACAATCTACAACTTGTGGAACAGTCTCCAAGGTCAGCAAACATACATAATTTGAATTAGGTTTGAACCTAAATATCCCACAATGAATGAAGGTGAGCCTCTTTACACTTTAGCTTAGACCTAAATCTGTCCATGCATGCTATGCAACACTTACATGATCATCAAAATATCTCCTTAATCACCGCAATCATCCAAGGTTGGCCAACCAACACAAACACTTAAACTTCTTGATCACACACTTTCATGATCACCTCCATAACTTGAAAACCTTATACAATACTTTAACACACTCTCAAAACATCCACGAACAACATAAATTCACCAGAGAACTAACAAATTCAGGTACAACAAATCTTACTTGAAGACAATTCACAAACTACTCACAAACAATACTGTCAAGCTTTGCTACTTAATAAAATAGCTTTTTGGAGCACCAAATCACAAATGCTTTGAATACAAAATAGATTTGTACCTTATAAATACTCATCTAGAATCGCAAGACCTAAAACCAAACTATGGAGAAATGTGGACGAAAATACTTTCTCCCAATCATACTGTAAACACTGTTAGACATAGTCTTCAAACTGGTGACCATAACTTTCAGAGTAGAGCATTTCGGAGCACCAAACTGTGGATTTAACATCTACAACTGGTTCTCTAAAACATATCCAAATTCCATTTTCTAGTCTTCAGTACAGAATAAATGTAGAGCAAAAATTCAGATAGTATCCTATAAGCAAGAATACATCCTCACAACTTTGTCTTCAGTATGAACCAAAATTGTTCAAAAGAACTTGGAAACTCAATATCAAGAACATATTCTTATCATCTTTAGCACTTATACAACACAATACAAAGAAACTAACTCATGAAAATCAACTAACAAAGCAAGAGCACAGTTGACACTAATGACAACACAAACATGTTGACATCAATGACAACACCGATTAGCACTTACTTGCAATAGGAGTGTTATGCAAAACTTTTTAAATCTTTTCAATAGTTAAAAAAATTATAAAAAATAAAATAGAAATAGAAATCATACCATAACACAAGGATTTACATGGAGAAAATCCTTTCAAAAGAAAACCCCATACTTATAAAGTAGCTCAATATATTATTCAGAAATCTTAATAAGATTATAATATACTTGCAAAGAAATTTTTTTAGGAGTATCACCAACTAGACATCTAGAGGTAACTTAACAACATCTATAAGACTCTCATACACAACCTCCATCTCAAGCACCTAATATATAGGATATACAATACATGCAACTATCAAGTGGTAATTAGAAAACCATGAGCTAAAACCACCCAATAGTGGCACCCAAATCTTAGGGTTCCATTATCTCCAATAACAATTGTCTTATGATGTGTCATAATGTGCATCATAAGTTGGTCAACACATGAAACTCCCCCTTACAATTTTTTTTTGAGTCTAACATATTTTTATATTTTCCAATACGGGAGGTGCAACTTCCAAAGGCCATAACTTTTAATTTGGGAGGCTAATTCGACCCTTTTTTAAATTTGTATAGCTCAAAGAGAACTACACATTGGGCATCCTATAACTAGAGTTGAAAAATATAAATTTTTATTTTTCCCAAATGTCAACTCTATAGCTTTAAAATTGATTTTATTTAATTTTATAACTGAAAAATGACACTTTTTGTAATTGCAATGTTGAGACACTTTTCTCAATATTCACCCACTTGTCAAACACCTTGCAAGAGAAAAGAAGGGAGTATCAACACCAATATCTAATTTATATGGGCCAAAATGCCTAGACTCTAAACACCATCTAAACTTTTGTGTGAACATAGGCTTAGTTAACGAATCTACAAAATTCATCAAAGTCTCTACCTTAACTAGTTTCACCTTTCTATCCTCGACCATATATCTATTATAATGATATCTTACGTCAATGTGCTTGGTTCTGGCATAAAATGTCAAGTTCATAGCTAGGTATATCACACTCTAAATATGACAATATATGATTATTGCACCATGTTTTATCAAAATATCTAAACACAATCTCTTAAGCTAAATGGCTTCTTTACAAGCATGGGTAGCAACCATATACGCAACCTTAGTATTGGAAAAAGAAAACCACAGCCTATTGCTTACTCATATAACTAATTACTCCACCAAATAAATTAAATCTATAAGCATTGGTGGATATTCTACTATCAACATCACTTCTCTAGTGTAAATCCACATAACCTTGAATATCAAGGGAATGCCTATCTCCTATCAACATACCATTATAATAGAAGGAATACTTTAAGATATCCCACAAATATTTGAAGAATCTCTTAAATATATCCCAATGTACTCTACTAGGATTAGACATATATTTGGAAAAAAACTCATTGCTTGGGAAATGTCTAATCTAGTACAAACCATATCATACATCAAACTTCCAGCTGGTAAGGTACAATGCTCATATCTTCCATCTCTGATGGGGATGTTGGATATTATGGACTAGGTAACTTCATATAACTATAAAAAGAACACACAATGGTCTAATATGTTAAACCTCTGTGAAATTGAATTGATATAGAACTACATGACAAAATGTTTTGGAAACAAAATTTTAGATCTTATTGATTCTAATGTATTAAGTATTATAAACATAATGTTTCATTTATTGATGATTATAGGAAAAGGACATGGGTATATTATTGAAAGAATAAATTTGATGTTTTTAGTTGATTTAAAGAATTTAAAGCAATGTTAAGTTGCACAAAAAGCTATAAATGCAGAGAGAATGCAGAGAGAATGAGTTCACACTTATCTAGTTATTAATCTATTGATTATAAACCAATCAATAGACAGAATTAGTTTTCTTGTCAGGAAAATTTGATTTAAATTTATACTTTTCCTATGTCAACATGATAATTTTTTAACAAAAAATTATAGAAAAATAATTTATCTGTATTGTGATTGGCTGAAAAAGATGACCTCTTCTTTGCCCATTGTCAGAGAGTGCAACAAAAAGCTGTAAATGCAGAGATAATTTTGGTTTGAGGGGAGGATGTTGTAAGTAAACAAATTATGAACACAAATTTTGTCTCCCACTAGCTAAGTCATGCGTAAATGGATGGCAATAATTATGAGAGGGAAGAATCATCAATTTTTATGAATTTAATTTTTTGTTTCATTAGCTAAACTAAAAAATTACTTTTGCCAAACGGACAAAGTTATAATATTAATAATACTATTAAAAATATAGGATTCTACACATTTTATTTTACAAAATTAGATTATTTTATTTATTTCAATTTTATTTACTCAAGAGTTAAAAATCTAGTATTTCAAGTTTATTTATTAAAAAGATAAAAATCTACAGTATCATGAAAAATATTTTGCCATGTTATTACATTTTTTATTTTAGCACATTTTAAATTATCATAGTATTAATATTATTAGATTTTAATATCTTAAATAGACATTTCAAATCTCTATACACTCAAGTAGGGTCAGGGCTCTCCACATAATATAAATATGCAATAGTTAAAGAAATATTTGTGTTGAACATGATGATATTTTAGTAGAGATATATGAAAAATAGTAGAATCACCAGGGGCTGCACAAGGGTTCTCTGATCCTCTAATGTGCTTCTCTCTGGGATCCTTTTTTGTTCTTTAAAATCTCTTAGACAATCTTGATTCCATCGTAATCTTTCTCTGCTCTGAATGTTTTCATTGACAGTTCTCCATTGTGGCTTGCAGGGTATTATTTGCTATAATATAGTCATATATGTTTTTGTCCAGTGTATTTATTAAAAAACTTGTCTTGCTATTTCTCCCACCTTGTGTCTGCGTCATCTGGGTGTCACCCAGGCATTGCTTGGGGAGGGTGTCGGAAGAGGTATAGTGGGAGATGTTAGTCTCTCTTAATTGCATTAAATGGAAGGAAATGAAAATAGTGTGCCTCCCACAAGTGGAGATGAACAAAAATCGTTCAAGGATGTGGTAGGTATGGATGAGGCACAAGAGGCACCGAAAGGAGTAGATTTTTCTGTGGATGAAAATGTAGGAGCCCATAGTGCAAACGTTGAGGAAAGGATAGAAGGATGGAAAAGATGCCCTCACATAGATTCTTTCATAGCTGGCCTACATCTATGTGGTGCAAGAAAATGGTGCTCCACTACTCTTTCTGGGGATACAACCTGGCATCGAGAAACCCTACTGGAATATTGGGCCAGCATTGTTTAAAGCGTTCGCATGGAAGCATGATATCTCCCATAAGGAGATTCAAATCTATTCCATTCCCAGATGGATACTAGTTAAAAATGTTCCGATACAGTTCTGCAATTTTCTCCCACAAATGATTGCCCCGATTGGAAAAATCTTAAAAATTGATGATACCCGCTCCTCTCCCACACCTGGATGTGAGGTTGTTGGTTTCCTTTGACACTGGTACTTAAATCCATGAAATACTTGAGATAAACTGGGGTGGCAAAGAATATCTTTGTGACCTAATTAGCCTGGGTAGTCTCATTTATTGCTTCCACTGCAAACAAGATGGTCACTAGAAAAGAGATTGCCCCTCTTTAAATAGTAATGCAAAATATTAAATGTTATAGTTGGAATGTGAGGGGTTTTGAGTCCCCCAATAGAAAATATGCAGTCAGGAGTTTCTGTAATAAAAATAAAGACATGGATGTCCTCTTTTCGCAAGAAATTCAAGCTGTCAGTTTTACCTTAGATAATACTCTGAGGTTCATTTGGAAAGATGCTACCAACTTCTCAACCAGACATGAGAAAGGAAAAGGAGGGAATGCAATAATTTTAAGTTCAAGATTAACTAAAGCCCTCAAAGGCTCTGGAATTTCCCCTTGTAATAGATGTTTGTGGGTTACCTTGAATTTTGGGGAGTTTAAAATAGGTTTGTGTTCTGTCTATGCCCCAAATGAGTATATGAACAGAATTAAGTTATGGAAATGGATGTTATCTTGCCTCCCCAAGATCCCCTAGATTTTTTTTTTGGGGGGGGGGGGGGGGGGGGACTTTAATATGGTGGAAAATCTTGATGCTAAGAAGGGAGGTAAACCTTTGATGTGGAAGGGAAATGAAGAGTTTTTTTGGCAAAAGGCTTTTAACCTATTTGACCCTCTTGAAGGGGAGAAAAAAGTAAGCAAATGTGTTTGGCATACCTGGTCCAATTGCCAAGAAGGCTATAAGAGGATCTACTCCAGGTTAGACAAGTTTTATTTCCACAAAGATGTATTCCTAGCTCCCTAAAGGAAAGAATCCAATAAGGTCCAGGGCCTTCCCAATCCCCTTTCTAACCACGATCCAATCAAATTTATAATCTCAATTAAGAACCAGACAAGACCCTCCAAGAGAAAGATGAATTGCTCACCTTTGAAGTTAAACTATGAACTGTTGAGGGATGGAGATTGCAGAGGGAGCATTCTTGTGATTCGAGATATATGTAAAGCAAGGTTTGGGGCCCAATCTACCTTGTTCTATTGGGAAAGACTAATTGACTCATGCAAATCTATTTTCTAGATTGTGGGAAAAAACATGCTTTAGACAATAAAAAGGAAGGATTAGTCCTCCAAAAAAAATTTCTATCAGTTGAACAAAGTTTGCAAGAGAACCCTAATGACTACGTCTTGTATGAGAAAATGAATGAGATAAAACATAATTTGAGAAAGGTTCAGATAAGGAAAGTTCAAAGTGCTAAAGTAAGGGGTAAATTGAACTGGTTATAGGATGGAGATAAAGGAACCAAGTATTTCTTCAATATCTTAAAATCTAAGAACTTAAAAGAAAATATCCAAGTAACTGTGGAAAATGGGGTTTCTCTTTACTCTCAAGCTGATATTGTGGAAGCCTTTAGGAAATTCTATGAAAAATTGTTTAAGTCTGAGGTTGATACAAACGGGTGCCTAGAGGCACAAGAACTTTGTTGTAAGATCTGTGAGCCAAAGATTAATGCAGACATGAAGAAAAAATTGGAAGCAAAGATCTCAAAAGAAGAAATTAAGAAGGCCATCTCTTCGGTGAGTAATGGCAAATCTCCAGGGCCTGATGGGCTCCCTGTTGAGTTTTACAAGGCCAATCTAGAGTGGATAGTGGATGACTTGTTTGATCTTTTTGATGAAGCTATTGAAAAAGGCACTTTAGGGGCAAATATAAAAAAAGGAATTATAAAACTATTACCAAAGGAAGTAGACAAATTAGACATGAAGAACTAGAGGCCAATCACTCTTCTTAATGTATCATACAAGATAATTACTAAGATACTAGCCCTCAGGTTAAGAGACATTTTTCCTGAGATCATTAGCCATACCCAGACAGGTTTCATAAAGGGTAGATTTATCCTTGAAAATTTAATAACAAGTTGGGAGGGTCTGCACTGGGCCAATCAGACTAATCAACAAGCAGGCATCGTCCTATTAGATTTCGAGAAAGCCTATGTTAGAATTGAATGGTCCTTCTTGTTCAAAATGCTCAGAGCTATGGGTTTCCCTGACTTTTTCTGCAAAATGGTTGAAATGTTATTTGCGGATACCTCTGCACAAGTGGAAGTAAATGGTGAGTTGTCTCCTCCATTCAAGATGGAGAGGTCCATAAGATAGGTCTGTCCTCTCGCACCATCTCTCTTTGTCATTGCTTCAGATGCCCTTTATTATATTCTAAGAATTGAACTTATAGGAAGAAAAATGGAAGTTATAATGTTGCCTAACTAGGATTGATTATTGAATGTTCAATTTGTGGATGATACAACTCTCTTCCAAAATGTTAATGAGCAAGAGTTCAGAACAATGGGAAAAAGACTAGACCTTTTCTGCCTAGCTTTAGGAGCAAAAATCTCTGCTTCTAAATCAATTCTTTAAAATGGGATGAAAACAGACCCAATTGGCTCTTATTAGATAAATGGCAATGGGTTGGGCCTACTAAACAAGTTAGATTTTTAGGCATCCCTTTCACAATCAGTCCTAATTTGAAGCAAATGTGGATCTAGCTATTTTCTAAATTAGAGAAAAAATTAAAAAATTGGAATAAGATGTATCTTTCACTGGCAGGTAGAACGCAAGTATGCTAAAAAAATTTTGCTGCATATTCTATGTTCTACTCTTCCATGTGGCTATTTGCAACTTATCAGTTTAAGACAATTCATAAACTAATAAGAGGTTTCCTCTGGTCTGATGGAAAAGGGATGTCTAAAAAGCATCTTGTATGCTGGGATTGGTATTGTGTCTCTAAGGGATTGGGGGTTTGGGACTAAAGAACCTGATATTTCAGGGTCTTGACCTCATAGCTAAGTGGATAATTAATTCCTTGTCTGGTAATGAGCCATGGAAAGTCTTGGTGAGGAATAACATTGATAATTCTATGCAAGCTAGGAAGAAAGGTTGGTGCTCTATTAACTTCTATGATGCCTTGTTGGGAGGGTTTCAAGTCAAGCCAAGGGGTTCTATGGTCTTTAGTAGTATCTGGAAGGCATGGGAAGAGGTCAGAGAGCTTATTGTGGACAAAGATGCTTTTTCTTGGAACAAAAGAGTTATCTAAGGTCAAAGATCCATTTGGTGGAACACTATATACAAAGGCAGGCCTCTAGCCCTCCTCCAAGGGTGCTTTGCTAGGAGATGTAATAATAGAGGCCTTTCTAATCTTGAGGACCTATTTGAAAATGGTGCCCCCAAGAACTGGTTATCTATTAAGGAGCAGTACAAGTTGGAAGATAGTTTATACATGACCTTTTCTACTTTAACAAAAGCCTTGATATGCAATGTTAGTTCAGATGTTACTAATGTGGGGGAAGAGTGGGTTATAGAGTTGAAATGGAAGGATGGTGCTGCTATCTCTGCTATCACTCCCAAAAATGATTTATAAGATGCTTGCTGATTCTGATGCTATCCTCCTCCACATTAGCAATGCTTGGGCTGACACATCAGACATTAAAGAAATTCCTAAAATGCTTAAACTGCTTTGGTCTAAGACACTGGAACCCAAAAAAGTAGCCTTTAGATGGTTATTACTGTTAAATAAGTTATCTTTAGGCCCAGATAATGTGGTTTTCCCAATGTGCAATGTTATTGAGTCTGTCTCCCATATATTTTTTGACTCTGTTTATGTTAAATTTGTGTGGTCTATTTTTAAGGTGAACATTGAACTATGGAATACCAATGTAGTTGAAATTAGGCATGAGATTCTATATAGCTTTATTAGAGGTCTAAATTCAAAGGCTAATTATTTTTGGTTTATATTGTCTAATGAAATT
This sequence comes from Cunninghamia lanceolata, assembly GCA_027924645.1. NCBI lineage: Eukaryota > Viridiplantae > Streptophyta > Pinopsida > Cupressales > Cupressaceae > Cunninghamia > Cunninghamia lanceolata. The sequence goes on along the minus strand of BSBN01000055.1, from coordinate 7,420,174 downwards.
TTATGGTTCCTATGGAAGAAAAGAAATGATGAGAGGTTTTAGGGCAAGGAGAGGGATCTCACAGAGAGTCCTTAGAATCACATATAGGGACCATATGCTATAAAGAAGATATCAGTGTTACAGACTTTGGATCAAGAACTTAGAGAAGATTCAATGAGACATTCTTCAAGCATTACTCGAGTTTTCAGGAAGTATACAGTAGGATGAAACAAAAGGCAAAGGAAGAGAGCCTTCTTTACAAACACTAGGAAAAGTCAAGACAGAATTACAGTTTAGATACAGAATAGCTAAAGCTTTCCCTAAGAATTGGTTCCTTTCTAGGAATTGATGAACATAATAGTAGCAATAATAGAGATCATATTTGGCATAAGGAACCAGAACGGTTTGATGATCCAAGAATTAGGAATGTTTCTTCAGAAGAATCAAAACAGGGGACAGAATTGGATGACAACCAAGGGATGTTCTATCTTTACCAGGAAGCTGCAGATGAGCTGGACTCATGGCATAAGAGAGAGGTGACTGAAGAACAGGTGATAGCTGAGGAGAATACAAAGGTACAAGAATCAAAACATGAGCAAAAGCATAGTGAAGGCAATGCTAGTATTTAGGGCCCTGCGAGTTCTGTTGTAGGAAATTAATTGTTGATTGCCAAATCATTCTTAGTAAGCAGACTAAGGGATTCAAATGAAGTGTTTTGTCCTTAATATATGTTCCAATTTTAAGGTGTATAAAACTTTTAGTATGTATTAGGAACTTTTAGTGTTTTTTGGACTGGCAAAGCAACAACTAGAATTTTGAGTGGTTTTCTTAACAACTTAGTTGTAACTTCTATTTACTTTGAATATATTGGTGCTAGATTTACAATCCAAAAAAAATATATATATTTGTGTTATTTAATAGGCTTTGTAAAATTTAGTTTTATAGCTAAGTAAATATTTTAGTACTATTTTATTTTTACCAAATTAAATTATTCTTGAGATTTCAATTTTATTAACCAGTTCACATAAATTTTTCCTTATAAATTTAGTTCTGGAAATATAATAGTCACAAATTTGAAATGGTAAAAAATTCTTTACCTTTAGAAAAAATTTAATTAAAATCATGTTCTCTAAGTACTTCCTATTATTACTTAAACAAAAAATATTTTATTTTATGAAATTAGATCATTTTTGGGATTTCAATTTTATTTACTCAAGAGTTAAAAATCTGGGATTTCAATTTTATTTAGTCAAAAGTTAAAAATCTACACTTTCGCCATGTTATTACATTTGTTATTTTATTCTTCAAACTTACAATATTTTAACGTATTTTAATTTATAAAAGTATTAGTATTATTACATTTTAAGGAAATATTTGTGTTATTTAATAGGTTTTGTAAAGTTTAGTTTTATAGTTAAAAGGAAATATTTTAGCCCTATTTTATTTTTAGCAAATTATATTATTTTTTAGATTTCAATTTTATTTACCAAGACATTTCAACACTCTTCAAAAATTAATTTTTCAATTATTTGAATGCAATTTGTCTATACAACCAATACCTAATCAACAAAAAGAATTACAACACTACAAGGCAGGTACTACCACTACTTAAGCACTTTTTTTATTGTTCAAACATACAATATTTTAATGTATTTTAAATTATCATAGTATGAATATTATTACATTATAATATCTTAGACACATATTTCAAATCTCCACATAATACAAATATGCAAGCTTTGTAAAGTTTAGTTTTATAGTTAAGGAAATATTTGTGTTATTTAATAGGCTTTGTAAAGTTTAGTTTTATACCTAAGTAAATATTTTAGTGTTATTTTATTTTTACGAAATTAAATTATTTTTGAAATTTCAATTTTTAATTTTATTTATGCAAGACATTTCAAAACGAGTTTACATAAATTTTTCCTTATAAATTAGGCAGACATTTCAAATCTCCACATAATACAAATATGTAAGCTTTGTAAAGTTTAGTTTTATAGTTAAGGAAATATTTGTATCATTTAATAGGCTTTGTAAAGTTTAGTTTTATACCTAAATAAATATTTTAGTGCTATTTTATTTTTAGGAAATTAAATTAGTTTTGAGATTTCAATTTTCAATTTTATTTATGCAAGACATTTCAAAACAAGTTCACATGAATTTTTCCTTATAAATTTAGTTCTGGAAATATAATAGTTACAAATTTGAAATGATAAACAATTCTTTATCTTTAGAAAAAAATATTATTAAACCACAATATTAGATTAATTAAAATAATTAAAATCATGTTCTCTAAAAGTACTTACTATTATTACTTAAACAAAAAAATTAAGCGACTAAGATAAAATACTGCAGTGATCTAAATATGAGTATGTTATTGTTATTATATTGTGTAATTATTCTTCAAACTTACAATATTTTAATGCATTTTAAATTGTAATAATATTCAATATTATTAAATTTTAATATGTTAGGTAGGCATTTCAAATCTCTCCACACCCAACTAAGGTTAGGGTTCTAGACATTTTATTTTATTTTATAGGTTTTGTAAAGTTTAGTTTTATAGTTAAACAAATATTTTAGTCCTATTTTCTTCTTACCAAACTAGATTATTATTGAGATTTCAATTTTATTCACCCAAGACATTTCAACAATCTTCAAAAATTATTTTTTCAATTATTGGAATGCAATTTGTCTATACAACCAATACCTAACCAACAAAAAAATTACAACTAAACAAATACTATATACAACCAATAGCTAATCCACAAAAAAAATTACAACTAAACAAATACTATAATAACAACACTACAAGGCAGGTACTGGCCACTACCCAAGGTTACAAAAGATTTATATAAAAACACTTTCATGATTTCCTTGGTCATCTTCTCAGTTCTCTAATCTACTACTTATTCTATCTGTTTCACTTCTTATTCGGATCAAAACACCTATGATCTTGCTTCATATCTTCACATATTTGTTGTTATTGCTGCCGTGTAACAAATCATTATCCTTCATTTATATCCTCTACAAGCCTTCAAATCATTATCATGTCAGCTTACTTGCAACGGCTAGTATGAAACGTGTAGACACGGATATGAAAGTTCTATTGCTCCGCTTGTGCATAGAACTTTGTGCCAATCAATATGAAGGTTGGATAGGTCCTATACTTCCTTGAATAATGTTCCTTTAAGCTACACAAGTCACAAAATTGCTTCAGAAGTCAAAGCCGATTAAACTTCACTGAGCACTGTGGGCTCTGCTCTATGAAAACAGGGAAAAATAGGTAATCTTGTGAGAGCATATCTTTCCAGAATCAAACCCAAATAATCTGAATAAATAATCAGAATGTTCGTTGAAGCTAGTGATAATTTATTAATTGTATGATTATTTATTAATTGTATGACAAGAACAAATTTTCTTAAAAAGGGCTAAAAATACATTTTTCTTATTATTACGCTAGCTTAACTAAGGAGAGCTCTATCTCTACGGAATCGACGTAACCAAAACCTGGCAATCTTTTTGCAATAATACAAATGAGAAAAGTTTCGAACAACATTTTTTATCAAAACACCATAAAATCCATTTGCAACTCTTGTTTGTCATTCTTATTTTTTACAACCTGTAATTGTGGTCGAATTTCAGCGAATTATCAACTGTAAAAGTTATTCCGGTTTACTTTATGGCTGAGAAAATGGAGAGAATAAATTTCAGCGTTGACATACCTAAGACGGAATTCATTTTAGATTACAGATTCAACAACAATGCTTTATTGAAAGAAGCATTTGAATCCTATCACCGACGAGAATTCCTTGGACATGCAGTATTAGAGTTTGTGATGGCCATATACGTATACAATGCTTTTCCAACATTAGATAAAGGAAAATTTGTTCGGTTAGTTAAAACAAATGTGCGAAATGATGTCCTTGGAAAGATTGCTATAGAACATGAGTTTCACAACTTCCTATTAGATAAGGATACCAAAAATAGGGTAAGCTAGATACATTGGAATATTTTAAAACTCCTTATTTAATCGATATTGATTTTCATGATTGATATGTGTTTTTACAGGCTAATGAATACCTCGTAGCTATCACAGACAAATCTAAATCTGATTGCAATCTGAAGCCTCCAAAGGTTCTTGCAAATGTTATTGAAGCCATAGCGGGTGCTGTGTATGTGGATACTGAATTTTCATTTGATAGAGTTTGGAAAGTAAGGAAATATTCTATTTTTAAAAAAACAAATTTATAGACTTTTAATTGAAGTAGTAAATTTCATTCAAATGTTGGAAGTATAGTTATACACTAAAGGTACATCCAAAATCAGGTCACCCAACATCATCAACAATAAAAAGATACCATTTCCATTGATACAGTAAAACATAAATATGAAAAATGCAATGAAAAACATAAATATAAAAAATGCAATGAAATACGTGTTAGTTTTTAATATGTAATGTCCACTAGTGTATTGAACTCCTTACGAAAAATGCAATGAAATACATATTATTTTTGTACATTTAAAGTCCACTGTATTGAACTCCTTGTGTTTAATTGTGTATTAAAAACCTCCCGAATGTTTATAGGTGTTCCAGCCTTGGATGAGTGCATTGCTAACTCCAGAGAACAAATGCAATGAACATAGTACTGATGTGTCTAGTTCCATAAAAACCCCTTCTTCAAGCGAAACAGGAGTGATGAAAGAAACACAGAGTTCAAAAGAAAAACAAGTGTCCGCACAGTGCAAGTGTGATGAAGTGAAAATGTTTATTGCGAATTTAATCCCTAAATTCGCTAATCCTTCATATAAGTCTAATGTCTTGGATGAGATAGAACAAAAACTAAACTACAATTTCAAGAGTAGAAAATTTCTGAAAGATACATTTTGTCAGCGTTTGGAGATACTAACTCTCAACGTTTTTAAACGATGCAAGATATGCGATGAAGCCTTTGAATCAGAAGGTCTGAAATCTTATGAAAAAATGGAGTTCCTTGGGAATTTGTTCCTCAAGGTAGCAATAACAATATATTTATACAATAAGTATCCCCACGATCAACCAGGCATTTTGACCACGTTAAGATCTAACATTATGGACAATGCGAAGCTGGCAAGAGTCGCTGTAGTTAAATTAGAAGTTCATAAGCATCTTACGTTTGCAAATAAATTACTCGAAGATAAGGTAACTCTTTAAAATATTTGATCTAGGTTTGGAGAATGATTAATTCTTATTTTAAGGAAATCCACACTTGGTGTTATGTAGGTGAAAAAATTCATTAAAGACATCGAAGACAATTGTAACGATGTGAATCCACCCTCAGTTTTGGTTAATATAGTTGAATCAATAGCAGGCTCAATGTTTATTGATAGCAGTGCTGGGTTAATGGAGAACATCAGCTCTTGTGTGAACGAAGTTTGGGAAGTACAAAATGAACACAATTGCATCTTCTATTTTTTCATTGTAAAATTCATTTTCTTTGGTATCCACTTGAAGGGTTTTGATTTGTTTGGGCAACCTCAATGGGCTATTATTAACCTCTGCATAGATTTTAGTTTTAAACTAGATCAAATATTTAGTATTTTTAAGGTTAAAAATAGATTTTATTGAAGGCTATTCTTAAATATTAAATGATTTATTAAATAATTATTTGTCTTATAAATATAAAATGATTATTTACTAGATTCTAACTGTTAAAATAAAGAAAAATCAGATTTGTTTTTTGTTTGTTGGGAATGTTTCCCAAACAATTTTCTACACTTCTTTTTCTGTTTGGGAAAGTTTCCCATCTTAGCTTTTAGTTTACTATTTAGTATGTTTTATGTATATATTTCAGTTTTCTTTCAATAAAGAATGTTGGAGACATTTTGCAGCAAGTATATCAAATTTTCTCCTCTTCTCTCTCTGTTTTAAGTTATATTTATTTTTCTGGTTTATTTGCTATGTACTGGCATTTGTTTTTAGTTTAATCTTTTCTAACATATGGTATCAGAGCCAAGTTCGAAATCACAATGAATGCTAATAGTACACAGCTGCAAATTCCTAAATTTAATGGCAAAAATTATGATTTTTGGAGTTTTCAAATGAAGATTTTGTTCAGGTCACAGGAGCTATGGGATCTTGTGCAAAATGGGTATTCAGAACCAGTAGATGCAGTAGCATTAGCAGCCCTCACACAAAATGAAAGGGATTTACTACGGGATAATAGGAAAAAAGATCAGAAAGCATTGTTGTTCATAGTGCAGGGTCTTGATGAAACTCTCCTTCCAAGAGTTACAGCCACTTCGAAGGCCAAAGAAGCATGGGATCTCCTTGCACAATCATTTCAAGGTACAGAAAAAGTAAGAACAGTTCGCCTTCAAATGCTTAGAAGAGATTTTGAAATTTTACAAATGTTAGATTCAGAAAGTTTAGGAGATTTCTTTACTTGTACAATGGGTATAGTTAATCAGATGAAATCAAATGGTGAGGTTGTGACTAGTCAGAAAATTGTTGAAAAAATTCTAAGAAGTTTGCCTGAAAAATATGATCCTGCAGTTATAGCTATTGAAGAATAAAAAAATCTAACATCTTTATCTGTAGATGAGCTTATGGGTTCATTGTACACACATGAGCATAGAATAAATAAATCAACAAAGGAGCCACTTGAGAAAGTTTTAAAGAGCAAGGTATCCTTGAAAGAAAAAGAAACAACACCAGAATCATCTTTAGCACAAAGAGGAAGAGGTAGAAATTCAAGAGGAAGAGGAGGACATTTTCAACAAAGAGGCAGAGGTCAAAGAGGCAATAGAAGTAATGAAGAACATTATGGTTACACTCAAGCAAGAGGTAGAGGCAGAGCAAATTTTCAGCAAAGAGGTAGAGGTTTTCAGACGTATGATAAATCATCTATTCAATGTTATTACTGTCAAAAGTATGGACATTTTGCATCTGAATGTAGGAAAAAGATTGCAGATGAAAATAAACAAGAAGCCCAATATGCAAATGAAGGCGAAGGGCAGGAAGGATATGTCTGACTAACTTGCAGCACAAAGGAGGAAGTAAATGATGACAAATGGTATGTTGACAGTGGGTGCAGTAATCATATGACAGGGCACAAAGAGATATTTTAGAATTTGGATGAGTCCATCAAATCTGAAGTCAAGATGGGAAATAATACAATTGCACCAGTCATGGGGAAAGGGAGGATATTAATCACAACAAGACAAGGTGAGAAAAAATATATTGGTGATGTGTTTTATGTACCAGGCTTAAAGCATAACTTGTTAAGTGTAGGTCAACTTGTGCAAAAAGGCCACACTGTAAAATTTGAAAATGGTTCATGCATTATTGTTGATGGTAAAAATAAGGTGATAACCAAAATACCCATGACTGCTAATAAAATGTTTTCTCTTAGTATCAGAAACCATATGCATTTAAGTTTCAGTGCTCTTGTAAAAGACACATAGTGGTTATGGTATCTTAGGTTTGGTCATTTGAATTTTGGTGGACTAAATCTTTTGCATAAAAAGAACATGGTAACAGGTTTACCATTTATCCAAAGACCAGATGAAGAATGTGAAGGTTGTATTGTTGGAAAGCACCATAGAGAACCCTTTCCAGTAAGGGATTCTTGGAGAGCTTCAGAGCCATTAGAGCTAGTTCACTCAGATCTATGTGAACCAATTGAGGTTGCTTCATTATCTGGTATGAGATATTTTTTGACATTTATTGATGACTATAGTAGGAAACTTTGGGTGTACCCTTTGAAAAATAAATCTGATACTTTCAAGAAATTCAGAGAATTTAAAGAATTAGTTGAGAAGCAAAGTGGTTATTTTCTCAAAATTTTAAGGACTGATAGGGGTGGAGAGTATATTTCACATGATTTTCATAATTATTGTATTGAAAAGGGCATAAAAAGGCAGCTAACAACAAGGTATACACCTCAGCAAAATGGTGTAGCTGAGAGAAAAAATAGAACAATTTTAAATATGGTAAGGAGTATGCTTAATGTTAAGAATTTACCTAAAGTTTTTTGGGCAAAAGCAGTTTGTTGTGCAGGTTATATTTTGAATAGATGTCCTACGAACTCAGTCTGGGGCATGACACCAGAAGAAGCATGGAGAGGATACAAATCTCGAGTAGATCATTTAAAAATTTTTGGTTGTATTACTTATTCTCATGTTCCAGATGCACTTAGAAAGAAATTAGATGATAAGGCAGAAAAATGTATCTTTGTTGGATACAGTGAAGAATCCAAGGCATACAGGTTGTACAATCCAGAGACAAAAAAGTTGGTGATAAGTAGAGATGCAAAGTTTCTTGAAGATCAAGAGTGGTGTTGGAAATTGGAAGAGAAAAATCAACAAGTTAACATTGAAGATGAAGCTGCAAATCAAAAACAAAATTCAGTTGTTAACACAGGAGCCAGAGCCAGTAGTTGTAGCATTCAACAATCTGCATTAAGAAGAAGCTCTTCTTCATCAGAAGGCAGTCTTTCTCCACCAAGTCATAGACATGTTTCATCAAGTAGTTCTTCATCATCCACCTCAGAATCTCCAAAAAGGTGGCAAAAATCAAGGAGTTTGTCTGACATATATCAAGACACAACAGAGGTAAATGAAGATATTTGTCATTTTGCATTTTTTGCTGATAGTGATCCTGTTACATTTGAAGAAGCTATAAATGATGATAAATGGATTAAAGCTATGAATGAAGAAATTGCAGCCATAGAAAAGAATCAAACTTGGGAAATTGCAGATCTTCCTGAGCATAAGAAGCCAATTGGAGTAAAGTGGGTGTATAAAACAAAGTACAATGAGCAAGGTAAAGTGAATAAATACAAGGCCAGGTTGGTAGTGAAGGGCTACAAACAAAAATCAGGTATTGATTATAACGAAGTTTTTGCTCCTGTTGCTAGAATGGATACTATTCGTATGATTTTAGCTCTTTCAGCACACAAGGGTTGGAAAGTTTTTCATATGGATGTAAAATCAGCATTCTTGAATGGTGTATTAGAGGAAGAAATTTACATTGAGCAACCACCTGTTTTTGAGATTAAAGGTCAAAAAGGTAAAGTGCTCAAACTAAAGAAAGCTTTGTATGGTTTAAAGCAAGCACCTAGAGTTTGGTATGAAATGATTGAATCATATTTTTTAAAAAATGGTTTTGAAAAATGCCCTTATGAGCCCACCTTATTCATAAAACAAAATCAGCAAGGAGATGTTATGATAGTTTGTATTTATGTTGATGATTTGCTTTATACTGGGAATAATGAAAAAATGCTTAAAGAATTTTCAGTGGCAATGAAGAGTGAATTTGAGATGACTGATCTTAGTTTGTTGCACTATTATCTTGGTCTTGAAGTAACACAAAATAGTGATGGAATTTTTGTTTCACAAGAAAAATATGCAAATGATATTTTGAAAAGGTTCAAAATGGACAAGAGCAAACCAGCAATTACACCTATTGCCATGGGTATGAAGTTGAGCAAAAATGATGAAAGCAAAAAGGTAGATTCTACTTTGTATAAAAGTTTGGTTGGAAGTTTAATGTACTTAACTGCAACAAGACCAGATATCATGTATGCAGTAAGCTTGATAAGCAGGTTCATGGAGGATCCACATGATACTTATCTACAAGCAGGTAAAAGAATACTAAGGTATGTGAAAGGGACTGCAAATCATGGAATTTTTTATGAAAAGAAGGGTGTTTTGAGGTTAACTAGTTATACAGATAGTGATTGGGCTGGAAATCAAGATGATAGGAAAAGTACTTCTGGGTATGCTTTTAATCTTGGGTCAGGTGTAATTTCATGGTCTTCAAAGAAACAACCCATTGTTGCATTGTCCTCAGCAGAAGCAGAATATGTGGCAGCCACTTCAGCAGGTTGTCAAGCAGTTTGGTTACGAAGGATGCTTGAAGCATTGATGCAGCCCCAAATGGAAGAAACAATTATATTTTGTGATAATCAATCAGCCATTGCACTTTCTAAAAATCCAGTCTTTCATGGAAGAAGCAAGCACATAGACATCAAATTTTATTTCATCAGAGAGCTGGTTAAAAATAATGAAATCAAACTTTTTTATTGCAGGTCCAAAGATCAAGTTGGTGACATTTTCACAAAACCTCTAAAAGAAGAAGATTTCAATAGACTAAAGAATCTTTTAGGGATGAGAAACTATCCCACAAATCAGATTTTAGGGAGGATGTTAAAATAAAGAAAAATCAGATTTGTTTTTTGTTTGTTGGGAATGTTTCCCAAACAATTTTCTACACTTCTTTTTCTATTTGGGAAAGTTTCCCATCTTAGCTTTTAGTTTACTATTTAGTATGTTTTATGTATATATTTCAGTTTTCTTTCAATAAAGAATGTTGAAGACATTTTGCAGCAAGTATATCAAATTTTCTCCTCTTCTCTCTCTGTTTTAAGTTATATTTATTTTTCTGGTTTATTTGCTGTGTACTGGCATTTGTTTTTAGTTTAATCTTTTCTAACACTAACATGAATGAAATGCAAAATTACTAGTAATTTTTTCCTATTAAAAAGGATCTTTCAACAAGTAAACAGTGTTGCATTAAGTACAAAATATCAACTATTAAACACTACAGTCTTTCCACCTTTCATCTTTTATTGTACTAATTTCTTTTTTTTTTAATTCAAAATCTTAAGATTTCATTCACCTAATAAAATATTGTGTATGTTGACACAATCTTTACTTTTATTTCTCTGTAAATACTATATTGTTTGTAGAAGCTCAAGATTTTGTTAGAACCACTAGCCACTTCAGAGACATTGGAGAGGAATCCCATTTCTGAACTTCAGGAATTATGTCATAAAAAGCATAGGCGTGTTGAGTACAGAGACCATAAAGTGACTGGAGAGGAAAAGACAGCTGTGGAAGTACTTATAGATGATGTGGTGGCTGGAAGGGCTGAAAATATAAAGAAAGAAGTGGCAAAGAAAAGTGCTGCAAGAAAAGTTCTCAAACATTTTAAAAGTGGAATGGAACCAAAATTAAGTGAATAACAAAAGTTGTATGAAATACAGTAGGTTGAATGTTTCTCTGTGGTTTTCTTTGCACTATGAATCACTGAACAAGCTTTTCTTCTGGTTTTCAAGTCCATGGACATGGTTTCATTACAAAACTTTTTGACCATATGTTCAATGCTATTTTTTGAGGGGAGCAAAGCTCAGCGACATTGGTCTATCAAACCCACGTTGCCGAATTTATCATATTAAAATAATAATTATTTTGAAGAGTATATTTTCCAAATTTTTGATATAGATGTATTTTAGATATTTGGTCTAGTAATATTTAATAGTAATATTTAAGGTTACAAATGAATCTTGTATAAAAAATTAAGTTTGTGGTAGTTAGGATCAAGCTCACAAGGCTCAAATTGGGTCATAAAGTTTTTGAGATAAGTTCAAACATTGAAACATTTGTTTCATCTAGACAATAAATTATTTCATAAAAGTGAAGTGATTCAAAACAATATCAACATTATTTATTCACAATTGATTCTAAAACTAAATTCTATCCACTTATTTAATCCTTTAAATGCCCTATGATTTTACTCTAGGTTTTCGTCCTTCTATCTTATTAAGGTTTTAGATCTGAGTTCTCTCACACTCTTACACAACTTACAATTTCACTATAGGGTTTCATCCTTATATCCTATCAAATATTATATCTAAGGGCAAGGCTATAAAGGGGCTAAGCCTTATCATGTCAATAAATTTTGTGACACCTTGATTTGAGCTTGATTTGAGCTATATTATGGAAAAAGATATAGTAATGTTCATTTACAATCTTTCACTACAATATGTATAGATTAAACATGTGAAATCATATCCAAATTATTTCCATAAACCTTTAAGGGATCATCCCATCCTATTTTGATTATCTGATGACATAAATCTTCAAATAAGGGCTTGTAAATTATTTACTTAGATGTTCCCAAATGGATAATGAGCTTATAAACAATTATTGCATTTTCTTATAATCCTTATGTGGTAATCTCAAACATCAAACATCATATTGATGACGATGAAATTCTTTTCTTGAGGCACTTCTACCTACTCTTAAAAAAAAGTACACTTGATAAATTTTATACGTATTCATTTAAAGAATTGTGGAATGAAATTTATTGCGCCTATAGAACTCGAGTATAGTTTATCATCTTCCACATCCTCTAACATTTCTAAGTTCTAAAACTCAAATATATTTTAAAAAGTCAATGATATTATATAGAAAAGAGATAATGTGCATCCAGCGAATAATAATTATGGAGCCAATACTTTTATTTGGATAAATGTCTTAAATTTAATTAAGAAAATATTTATAAAGATTTTACAAAATTTATATGATACTCTTATTAATATGCTCATTTCACTTTGGATACTTTGCATATTCACAAGGAACTTCCTATTGTTGATATACTATTTAGCTATGAATATCTCTGAAGTGAGAAAATTTGGGATTGTTCAAGATCATATTAACAAGTATGATCATAGAATACTAATGTATTGTCATAGGCTTATGCAATACGAATGTTGTGGAGTTAGAGTATTGTTTCGGGTGGTAATGTCTCATAGCTTACTATTGATACGGAAGAAACTACATGATGTATGGCTAAGAATTGGGTATTCTATTACGAATAAAAAGTCTTTAGAGTATGTATGGTAGTGTAGGTCTACATGTAACATTATTGGAATGCATGCTATTAGGACATGTTGATGGGTATTTTTGTACACAAACAACATAGATAAAATACCAAGTACTTATGCTTCTATGAACTCAACCTAGTACTCAATTAAATTTCTATTCTTCTTCTCATTTGATCCACACTATTCTCCTCTACTCTTTCTCATTACTAGTGGATAGGTAGTATTTAAAAATACCATGGTAGGTTGTCAAATTTCAAAGTCATGAGAACCCTTCACCTATATAAACCCCTTAAAAGAAGACATTGTCACTTGCACAACACACCCCATTTCCACTTAAAATCAAACTCAAACTCATTTGAGGGTAAGAGTCTTTTTTACATATTAATTTCTTGAATCATGGAGTACATATTAGATCATATATTTCTAAATAGGTAGAGTCAATCTTCATTATACAAGATATCTAATAGAGATAGACAAAAATACCCTACTACCTCATGTAAAAAATTTGCAACCACCAAACTTATCCACAAGAATTTGATCTCAATTAAATTTTTAAACAATTGCGCTTGCCACAAATACTTGATTTTGTTTACATGAGATTATCTCTAATTTTCATTCAACTCTTATATTCGACCATCAAATCTATTGAATCATAATCCACCAAGTTAGATTGACCATTTATATGTTTACACCAATTGTCATAGGCCTCCTTGAGATCCTCACTCATTGGAATATTGAAATACCAACTACCCATATCCAATAACTCCGCCCACTACTCATTTATCATGACACTCAAATTTGAAAGCACCATTGGTGTATTAAGATGTTCTCACCACCTTTATACTTTTTTACACAACATTGAGAGGATATTTCTTGCACTAGATAACTATGTAAGGATCAACACCCATATCTATAACTTATTAATAAACCAACCACATGTAGACATTGATATATCAATATCACTAATGAGTTCTTTAGAATAATATAAAATAATTTGAGCCCATCACATGTATCACAACCTACGATTACACTACTACACCACAAGAACAGTAAGAACACACATCTTTGGGTCCATAAGATCTCTAGTGCATATCTTTCTAGCCAATTGTAATAACCACATGATATCCCCCTATGACATGTAGTAGTAGTCAATCAAAATGATCCAAGGGTCCTCAAGGCCCATCCTCTTTCAAACATAAAATGAGGCTAGGGAACTAGAGAGTTGTACATCCCAAATGAGACGAATGGTTATTGTAACCCTACACTAACATATCACAAACCTTTTACCAAGATCTTCACTGGGCATCAGATCATCCACATCATTTTAAGATCATATGACACATTACTCTAGAATGACATCACCTCCATACACAAGGGCTCATGGGACTACCACACTACTCCACACTAGAACATAGTGAATGCAAATACTCATGGACACCAAAAGTAAAGAAGGGGCTTGTTGACTTGTGAAAATACACATGTTAAAATTAAGAGTCAGAGAAACCAAATCCTCTCTTGAAAGAAGACTAAGAAGCATCCCAAAGGTCTCAAGTCAATACATCTTGGTATTTCTATAAGGAAGCTATGTTAATGGAAAAAAATCCTACACTAATCTTGAGAGGAGGTATTGAAGGTACAAGACAAATGAGGGGGGGGTTAATTAGTTGTATCAAAAAATTTAACTTCTCTTTAATAAAATCACATTCACATTCACTTTCTTTAACCCCTTAATCTATTTTGAAGATTAAACATGAAATGCAGAATTAAAACCTAAACACATTAACACCATACACACATGAACACATAAATTTTATGTGGAAAACCCTAAAAGGGAAAAACCATGATGAGTGTTAGCTCACAATATAATGTAGTAAAAATATGAAATAACAAAATAGGCTCAGTGTCCAAAACAATGCTCACTACAAAAAGGCTCACTGCCAAGTGGTGGCTCACTGCTGAGGGGTGGCTCACTTCCAAGATGGGTGGCTCACTGGGCCATGAAATGATATGATAGCATCTACCACATGCTTGAGTTTAATTCTAATGAAGTGCAATACACATCACCTTCCCTGCCTCACAACACAATAACTTTCATCCTTGCATCTTCACACACACGTACTTTACACATGGATTCATAACATTTATTTATATGAGTCATCAACCTTGGAACATACATCAAGGTTGGCAATACAATCTACAACTTGTGGAACAGTCTCCAAGGTCAGCAAACATACATAATTTGAATTAGGTTTGAACCTAAATATCCCACAAGGAATGAAGGTGAGACACTTTACACTTTAGCTTAGACCTAAATCTGTCCATGCATGCTATGCAACACTTACATGATCATCAAAATATCTCCTTAATCACCGCAATCATCCAAGGTTGGCCAACCAACACAAACACTTAAACTTATTGATCACACACTTTCATGATCACCTCCATAACTTGAAAACCTTATACAATACTTTAACACACTCTCAAGACATCCACGAACAACATAAATTCACCAGAGAACTAACAAATTCAGGTACAACAAATCTTACTTGAAGACAAGTCACAAACTACTCACAAACAATACTGTCAAGCTTTGCTACTTAATAAAATAGCTTTTTGGAGCACCAAATCACAAATGCTTTGAATACAAGATAGATTTGTACCTTATAAATACTCATCTAGAATTGCAAGACCTAAAACAAAACTATGGAGAAATGTGGACGAAAATACTTTCTCCCAATCATACTGTAAACACTGTTAGACATAGTCTTCAAACTGGTGACCATAACTTTCACAGTAGAGCATTTCGGAGCACCAAACTGTGGATTTAACATCTACAACTGGTTCTCTAAAACATATCCAAATTCCATTTTCTAGTCTTCAGTACAGAATAAATGTAGAGCAAAAATTCAGATAGTATCCTATAAGCAAGAATACATCCTCACAACTTTGTCTTCAGTATGAACCAAAATTGTTCAAAAGAACTTGGAAACTCAATATCAAGAACATATTCTTATCATCTTTAGCACTTATACAACACAATACAAAGAAACTAACTCATGAAAATCAACCAACAAAGCAAGAGCACAGTTGACACTAATGACAACACAAACATGTTGACATCAATGACAACACCGATTAGCACTTACTTGCAACAGGAGGGTTATGCAAAACTTTTTAAATCTTTTCAATAGTTAAAAAAATTATAAAAAATAAAATAGAAATAGAAATCATACCATAACACAAGGATTTACATGGAGAAAATCCTTTCAAAAGAAAACCCCACACTTATAAAGTAGCTCAATATATTATTCAGAAATCTTAATAAGATTATAATATACTTGCAAAGAAATTTTTTTAGGAGTATCACCAACTAGACATCTGGAGGTAACTTAACAACATCTATAAGACTCTCATACACAACCTCCATCTCAAGCACCTAATATATAGGATATACAATACATGCAACTATCAAGTGGTAATTAGAAAACCATGAGCTAAACCCACCCAATAGTGGCACCCAAATCTTAGGGTTCCATTATCTCCAATCACAAGTGTCTTATGATGTGTCATAATGTGCATCATAAGTTGGTCAACACATGAAACTCCCCCTTACAATTTTTTTTTTGTGTCTAACATATTTTTATATTTTCCAATACGGGAGGTGCAACTTCCAAAGGCCATAACTTTTAATTTGGGAGGCTAATTCGACCCTTTTTTAAAATTTGTATAGCTCAAAGAGAACTACACATTGGGCATCCTATAACTAGAGTTGAAAAATATAAATTTTTATTTTTCCCAAATGTCAACTCTATAGCTTTAAAATTGATTTTATTCAATTTTATAACTGAAAAATGACACTTTTTGTAATTGCAATGTTGAGATGCTTTTCTCAATATTCACCGACTTGTCAAACACCTTGCAAGAGAAAAGAAGGGAGTATCAACACCAACATTTAATTTATATGGGCCAAAATGCCTAGACTCTAAACATCATCTAAACTTTTGTGTGAACATAGGCTTAGTTAATGAATCTACAAAATTCATCAAAGTCTCTACCTTAACTAGTTTCACCTTTCTATCCTCGACCATATATCTATTATAATGATATCTTACGTCAATGTGCTTGGTTCTGGCATAAAATGTCAAGTTCATAGCTAGGTATATCACACTCTAAATATGACAATATATGATTATTGCACCATGTTTTATCACAATATCTAAACACAATCTCTTAAGCTAAATGGCTTCTTTACAAGCATGGGTAGCAACCATATACGCAACCTTAGTATTGGAAAAAGAAAACCACAGCCTATTGCTTACTCATATAACTAATTACTCCACCAGATAAATTAAATCTATAAGCATTGGTGGATATTCTACTATCAACATCACTTCCCTAGTGTAAATCCGCATAACCTTGAATATCAAGGGAATGCCTATCTCCTATCAACATACCATTATAACAGAAGGAATACTTTGAGATATCCCACAAATATTTGAAGAATCTCTTAAATATATCCCAATGTACTCTACTAGGATTAGACATATATTTGGAAAAAAACTCATTGCTTGGGAAATGTCTAATCTAGTACAAACCATATCATACATCAAACTTCCAGCTGGTAAGGTACAATGCTCATATCTTCCATCTCTGATGGGGATGTTGGATATTATGGACTAGGTAACTTCGTATAACTATAAAAAGAACACACAATGGTTTAATATGTTAAACCTCTGTGAAATTGAATTGATATAGAACTACATGACAAAATGTTTTGGAAACAAAATTTTAGATCTTATTGATTCTAATGTATTAAGTATTATAAATGTTCCTTCCATTGGAAAATCTATATATAATGTTTCATTTATTGATGATTATAGGAAAAGGACATGGGTATATTATTGAAAGAATAAATTTGATGTTTTTAGTTGATTTAAAGAATTTAAAGCAATGGTTAAGTTGCACAAAAAGCTATAAATGCAGAGAGAATGCAGAGAGAATGAGTTCACACTTATCTAGTTATTAATCTATTGATTATAAACCATTGTCAGAGAGTGCAACAAAAAGCTGTAAATGCAGAGATAATTTTGGTTTGAGGGTAGGATGTTGTAAGTAAACAAATTATGAACACAAATTTTGTCTCCCACTAGCTAAGTCATGCCTAAATGGATGGCGATAATTATGAGAGGGAAGAATCATCAATTTTTATGAATTTAATTTTTTGTTTCATTAGCTAAACTAAAAAATTACTTTTGCCAAACGAACAAAGTTATAATATTAATAATACTATTAAAAATATAGGATTCTACACATTTTATTTTAGGAAATTAGATTATTTTATGGATTTCAATTTTATTTACTCAAGAGTTAAAAATCTAGTATTTCAAGTTTATTTACTAAAAAGTTAAAAATCTACAGTATCATGAAAAATATTTTGCCATGTTATTACATTTTTTATTTTAACACATTTTAAATTATCATAGTATTAATATTATTAGATTTTAATATCTTAAATAGACATTTCAAATCTCTATACACTCAAGTAGGGTCAGGGCTCTCCACATAATATAAATATGCAATAGTTAAAGAAATATTTGTGTTGAACATGATGATATTTTAGTAGAGATATATGAAAAATAGTAGAATCACCAGGGGCTGCACAAGGGTTCTCTGATCCTCTAATGTGCTTCTCTCTAGGATCCTTTTTTGTTCTTTAAAATCTCTTAGACAATCTTGATTCCATCGTAATCTTTCTCTGCTCTGAATGTTTTCATTGACAGTTGTCCATTGTGGCTTGCAGGGTATTATTTGCTATAATATAGTCATATATGTTTTTGTCCAGTGTATTTATTAAAAAACTTGTCTTGCTATTTCTCCCGCCTTGTGTCTGCGTCATCTGGGTGTCACCCAGGTATTGCTTGGGGAGGGTGTCGGAAGAGGTATTGTGAAAAATCTATTGCAGCTACTGATTATTAATTTCCTATCTTATAAGATTATTTGACTGTCAAAAAATTAATTAATTTACAGCAAATATTAAATAATAACACAGCTGCAACTTCATGGAAAAATCACGGAGATAGAAAAATAATATCAACACAACATTTTGGACAAATTGTCCCTGGAAAAACCTGAAGGGAAAACCAGTACTGCAGATGAGGAACTTTATTAAATCAAATCAAGAGATACATAGACTGCTTGCCTCTTACTGGCAGAGCTCCGGCAATGATCTCCTCCGGAAATTCTTCTCCCAATTTCTTCTATAGAAATTCCACTACTGCTGTCTCGAACGCTATCGCTGCGCCCTTGCTCTCATTGCAAATCAATTTGCTATCACCGCAAATTTATTTATTTGCTATCACTGCAAATACTTCTCGGATCTGTGTTCTCCAAATGCCTATTGATCTTCTTTTATAATACCCTCATTGAAAACCAATGGCCATGATTTAATCTTAATCAATGGCTATGATTAATTAGACTCTAAACCCTAATATCTAGAAGTCTCTCGAGAAATCAATTATCTAGGTATGGAGATAATTATTCCAGCTGTGTTTCCAGCCTCATAATCACCACCTGAGACTAGAACACCTGTCCAAGCTACATTTAAAATTAACACTCCCTCTTAGCGAGGAAGGTGTTCTGCATAACACCCAACTTACCTCTGAAGAAGATGAATTTTGTCTTCCCCAATGCCTTTGTCAAAATGTCTGCTACCTGCTGATCTATAGGTATATACTATAGCTGAACAACCCTCCACTATACACAATCCCTGATGAAATGATATCTGATGTCTATATGCTTAGACCTATCATGAAACACTGGATTCTCAGATAATCTGATGTAACTCTGATTATCACATTGTATCACTGTAGTCTCAATTGTCTGACCAAACAAGGCTACCAACAACTTCCGAAGCCATATAGCCTCACACGTTGCCATGCTAGCTGCTATGTATTCTCCTTCTGTAGAACTCAGAGCCACGGACTTTTGCTTCCTGTTGTACCAAGAGACAACTCCTGATCCCAAACTAAAGCAGCACCCTGAAGTGCTTTTCCTGTCCACCGCACTACCTACCCAATCTGCATCAGTGTAGCCTATCAACTTGATACCATCACCTCGAGCATATCTGATCCCATACTCGATTGTACCACGCAAATACCGCAATACATGCTTTGCCGCTATCCAATGCACTCTCTTCGGCTCAACCATGAACTGACTAAGAGAGTTTACTGCAAAGGATATATTTGGCCTAGTGTTGACCAAATACATGAGAGATCCAATCAACATCCTGTATAAGGTGGGGTCTACATCCTTTTCCTTGGATGTGTCTACCTTCTTCCAATTCGTGATCATAGGTGTAGACATGGCTCTGCAATCTTGCATCTCAAACCTCTTCAAGATTTCAATGCAGTATTTCCCTTGTCCAAGGAAAATCTCTCCATCTGTCTGCCACACTTCCATGCCTAGAAAGTAGTGCATAAGCCCCAAATCCTTCATCTTGAACTCTGCTGCAAGGTCCCTCTTGCACTCCTCTATAAGCCCTAGTGAACCTGTTAAAAACAAGTCGTCCACATATAGAACAAGAATGAGAATTTCACCCCCAACCACCAAGTAGTAGAGGTTAGCATCCGCCTCACTCTTCACAAAGCCTATTCCCTGCAAGTATCTATCAATGTGCTCATACCACGCCCTGGGAGCCTGCTTGAGTCCATACAAAGCTTTCTTCAATCTGCACACGTGGGTTTCGCTGCTGTGTGCTACAAAGCCCTCTGGTTGTTCTATGTATACCTCTTCTAACAATTCACCATTAAGAAATGCCGTCTTGACATCCATTTGATGGATCTGCCATCCCATATGCACTGCAAGTGAGATTACGGCTCGTATAGAAGTATACCTGGCCACTGGAGCGAATGTCTCCTCATAGTCTATTCCCTCCTTTTGAGAGAACCCCTTGGCCACGAACCTTGCCTTGTATTTTTCGATGCTACCATCTGCACCATGCTTAATCTTATAGATCCAGCGTGATCCAACCACTGCCCTATCTGTCGGTCTAGGCACAACCTCCCACACATCATTCTGCATTATTGAGGTATATTCCTCAACCATCGCATCTTGCCACACCTGTTGTTGTGTAGCCTCCTGATAGCTAGAAGGCTCACTATCTACCAACTGACTAACCAATGCCACATAGTCATTATACCTAGCTGGTTGTTTCCGCTATCTATTACTTGTCCTAGGAGCTCCCACAAACTCCTGAGTATCCTTATGTGTCTGTTGAACCTCATGGTTCCTCCTGTCAACTATATAGGATGAAATATCAAACTCCATATCTTCTTGATGCATCTCTTGGATTTGCTGTATCTGTTGCTCCATACTTTGCAAACTCTCAGCACCTGAGCCTGTGCTTGTACTAGTAACTGTACTCGTGCTTCGCAACCCCTGTTCTGGTTGAACAATCCTTGGAGCTTCTGTTGGCCGCTCATTCTGATCATCTGCTGGCAAATCTCTGGACCTCCTATATGCCTTGTCCTCCATGATTTTGACATCACGCCTGACTATAATCCTCCTAGTCCCTGGAATAAATATCCGATATGCCTTTGAGGTCTCACTGTACCCCACAAAGTACCCTCTCTCTGCAGTCTGATCTAACTTGGAACGTGTAGCCCCTGGAATGTGACAAAATGCCAAACTCCCAAATATCCTGAAGTGACTAACATCTAGCTTCTTCCCTGAGAATGCCTCCTCTGGTGTCATCTTGCCCAATACCTTATGTGGAACCCTGTTCTGTATGTATACTGCTGTACTGCATGCCTCTGCCCATAAGTATCATGGCATATCTTGGTCATACAACATAGCCCTTGCTGCCTCCGATATAGAATGATTCTTCCTCTCAGCAACCCCATTCTACTGCGGGTTGTAAGGAATGGTCCACTCTCTCTTGATTCCTTCCCTGGTACAGAACTCCTAGAACTCTTTCCCTTTGTACTCGCCTCCATTGTCTGACTGAAGAACCTTTACCTTCCTACCTGTTGAATTCTCCACAAGAGCTTTGAACTCCTGGAAGTGACTGAAGACCTCATCCTTGGTCTTCAAGAAGTATATCCAAGTCTTCCTGGAGAAATCATCAATAAAAGTAACAAAGTACTCATATCCTCTAAGAGACTTCGTTGACATTGGTCCACATATATCTGAATGTACTAGATCAAGAACCCCCTTGGATCTGGTGTCACTCCTTGGAAAAGCTGCTTTCACAAACTTCCCCAATACACATCCCTTACATACATCATCATGCTCTGTGCTCACGTCTGGAACACCTGTCACTGTCTCACAAAGCAATTTGAGTGCTCCATGATGTATATGGCCCATCCTTCTATGCCATAGCTCTCCTTGATCTCTAGGATTACTGCTGCTCACTAGTGCCTTAGGAGTATCAAACTGCAACCTATAAAGTCAGCCGCTCCTAACTCCAATAGCTATGGGTGATTTCCAATCCTTATGCTTGATTAAAACATGCGCCCCTCTAAAGAGTACATTGTAGCCTTTATCCTGAAGGACAGATACGGAAATTAGATTCATGCCCAAGCCTGGCACATACAACACATCATGAATGGAAATAGGCTTGCCATTCTCCCTCTGAAATAGAACAGTCCCTCTCCCAACTGGATTGCACTTGGACTTGTTCCCCATCTGAATCTGGAATCTGATGTCCTCCTCCTTGTATCTGGAGAAGTACTCCCTAACTCCTGTCATATGAAATGACGCCCCACTGTCTATATACCAAACACCCTATGAGGTTGAGCTAGTCAGGCAAGCTATGAGTGCAAACTCATCCTCCATTCTACTAGAAAGCTCATCTACACTTGCTGAAGCTGCCGTCTGCTTCTTGCCCTTCTTTTCATTTTTCTTCCTTTGTGGGCAATCGCTGACATAGTGGCCGAACTCGTGACAGCCATAGCATTTGATCTTAGATAAATCCTTCTTCTTCTCACTTTTTGGATTTGATCCTTTGCCAGACCCCTTCTTCGCTTTCCCTTTTCCTGCTAGGGCAACGTTTTCCTGTTCCACCTCACTTTTCTGACTATTACTGCTGGTTCCATTGACAAGACTTAGTCTAAGCTCCTCCTGAGTGAAGTCACTCCATAGTCGATCCCAACTCGGTAAGGTGTCTCGTCCATTAATAACTTGAACAAAGACATCCCACTACTTAGTAAACCCATTCAGGGCTATTCGTACTAGCTCATCATCCTTTGGTTTGTCTCCAACAGCTGCCAATTCATCTTTGACAAGTCTAAGTCTGGTGAGGTAACTTGTGATGTCTTCTCCCTTATTCATCCAGGTATTCCTTAACTTTTCTCTGAGAATTAGCTTTCGGTTAAGGGTAGCATTCTAGTACAGATTCATAATGGCGTCCCACATCGTCTTTGCTGTATGTAACTCTGCAATATGTGGAACAATATGATCCTTAACACCGTCAAGAATCAGCCTCCTTGCCTTGGCATCTTCCTTCTTATATGCTACGAGCTGTGTTGCATCTGTAGGTACAGGTACAACAGTGGTCACATAATCCTTGATACCATTCTCTTCCAGCAATAAAGAAATTCTGGCTTTCCAGACACCAAAATTTGAGGCTCCATCCAATCTGTCCTGATCTCTTAAACCTGCTGAGGCCATCTCCAAAGAAAATAATAATTTGAAGAGGTCAAACTGGGTTTTATAAACCCTAGATTTTTTATTTATTATTTTTCCTTTCTCCCTGTGCCTGTTCTGCACTCAGATCTGCTCTGCTCTGATACCATGTGAAAAATCTATTGCAGCTACTGATTATTAATTTCCTATCTTATAAGATTATTTGACTACCAAAAAATTAATTAATTTACAGCAAATATTAAATAATAACACAGCTGCAACTTCACGGAAAAATCATGGAGATAGAAAAATAAAATCAACACAACATTTTGGACAAATTGTCCCTGGAAAAAACCCGAAGGGAAAACTAGTACTGCAGATGAGGAACTTTATTAAATCAAATCAAGAGATACATAGACTGCTTGCCTCTTACTGGCAGAGCTCTGGCAATGATCTCCTCCAGAAATTCTTCACCCAATTTCTCCTATAGAAATTCCACTACTGCTATCTCGAACGCTATCGCTGCACCCTTGCTCTCACTGCAAATCAATTTGCTATCACCGCAAATTTATTTATTTGCTATCGCTACAAATACTTCTCGGATCTGTGTTCTTCAAATGCCTATTGATCCTCTTTTATAATCCCCTCATTGAAAACCAATGGCCATGATTTAATCTTAATCAATGGCTATGATTAATTAGACTCCAAACCCTAATATCTAGAAGTCTCTCGAGAAATCAATTATCTAGGTATGGAGATAATTATTCTAGCTGTGTTTCTAGCCTCGTAATCACCACCCGAGACTAGAACACCTATCCAAGCTACATTTAAAATTAACAGGTATAGTGGGAGATGTTAGTCTCTCTTAATTGCATTAAATGGAAGGAAATGAAAATAGTGTGCCTCCCACAAGTGGAGATGAACAAAAATCGTTCAAGGATGTGGTAGGTATGGATGAGGCACAAGAGGCACCGAAAGGAGTAGATTTTTCTGTGGATGAAAATGTAGGAGCCCATAGTGCAAACGTTGAGGAAAGGATAGAAGGATGGAAAAGATGCCCTCACATAGATTCTTTCATAGCTGGCCTACATCTATGTGGTGCAAGAAAATGGCGCTCCACTACTCTTTCTGGGGATACAACCTGGCATCGAGAAACCCTACTGGAATATTGGGCCAGCATTGTTTAAAGCGTTCGCATGGAAGCATGATATCTCCCATAAGGAGATTCAAATCTATTCCATTCCCAGATGGATACTAGTTAAAAATGTTTCGATACAGTTCTGCAATTTTCTCCCACAAATGATTGCCCCGATTGGAAAAATCTTAAAAATTGATGATACCCGCTCCTCTCCCACACCTGGATGTGAGGTTGTTGGTTTCCTTTGACACTGGTACTTAAATCCATGAAATACTTGAGATAAACTGGGGTGGCAAAGAATATCTTTGTGACCTAATTAGCCTAGGTAGTCTCAATTATTGCTTCCACTGCAAACAAGATGGTCACTAGAAAAGAGATTGCCCCTCTTTAAATAGTAATGCAAAATATTAAATGTTATAGTTGGAATGTGAGGGGTTTTGAGTCCCCCGATAGAAAATATGCAGTCAAGAGTTTCTGTAATAAAAATAAAGACATGGATGTCCTCTTTTCGCAAGAAATTCAAGCTGTCAGTTTTACCTTAGATAATACTCTGATGTTCATTTGGAAAGATGCTACCAACTTCTCAACCAGAAATGAGAAAGGAAAAGGAGGGAATGCAATAATTTTAAGTCCAAGATTAACTAAAGCCCTCAAAGGCTCTGGAATTTCCCCTTGTAATAGATGTTTGTGGGTTACCTTGAATTTTGGGGAGTTTAAAATAGGTTTGTGTTCTGTCTATGCCCCAAATGAGTATATGAACAGAATTAAGTTATGGAAATGGATGTTATCTTCCCTCCCGAAGATCCCCTAGATTTATTTTTTTTGGGGCGGGGGACTTTAATATGGTGGAAAATCTTGATGCTAAGAAGGGAGGTAAACCTTTGATGTGGAAGGGAAATGAAGAGTTTTTTTTGGCAAAAGGCTTTTAACCTATTTGACCCTCTTGAAGGGGAGAAAAAAGTAAGCAAATGTGTTTGGCATACCTGGTCCAATTGCCAAGAAGGCTATAAGAGGATCTACTCCAGGTTAGACAAGTTTTATTTCCACAAAGATGTATTCCTAGCTCCCTAAAGGAAAGAATCCAATAAGGTCCAGGGCCTTCCCAATCCCCTTTCTAACCACAATCCAATCAAATTTATAATCTCAATTAAGAACCAGAGAAGACCCTGCAAGAGAAAGATGAATTGCTCACCTTTGAAGTTAAACTGTGAACTGTTGAGGGATGTAGATTGCAGAGGGAGCATTCTTGTGATTCGAGATATATGTAAAGCAAGGTTTGGGGCCCAATCTACCTTGTTCTATTGGGAAAGACTAATTGACTCATGCAAATCTATTTTGCAGATTGTGGGAAAAAACATTCTTTAGACAATAAAAAGGAAGGATTAGTCCTCCAAAAAAAAAATTTATCAGTTGAACAAAGTTTGCAAGAGAACCCTAATGACTACGTCTTGTATGAGAAAATGAATGAGATAAAACATAATTTGAGAAAGGTTCAGATAAGGAAAGTTCAAAGTGCTAAAGGGGTAAATTGAACTGGTTATAGGATGGAGATAAAGGAACCAAGTATTTCTTCAATATCTTAAAATCTAAGAACTTAAAAGAAAATATCCAAGTAATTGTGGAAAATGGGGTTTCTCTTTACTCTCAAGCTGATATTGTGGAAGCCTTTAGGAAATTCTATGAAAAATTGTTTAAGTCTGAGGTTGATACAAACGGGTGCCTAGAGGCACAAGAACTTTGTTGTAAGATCTGTGAGCCAAAGATTAATGCAGACATGAAGAAAAAATTGGAAGCAAAGATCTCAAAAGAAGAAATTAAGAAGGCCATCTCTTCGGTGAGTAATGGAAAATCTCCAGGGCCTGATGGGCTCCCTGTTGAGTTTTACAAGGCCAATCTAGAGTGGATAGTGGATGACTTGTTTGATCTTTTTGATGAAGCTATTGAAAAAGGCACTTTAGGGGCAAATATAAAAAAAGGAATTATAAAACTATTACCAAAGGAAGTAGACAAATTAGACATGAAGAACTAGAGGCCAATCACTCTTCTGAATGTCTCATACAAGATAATTACTAAGATACTAGCCCTCAGGTTAAGAGACATTTTTCCTGAGATCATTAGGCATACCTAGACAGGTTTCATAAAGGGTAGATTTATCCTTGAAAATTTAATAACAAGTTGGGAGGGTCTGCACTGGGCCAATTAGACTAATCAACAAGCAGGCATCATCCTATTAGATTTCAAGAAAGCCTACGTTAGAATTGAATGGTCCTTCTTGTTCAAAATGCTCAGAGCTATGGGTTTTCCTGACTTTTTCTGCAAAATGGTTGAAATGTTATTTGCGGATACCTCTGCACAAGTGGAAGTAAATGGTGAGTTGTCTCCTCCATTCAAGATGGAGAGGTCCATAAGATAGGTCTGTCCTCTGGCACCATCTCTCTTTGTCATTGCTTCAGATGCCCTTTATTATATTCTAAGAATTGAACTTATAGGAAGAAAAATGGAAGTTATAATGTTGCCTAACTAGGATTGATTATTGAATGTTCAATTTGTGGATGATACAACTCTCTTCCAAAATGTTAATGAGCAAGAGTTCAGAACAATGGGAAAAAGACTAGACCTTTTCTGCCTGGCTTCAGGAGCAAAAATCTCTGCTTCTAAATCAATTCTTTAAAATGGGATGAAAACAGACCCAATTGGCTCTTATTAGATAAATGGCAATGGGTTGGGCCTACTAAACAAGTTAGATTTTTAGGCATCCCTTTCACAATCAGTCCTAATTTGAAGCAAATGTGGATCTGGCTATTTTCTAAATTAGAGAAAAAATTAAAAAATTGGAATAAGATGTATCTTTCACTGGCAGGTAGAACGCAAGTATGCTAAAAAAAATTTGCTGCATATTCTATGTTCTACTCTTCCATGTGGCTATTTGCAACTTATCAGTTTAAGACAATTCATAAACTAATAAGAGGTTTCCTCTGGTCTGATGGAAAAGGGATGTCTAAAAAGCATCTTGTATGCTGGGATTGGTATTGTGTCTCTAAGGGATTGGGGGTTTGGGACTAAAGAACCTGATATTTCAGGGCCTTGACCTCATAGCTAAGTGGATAATTAATTCCTTGTCTGGTAATGAGCCATGGAAAGTCTTGGTGAGGAATAACATTGATAATTCTATGCAAGCTAGGAAGAAAGGTTGGTGCTCTGTTAACTTCTATGATGCCTTGTTGGGAGGGTTTCAAGTCAAGCCAAGGGGTTCTGTGGTCTTTAGTAGTATCTGGAAGGCATGGGAAGAGGTCAGAGAGCTTATTGTGGACAAAGATGCTTTTTCTTGGAACAAAAGTGTTATCTAAGGTCAAAGATCCATTTGGTGGAACACTATATACAAAGGCAGGCCTCTAGCCCTCCTCCAAGGGTGCTTTGCTAGGAGATGTAATAATAGAGGCCTTTCTAATCTTGAGGACCTATTTGAAAATGGTGCCCCCAAGAACTGGTTATCTATTAAGGAGCAGTACAAGTTGGAAGATAGTTTATACATGACCTTTTCTACTTTAACAAAAGCCTTGATATGCAATGTTAGTTCAGATGTTACTAATGTGGGGGAAGAGTGGGTTATAGAGTTGAAATGGAAGGATGGTGCTGCTATCTCTGCTATCACTCCAAAAATGATTTATAAGATGCTTGCTGATTCTGATGCTATCCTCCTCCACATTAGCAATGCTTGGGCTGACACCTCAGACATTAAAGAAATTCCTAAAATGCTTAAACTAATTTGGTCTAAGACACTGGAACCCAAAAACGTAGCCTTTAAATGGTTATTACTGTTAAATAAGTTATCTTTAGGCCCAGATAATGTGGTTTTCCCAATGTGCAATGTTATTGAGTCTGTCTCCCATATATTTTTTGACTCTGTTTATGTTAAATTTGTGTGGTCTATTTTTAAGGTGAACATTGAACTATGGAATACCAATGTAGTTGAAATTAGGCATGAGATTCTATATAGCTTTGTTAGAGGTCTAAATTCAAAGGCTAATTATTTTTGGTTTATATTGTCTAATGAAATTTAATGGTTCCTATGGAAGAAAAGAAATGACGAGAGGTTTCAGGGCAAGGAGAGGGATCTCACTGAGAGTCCTTAGAATCTCATACATGGACCATATGCTATAAAGAAGATATCAGTGTTACAGACTTTGGATCAAGAACTTAGGGAAGATTCAATAAGAGATTCTTCAAGCATTACTCGAGTTTTCAGGAAGTATACAGTAGGATGAAACAAAAGGCAAAGCAAGAGAGCCTTCTTTACAAACACTAGGAAAAGTCAAGGCAGAATTACAGTTTAGATACAGAATAGCTAAAGCTTTCCCTAAGAATTGGTTCCTTTCTAGGAATTGATGAACATAATAGTAGCAATAATAGAGATCATATTTGGGATAAGGAACCAGAACGGTTTGATGATCCAAGAATTAGGAATGTTTCTTCAGAAGAATCAAAACAGGGGACAGAATTGGATGACAACCAAGGGATGTTCTATCTTTACCAGGAAGCTGCAGATGAGCTAGACTCATGGCATAAGAGAGAGGTGACTGAAGAACAGGTGATAGCTGAGGAGAATGCAAAGGTACAAGAATCAAAACATGAGCAAAAGCATAGTGAAGGCAATGCTAGTATTCAGGGCCCTGCGAGTTCTGTTGTAGGAAATTAATTGTTGATTGCCAAATCATTCTTAGTAAGCAGACTAAGGGATTCAAATGAAGTGTTTTGTCCTTAATATATGTTCCAGTTTTAAGATGTATAAAACTTTTAGTATGTATTAGGAACTTTTAGTGTTTTTTGGACTGGCAAAGCAACAACTAAAATTTTGAGGGGTTTTCTTAACAACGTAGTTGTAACTTCTATTTACTTTGAATATATTGGTGCTAGATTTACAATCCAAAAAAAATATATATTTGTGTTATTTAATAGGCTTTGTAAAATTTAGTTTTATAGCTAAGTAAATATTTTAGTACTATTTTATTTTTACCAAATTAAATTATTCTTGAGATTTCAATTTTATGAACCAGTTCACATAAATTTTTCCTTATAAATTTATTTCTGGAAATATAATAGTCACAAATTTGAAATGATAAAGAATTCTTTACCTTTAGAAAAAATTTAATTAAAATCATGTTCTCTAAAGTACTTAGCTATTATTACTTAAACAAAAAACATTTTATTTTATGAAATTAGATCATTTTTGGGATTTCAATTTTATTTACTCAAGAGTTAAAAATCTGGGATTTCAATTTTATTTAGTCAAAAGTTAAAAATCTACACTTTCGCCATGTTATTACATTTGTTATTTTATTCTTCAAACTTACAATATTTTAACGTATTTTAATTTATAAAAGTATTAGTATGATTACATTTTAAGGAAATATTTGTGTTATTTAATAGGTTTTGTAAAGTTTAGTTTTATAGTTAAAAGGAAATATTTTAGCCCTATTTTATTTTTAGCAAATTATATTATTTTTTAGATTTCAATTTTATTTACCAAGACATTACAACACTCTTCAAAAATTAATTTTTCAATTATTGGAATGCAATTTTAATTTATGTTGATGATTTGCTTTATACTGGGAATAATGAAAACATGCTTAAAGAATTTTCAGTGGCAATGAAGAGTGAATTTGAGATGACTGATCTTAGTTTGTTGCACTATTATCTTGGTCTTGAAGTAACACAAAATAGTGATGGAATTTTTGTTTCACAAGAAAAATATGCAAATGATATTTTGAAAAGGTTCAAAATGGACAAGAGCAAACCAGCAATTACACCTATTGCCATGGGTATGAAGTTGAGCAAAAATGATGAAAGCAAAAAGGTAGATTCTACTTTGTATAAAAGTTTGGTTGGAAGTTTAATGTACTTAACTGCAACAAGACCAGATATCATGTATGCAGTAAGCTTGATAAGCAGGTTCATGGAGGATCCACATGATACTTATCTACAAGCAGGTAAAAGAATACTAAGGTATGTGAAAGGGACTGCAAATCATGGAATTTTTAATGAAAAGAAGGGTGTTTTGAGGTTAACTAGTTATACAGATAGTGATTGGGCTGGAAATCAAGATGATAGGAAAAGTACTTCTGGGTATGCTTTTAATCTTGGGTCAGGTGTAATTTCATGGTCTTCAAAGAAACAACCCATTGTTGCATTGTCCTCAGCAGAAGCAGAATATGTGGTAGCCACTTCAGCAGGTTGTCAAGCAGTTTGGTTACGAAGGATGCTTGAAGCATTGATGCAGCCCCAAATGGAAGAAACAATTATATTTTGTGATAATCAATCAGTCATTGCACTTTCTAAAAATCCAGTCTTTCATGGAAGAAGCAAGCACATAGACATCAAATTTTATTTCATCAGAGAGCTGGTTAAAAATAATGAAATCAAACTTTTTTATTGCAGGTCCAAAGATCAAGTTGGTGACATTTTCACAAAACCTCTAAAAGAAGAAGATTTCAATAGACTAAAGAATCTTTTAGGGATGAGAAACTATCCCACAAATCAGATTTTAGGGAGGATGTTAAAATAAAGAAAAATCAGATTTGTTTTTTGTTTGTTGGGAATGTTTCCCAAACAATTTTCTACACTTCTTTTTCTATTTGGGAAAGTTTCCCATCTTAGCTTTTAGTTTACTATTTAGTATGTTTTATGTATATATTTCAGTTTTCTTTCAATAAAGAATGTTGAAGATATTTTGCAGCAAGTATATCAAATTTTCTCCTCTTCTCTCTCTGTTTTAAGTTATATTTATTTTTCTGGTTTATTTGCTGTGTACTGGCATTTGTTTTTAGTTTAATCTTTTCTAACACTAACATGAATGAAATGCAAAATTACTAGTAATTTTTTCCTATTAAAAAGGATCTTTCAACAAGTAAACAGTGTTGCATTAAGTACAAAATATCAACTATTAAACACTACAGTCTTTCCACCTTTCATCTTTTATTGTACTAATTTCTTTTTTTTTTAATTCGAAATCTTAAGATTTCATTCACCTAATAAAATATTGTGTATGTTGACACAATCTTTACTTTTATTTCTCTGTAAATACTATATTGTTTGTAGAAGCTCAAGATTTTGTTAGAACCACTAGCCACTTCAGAGACATTGGAGAGGAATCCCATTTCTGAACTTCAGGAATTATGTCATAAAAAGCATAGGCGTGTTGAGTACAGAGACCATAAAGTGACTGGAGAGGAAAAGACAGCTGTGGAAGTACTTATAGATGATGTGGTGGCTGGAAGGGCTGAAAATATAAAGAAAGAAGTGGCAAAGAAAAGTACTGCAAGAAAAGTTCTCAAACATTTTAAAAGTGGAATGGAACCAAAATTAAGTGAATAACAAAATTTGTATGAAATACAGTAGGTTGAATGTTTCTCTGTGGTTTTCTTTGCACTATGAATCACTGAACAAGCTTTTCTTCTGGTTTTCAAGTCCATGGACATGGTTTCATTACAAAACTTTTTGACCATATGTTCAATGCTATTTTTTGAGGGGAGCAAAGCTCAGCGACATTGGTCTATCAAACCCACGTTGCCGAATTTATCATATTAAAATAATAATTATTTTGAAGAGTATATTTTCCAAATTTTTGATATAGATGTATTTTAGATATTTGGTCTAGTAATATTTAATAGTAATATTTAAGGTTACAAATGAATCTTGTATAAAAAATTAAGTTTGTGGTAGTTAGGATCAAGCTCACAAGGCTCAAATTGGGTCATAAAGTTTTTGAGATAAGTTCAAACATTGAAACATTTGTTTCATCTAGACAATAAATTATTTCATAAAAGTGAAGTGATTCAAAACAATATCAACATTATTTATTCACAATTGATTCTAAAACTAAATTCTATCCACTTATTTAATCCTTTAAATGCCCTATGATTTTACTCTAGGTTTTCGTCCTTCTATCTTATTAAGGTTTTAGATCTGAGTTCTCTCACACTCTTACACAACTTACAATTTCACTATAGGGTTTCATCCTTATATCCTATCAAATATTATATCTAAGGGCAAGGCTATAAAGGGGCTAAGCCTTATCATGTCAATAGATTTTGTGACACCTTGATTTGAGCTTGATTTGAGCTATATTATGGAAAAAGATATAGTAATGTTCATTTACAATCTTTCACTACAATATGTATAGATTAAACATGTGAAATCATATCCAAATTATTTCCATAAACCTTTAAGGGATCATCCCATCCTATTTTGATTATCTGATGACATAAATCTTGAAATAAGGGCTTGTAAATTATTTACTTAGATGTTCCCAAATGGATAATGAGCTTATAAACAATTATTGCATTTTCTTATAATCCTTATGTGGTAATCTCAAACATCAAACATCATATTGATGACGATGAAATTCTTTTCTTGAGGCACTTCTACCTACTCTTAAAAAAAAGTACACTTGATAAATTTTATACGTATTCATTTAAAGAATTGTGGAATGAAATTTATTGCGCCTATAGAACTCGAGTATAGTTTATCATCTTCCACATCCTCTAACATTTCTAAGTTCTAAAACTCAAATATATTTTAAAAAGTCAATGATATTATATAGAAAAGAGATAATGTGCATCCAGCGAATAATAATTATGGAGCCAATACTTTTATTTGGATAAATGTCTTAAATTTAATTAAGAAAATATTTATAAAGATTTTACAAAATTTATATGATACTCTTATTAATATGCTCATTTCATTTTGGATACTTTGCATATTCACAAGGAACTTCCTATTGTTGATATACTATTTAGCTATGAATATCTCTGAAGTGAGAAAATTTGGGATTGTTCAAGATCATATTAACAAGTATGATCATAGAATACTAATGTATTGTCATAGGCTTATGCAATACGAATGTTGTGGAGTTAGAGTATTGTTTCGGGTGGTAATGTCTCATAGCTTACTATTGATACGGAAGAAACTACATGATGTATGGCTAAGAATTGGGTATTCTATTACGAATAAAAAGTCTTTAGAGTATGTATGGTAGTGTAGGTCTACATGTAACATTATTGGAATGCATGCTATTAGGACATGTTGATGGGTATTTTTGTACACAAACAACATAGATAAAATACCAAGTACTTATGCTTCTATGAACTCAACCTAGTACTCAATTAAATTTCTATTCTTCTTCTCATTTGATCCACACTATTCTCCTCTACTCTTTCTCATTACTAGTGGATAGGTAGTATTTAAAAATACCATGGTAGGTTGTCATATTTCAAAGTCATGAGAACCCTTCACCTATATAAACCCCTTAAAAGAAGACATTGTCACTTGCACAACACACCCCATTTCCACTTAAAATCAAACTCAAACTCATTTGAGGGTAAGAGTCTTTTTTACATATTAATTTCTTGAATCATGGAGTACATATTAGATCATATATTTCTAAATAGGTAGAGTCAATCTTCATTATACAAGATATCTAATAGAGATAGACAAAAATACCCTACTACCTCATGTAAAAAATTTGCAACCACCAAACTTATCCACAAGAATTTGATCTCAATTAAATTTTTAAACAATTGCGCTTGCCACAAATACTTGATTTTGTTTACATGAGATTATCTCTAATTTTCATTCAACTCTTATATTCGACCATCAAATCTATTGAATCATAATCCACCAAGTTAGATTGACCATTTATATGTTTACACCAATTGTCATAGGCCTCCTTGAGATCCTCACTCATTGGAATATTGAAATACCAACTACCCATATCCAATAACTCCGCCCACTACTCATTTATCATGACACTCAAATTTGAAAGCACCATTGGTGTATTAAGATGTTCTCACCACCTTTATACTTTTTTACACAACATTGAGAGGATATTTCTTGCACTAGATAACTATGTAAGGATCAACACCCATATCTATAACTTATTAATAAACCAACCACATGTAGACATTGATATATCAATATCACTAATGAGTTCTTTAGAATAATATAAAATAATTTGAGCCCATCACATGTATCACAACCTACGATTACACTACTACACCACAAGAACACTAAGAACACACATCTTTGGGTCCATAAGATCTCTAGTGCATATCTTTCTAGCCAATTGTAATAACCACATGATATCCCCCTATGACATGTAGTAGTAGTCAATCAAAATGATCCAAGGGTCCTCAAGGCCCATCCTCTTTCAAACATAAAATGAGGCTAGGGAACTAGAGAGTTGTACATCCCAAATGAGACGAATGGTTATTGTAACCCTACACTAACATATCACAAACCTTTTACCAAGATCTTCACTGGGCATCAGATCATCCACATCATTTTAAGATCATATGACACATTACTCTAGAATGACATCACCTCCATACACAAGGGCTCATGGGACTACCACACTACTCCACACTAGAACATAGTGAATGCAAATACTCATGGACACCAAAAGTAAAGAAGGGGCTTGTTGACTTGTGAAAATACACATGTTAAAATTAAGAGTCAGAGAAACCAAATCCTCTCTTGAAAGAAGACTAAGAAGCATCCCAAAGGTCTCAAGTCAATACATCTTGGTATTTCTATAAGGAAGCTATGTTAATGGAAAAAAATCCTACACTAATCTTGAGAGGAGGTATTGAAGGTACAAGACAAATGAGGGGGGGGGTTAATTAGTTGTATCAAAAAATTTAACTTCTCTTTAATAAAATCACATTCACATTCACTTTCTTTAACCCCTTAATCTATTGTGAAGATTAAACATGAAATGCAGAATTAAAACCTAAACACATTAACACCATACACACATGAACACATAAATTTTATGTGGAAAACCCTAAAAGGGAAAAACCATGATGAGTGTTAGCTCACAATATAATGTAGTAAAAATATGAAATAACAAAATAGGCTCA
The DNA here is from genome assembly GCA_027924645.1 of Cunninghamia lanceolata. Classification (NCBI taxonomy): domain Eukaryota; kingdom Viridiplantae; phylum Streptophyta; class Pinopsida; order Cupressales; family Cupressaceae; genus Cunninghamia; species Cunninghamia lanceolata. Next base: position 7,384,865 of record BSBN01000055.1, on the reverse strand, counting down.
GTGTCCAAAACAATGCTCACTACAAAAAGGCTCACTGCCAAGTGGTGGCTCACTGCTGAGGGGTGGCTCACTTCCAAGATGGGTGGCTCACTGGGCCATGAAATGATATGATAGCATCTACCACATGCTTGAGTTTAATTCTAATGAAGTGCAATACACATCACCTTCCCTGCCTCACAACACAATAACTTTCATCCTTGCATCTTCACACACACGTACTTTACACATGGATTCATAACATTTATTTATATGAGTCATCAACCTTGGAACATACATCAAGGTTGGCAATACAATCTACAACTTGTGGAACAGTCTCCAAGGTCAGCAAACATACATAATTTGAATTAGGTTTGAACCTAAATATCCCACAAGGAATGAAGGTGAGACACTTTACACTTTAGCTTAGACCTAAATCTGTCCATGCATGCTATGCAACACTTACATGATCATCAAAATATCTCCTTAATCACCGCAATCATCCAAGGTTGGCCAACCAACACAAACACTTAAACTTCTTGATCACACACTTTCATGATCACCTCCATAACTTGAAAACCTTATACAATACTTTAACACACTCTCAAAACATCCACGAACAACATAAATTCACCAGAGAACTAACAAATTCAGGTACAACAAATCTTACTTGAAGACAAGTCACAAACTACTCACAAACAATACTGTCAAGCTTTGCTACTTAATAAAATAGCTTTTTGGAGCACCAAATCACAAATGCTTTGAATACAATATAGATTTGTACCTTATAAATACTCATCTAGAATTGCAAGACCTAAAACAAAACTATGGAGAAATGTGGACGAAAATACTTTCTCCCAATCATACTGTAAACACTGTTAGACATAGTCTTCAAACTGGTGACCATAACTTTCACAGTAGAGCATTTCGGAGCACCAAACTGTGGATTTAACATCTACAACTGGTTCTCTAAAACATATCCAAATTCCATTTTCTAGTCTTCAGTACAGAATAAATGTAGAGCAAAAATTCAGATAGTATCCTATAAGCAAGAATACATCCTCACAACTTTGTCTTCAGTATGAACCAAAATTGTTCAAAAGAACTTGGAAACTCAATATCAAGAACATATTCTTATCATCTTTAGCACTTATACAACACAATACAAAGAAACTAACTCATGAAAATCAACCAACAAAGCAAGAGCACAGTTGACACTAATGACAACACAAACATGTTGACATCAATGACAACACCGATTAGCACTTACTTGCAACAGGAGGGTTATGCAAAACTTTTTAAATCTTTTCAATAGTTAAAAAAATTATAAAAAATAAAATAGAAATAGAAATCATACCATAACACAAGGATTTACATGGAGAAAATCCTTTCAAAAGAAAACCCCACACTTATAAAGTAGCTCAATATATTATTCAGAAATCTTAATAAGATTATAATATACTTGCAAAGAAATTTTTTTAGGAGTATCACCAACTAGACATCTGGAGGTAACTTAACAACATCTATAAGACTCTCATACACAACCTCCATCTCAAGCACCTAATATATAGGATATACAATACATGCAACTATCAAGTGGTAATTAGAAAACCATGAGCTAAAACCACCCAATAGTGGCACCCAAATCTTAGGGTTCCATTATCTCCAATCACAAGTGTCTTATGATGTGTCATAATGTGCATCATAAGTTGGTCAACACATGAAACTCCCCCTTACAATTTTTTTTTTGTGTCTAACATATTTTTATATTTTCCAATACGGGAGGTGCAACTTCCAAAGGCCATAACTTTTAATTTGGGAGGCTAATTCGACCCTTTTTTAAAATTTGTATAGCTCAAAGAGAACTACACATTGGGCATCCTATAACTAGAGTTGAAAAATATAAATTTTTATTTTTCCCAAATGTCAACTCTATAGCTTTAAAATTGATTTTATTCAATTTTATAACTGAAAAATGACACTTTTTGTAATTGCAATGTTGAGATGCTTTTCTCAATATTCACCGACTTGTCAAACACCTTGCAAGAGAAAAGAAGGGAGTATCAACACCAATATCTAATTTATATGGGCCAAAATGCCTAGACTCTAAACACCATCTAAACTTTTGTGTGAACATAGGCTTAGTTAACGAATCTACAAAATTCATCAAAGTCTCTACCTTAACTAGTTTCACCTTTCTATCCTCGACCATATATCTATTATAATGATATCTTACGTCAATGTGCTTGGTTCTGGCATAAAATGTCAAGTTCATAGCTAGGTATATCACACTCTAAATATCACAATATATGATTATTGCACCATGTTTTATCACAATATCTGAACACAATCTCTTAAGCTAAATGGCTTCTTTACAAGCATGGGTAGCAACCATATACGCAACCTTAGTATTGGAAAAAGAAAACCACAGCCTATTGCTTACTCATATAACTAATTACTCCACCAAATAAATTAAATCTATAAGCATTGGTGGATATTCTACTATCAACATCACTTCCCTAGTGTAAATCCACATAACCTTGAATATCAAGGGAATGCCTATCTCCTATCAACATACCATTATAACAGAAGGAATACTTTGAGATATCCCACAAATATTTGAAGAATCTCTTAAATATATCCCAATGTACTCTACTAGGATTAGACATATATTTGGAAAAAAACTCATTGCTTGGGAAATGTCTAATCTAGTACAAACCATATCATACATCAAACTTCCAGCTGGTAAGGTACAATGCTCATATCTTCCATCTCTGATGGGGATGTTGGATATTATGGACTAGGTAACTTTGTATAACTATAAAAAGAACACACAATGGTTTAATATGTTAAACCTCTGCGAAATTGAATTGATATAGAACTACATGACAAAATGTTTTGGAAACAAAATTTTAGATCTTATTGATTCTAATGTATTAAGTATTATAAATGTTCCTTCCATTGGAAAATCTATATATAATGTTTCATTTATTGATGATTATAGGAAAAGGACATGGGTATATTATTGAAAGAATAAATTTGATGTTTTTAGTTGATTTAAAGAATTTAAAGCAATGGTTAAGTTGCACAAAAAGTTATAAATGCAGAGAGAATGCAAAGAGAATGAGTTCACACTTATCTAGTTATAAATCTATTGATTATAAACCAATCAATAGATAGAATTAGTTTTCTTGTCAGGAAAATTTGATTTAAATTTATACTTTTCCTATGTCAACATGATAATTTTTTAACAAAAAATTATAGAAAAATAATTTATCTGTATTGTGATTGGCTGAAAAAGATGACCTCTTCTTTGCCCATTGTCAGAGAGTGCAACAAAAAGTTGTAAATGCAGAGATAATTTTGGTTTGAGGGGAGGATGTTGTAAGTAAACAAATTATGAACACAAATTTTGTCTCCCACTAGCTAAGTCATGCCTAAATGGATGGCGATAATTATGAGAGGGAAGAATCATCAATTTTTATGAATTTAATTTTTTGTTTCATTAGCTAAACTAAAAAATTACTTATAGGATTCTACACATTTTATTTTACGAAATTAGATTATTTTATGGATTTCAATTTTATTTACTCAAGAGTTAAAAATCTAGTATTTCAAGTTTATTTACTAAAAAGTTAAAAATCTACAGTATCATGAAAAATATTTTGCCATGTTATTACATTTTTTATTTTAACACATTTTAAATTATCATAGTATTAATATTATTAGATTTTAATATCTTAAATAGACATTTCAAATCTCTATACACTCAAGTAGGGTCAGGGCTCTCCACATAATATAAATATGCAATAGTTAAAGAAATATTTGTGTTGAACATGATGATATTTTAGTAGAGATATATGAAAAATAGTAGAATCACCAGGGGCTGCACAAGGGTTCTCTGATCCTCTAATGTGCTTCTCTCTGGGATTCTTTTTTGTTCTTTAAAATCTCTTAGACAATCTTGATTCCATCGTAATCTTTCTCTGCTCTGAATGTTTTCATTGACAGTTCTCCATTGTGGCTTGCAGGGTATTATTTGCTATAATATAGTCATATATGTTTTTGTCCAGTGTATTTATTAAAAAACTTGTCTTGCTATTTCTCCCGCCTTGTGTCTGCGTCATCTGGGTGTCACCCAGGCATTGCTTGGGGAGGGTGTCGGAAGAGGTATAGTGGGAGATGTTAGTCTCTCTTAATTGCATTAAATGGAAGGAAATGAAAATAGTGTACCTCCCACAAGTGGAGATGAACAAAAATCGTTCAAGGATGTGGTAGGTATGGATGAGGCACAAGAGGCACCGAAAGGAGTAGATTTTTCTGTGGATGAAAATGTAGGAGCATAGTGCAAACGTTGAGGAAAGGATAGAAGGATGGAAAAGATGACCTCACATAGATTCTTTGATAGCTGGCCTACGTCTATGTGGTGCAAGAAAATGGCGCTCCACTACTCTTTCTGGGGATACAACCTAGCATCGAGAAACCCTACTGGAATATTGGGCCAGCATTGTTTAAAGCGTTCTCATGGAAGCATGATATCTCCCATAAGGAGATTCAAATCTATTCCATTCCCAGATGGATACTAGTTAAAAATGTTCCGATACAGTTCTGCAATTTTCTCCCACAAATGATTGCCCCGATTGGAAAAATCTTAAAAATTGATGATACCTGCTCCTCTCCCACACCTGGATGTGAGGTTGTTGGTTTCCTTTGACACTGGTACTTAAATCCATGAAATACTTGAGATAAACTGGGGTGGCAAAGAATATCTTTGTGACCTAATTAGCCTGGGTAGTCTCAATTATTGCTTTCACTGCAAACAAGATGGTCACTAGAAGAGAGATTGCCCCTCTTTAAATAGTAATGCAAAATATTAAATGTTATAGTTGGAATGTCAGGGGTTTTGAGTCCCCCGATAGAAAATATGCAGTCAGGAGTTTCTGTAATAAAAATAAAGACATGGATGTCCTCTTTTCGCAAGAAATTCAAGCTGTCAGTTTTACCTTAGATAATACTCTGATGTTCATTTGGAAAGATGCTACCAACTTCTCAACCAGACATGAGAAAGGAAAAGGAGGGAATGCAATAATTTTAAGTCCAAGATTAACTAAAGCCCTCAAAGGCTCTGGAATTTCCCCTTGTAATAGATGTTTGTGGGTTACCTTGAATTTTGGGGAGTTTAAAATAGGTTTATGTTCTGTCTATGCCCCAAATGAGTATATGAACAGAATTAAGTTATGGAAATGGATGTTATCTTCCCTCCCCAAGATCCCCTAGATTTTTTTTTTTTTTTGGGGGGCGGGGGTGGGGAATTTAATATGGTGGAAAATCTTGATGCTAAGAAGGGAGGTAAACCTTTGATGTGGAAGGGAAATGAAGAGTTTTTTTGGCAAAAGGCTTTTAACCTATTTGACCCTCTTGAAGGGGAGAAAAAAGTAAGCAAATGTGTTTGGCATACCTGGTCCAATTGCCAAGAAGGCTATAAGAGGATCTACTCCAGGTTAGACAAGTTTTATTTCCACAAAGATGTATTCCGAGCTCCCTAAAGGAAAGAATCCAATAAGGTCCAGGGCCTTCCCAATCCCCTTTCTAACCACGATCCAATCAAATTTATAATCTCAATTAAGAACCAGAGAAGACCCTCCAAGAGAAAGATGAATTGCTCACCTTTGAAGTTAAACTGTGAACTGTTGAGGGATGGAGATTGCAGAGGGAGCATTCTTGTGATTCGAGATATATGTAAAGCAAGGTTTGGGGCCCAATCTACCTTTTTCTATTGGGAAAGACTAATTGACTCATGCAAATCTATTTTGTAGATTGTGGGAAAAAACATGCTTTAGACAATAAAAAGGAAGGATTAGTCCTCCAAAAAAAAATTCTATCAGTTGAACAAAGTTTGCAAGAGAACCCTAATGACTACGTCTTGTATGAGAAAATGAATGAGATAAAACATAATTTGAGAAAGGTTCAAATAAGGAAAGTTCAAAGTGCTAAAGTAAGGGGTAAATTGAACTGGTTATAGGATGGAGATAAAGGAACCAAGTATTTCTTCAATATCTTAAAATCTAAGAACTTAAAAGAAAATATCCAAGTAATTGTGGAAAATGGGGTTTCTCTTTACTCTCAAGCTGATATTGTGGAAGCCTTTAGGAAATTCTATGAAAAATTGTTTAAGTCTGAGGTTGATACAAACAGGTGCCTAGAGGCACAAGAACTTTGTTGTAAGATCTGTGAGCCAAAGATTAATGCAGACATGAAGAAAAAATTGGAAGCAAAGATCTCAAAAGAAGAAATTAAGAAGGCCATCTCTTCGGTGAGTAATGGCAAATCTCCAGGGCCTGATGGGCTCCCTGTTGAGTTTTACAAGGCCAATTTAGAGTGGATAGTGGATGACTTGTTTGATCTTTTTGATGAAGCTATTGAAAAAGGCACTTTAGGGGCAAATATAAAAAAGGAATTATAAAACTATTACCAAAGGAAGTAGACAAATTAGACATGAAGAACTAGAGGCCAATCACTCTTCTGAATGTCTCATACAAGATAATTACTAAGATACTAGCCCTCAGGTTAAGAGACATTTTTCCTGAGATCATTAGCCATACCCAGACAGGTTTCATAAAGGGTAGATTTATCCTTGAAAATTTAATAACAAGTTGGGAGGGTCTGCACTGGGCCAATCAGACTAATCAACAAGCAGGCATCCTTCTATTAGATTTCGAGAAAGCCTACGTTAGAATTGAATGGTCCTTCTTGTTCAAAATGCTCAGAGCTATGGGTTTTCCTGACTTTTTCTGCAAAATGGTTGAAATGTTATTTGTGGATACCTATGCACAAGTGGAAGTAAATGGTGAGTTGTCTCCTCCATTCAAGATGGAGAGGTCCATAAGATAGGTCTGTCCTCTCGCACCATCTCTCTTTGTCATTGCTTCAGATGCCCTTTATTATATTCTAAGAATTGAACTTATAGGAAGAAAAATGGAAGTTATAATGTTGCCTAACTAGGATTGATTATTGAATGTTCAATTTGTGGATGATACAACTCTCTTCCAAAATGTTAATGAGCAAGAGTTCAGAACAATGGGAAAAAGACTAGACCTTTTCTGCCTGGCTTCAGGAGCAAAAATCTCTGCTTCTAAATCAATTCTTTAAAATGGGATGAAAATAGACCCAATTGGCTCTTATTAGATAAATGGCAATGGGTTGGGCCTACTAAACAAGTTAGATTTTTAGGCATCCCTTTCACAATCAGTCCTAATTTGAAGCAAATGTGGATCTGGCTATTTTCTAAATTAGAGAAAAAATTAAAAAATTGGAATAAGATGTATCTTTCACTAGCAGGTAGAACACAAGTATGCTAAAAAAATTTTGCTGCATATTCTATGTTCTACTCTTCCATGTGGCTATTTGCAACTTATCAGTTTAAGACAATTCATAAACTAATAAGAGGTTTCCTCTGGTTTGATGGAAAAGGGATGTCTAAAAAGCATCTTGTATGCTGGGATTGGTATTGTGTCTCTAAGGGATTGGGGGTTTGGGACTAAAGAACCTGATATTTCAGGGCCTTGACCTCATAGCTAAGTGGATAATTAATTTCTTTGTCTGGTAATGAGCCATGGGAAGTCTTGGTGAGGAATAACATTGATAATTCTATGCAAGCTAGGAAGAAAGGTTGGTGCTCTGTTAACTTCTATGATGCCTTGTTGGGAGGGTTTCAAGTCAAGCCAAGGGGTTCTGTGGTCTTTAGTAGTATCTGGAAGGCATGGGAAGAGGTCAGAGAGCTTATTGTGGACAAATATGCTTTTTCTTGGAACAAAAGAGTTATCTAAGGTCAAAGATCCATTTGGTGGAACACTATATACAAAGGCAGGCCTCTAGCCCTCCTCCAAGGGTGCTTTGCTAGGAGATGTAATAATAGAGGCCTTTCTAATATTGAGGACCTATTTGAAAATGGTGCCCCCAAGAACTGGTTATCTATTAAGGAGCAGTACAAGTTGGAAGATAGTTTATACATGACCTTTTCTACTTTAACAAAAGCCTTGATATGCAATGTTAGTTCAGATGTTACTAATGTGGGGGAAGAGTGGGTTATAGAGTTGAAATGGAAGGATGGTGCTGCTATCTCTGCTATCACTCCAAAAATGATTTCTAAGATGCTTGCTGATTCTGATGCTATCCTCCTCCACATTAGCAATGCTTGGGCTGACACCTCAGACATTAAAGAAATTCCTAAAATGCTTAAACTACTTTGGTCTAAGACACTGGAACCCAAAAAAGTAGCCTTTAAATGGTTATTACTGTTAAATAAGTTATCTTTAGGCCCAGATAATGTGGTTTTCCTAATGTGCAATGTTATTGAGTCTGTCTCCCATATATTTTTTGACTCTGTTTATGTTAAATTTGTGTGGTCTATTTTTAAGGTGAACATTGAACTATGGAATACCAATGTAGTTGAAATTAGGCATGAGATTCTATATAGCTTTGTTAGAGGTCTAAATTCAAACGCTAATTATTTTTGATTTATATTGTCTAATGAAATTTTATGGTTCCTATGGAAGAAAAGAAATGACGAGAGGTTTCAGGGCAAGGAGAGGGATCTCACTGAGAGTCCTTAGAATCTCATACATGGACCATATGCTATAAAGAAGATATCAGTGTTACAGACTTTGGATCAAGAACTTAGAGAAGATTCAATAAGAGATTCTTCAAGCATTACTCGAGTTTTCAGGAAGTATACAGTAGGATGAAACAAAAGGCAAAGGAAGAGAGCCTTCTTTACAAACACTAGGAAAAGTCAAGACAGAATTACAGTTTAGATACAGAATAGGTAAAGCTTTCCCTAAGAATTGGTTCCTTTCTAGGAATTGATGAACATAATAGTAGCAATAATAGAGATCATATTTGGGATAAGGAACCAGAACGGTTTGATGATCCAAGAATTAGGAATGTTTCTTCAGAAGAATCAAAACAGGGGACAGAATTGGATGACAACCAAGGGATGTTCTATCTTTACCAGGAAGCTGCAGATGAGCTGGACTCATGGCATAAGAGAGAGGTGACTGAAGAACAGGTGATAGCTGAGGAGAATGCAAAGGTACAAGAATCAAAACATGAGCAAAAGCATAGTGAAGGCAATGCTAGTATTCAGGGCCCTGCGAGTTCTGTTGTAGGAAATTAATTGTTGATTGCCAAATCATTCTTAGTAAGCAGACTAAGGGATTCAAATGAAGTGTTTTGTCCTTAATATATGTTCCAGTTTTAAGATGTATAAAACTTTTAGTATGTATTAGGAACTTTTAGTGTTTTTTGGACTGCCAAAGCAACAACTAAAATTTTGAGTGGTTTTCTTAACAACGTAGTTGTAACTTCTATTTACTTTGAATATATTGGTGCTAGATTTACAATCCAAAAATATATATATATTTGTGTTATTTAATAGGCTTTGTAAAATTTAGTTTTATAGCTAAGTAAATATTTTAGTACTATTTTATTTTTACCAAATTAAATTATTCTTGAGATTTCAATTTTATTAACCAGTTCACATAAATTCTTCCTTATAAATTTAGTTCTTGAAATATAATAGTCACAAATTTGAAATGATAAAGAATTCTTTACCTTTAGAAAAAATTTAATTAAAATCACGTTCTCTAAAGTACTTAGCTATTATTACTTAAACAAAAAACATTTTATTTTATGAAATTAGATCATTTTTGGGATTTCAATTTTATTTACTCAAGAGTTAAAAATCTGGGATTTCAATTTTATTTAGTCAAAAGTTAAAAATCTACACTTTCGCCATGTTATTACATTTGTTATTTTATTCTTCAAACTTACAATATTTTAACGTATTTTAATTTATAAATGTATTAGTATTATTACATTTTAAGGAAATATTTGTGTTATTTAATAGGTTTTGTAAAGTTTAGTTTTATAGTTAAAAGGAAATATTTTAGCCCTATTTTATTTTTACCAAATTATATTATTTTTTAGATTTCAATTTTATTTACCAAGACATTTCAACACTCTTCAAAAATAAATTTTTCAATTATTGGAATGCAATTTGTCTATACAACCAATACCTAATCAACAAAAAAAATTACAACACTACAAGGCAGATACTACCACTACTTAAGCACTTTTTTTATTGTTCAAACATACAATATTTTAATGTATTTTAAATTATCATAGTATGAATATTATTACATTATAATATCTTAGGCACATATTTCAAATCTCCACATAATACAAATATGCAAGCTTTGTAAAGTTTAGTTTTATAGTTAAGGAAATATTTGTGTTATTTAATAGGCTTTGTAAAGTTTAGTTTTATACCTAAGTAAATATTTTAGTGTTATTTTATTTTTACGAAATTAAATTATTTTTGAGATTTCAATTTTTAATTTTATTTATGCAAGACATTTCAAAACGAGTTTACATAAATTTTTCCTTATAAATTAGGGAGACATTTCAAATCTCCACATAATACAAATATGTAAGCTTTGTAAAGTTTAGTTTTATAGTTAAGGAAATATTTGTATCATTTAATAGGCTTTGTAAAGTTTAGTTTTATACCTAAATAAATATTTTAGTGCTATTTTATTTTTAGGAAATTAAATTAGTTTTGAGATTTCAATTTTCAATTTTATTTATGCAAGACATTTCAAAACAAGTTCACATGAATTTTTCCTTATAAATTTAGTTCAGGAAATATAATAGTTACAAATTTGAAATGATAAACAATTCTTTATCTTTAGAAAAAAATATTATTAAACCACAATATTAGATTAATTAAAATAATTAAAATCATGTTCTCTAAAAGTACTTACTATTATTACTTAAACAAAAAAATTAAGTGACTAAGATAAAATACTGCAGTGATCTAAATATGAGTATGTTATTGTTATTATATTGTGTAATTATTCTTCAAACTTACAATATTTTAATGCATTTTAAATTGTAATAATATTCAATATTATTAAATTTTAATATGTTAGGTAGGCATTTCAAATCTCTCCACACCCAACTAAGGTTAGGGTTCTAGACATTTTATTTTATTTTATAGGTTTTGTAAAGTTTAGTTTTATAGTTAAACAAATATTTTAGTCCTATTTTCTTCTTAACAAACTAGATTATTATTGAGATTTCAATTTTATTTACCCAAGACATTTCAACAATCTTTAAAAATTATTTTTTCAATTATTGGAATGCAATTTGTCTATACAACCAATACCTAACCAACAAAAAAATTACAACTAAACAAATACTATATACAACCAATAGCTAATCAACAAAAAAAATTACAACTAAACAAATATTATAATAACAACACTACAAGGCAGGTACTGGCCACTACCCAAGGTTACAAAAGATTTATATAAAAACACTTTCATGATTTCCTTGGTCATCTTCTCAGTTCTCTAATCTACTACTTATTCTATCTGTTTCACTTCTTATTCGGATCAAAACACCTATGATCTTGCTTCATATCTTCACATATTTGTTGTTATTGCTGCCGTGTAACAAATCATTATCCTTCATTTATATCCTCTACAAGCCTTCAAATCATTATCATGTCAGCTTACTTGCAACGGCTAGTATGAAACATGCAGACACGGATATGAAAGTTCTATTGCTCCGCTTGTGCATAGAACTTTGTGCCAATCAATATGAAGGTTGGATAGGTCCTATACTTCCTTGAATAATGTTCCTTTAAGCTACACAAGTCACAAAATTGCTTCAGAAGTCAAAGCCGATTAAACTTCACTGAGCACTGTGGGCTCTGCTCTATGAAAACAGGGAAAAATAGGTAACCTTGTGATAGCATATCTTTCCAGAATCAAACCCAAATAATCTGAATAAATAATCAGAATGTTCGTTGAAGCTAGTGATTATTTATTAATTGTATGATTATTTATTAATTGTATGACAAGAACAAATTTTTTTAAAAAGGGCTAAAAATACATTTTTCTTATTATTACGCTAGCTTAACTAAGGAGAGCTCTATGTCTACGGAATCGACGTAACCAAAACCTGGCAATCTTTTTGCAATAATACAAATGAGAAAAGTTTCGAACAACATTTTTTATCAAAACACCATAAAATCCATTTGCAACTCTTGTTTGTCATTCTTATTTTTTACAACCTGTAATTGTGGTCGAATTTCAGCGAATTATCAACTGTAAAAGTTATTCCGGTTTACTTTATGGCTGAGAAGATGGAGAGAATAAATTTCAGCGTTGACATACCTAAGACGGAATTCATTTTAGATTACAGATTCAACAACAATGCTTTATTGAAAGAAGCATTTGAATCCTATCACCGACTAGAATTCCTTGGAGATGCAGTATTAGAGTTTGTGATGGCCATATACGTATACAATGCTTTTCCAACATTAGATAAAGGAAAATTTGTTCGCTTAGTTAAAACAAATGTGCGAAATGATGTCCTTGGACAGATTGCTATAGAACATGAGTTTCACAACTTCCTATTAGATAAGGATACCAAAAATAGGGTAAGCTAGATACATTGGAATATTTTAAAACTCCTTATTTAATCGATATTGATTTTCATGATTGATATGTGTTTTTACAGGCTAATGAATACCTCGAAGCTATCACAGACAAATCTAAATCTGATTGCAATCTGAAGCCTCCAAAGGTTCTTGCAAATGTTATTGAAGCCATAGCCGGTGCTGTGTATGTGGATACTGAATTTTCATTTGATAGAGTTTGGAAAGTAAGGAAATATTCTATTTTTAAAAGAACAAATTTATAGACTTTTAATTGAAGTAGTAAATTTCATTCAAATGTTGGAAGTATAGTTATACACTAAAGGTACATCCAAAATCAGGTCACCCAACATCATCAACAATAAAAAGATACCGTTTCCATTGATACAGTAAAACATAAATATGTAAAATGCAATGAAAAACATAAATATGAAAAATGCAATAAAATACGTATTAGTTTTTAATATGTAATGTCCACTAGTGTATTGAACTCCTTACGAAAAATGCAATGAAATACATATTATTTTTGTACATTTAAAGTCCACTGTATTGAACTCCTTGTGTTTAATTGTGTATTAAAAACCTCCCGAATGTTTATAGGTGTTCCAGCCTTGGATGAGTGCATTGCTAACTCCAGAGAACAAATGCAATGAACATAGTACTGATGTGTCTAGTTCCATAAAAACCCCTTCTTCAAGCGAAACAGGAGTGATGAAAGAAACACAGAGTTCAAAAGAAAAACAAGTGTCCGCACAGTGCAAGTGTGATGAAGTGAAAATGTTTATTGCGAATTTAATCCCTAAATTCGCTAATCCTTCATATAAGTCTAATGTCTTGGATGAGATAGAACAAAAACTAAACTACAATTTCAAGAGTAGAAAATTTCTGAAAGATACATTTTGTCAGCGTTTGGAGATACTAACTCTCAACGTTTTTAAACGATGCAAGATATGCGATGAAGCCTTTGAATCAGAAGGTCTGAAATCTTATGAAAAAATGGAGTTCCTTGGGAATTTGTTCCTCAAGGTAGCAATAACAATATATTTATACAATAAGTATCCCCACGATCAACCAGGCATTTTGACCACGTTAAGATCTAACATTATGGACAATGCGAAGCTGGCAAGAGTCGCTGTAGTTAAATTAGAAGTTCATAAGCATCTTACGTTTGCAAATAAATTACTCGAAGATAAGGTAACTCTTTAAAATATTTGATCTAGGTTTGGAGAATGATTAATTCTTATTTTAAGGAAATCCACACTTGGTGTTATGTAGGTGAAAAAATTCATTAAAGACATCGAAGACAATTGTAACGATGTGAATCCACCCTCAGTTTTGGTTAATATAGTTGAATCAATAGCAGGCTCAATGTTTATTGATAGCAGTGCTGGGTTAATGGAAAACATCAGCTCTTGTGTGAACGAAGTTTGGGAGGTACAAAATGAACACAATTGCATCTTCTATTTTTTCATTGTAAAATTCATTTTCTTTGGTATCCACTTGAAGGGTTTTGATTTGTTTGGGCAACCTCAATGGGCTATTATTAACCTCTGCATAGTTTTTACTTTTAAACTAGATCAAATATTTAGTATTTTTAAGGTTAAAAATAGATTTTATTGAAGGCTATTCTTAAATATTAAATGATTTATTAAATAATTATTTGTCTTATAAATATAAAATGATTATTTACTAGATTCTAACATGAATGAAATGCAAAATTACTAGTAATTTTTGCCTATTAAAAAGGATCTTTCAACAAGTAAACAGTGTTGCATTAAGTACAAAATATCAACTATTAAACACTACAGTCTTTCCACCTTTCATCTTTTATTGTACTAATTTCTTTTTTTTTTTATTCCAAATCTTAAGATTTCATGTTGACACAATCTTTACTTTTATTTCTCTGTAAATACTATATTGTTTGTAGAAGCTCAAGATTTTGTTAGAACCACTAGCCACTCCAGAGACATTGGAGAGGAATCCCATTTCTGAACTTCAGGAATTATGTCATAAAAAGCGTAGGCGTGTTGAGTACAGAGACCATAAAGTGACTGGAGAGGAAAAGATAGCTGTGGAAGTACTTATAGATGATGTGGTGGCTGGAAGGGCTGAAAATATAAAGAAAGAAGTGGCAAAGAAAAGTGCTGCAAGAAAAGTTCTCAAACATTTTAAAAGTGGAATGGAACCAAAATTAAGTGAATAACAAAATTTGTATGAAATACAGTAGGTTGAATGTTTCTCTGTGGTTTTCTTTGCACTATGAATCACTGAACAAGCTTTTCTTCTGGTTTTCATGTCCATGGACATGGTTTCGTTACAAAACTTTTTGACCATATGTTCAATGCTATTTTTCGAGGGGAGCAAAGCTCAGCAACATTGGTCTAGCAAACCCACGTTGCCGAATTTATCATATTAAAATAATAATTATTTTGAAGAGTATATTTTCCAAATTTTTAATATAGATGTATTTTAGATATTTGGTCTAGTAATATTTAATAGTAATATTTAAGGTTACAAATGAATCTTGTATAAAAAATTAAGTTTGTGGTAGTTAGGATCAAGCTCACAAGGCTCAAATTGGGTCATAAAGTTTTTGAGATAAGTTCAAACATTGAAACATTTGTTTCATCTAGACAATAAATTATTTCATAAAAGTGAAGTGATTCAAAACAATATCAACATTATTTATTCACAAATGATTCTAAAACTAAATTCTATCCACTTATTTAATCCTTTAAATGCCCTATGATTTTACTCTAGGTTTTCGTCCTTCTATCTTATTAAGGTTTTAGATCTGAGTTCTCTCACACTCTTACACGACCTTCAATTTTACTATAGGGTTTCATCCTTATATCCTATCAAATATTATATCTAAGGGCAAGGCTATAAAGGGGCTAAGCCTTATCATGTCAATAGATTTTGTGACACCTTGATTTGAGCTTGATTTGAGCTATATTATGGAAAAAGATATAGTAATGTTCATTTACAATCTTTCACTACACTATGTATAGATTAAACATGTGAAATCATATCCAAATTATTTCCATAAATCTTTAAGGGATCATCCCCTCCTATTTTGATTATCTAATGACATAAATCTTGAAATAAGGGCTTGTAAATTATTTACTTAGATGTTCCCAAATGAATAATGAGCTTATAAACAATTATTGCATTTTCTTATAATCCTTATGTTGTAATCTCAAACATCAAACATCATATTGATGACGATGAAATTCTTTTCTTGAGGCACTTCTACCTACTCTTAAAAAAAAGTACACTTGATTAATTTTATACGTATTCATTTAAAGAATTGTGGAATGAAATTTATTGCGCCTAAAGAACCCGAGTATAGTTTATCATCTTCCACATCCTCTAACATTTCTAAGTTCTAAAACTCAAATATATTTTAAAAAGTCAATGATATTATATAGAAAAGAGATAATGTGCATCCAGCGAATAATAATTATGGAGCCAATACTTTTATTTGGATAAATGTCTTAAATTTAATTAAGAAAATATTTATAAAGATTTTACAAAATTTATATGATACTCTTATTAATATGCTCATTTCACTTTGGATACTTTGCATATTCACAAGGAACTTCCTATTGTTGATATACTATTTAGCTACGAATATCTCTGAAGTGAGAAAATTTGGGATTGTTCAAGATCATATTAACAAGTATGATCATAGAATACTAATGTATTGTCATAGGCTTATGCAATACGAATGTTGTGGAGTTAGAGTATTGTTTCGGGTGGTAATGTCTCATAGCTTACTATTGATACGGAAGAAACTACATGATGTATGGCTAAGAATTGGGTATTCTATTACAAATAAAGAGTCTTTAGAGTATGTATGGTAGTGTAGGTCTACATATAACATTATTGGAATGCATGCTATAAGGACATGTTGATGGGTGTTTTTGTACACAAACAACATAGATAAAATACCAAGTACTTATGCTTCTATGAACTCAACCTAGTACTCAATTAAATTTCTATTCTTCTTCTCATTTGATCCACACTATTCTCCTCTACTCTTTCTCATTACTAGTGGATAGGTAGTATTTAAAAATACCATGGTAGGTTGTCATATTTCAAAGTCATGAGAACCCTTCACCTATATAAACCCCTTAAAAGAAGACATTGTCACTTGCACAACGCACCCCATTTCCACTTAAAATCAAACTCAAACTCATTTGAGGGTAAAAGTCTTTTTTACATATTAATTTCTTGAATCATGGAGTACATATTAGATCATATATTTCTAAATAGGTAGAGTCAATCTTCAATATACAAGATATCTAATAGAGATAGACAAAAATACCCTACTACCTCATGTAAAAAATTTGCAACCACCAAACTTATCCACAAGAATTTGATCTCAATTAAATTTTTAAACAATTGCGCTTGCCACAAATACTTGATTTTGTTTACATGAGATTATCTCTAATTTTCATTCAACTCTTATATTCGACCATCAAATCTATTGAATCATAATCCACCAAGTTAGATTGACCATTTATATGTTTACACCAATTGTCATAGGCCTCCTTGAGATCCTCACTCATTGGAATATTGAAATACCAACTACCCATATCCAATAACTCCGCCCACTACTCATTTATCATGACACTCAAATTTGAAAGCACCATTGGTGTATTAAGATGTTCTCACCACCTTTATACTTTTTTCACACAACATTGAGAGGATATTTCTTGCACTAGATAACTATGTGAGGACCAACACCCATATCTATAACTTATTAATAAACCAACCACATGTAGACATTGATATATCAATATCACTAATGAGTTCTTTAGAATAATATAAAATAATTTGAGCCCATCACATGTATCACAACCTACGATTACACTACTACACCACAAGAACACTAAGAACACACATCTTTGGGTCCATAAGATCTCTAGTGCATATCTTTCTAGCCAATTGTAATAACCACATGATATCCCCCTATGACATGTAGTAGTAGTCAATCAAAATGATCCAAGGGTCCTCAAGGCCCATCCTCTTTCAAACATAAAATGAGGCTAGGGAACTAGAGAGTTGTACATCCCAAATGAGACGAATGGTTATTGTAACCCTACACTAACATATCACAAACCTTTTACCAAGATCTTCACTGGGCATCAGATCATCCACATCATTTTAAGATCATATGACACATTACTCTAGAATGACATCACCTCCATACACAAGGGCTCATGGGACTACCACACTACTCCACACTAGAACATAGTGAATGCAAATACTCGTGGACACCAAAAGTAAAGAAGGGGCTTGTTGACTTGTGAAAATACACATGTTAAAATTAAGAGTCAGAGAAACCAAATCCTCTCTTGAAAGAAGACTAAGAAGCATCCCAAAGGTCTCAAGTCAATACATCTTGGTATTTCTATAAGGAAGCTATGTTAATGGAAAACAATCCTACACTAATCTTGAGAGGAGGTATTGAAGGTACAAGACAACTGAGGAGGGGGGGGGGGGTTAATTAGTTGTATCAAAAAATTTAACTTCTCTTTAATAAAATCACATTCACATTCACTTTCTTTAACCCCTTAATCTATTGTGAAGATTAAACATGAAATGCAGAATTAAAACCTAAACACATTAACACCATACACACATGAACACATAAATTTTATGTGGAAAACCCTAAAAGGGAAAAACCATGATGAGTGTTAGCTCACAATATAATGTAGTAAAAATATGAAATAACAAAACAGGCTCAGTGTCCAAAACAATGCTCACTACAAAAAGGCTCACTGCCAAGTGGTGGCTCACTGCTGAGGGGTGGCTCACTTCCAAGATGGGTGGCTCACTGGGCCATGAAATGATATGATAGCATCTACCACATGCTTGAGTTGAATTCTAATGAAGTGCAATACACATCACCTTCCCTGCCTCACACAACACAATAACTTTCATCCTTGCATCTTCACACACACGTACTTTACACATGGATTCATAACATTTATTTATATGAGTCATCAACCTTGGAACATACATCAAGGTTGGCAATACAATCTACAACTTGTGGAACAGTCTCCAAGGTCAGCAAACATACATAATTTGAATTAGGTTTGAACCTAAATATCCCACAAGGAATGAAGGTGAGCCACTTTAAACTTTAGCTTAGACCTAAATCTGTCCATGCATGCTACGCAACACTTACATGATCATCAAAATATCTCCTTAATCACCGCAATCATCCAAGGTTGGCCAACCAACACAAACACTTAAACTTCTTGATCACACACTTTCATGATCACCTCCATAACTTGAAAACCTTATACAATACTTTAACACACTCTCAAAACATCCACGAACAACATAAATTCACTAGAGAACTAACAAATTTAGGTACAACAAATCTTACTTGAAGACAATTCACAAACTACTCACAAACAATACTGTCAAGCTTTGCTACTTAATAAAATAGCTTTTTGGAGCACCAAATCACAAATGCTTTGAATACAAGATAGATTTGTACCTTATAAATACTCATCTAGAATCGCAAGACCTAAAACCAAACTATGGAGAAATGTGGACGAAAATACTTTCTCCCAATCATACTGTAAACACTGTTAGACATAGTCTTCAAATTGGTGACCATAACTTTCATAGTAGAGCATTTCGGAGCACCAAACTGTGGATTTAACATCTACAACTGGTTCTCTAAAACATATCCAAATTCCATTTTCTAGTCTTCAGTACAGAATAAATGTAGAGCAAAAATTCAGATAGTATCCTATAAGCAAGAATACATCCTCACAACTTTGTCTTCAGTATGAACCAAAATTGTTCAAAAGAACTTGGAAACTCAATATCAAGAACATATTCTTATCATCTTTAGCACTTATACAACACAATACAAAGAAACTAACTCATCAAAATCAACTAACAAAGCAAGAGCACAGTTGACACTAATGACAACACAAACATGTTGACATCAATGACAACACCGATTAGCACTTACTTGCAACAGGAGGGTTATGCAAAACTTTTTAAATCTTTTCAATAGTTAAAAAAATTATAAAAAATAAAATAGAAATAGAAATCATACCATAACACAAGGATTTACATGGAGAAAATCCTTTCAAAAGAAAACCCCACACTTATAAAGTAGCTCAATATATTATTCAGAAATCTTAATAAGATTATAATATACTTGCAAAGAAATTTTTTTAGTAGTATCACCAACTAGACATCTGGAGGTAACTTAACAACATCTATAAGACTCTCATACACAACCTCCATCTTAAGCACCTAATATATAGGATATACAATACATGCAACTATCAAGTGGTAATTAGAAAACCATGAGCTAAAACCACCCAATAGTGGCACCCAAATCTTAGGGTTCCATTATCTCCAATCACAATTGTCTTATGATGTGTCATAATGTGCATCATAAGTTGGTCAACACATGAAACTCCCCCTTACAATTTTTTTTTGTGTCTAACATATTTTTATATTTTCCAATACGGGAGGTGCAACTTCCAAAGGCCATAACTTTTAATTTGGGAGGCTAATTCAACCCTTTTTTAAAATTTGTATAGCTCAAAGAGAACTACACATTGGGCATCCTATAACTAGAGTTGAAAAATATAAATTTTTATTTTTCCCAAATGTCAACTCTATAGCTTTAAAATTGATTTTATTCAATTTTATAACTGAAAAATGACACTTTTTGTAATTGCAATGTTGAGACGCTTTTCTCAATATTCACCCACTTGTCAAACACCTTGCAAGAGAAAAGAAGGGAGTATCAACACCAATATCTAATTTATATGGGCCAAAATGCCTAGACTCTAAACACCATCTAAACTTTTGTGTGAACATAGGCTTAGTTAACGAATCTACAAAATTCATCAAAGTCTCTACCTTAACTAGTTTCACCTTTCTATCCTCGACCATATATCTATTATAATGATATCTTACGTCAATGTGCTTGGTTCTGGCATAAAATGTCAAGTTCATAGCTAGGTATATCACACTCTAAATATCACAATATATGATTATTGCACCATGTTTTATCACAATATCTGAACACAATCTCTTAAGCTAAATGGCTTCTTTACAAGCATGGGTAGCAACCATATACGCAACCTTAGTATTGGAAAAAGAAAACCACAGCCTATTGCTTACTCATATAACTAATTACTCCACCAAATAAATTAAATCTATAAGCATTGGTGGATATTCTACTATCAACATCACTTCCCTAGTGTAAATCCACATAACCTTGAATATCAAGGGAATGCCTATCTCCTATCAACATACCATTATAACATAAGGAATACTTTGAGATATCCCACAAATATTTGAAGAATCTCTTAAATATATCCCAATGTACTCTACTAGGATTAGACATATATTTGGAAAAAAACTCATTGCTTGGGAAATGTCTAATCTAGTACAAACCATATCATACATCAAACTTCCAGCTGGTAAGGTACAATGCTCATATCTTCCATCTCTGATGGGGATGTTGGATATTATGGACTAGGTAACTTCGTATAACTATAAAAAGAACACACAATGGTTTAATATGTTAAACCTCTGCGAAATTGAATTGATATAGAACTACATGACAAAATGTTTTGGAAACAAAATTTTAGATCTTATTGATTCTAATGTATTAAGTATTATAAATGTTCCTTCCATTGGAAAATCTATATATAATGTTTCATTTATTGATGATTATAGGAAAAGGACATGGGTATATTATTGAAAGAATAAATTTGATGTTTTTAGTTGATTTAAAGAATTTAAAGCAATGGTTAAGTTGCACAAAAAGTTATAAATGCAGAGAGAATGCAAAGAGAATGAGTTCACACTTATCAAGTTATAAATCTATTGATTATAAACCAATCAATAGACAAATTAGTTTTCTTGTCAGGAAAATTTGATTTAAATTTATACTTTTCCTATGTCAACATGATAATTTTTTAACAAAAAATTATAGAAAAATAATTTATCTGTATTGTGATTGGCTGAAAAAGATGACCTCTTCTTTGCCCATTGTCAGAGAGTGCAACAAAAAGCTGTAAATGCAGAGATAATTTTGGTTTGAGGGGAGGATGTTGTAAGTAAACAAATTATGAACACAAATTTTGTCTCCCACTAGCTAAGTCATGCCTAAATGGATGGCGATAATTATGAGAGGGAAGAATCATCAATTTTTATGAATTTAATTTTTTGTTTCATTAGCTAAACTAAAAAATTACTTTTGCCAAACGGACAAAGTTATAATATTAATAATACTATTAAAAATATAGGATTCTACACATTTTATTTTACGAAATTAGATTATTTTATGGATTTCAATTTTATTTACTCAAGAGTTAAAAATCTGGTATTTCAAGTTTATTTACTAAAAAGTTAAAAATCTACAGTATCATGAAAAATATTTTGCCATGTTATTACATTTTTTATTTTAACACATTTTAAATTATCATAGTATTAATATTATTAGATTTTAATATCTTAAATAGACATTTCAAATCTCTATACACTCAAGTAGGGTCAGGGCTCTCCACATAATATAAATATGCAATAGTTAAAGAAATATTTGTGTTGAACATGATGATATTTTAGTAGAGATATATGAAAAATAGTAGAATCACCAGGGGCTGCACAAGGGTTCTCTGATCCTCTAATGTGCTTCTCTCTGGGATTCTTTTTTGTTCTTTAAAATCTCTTAGACAATCTTGATTCCATCGTAATCTTTCTCTGCTCTGAATGTTTTCATTGACAGTTCTCCATTGTGGCTTGCAGGGTATTATTTGCTATAATATAGTCATATATGTTTTTGTCCAGTGTATTTATTAAAAAACTTGTCTTGCTATTTCTCCCGCCTTGTGTCTGCGTCATCTGGGTGTCACCCAGGCATTGCTTGGGGAGGGTGTCGGAAGAGGTATAGTGGGAGATGTTAGTCTCTCTTAATTGCATTAAATGGAAGGAAATGAAAATAGTGTACCTCCCACAAGTGGAGATGAACAAAAATCGTTCAAGGATGTGGTAGGTATGGATG
The DNA here is from genome assembly GCA_027924645.1 of Cunninghamia lanceolata. Classification (NCBI taxonomy): domain Eukaryota; kingdom Viridiplantae; phylum Streptophyta; class Pinopsida; order Cupressales; family Cupressaceae; genus Cunninghamia; species Cunninghamia lanceolata. Next base: position 7,362,321 of record BSBN01000055.1, on the reverse strand, counting down.
AGGCACAAGAGGCACCGAAAGGAGTAGATTTTTCTGTGGATGAAAATGTAGGAGCATAGTGCAAACGTTGAGGAAAGGATAGAAGGATGGAAAAGATGACCTCACATAGATTCTTTGATAGCTGGCCTACGTCTATGTGGTGCAAGAAAATGGCGCTCCACTACTCTTTCTGGGGATACAACCTAGCATCGAGAAACCCTACTGGAATATTGGGCCAGCATTGTTTAAAGCGTTCTCATGGAAGCATGATATCTCCCATAAGGAGATTCAAATCTATTCCATTCCCAGATGGATACTAGTTAAAAATGTTCCGATACAGTTCTGCAATTTTCTCCCACAAATGATTGCCCCGATTGGAAAAATCTTAAAAATTGATGATACCTGCTCCTCTCCCACACCTGGATGTGAGGTTGTTGGTTTCCTTTGACACTGGTACTTAAATCCATGAAATACTTGAGATAAACTGGGGTGGCAAAGAATATCTTTGTGACCTAATTAGCCTGGGTAGTCTCAATTATTGCTTTCACTGCAAACAAGATGGTCACTAGAAGAGAGATTGCCCCTCTTTAAATAGTAATGCAAAATATTAAATGTTATAGTTGGAATGTCAGGGGTTTTGAGTCCCCCGATAGAAAATATGCAGTCAGGAGTTTCTGTAATAAAAATAAAGACATGGATGTCCTCTTTTCGCAAGAAATTCAAGCTGTCAGTTTTACCTTAGATAATACTCTGATGTTCATTTGGAAAGATGCTACCAACTTCTCAACCAGACATGAGAAAGGAAAAGGAGGGAATGCAATAATTTTAAGTCCAAGATTAACTAAAGCCCTCAAAGGCTCTGGAATTTCCCCTTGTAATAGATGTTTGTGGGTTACCTTGAATTTTGGGGAGTTTAAAATAGGTTTATGTTCTGTCTATGCCCCAAATGAGTATATGAACAGAATTAAGCTATGGAAATGGATGTTATCTTCCCTCCCCAAGATCCCCTAGATTTTTTTTTTTTTTTGGGGGGCGGGGGTGGGGAATTTAATATGGTGGAAAATCTTGATGCTAAGAAGGGAGGTAAACCTTTGATGTGGAAGGGAAATGAAGAGTTTTTTTGGCAAAAGGCTTTTAACCTATTTGACCCTCTTGAAGGGGAGGAAAAAGTAAGCAAATGTGTTTGGCATACCTGGTCCAATTGCCAAGAAGGCTATAAGAGGATCTACTCCAGGTTAGACAAGTTTTATTTCCACAAAGATGTATTCCCAGCTCCCTAAAGGAAAGAATCCAATAAGGTCCAGGGCCTTCCCAATCCCCTTTCTAACCACGATCCAATCAAATTTATAATCTCAATTAAGAACCAGAGAAGACCCTCCAAGAGAAAGATGAATTGCTCACCTTTGAAGTTAAACTGTGAACTGTTGAGGGATGGAGATTGCAGAGGGAGCATTCTTGTCATTCGAGATATATGTAAAGCAAGGTTTGGGGCCCAATCTACCTTTTTCTATTGGGAAAGACTAATTGACTCATGCAAATCTATTTTGTAGATTGTGGGAAAAAACATGCTTTAGACAATAAAAAGGAAGGATTAGTCCTCCAAAAAAAAATTCTATCAGTTGAACAAAGTTTGCAAGAGAACCCTAATGACTACGTCTTGTATGAGAAAATGAATGAGATAAAACATAATTTGAGAAAGGTTCAAATAAGGAAAGTTCAAAGTGCTAAAGTAAGGGGTAAATTGAACTGGTTATAGGATGGAGATAAAGGAACCAAGTATTTCTTCAATATCTTAAAATCTAAGAACTTAAAAGAAAATATCCAAGTAATTGTGGAAAATGGGGTTTCTCTTTACTCTCAAGCTGATATTGTGGAAGCCTTTAGGAAATTCTATGAAAAATTGTTTAAGTCTGAGGTTGATACAAACCGGTGCCTAGAGGCACAAGAACTTTGTTGTAAGATCTGTGAGCCAAAGATTAATGCAGACATGAAGAAAAAATTGGAAGCAAAGATCTCAAAAGAAGAAATTAAGAAGGCCATCTCTTCGGTGAGTAATGGCAAATCTCCAGGGCCTGATGGGCTCCCTGTTGAGTTTTACAAGGCCAATTTAGAGTGGATAGTGGATGACTTGTTTGATCTTTTTGATGAAGCTATTGAAAAAGGCACTTTAGGGGCAAATATAAAAAAAGGAATTATAAAACTATTACCAAAGGAAGTAGACAAATTAGACATGAAGAACTAGAGGCCAATCACTCTTCTGAATGTCTCATACAAGATAATTACTAAGATACTAGCCCTCAGGTTAAGAGAAATTTTTCCTGAGATCATTAGCCATACCCAGACAGGTTTCATAAAGGGTAGATTTATCCTTGAAAATTTAATAACAAGTTGGGAGGGTCTGCACTGGGCCAATCAGACTAATCAACAAGCAGGCATCCTCCTATTAGATTTCGAGAAAGCCTACGTTAGAATTGAATGGTCCTTCTTGTTCAAAATGCTCAGAGCTATGGGTTTTCCTGACTTTTTCTGCAAAATGGTTGAAATGTTATTTGCGGATACCTCTGCACAAGTGGAAGTAAATGGTGAGTTGTCTCCTCCATTCAAGATGGAGAGGTCCATAAGATAGGTCTGTCCTCTCGCACCATCTCTCTTTGTCATTGCTTCAGATGCCCTTTATTATATTCTAAGAATTGAACTTATAGGAAGAAAAATGGAAGTTATAATGTTGCCTAACTAGGATTGATTATTGAATGTTCAATTTGTGGATGATACAACTCTCTTCCAAAATGTTAATGAGCAAGAGTTCAGAACAATGGGAAAAAGACTAGACCTTTTCTGCCTGGCTTCAGGAGCAAAAATCTCTGCTTCTAAATCAATTCTTTAAAATGGGATGAAAATAGACCCAATTGGCTCTTATTAGATAAATGGCAATGGGTTGGGCCTACTAAACAAGTTAGATTTTTAGGCATCCCTTTCACAATCAGTCCTAATTTGAAGCAAATGTGGATCTGGCTATTTTCTAAATTAGAGAAAAAATTAAAAAATTGGAATAAGATGTATCTTTCACTGGCAGGTAGAACACAAGTATGCTAAAAAAATTTTGCTGCATATTCTATGTTCTACTCTTCCATGTGGCTATTTGCAACTTATCAGTTTAAGACAATTCATAAACTAATAAGAGGTTTCCTCTGGTCTGATGGAAAAGGGATGTCTAAAAAGCATCTTGTATGCTGGGATTGGTATTGTGTCTCTAAGGGATTGGGGGTTTGGGACTAAAGAACCTGATATTTCAGGGCCTTGACCTCATAGCTAAGTGGATAATTAATTTCTTTGTCTGGTAATGAGCCATGGGAAGTCTTGGTGAGGAATAACATTGATAATTCTATGCAAGCTAGGAAGAAAGGTTGGTGCTCTGTTAACTTCTATGATGCCTTGTTGGGAGGGTTTCAAGTCAAGCCAAGGGGTTCTGTGGTCTTTAGTAGTATCTGGAAGGCATGGGAAGAGGTCAGAGAGCTTATTGTGGACAAAGATGCTTTTTCTTGGAACAAAAGAGTTATCTAAGGTCAAAGATCCATTTGGTGGAACACTATATACAAAGGCAGGCCTCTAGCCCTCCTCCAAGGGTGCTTTGCTAGGAGATGTAATAATAGAGGCCTTTCTAATATTGAGGACCTATTTGAAAATGGTGCCCCCAAGAACTGGTTATCTATTAAGGAGCAGTACAAGTTGGAAGATAGTTTATACATGACCTTTTCTACTTTAACAAAAGCCTTGATATGCAATGTTAGTTCAGATGTTACTAATGTGGGGGAAGAGTGGGTTATAGAGTTGAAATGGAAGGATGGTGCTGCTATCTCTGCTATCACTCCAAAAATGATTTCTAAGATGCTTGCTGATTCTGATGCTATCCTCCTCCACATTAGCAATGCTTGGGCTGACACCTCAGACATTAAAGAAATTGCTAAAATGCTTAAACTACTTTGGTCTAAGACACTGGAACCCAAAAAAGTAGCCTTTAAATGGTTATTACTGTTAAATAAGTTATCTTTAGGCCCAGATAATGTGGTTTTCCTAATGTGCAATGTTATTGAGTCTGTCTCCCATATATTTTTTGACTCTGTTTATGTTAAATTTGTGTGGTCTATTTTTAAGGTGAACATTGAACTATGGAATACCAATGTAGTTGAAATTAGGCATGAGATTCTATATAGCTTTGTTAGAGGTCTAAATTCAAACGCTAATTATTTTTGATTTATATTGTCTAATGAAATTTTATGGTTCCTATGGAAGAAAAGAAATGACGAGAGGTTTCAGGGCAAGGAGAGGGATCTCACTGAGAGTCCTTAGAATCTCATACATGGACCATATGCTATAAAGAAGATATCAGTGTTACAGACTTTGGATCAAGAACTTAGAGAAGATTCAATAAGAGATTCTTCAAGCATTACTCGAGTTTTCAGGAAGTATACAGTAGGATGAAACAAAAGGCAAAGGAAGAGAGCCTTCTTTACAAACACTAGGAAAAGTCAAGACAGAATTACAGTTTAGATACAGAATAGGTAAAGCTTTCCCTAAGAATTGGTTCCTTTCTAGGAATTGATGAACATAATAGTAGCAATAATAGAGATCATATTTGGGATAAGGAACCAGAACGGTTTGATGATCCAAGAATTAGGAATGTTTCTTCAGAAGAATCAAAACAGGGGACAGAATTGGATGACAACCAAGGGATGTTCTATCTTTACCAGGAAGCTGCAGATGAGCTGGACTCATGGCATAAGAGAGAGGTGACTGAAGAACAGGTGATAGCTGAGGAGAATGCAAAGGTACAAGAATCAAAACATGAGCAAAAGCATAGTGAAGGCAATGCTAGTATTCAGGGCCCTGCGAGTTCTGTTGTAGGAAATTAATAGTTGATTGCCAAATCATTCTTAGTAAGCAGACTAAGGGATTCAAATGAAGTGTTTTGTCCTTAATATATGTTCCAGTTTTAAGATGTATAAAACTTTTAGTATGTATTAGGAACTTTTAGTGTTTTTTGGACTGCCAAAGCAACAACTAAAATTTTGAGTGGTTTTCTTAACAACGTAGTTGTAACTTCTATTTACTTTGAATATATTGGTGCTAGATTTACAATCCAAAAAAATATATATATTTGTGTTATTTAATAGGCTTTGTAAAATTTAGTTTTATAGCTAAGTAAATATTTTAATACTATTTTATTTTTACCAAATTAAATTATTCTTGAGATTTCAATTTTATTAACCAGTTCACATAAATTCTTCCTTATAAATTTAGTTCTTGAAATATAATAGTCACAAATTTGAAATGATAAAGAATTCTTTACCTTTAGAAAAAATTTAATTAAAATCATGTTCTCTAAAGTACTTAGCTATTATTACTTAAACAAAAAACATTTTATTTTATGAAATTAGATCATTTTTGGGATTTCAATTTTATTTACTCAAGAGTTAAAAATCTGGGATTTCAATTTTATTTAGTCAAAAGTTAAAAATCTACACTTTCGCCATGTTATTACATTTGTTATTTTATTCTTCAAACTTACAATATTTTAACGTATTTTAATTTATAAAAGTATTAGTATTATTACATTTTAAGGAAATATTTGTGTTATTTAATAGGTTTTGTAAAGTTTAGTTTTATAGTTAAAAGGAAATATTTTAGCCCTATTTTATTTTTACCAAATTATATTATTTTTTAGATTTCAATTTTATTTACCAAGACATTTCAACACTCTTCAAAAATAAATTTTTCAATTATTGGAATGCAATTTGTCTATACAACCAATACCTAATCAACAAAAAAAATTACAACACTACAAGGCAGATACTACCACTACTTAAGCACTTTTTTTATTGTTCAAACATACAATATTTTAATGTATTTTAAATTATCATAGTATGAATATTATTACATTATAATATCTTAGGCACATATTTCAAATCTCCACATAATACAAATATGCAAGCTTTGTAAAGTTTAGTTTTATAGTTAAGGAAATATTTGTGTTATTTAATAGGCTTTGTAAAGTTTAGTTTTATACCTAAGTAAATATTTTAGTGTTATTTTATTTTTACGAAATTAAATTATTTTTGAGATTTCAATTTTTAATTTTATTTATGCAAGACATTTCAAAACGAGTTTACATAAATTTTTCCTTATAAATTAGGGAGACATTTCAAATCTCCACATAATACAAATATGTAAGCTTTGTAAAGTTTAGTTTTATAGTTAAGGAAATATTTGTATCATTTAATAGGCTTTGTAAAGTTTAGTTTTATACCTAAATAAATATTTTAGTGCTATTTTATTTTTAGGAAATTAAATTAGTTTTGAGATTTCAATTTTCAATTTTATTTATGCAAGACATTTCAAAACAAGTTCACATGAATTTTTCCTTATAAATCTAGTTCAGGAAATATAATAGTTACAAATTTGAAATGATAAACAATTCTTTATCTTTAGAAAAAAATATTATTAAACCACAATATTAGATTAATTAAAATAATTAAAATCTTGTTCTCTAAAAGTACTTACTATTATTACTTAAACAAAAAAATTAAGTGACTAAGATAAAATACTGCAGTGATCTAAATATGAGTATGTTATTGTTATTATATTGTGTAATTATTCTTCAAACTTACAATATTTTAATGCATTTTAAATTGTAATAATATTCAATATTATTAAATTTTAATATGTTAGGTAGGCATTTCAAATCTCTCCACACCCAACTAAGGTTAGGGTTCTAGACATTTTATTTTATTTTATAGGTTTTGTAAAGTTTAGTTTTATAGTTAAACAAATATTTTAGTCCTATTTTCTTCTTAACAAACTAGATTATTATTGAGATTTCAATTTTATTTACCCAAGACATTTCAACAATCTTTAAAAATTATTTTTTCAATTATTGGAATGCAATTTGTCTATACAACCAATACCTAACCAACAAAAAATTACAACTAAACAAATACTATATACAACCAATAGCTAATCAACAAAAAAAATTACAACTAAACAAATACTATAATAACAACACTACAAGGCAGGTACTGGCCACTACCCAAGGTTACAAAAGATTTATATAAAAACACTTTCATGATTTCCTTGGTCATCTTCTCAGTTCTCTAATCTACTACTTATTCTATCTGTTTCACTTCTTATTCGGATCAAAACACCTATGATCTTGCTTCATATCTTCACATATTTGTTGTTATTGCTGCCGTGTAACAAATCATTATCTTTCATTTATATCCTCTACAAGCCTTCAAATCATTATCATGTCAGCTTACTTGCAACGGCTAGTATGAAACGTGCAGACACGGATATGAAAGTTCTATTGCTTCGCTTGTGCATAGAACTTTGTGCCAATCAATATGAAGGTTGGATAGGTCCTATACTTCCTTGAATAATGTTCCTTTAAGCTACACAAGTCACAAAATTGCTTCAGAAGTCAAAGCCGATTAAACTTCACTGAGCACTGTGGGCTCTGCTCTATGAAAACAGGGAAAAATAGGTAACCTTGTGATAGCATATCTTTCCAGAATCAAACCCAAATAATCTGAATAAATAATCAGAATGTTCGTTGAAGCTAGTGATTATTTATTAATTGTATGATTATTTATTAATTGTATGACAAGAACAATTTTTTTTAAAAAGGGCTAAAAATACATTTTTCTTATTATTACGCTAGCTTAACTAAAGAGAGCTCTATCTCTACGGAATCGACGTAACCAAAACCTGGCAATCTTTTTGCAATAATACAAATGAGAAAAGTCTCGAACAACATTTTTTATCAAAACACCATAAAATCCATTTGCAACTCTTGTTTGTCATTCTTATTTTTTACAACCTGTAATTGTGGTCGAATTTCAGCGAATTATCAACTGTAAAAGTTATTCCGGTTTACTTTATGGCTGAGAAGATGGAGAGAATAAATTTCAGCGTTGACATACCTAAGACGGAATTCATTTTAGATTACAGATTCAACAACAATGCTTTATTGAAAGAAGCATTTGAATCCTATCACCGACTAGAATTCCTTGGAGATGCAGTATTAGAGTTTGTGATGGCCATATACGTATACAATGCTTTTCCAACATTAGATAAAAGAAAATTTGTTCGCTCAGGGTTTTCTAAAAATCAACACGGATGGCTCTTCTCGCGGAAACCCTGGTCATGCTGGAATCGGTGGTGTTGGTCGAGACAACTTGGGAGATGTTCAGTTTATTTTCTCAGTGTATCAGGGTCTCCATACTAACAATCTTATGGAGGCTCAGGCAATTTTAACTGCTGTGGAGCGTGGGAGTCAATTGGGGTGGCGAAGGATCATTTGTGAGTCTGATTCCCAGGTTGTGGTGAACTTGTTGAATAGGAGGCATTCAAATAATGTCAGTTGGCATTTGGCTTTGATTGTGGACCAGATCCTTAACCTCTGTGCTTCGTTGGAATATGTTACTTTTACTCATATTCCTAGAGAATGGAATAGTGTTGCTGATTGTTTGGCTAAATGGGCTTCTGAACATATTCACGATTGGAATTTGATGGACCGTGGTGGTTTACCCCCGGATCTGTCTCAACATTTGGCTCACTTAGTGGAGCTTGATAGGGCTTTGTAACTTTCTTGCTTTGTACTTTTTCTCGTTTTAATAAATTTTTACCCCTCTTTTGTTAAAAAAAAAAAAAACAAATGTGCGAAATGATGTCCTTGGACAGATTGCTATAGAACATGAGTTTCACAACTTCCTATTAGATAAGGATACCAAAAATAGGGTAAGCTAGATACATTGGAATATTTTAAAACTCCTTATTTAATCGATATTGATTTTCATGATTGATATGTGTTTTTACAGGCTAATGAATACCTCGAAGCTATCACAGACAAATCTAAATCTGATTGCAATCTGAAGCCTCCAAAGGTTCTTGCAAATGTTATTGAAGCCATAGCCGGTGCTGTGTATGTGGATACTGAATTTTCATTTGATAGAGTTTGGAAAGTAAGGAAATATTCTATTTTTAAAAGAACAAATTTATAGACTTTTAATTGAAGTAGTAAATTTCATTCAAATGTTGGAAGTATAGTTATACACTAAAGGTACATCCAAAATCAGGTCACCCAACATCATCAACAATAAAAAGATACCGTTTCCATTGATACAGTAAAACATAAATATGTAAAATGCAATGAAAAACATAAATATGAAAAATGCAATAAAATACGTATTAGTTTTTAATATGTAATGTCCACTAGTGTATTGAACTCCTTACGAAAAATGCAATGAAATACATATTATTTTTGTACATTTAAAGTCCACTGTATTGAACTCCTTGTGTTTAATTGTGTATTAAAAACCTCCCGAATGTTTATAGGTGTTCCAGCCTTGGATGAGTGCATTGCTAACTCCAGAGAACAAATGCAATGAACATAGTACTGATGTGTCTAGTTCCATAAAAACCCCTTCTTCAAGCGAAACAGGAGTGATGAAAGAAACACAGAGTTCAAAAGAAAAACAAGTGTCCGCACAGTGCAAGTGTGATGAAGTGAAAATGTTTATTGCGAATTTAATCCCTAAATTCGCTAATCCTTCATATAAGTCTAATGTCTTGGATGAGATAGAACAAAAACTAAACTACAATTTCAAGAGTAGAAAATTTCTGAAAGATACATTTTGTCAGCGTTTGGAGATACTAACTCTCAACGTTTTTAAACGATGCAAGATATGCGATGAAGCCTTTGAATCAGAAGGTCTGAAATCTTATGAAAAAATGGAGTTCCTTGGGAATTTGTTCCTCAAGGTAGCAATAACAATATATTTATACAATAAGTATCCCCACGATCAACCAGGCATTTTGACCACGTTAAGATCTAACATTATGGACAATGCGAAGCTGGCAAGAGTCGCTGTAGTTAAATTAGAAGTTCATAAGCATCTTACGTTTGCAAATAAATTACTCGAAGATAAGGTAACTCTTTAAAATATTTGATCTAGGTTTGGAGAATGATTAATTCTTATTTTAAGGAAATCCACACTTGGTGTTATGTAGGTGAAAAAATTCATTAAAGACATCGAAGACAATTGTAACGATGTGAATCCACCCTCAGTTTTGGTTAATATAGTTGAATCAATAGCAGGCTCAATGTTTATTGATAGCAGTGCTGGGTTAATGGAGAACATCAGCTCTTGTGTGAACGAAGTTTGGGAGGTACAAAATGAACACAATTGCATCTTCTATTTTTTCATTGTAAAATTCATTTTCTTTGGTATCCACTTGAAGGGTTTTGATTTGTTTGGGCAACCTCAATGGGCTATTATTAACCTCTGCATAGTTTTTACTTTTAAACTAGATCAAATATTTAGTATTTTTAAGGTTAAAAATAGATTTTATTGAAGGTTATTCTTAAATATTAAATGATTTATTAAATAATTATTTGTCTTATAAATATAAAATGATTATTTACTAGATTCTAACATGAATGAAATGCAAAATTACTAGTAATTTTTGCCTATTAAAAATGATCTTTCAACAAGTAAACAGTGTTGCATTAAGTACAAAATATCAACTATTAAACACTACAGTCTTTCCACCTTTCATCTTTTATTGTACTAATTTCTTTTTTTTTTTATTCCAAATCTTAAGATTTCATGTTGACACAATCTTTACTTTTATTTCTCTGTAAATACTATATTGTTTGTAGAAGCTCAAGATTTTGTTAGAACCACTAGCCACTCCAGAGACATTGGAGAGGAATCCCATTTCTGAACTTCAGGAATTATGTCATAAAAAGCGTAGGCGTGTTGAGTACAGAGACCATAAAGTGACTGGAGAGGAAAAGATAGCTGTGGAAGTACTTATAGATGATGTGGTGGCTGGAAGGGCTGAAAATATAAAGAAAGAAGTGGAAAAGAAAAGTGCTGCAAGAAAAGTTCTCAAACATTTTAAAAGTGGAATGGAACCAAAATTAAGTGAATAACAAAATTTGTATGAAATACAGTAGGTTGAATGTTTCTCTGTGGTTTTCTTTGCACTATGAATCACTGAACAAGCTTTTCTTCTGGTTTTCATGTCCATGGACATGGTTTCGTTACAAAACTTTTTGACCATATGTTCAATGCTATTTTTCAAGGGGAGCAAAGCTCAGCAACATTGGTCTAGCAAACCCACGTTGCCGAATTTATCATATTAAAATAATAATTATTTTGAAGAGTATATTTTCCAAATTTTTAATATAGATGTATTTTAGATATTTGGTCTAGTAATATTTAATAGTAATATTTAAGGTTACAAATGAATCTTGTATAAAAAATTAAGTTTGTGGTAGTTAGGATCAAGCTCACAAGGCTCAAATTGGGTCATAAAGTTTTTGAGATAAGTTCAAACATTGAAACATTTGTTTCATCTAGACAATAAATTATTTCATAAATGTGAAGTGATTCAAAACAATATCAACATTATTTATTCACAAATGATTCTAAAACTAAATTCTATCCACTTATTTAATCCTTTAAATGCCCTATGATTTTACTCTAGGTTTTCGTCCTTCTATCTTATTAAGGTTTTAGATCTGAGTTCTCTCACACTCTTACACGACCTTCAATTTCACTATAGGGTTTCATCCTTATATCCTATCAAATATTATATCTAAGGGCAAGGCTATAAAGGGGCTAAGCCTTATCATGTCAATAGATTTTGTGACACCTTGATTTGAGCTTGATTTGAGCTATATTATGGAAAAAGATATAGTAATGTTCATTTACAATCTTTCACTACACTATGTATAGATTAAACATGTGAAATCATATCCAAATTATTTCCATAAATCTTTAAGGGATCATCCCCTCCTATTTTGATTATCTAATGATATAAATCTTGAAATAAGGGCTTGTAAATTATTTACTTAGATGTTCCCAAACGAATAATGAGCTTATAAACAATTATTGCATTTTCTTATAATCCTTATGTTGTAATCTCAAACATCAAACATCATATTGATGACGATGAAATTCTTTTCTTGAGGCACTTCTACCTACTCTTAAAAAAAAGTACACTTGATTAATTTTATACGTATTCATTTAAAGAATTGTGGAATGAAATTTATTGCGCCTAAAGAACTCGAGTATAGTTTATCATCTTCCACATCCTCTAACATTTCTAAGTTCTAAAACTCAAATATATTTTAAAAAGTCAATGATATTATATAGAAAAGAGATAATGTGCATCCAGCGAATAATAATTATGGAGCCAATACTTTTATTTGGATAAATGTCTTAAATTTAATTAAGAAAATATTTATAAAGATTTTACAAAATTTATATGATACTCTTATTAATATGCTCATTTCACTTTGGATACTTTGCATATTCACAAGGAACTTCCTATTGTTGATATACTATTTAGCTACGAATATCTCTGAAGTGAGAAAATTTGGGATTGTTCAAGATCATATTAACAAGTATGATCATAGAATACTAATGTATTGTCATAGGCTTATGCAATACGAATGTTGTGGAGTTAGAGTATTGTTTCGGGTGGTAATGTCTCATAGCTTACTATTGATACGGAAGAAACTACATGATGTATGGCTAAGAATTGGGTATTCTATTACGAATAAAGAGTCTTTAGAGTATGTATGGTAGTGTAGGTCTACATATAACATTATTGGAATGCATGCTATAAGGACATGTTGATGGGTGTTTTTGTACACAAACAACATAGATAAAATACCAAGTACTTATGCTTCTATGAACTCAACCTAGTACTCAATTAAATTTCTATTCTTCTTCTCATTTGATCCACACTATTCTCCTCTACTCTTTCTCATTACTAGTGGATAGGTAGTATTTAAAAATACCATGGTAGGTTGTCATATTTCAAAGTCATGAGAACCCTTCACCTATATAAACCCCTTAAAAGAAGACATTGTCACTTGCACAACACACCCCATTTCCACATAAAATCAAACTCAAACTCATTTGAGGGTAAAAGACTTTTTTACATATTAATTTCTTGAATCATGGAGTACATATTAGATCATATATTTCTAAATAGGTAGAGTCAATCTTCAATATACAAGATATCTAATAGAGATAGACAAAAATACCCTACTACCTCATGTAAAAAATTTGCAACCACCAAACTTATCCACAAGAATTTGATCTCAATTAAATTTTTAAACAATTGTGCTTGCCACAAATACTTGATTTTGTTTACATGAGATTATCTCTAATTTTCATTCAACTCTTATATTCAACCATCAAATCTATTGAATCATAATCCACCAAGTTAGATTGACCATTTATATGTTTACACCAATTGTCATAGGCCTCCTTGAGATCCTCACTCATTGGAATATTGAAATACCAACTACCCATATCCAATAACTCCGCCCACTACTCATTTATCATGACACTCAAATTTGAAATCACCATTGGTGTATTAAGATGTTCTCACCACCTTTATACTTTTCTCACACAACATTGAGAGGATATTTCTTGCACTAGATAACTATGTGAGGACCAACACCCATATCTATAACTTATTAATAAACCAACCACATGTAGACATTGATATATCAATATCACTAATGAGTTCTTTAGAATAATATAAAATAATTTGAGCCCATCACATGTATCACAACCTACGATTACACTACTACACCACAAGAACACTAAGAACACACATCTTTGGGTCCATAAGATCTCTAGTGCGTATCTTTCTAGCCAATTGTAATAACCACATGATATCCCCCTATGACATGTAGTAGTAGTCAATCAAAATGATCCAAGGGTCCTCAAGGCCCATCCTCTTTCAAACATAAAATGAGGCTAGGGAACTAGAGAGTTGTACATCCCAAATGAGACGAATGGTTATTGTAACCCTACACTAACATATCACAAACCTTTTACCAAGATCTTCACTGGGCATCAGATCATCCACATCATTTTAAGATCATATGACACATTACTCTAGAATGACATCACCTCCATACACAAGGGCTCATGGGACTACCACACTACTCCACACTAGAACATAGTGAATGCAAATACTCGTGGACACCAAAAGTAAAGAAGGGGCTTGTTGACTTGTGAAAATACACATGTTAAAATTAAGAGTCAGAGAAACCAAATCCTCTCTTGAAAGAAGACTAAGAAGCATCCCAAAGGTCTCAAGTCAATACATCTTGGTATTTCTATAAGGAAGCTATGTTAATGGAAAAAAATCCTACACTAATCTTGAGAGGAGGTATTGAAGGTACAAGACAACTGAGGAGGGGGGGGGGGTTAATTAGTTGTATCAAAAAATTTAACTTCTCTTTAATAAAATCACATTCACATTCACTTTCTTCAACCCCTTAATCTATTGTGAAGATTAAACATGAAATGCAGAATTAAAACCTAAACACATTAACACCATACACACATGAACACATAAATTTTATGTGGAAAACCCTAAAAGGGAAAAACCATGATGAGTGTTAGCTCACAATATAATGTAGTAAAAATATGAAATAACAAAACAGGCTCAGTGTCCAAAACAATGCTCACTACAAAAAGGCTCACTGCCAAGTGGTGGCTCACTGCTGAGGGGTGGCTCACTTCCAAGATGGGTGGCTCACTGGGCCATGAAATGATATGATAGCATCTACCACATGCTTGAGTTGAATTCTAATGAAGTGCAATACACATCACCTTCCCTGCCTCACAACACAATAACTTTCATCCTTGCATCTTCACACACACGTACTTTACACATGGATTCATAACATTTATTTATATGAGTCATCAACCTTGGAACATACATCAAGGTTGGCAATACAATCTACAACTTGTGGAACAGTCTCCAAGGTCAGCAAACATACATAATTTGAATTAGGTTTGAACCTAAATATCCCACAAGGAATGAAGGTGAGCCACTTTAAACTTTAGCTTAGACCTAAATCTGTCCATGCATGCTACGCAACACTTACATGATCATCAAAATATCTCCTTAATCACCGCAATCATCCAAGGTTGGCCAACCAACACAAACACTTAAACTTCTTGATCACACACTTTCATGATCACCTCCATAACTTGAAAACCTTATACAATACTTTAACACACTCTCAAAACATCCACGAACAACATAAATTCACTAGAGAACTAACAAATTTAGGTACAACAAATCTTACTTGAAGACAATTCACAAACTACTCACAAACAATACTGTCAAGCTTTGCTACTTAATAAAATAGCTTTTTGGAGCACCAAATCACAAATGCTTTGAATACAAGATAGATTTGTACCTTATAAATACTCATCTAGAATCGCAAGACCTAAAACCAAACTATGGAGAAATGTGGACTAAAATACTTTCTCCCAATCATACTGTAAACACTGTTAGAGATAGTCTTCAAACTGGTGACCATAACTTTCACACTAGAGCATTTCAGAGCACCAAACTATGGATTTAACATCTACAACTGGTTCTCTAAAACATATCCAAATTCCATTTTCTAGTCTTCAGTACAGAATAAATGTAGAGCAAAAATTCAGATAGTATCCTATAAGCAAGAATACATCCTCACAACTTTGTCTTCAGTATGAACCAAAATTGTTCAAAAGAACTTGGAAACTCAATATCAAGAACATATTCTTATCATCTTTAGCACTTATACAACACAACACAAAGAAACTAACTCATCAAAATCAACTAACAAAGCAAGAGCACAGTTGACACTAACGACAACACAAACATGTTTACGTCAATGACAACACCGATTAGCACTTACTTGCATCAGGAGGGTTATGCAAAACTTTTTAAATCTTTTCAATAGTTAAAAAAATTATAAAAAATAAAATAGAAATAGAAATCATACCATAACACAAGGATTTACATGGAGAAAATCCTTTCAAAAGAAAACCCCACACTTATAAAGTAGCTCAATATATTATTCAGAAATCTTAATAAGATTATAATATACTTGCAATGAAATTTTTTTAGGAGTATCACCAACTAGACATCTGGAGGTAACTTAACAAAATCTATAAGACTCTCATACACAACCTCCATCTCAAGCACCTAATATATAGGATATACAATACATGCAACTATCAAGTGGTAATTAGAAAACCATGAGCTAAAAACACCCAATAGTGGCACCCAAATCTTAGGGTTCCATTATCTCCAATCACAAGTGTCTTATGATGTGTCATAATGTGCATCATAAGTTGGTCAACACATGAAACTCCCCCTTACAATTTTTTTTTCTGTCTAACATATTTTTATATTTTCCAATACGGGAGGTGCAACTTCCAAAGGCCATAACTTTTAATTTGGGAGGCTAATTCGACCCTTTTTAAAAATTTGTATAGCTCAAAGAGAACTACACATTGGGCATCCTATAACTAGAGTTGAAAAATATAAATTTTTATTTTTCCCAAATGTCAACTCTATAGCTTTAAAATTGATTTTATTCAATTTTATAACTGAAAAATGACACTTTTTGTAATTGCAATGTTGAGACGCTTTTCTCAATATTCACCCACTTGTCAAACACCTTGCAAGAGAAAAGAAGGGAGTATCAACACCAATATCTAATTTATATGGGCCAAAATTCCTAGACTCTAAACACCATCTAAACTTTTGTGTGAACATAGGCTTAGTTAACGAATCTACAAAATTCATCAAAGTCTCTACCTTAACTAGTTTCACCTTTCTATCCTCGACCATATATCTATTATAATGATATCTTACGTCAATGTGCTTGGTTCTGGCATAAAATATCAAGTTCATAGCTAGGTATATCACACTCTAAATATCACAATATATGATTATTGCACCATGTTTTATCACAATATCTGAACACAATCTCTTAAGCTAAATGGCTTCTTTACAAGCATGGGTAGCAACCATATACGCAACCTTAGTATTGGAAAAAGAAACCACAGCCTATTGCTTACTCATATAACTAATTACTCCACCAAATAAATTAAATCTATAAGCATTGGTGGATATTCTACTATCAACATCACTTCCCTAGTGTAAATCCACATAACCTTGAATATCAAGGGAATGCCTATCTCCTATCAACATACCATTATAACAGAAGGAATACTTTGAGATATCCCACAAATATTTGAAGAATCTCTTAAATATATCCCAATGTACTCTACTAGGATTAGACATATATTTGGAAAAAAACTCATTGCTTGGGAAATGTCTAATCTAGTACAAACCATATCATACATCAAACTTCCAGCTGGTAAGGTACAATGCTCATATCTTCCATCTCTGATGGGAATGTTGGATATTATGGACTAGGTAACTTAGTATAACTATAAAAAGAACACACAATGGTCTAATATGTTAAACCTCTGTGAAATTGAATTGATATAGAACTACATGACAAAATGTTTTGGAAACAAAATTTTAGATCTTATTGATTCTAATGTATTAAGTATTATAAATGTTCCTTCCATTGGAAAATCTATATATAATGTTTCATTTATTGATGATTATAGGAAAAGGACATGGGTATATTATTGAAAGAATAAATTTGATGTTTTTAGTTGATTTAAAGAATTTAAAGCAATGGTTAAGTTGCACAAATAGCTATAAATGCAGAGAGAATGCAGAGAGAATGAGTTCACGCTTATCTAGTTATTAATCTATTGATTATAAACCAATCAATAGACAGAATTAGTTTTCTTGTCAGGAAAATTTGATTTAAATTTATACTTTTCCTATGTCAACATGATAGAAAAATAATTTATCTGTATTGTGATTGGCTGGTCTCCCACTAGCTAAGTCATGCCTAAATGGATGGCGATAATTATGAGAGGGAAGAATCATCAATTTTTATGAATTTAATTTTTTGTTTCATTAGCTAAACTAAAAAATTACTTTTGCCAAACGGACAAAGTTATAATATTAATAATACTATTAAAAATATAGGATTCTACACATTTTATTTTACGAAATTAGATTATTTTATGGATTTCAATTTTATTTACTCAAGAGTTAAAAATCTAGTATTTCAAGTTTATTTACTAAAAAGTTAAAGATCTACAGTATCATGAAAAATATTTTGCCATGTTATTACATTTTTTTATTTTAACACATTTTAAATTATCATAGTATTAATATTATTAGATTTTAATATCTTAAATAGACATTTCAAATCTCTATACACTCAAGTAGGGTCAGGGCTCTCCACATAATATAAATATGCAATAGTTAAAGAAATATTTGTGTTGAACATGATGATATTTTAGTAGAGATATATGAAAAATAGTAGAATCACCAGGGGCTGCACAAGGGTTCTCTGATCCTCTAATGTGCTTCTCTCTGGGATCCTTTTTTGTTCTTTAAAATCTCTTAGACAATCTTGATTCCATCGTAATCTTTCTCTGCTCTGAATGTTTTCATTGACAGTTCTCCATTGTGGCTTGCAGGGTATTATTTGCTATAATATAGTCATATATGTTTTTGTCCAGTGTATTTATTAAAAAACTTGTCTTGCTATTTCTCCCGCCTTGTGTCTGCGTCATCTGGGTGTCACCCAGGCATTGCTTGGGGAGGGTGTCGGAAGAGGTATAGTGGGAGATGTTAGTCTCTCTTAATTGCATTAAATGGAAGGAAATGAAAATAGTGTGCCTCCCACAAGTGGAGATGAACAAAAATCGTTCAAGGATGTGGTAGGTATGGATGAGGCACAAGAGGCACCGAAAGGAGTAGATTTTTCTGTGGATGAAAATGCAGGAGCCCATAGTGCAAACGTTGAGGAAAGGATAGAAGGATGGAAAAGATGCCCTCACATAGATTCTTTGATAGCTGGCCTACATCTATGTGGTGCAAGAAAATGGCGCTCCACTACTCTTTCTGGGGATACAACCTGGCATCGAGAAACCCTACTGGAATATTGGGCCAGCATTGTTTAAAGCGTTCCCATGGAAGCATGATATCTCCCATAAGGAGATTCAAATCTATTCCATTCCCAGATGGATACTAGTTAAAAATGTTCCGATACAGTTCTGCAATTTTCTCCCACAAATGATTGCCCCGATTGGAAAAATCTTAAAAATTGATGATACCCGCTCCTCTCCCACACCTGGATGTGAGGTTGTTGGTTTCCTTTGACACTGGTACTTAAATCCATGAAATACTTGAGATAAACTAAGGTGGCAAAGAATATCTTTGTGACCTAATTAGCCTGGGTAGTCTCAATTATTGCTTCCACTGCAAACAAGATGGTCACTAGAAAAGAGATTGCCCCTCTTTAAATAGTAATGCAAAATATTAAATGTTATAGTTGGAATGTGAGGGGTTTTGAGTCCCCCGATAGAAAATATGCAGTCAGGAGTTTCTGTAATAAAAATAAAGACATGGATGTCCTCTTTTCGCAATAAATTCAAGCTGTCAGTTTTACCTTAGATAATACTTTGAGGCTCATTTGGAAAGATGCTACCAACTTCTCAACCAGACATGAGAAAGGAAAAGGAGGGAATGCAATAATTTTAAGTCCAAGATTAACTAAAGCCCTCAAAGGCTCTGGAATTTCCCCTTGTAATAGATGTTTGTGGGCTACCTTGAATTTTGGGGAGTTTAAAATAGGTTTGTGTTCTTTCTATGCCCCAAATGAGTATAAGAACAGAATTAAGTTATGGAAATGGATGTTATCTTCCCTCCCCAAGATCCCCTAGATTTTTTTTTTTTTTTTGGGGGGGGGAGGGTGGACTTTAATATGGTGGAAAATCTTGATGCTAAGAAGGGAGGTAAACCTTTGATGTGGAAGGGAAATGAAGAGTTTTTTTGGCAAAAGGCTTTTAACCTATTTGACCCTCTTGAAGGGGAGAAAAAAGTAAGCAAATGTGTTTGGCATACCTGGTCCAATTGCCAAGAAGGCTATAAGAGGATCTACTCCAGGTTAGACAAATTTTATTTCCACAAAGATGTATTCCTAGCTCCCTAAAGGAAAGAATCCAATAAGGTCCAAGGCCTTCCCAATCCCCTTTCTAACCATGATCCAATCAAATTCATAATCTCAATTAAGAACCAAAGAAGACCCTCCAAGAGAAAGATAAATTGCTCACCTTTGAAGTTAAACTGTGAACTGTTGAGGGATGGAGATTGCAGAGGGAGCATTCTTGTGATTCGAGATATATGTAAAGCAAGGTTTGGGGCCCAATCTACCTTGTTCTATTGGGAAAGACTAATTGACTCATGCAAATCTATTTTCCAGATTGTGCGAAAAAACATGCTTTAGACAATAAAAAGGAAGGATTAGTCCTCCAAAAAAAAATTCTATCAGTTGAACAAAGTTTGCAAGAGAACCCTAATGACTACGTCTTGTATGAGAAAATGAATGAGATAAAACATAATTTGAGAAAGGTTCAGATAAGGAAAGTTCAAAGTGCTAAAGTAAGGGATAAATTGAACTGGTTATAGGATGGAGATAAAGGAACCAAGTATTTCTTCAATATCTTAAAATCTAAGAACTTAAAAGAAAATATCCAAGTAATTGTGGAAAATGGGGTTTCTCTTTACTCTCAAGTTGATATTGTGGAAGCCTTTAGGAAATTCTATGAAAAATTGTTTAAGTTTGAGGTTGATACAAACGGGTGCCTAGAGGCACAAGAACTTTGTTGTAAGATCTATGAGCCAAAGATTAATGCAGACATGAAGAAAAAATTGGAAGCAAAGATCTCAAAAGAAGAAATTAAGAAGGCCAGGCAAATCTCCAGGGCCTAATGGGCTCCCTATTGAGTTTTACAAGGCCAATCTAGAGTGGATAGTGGATGACTTGTTTGATCTTTTTGATGAAGCTATTGAAAAAGGCACTTTAGGGGCAAATATAAAAGAAGGAATTATAAAACTATTACCAAAGGAAGTAGACAAATTAGACATGAAGAACTAGAGGCCAATCACTCTTCTGAATGTCTCATACAAGATAATTACTAAGATACTAGCCCTCAAGTTAAGAGACATTTTTCCTGAGATCATTAGCCATACCCAGACAGGTTTCATAAAGGGTAGATTTATCCTTGAAAATTTAATAACAAGTTGGGAGGGTCTGCACTGGGCCAATCAGACTAATCAACAAGCAGGCATCGTCCTATTAGATTTCGAGAAAGCCTACGTTAGAATTGAATGGTCCTTCTTGTTCAAAATGCTCAGAGCTATGGGTTTTCCTGACTTTTTCTGCAAAATGGTTGAAATGTTATTTGTGGATACCTCTGCACAAGTGGAAGTAAATGGTGAGATGTCTCCTCCATTCAAGATGGAGAGGTCCATAAGATAGGTCTGTCCTCTGGCACCATCTCTCTTTCTCATTGCTTCAGATGCCCTTTATTATATTCTAAGAATTGAACTTATAGGAAGAAAAATGGAAGTTATAATGTTGCCTAACTAGGATTGATTATTGAATGTTCAATTTGTGGATGATACAACTCTCTTCCAAAATGTTAATGAGCAAGAGTTCAGAACAATGGGAAAAAGACTAGACCTTTTCTGCCTGGCTTCAGGAGCAAAAATCTCTGCTTCTAAATCAATTCTTTAAAATGGGATGAAAACAGACCCAATTGGCTCTTATTAGATAAATGGCAATGGGTTGGGCCTACTAAACAAGTTAGATTTTTAGGCATCCCTTTCACAATCAGTCCTAATTTGAAGCAAATGTGGATCTGGCTATTTTCTAAATTAGAGAAAAAATTAAAAAATTGGAATAAGATGTATCTTTCACTGGCAGGTAGAACGCAAGTATGCTAAAAAATTTTTGCTGCATATTCTATGTTCTACTCTTCCATGTGGCTATTTGCAACTTATCAGTTTAAGACAATTCATAAACTAATAAGAGGTTTCCTCTGGTCTGATGGAAAAGGGATGTCTAGAAAACATCTTGTATGCTGGGATTGGTATTGTGTCTCTAAGGGATTGGGGGTTTGGGACTAAAGAACCTGATATTTAAGGGCCTTGACCTCATAGCTAAGTGGATAATTAATTCCTTGTCTGGTAATGAGCCATGGAAAGTCTTGGTGAGGAATAACATTGATAATTCTATGCAAGCTAGGAAGAAAGGTTGGTGCTCTGTTAACTTCTATGATGCCTTGTTGGGAGGGTTTCAAGTCAAGCCAAGGGGTTCTGTGGTCTTTAGTAGTATCTGGAAGGCATGGGAAGAGGTCAGAGAGCTTATTGTGGACAAAGATGCTTTTTCTTGGAACAAAAGAGTTATCTAAGGTCAAAGATCCATTTGGTGGAACACTATATACAAAGGCAGGCCTCTAGCCCTCCTCCAAGGGTGCTTTGCTAGGAGATGTAATAATAGAGGCCTTTCTAATCTTGAGGACCTATTTGAAAATGGTGCCCCCAGGAACTGGTTATCTATTAAGGAGCAGTACAAGTTGGAAGATAGTTTATACATGACCTTTTCTACTTTAACAAAAGCCTTGATATGCAATGTTAGTTCAGATGTTACTAATGTGGGGGAAGAGTGGGTTATAGAGTTGAAATGGAAGGATGGTGCTGCTATCTCTGCTATCACTCCAAAAATGATTTATAAGATGCTTGCTGATTCTGATGCTATCCTCCTCCACATTAGCAATGCTTGGGCTGACACCTCAGACATTAAAGAAATTCCTAAAATGCTTAAACTACTTTGGTCTAAGACACTGGAACCCAAAAAAGTAGCCTTTAAATGGTTATTACTGTTAAATAAGTTATCTTTAGGCCCAGATAATGTGGTTTTCCCAATGTGCAATGTTATTGAGTCTGTCTCCCATATATTTTTTGACTCTGTTTATGTTAAATTTGTGTGGTCTATTTTTAAGGTGAACATTGAACTATGGAATACCAATGTAGTTGAAATTAGGCATGAGATTCTATATAGCTTTGTTAGAGGTCTAAATTCAAAGGCTAATTATTTTTGGTTTATATTGTCTAATGAAATTTTATGGTTCCTATGGAAGAAAAGAAATGATGAGAGGTTTCAGGGCAAGGAGAGGGATCTCACTGAGAGTCCTTAGAATCTCATACAGGGACCATATGCTATAAAGAAGATATCAGTGTTACAGACTTTGGATCAAGAACTTAGAGAAGATTCAATAAGAGATTCTTCAAGCATTACTTGAGTTTTCAGGAAGTATACAGTAGGATGAAACAAAAGGCAAAGGAAGAGAGCCTTCTTTACAAACACTAGGAAAAGTCAAGGTAGAATTACAGTTTAGATACAGAATAGCTAAAGCTTTCCCTAAGAATTGGTTCCTTTCTAGGAATTGATGAACATAATAGTAGCAATAATAGAGATCATATTTGGGATAAGGAACCAGAACGGTTTGATGATCCAAGAATTAGGAATGTTTCTTCAGAAGAATCAAAATAGGGGATAGAATTGGATGACAACCAAGGGATGTTCTATCTTTACCAGGAAGCTGCAGATGAGCTGGACTCATGGCATAAGAGAGAGGTGACTGAAGAACAAGTGATAGCTGAGGAGAATGCAAAGGTACAAGAATCAAAACATGAGCAAAAGCATAGTGAAGGCAATGCTAGTATTCAGGGCCTGCGAGTTCTGTTGTAGGAAATTAATTGTTGATTGCCAAATCATTCTTAGTAAGCAGACTAAGGGATTCAAATGAAGTGTTTTGTCCTTAACATATGTTCCAGTTTTAAGATGTATAAAACTTTTAGTATGTATTAGGAACTTTTAGTGTTTTTTGGACTGGCAAAGCAACAACTAAAATTTTGAGTGGTTTTCTTAACAACGTAGTTGTAACTTCTATTTACTTTGAATATATTGGTGCTAGATTTACAATCCAAAAAAATATATATATTTGTGTTATTTAATAGGCTTTGTAAAATTTAGTTTTATAGTTAAGTAAATATTTTAGTACTATTTTATTTTTACCAAATTAAATTATTCTTGAGATTTCAATTTTATTAACCAGTTCACATAAATTTTTCCTTATAAATTTAGTTCTGGAAATATAATAATCACAAATTTGAAATGATAAAAAATTCTTTACCTTTAGAAAAAATTTAATTAAAATCATGTTCTCTAAAGTACTTACTATTATTACTTAAACAAAAAACATTTTATTTTATGAAATTAGATTATTTTTGGGATTTCAATTTTATTTACTCAAGAGTTAAAAATCTGGGATTTCAATTTTATTTAGTCAAAAGTTAAAAATCTACACTTTCGCCATGTTATTACATTTGTTATTTTATTCTTCAAACTTACAATATTTTAAGTATTTTAATTTATAAAAGTATTAGTATTATTACATTTTAAGGAAATATTTGTGTTATTTAATAGGTTTTGTAAAGTTTAGTTTTATAGTTAAAAGGAAATATTTTAGCCCTATTTTATTTTTACCAAATTATATTATTTTTTAGATTTCAATTTTATTTACCAAGACATTTCAACACTCTTCAAAAATAAATTTTTCAATTATTGGAATGCAATTTGTCTATACAACCAATACCTAATCAACAAAAGAAATTACAACACTACAAGGCAGGTACTACCACTACTTAAGCACTTTTTTTATTGTTCAAACATACAATATTTTAATGTATTTAAAATTATCATAGTATGAATATTATTACATTATAATATCTTAGGCACATATTTCAAATCTCCACATAATACAAATATGCAAGCTTTGTAAAGTTTAGTTTTATAGTTAAGGAAATATTTGTGTTATTTAATAGGCTTTGTAAAGTTTAGTTTTATACCTAAGTAAATATTTTAATGTTATTTTATTTTTACGAAATTAAATTATTTTTGAGATTTCAATTTTTAATTTTATTTATGCAAGACATTTCAAACGAGTTTACATAAATTTTTCCTTATAAATTAGGCAGACATTTCAAATCTCCACATAATACAAATATGTAAGCTTTGTAAAGTTTAGTTTTATAGTTAAGGAAATATTTGTATCATTTAATAGGCTTTGTAAAGTTTAGTTTTATACCTAAATAAATATTTTAGTGCTATTTTATTTTTAGGAAATTAAATTAGTTTTGAGATTTCAATTTTCAATTTTATTTATGCAAGACATTTCAAAACAAGTTCGCATGAATTTTTCCTTATAAATTTAGTTCTGGAAATATAATAGTTACAAATTTGAAATGATAAACAATTCTTTATCTTTAGAAAAAAATATTATTAAACCACAACATTAGATTAATTAAAATAATTAAAATCATGTTCTCTTAAAGTACTCACTATTATTACTTAAACAAAAAAATTAAGCGACTAAGATAAAATACTACAGTGATCTAAATATGAGTATGTTATTGTTATTATATTGTGTAATTATTTTTCAAACTTACAATATTTTAATGCATTTTAAATTGTAATAATATTCAATATTATTAAATTTTAATATGTTAGGTAGGCATTTCAAATCTCTCCACACCCAACTAAGGTTAGGGTTCTAGACATTTTATTTTATTTTATAGGTTTTGTAAAGTTTAGTTTTATAGTTAAACAAATATTTTAGTCCTATTTTCTTCTTACCAAACTAGATTATTATTGAGATTTCAATTTTATTTACCCAAGACATTTCAACAATCTTCAAAAATTATTTTTTCAATTATTGGAATGCAATTTGTCTATACAACCAATACCTAACCAACAAAAAAATTACAACTAAACAAATACTATATACAACCAATAGCTAATCAACAAAAAAAATTACAACTAAACAAATACTATAATAACAACACTACAAGGCAGGTACTGGCCACTACCCAATGTTACAAAAGATTTATATAAAAACACTTTCATGATTTCCTTGGTCATCTTCTCAGTTCTCTAATCTACTACTTATTCTATCTGTTTCACTTCTTATTCGGATCAAAACACCTATGATCTTGCTTCATATCTTCACATATTTGTTGTTATTGCTGCCGTGTAACAAATCATTATCCTTCATTTATATCCTCTACAAGCCTTCAAATCATTATCATGTCAGCTTACTTGCAACGGCTATAGACACGGATATGAAAGTTCTATTGCTCCGCTTGTGCATAGAACTTTGTGCCAATCAATATGGAGGTTGGATAGGTCCTATACTTACTTGAATAATGTTCCTTTAAGCTACACAAGTCACAAAATTGCTTCAGAAGTCAAAGCCGATTAAACTTCACTGAGCACTGTGGGCTGCTCTATGAAAACAGGGAAAAATAGGTAATCTTGTGATAGCATATCTTTCCAGAATCAAACCCAAATAATCTGAATAAATAATCAGAATGTTCGTTGAAGCTAGTGATTATTTATTAATTGTATGACAAGAACAAATTTTTTTAAAAAGGGCTAAAAATACATTTTTCTTATTATTACGCTAGCTTAACTAAGGAGAGCTCTATCTCTACGGAATCGACGTAACCAAAACCTGGCAATCTTTTTGCAATAATACAAATGAGAAAAGTTTCGAACAACATTTTTTATCAAAACACCATAAAATCCATTTGCAACTCTTGTTTGTCATTCTTATTTTTTACAACCTGTAATTGTGGTCGAATTTCAGCGAATTATCAACTGTAAAAGTTATTCCGGTTTACTATATGGCTGAGAAGATGGAGAGAATAAATTTCAGCGTTGACATACCTAAGACGGAATTCATTTTAGATTACAGATTCAACAACAATGCTTTATTGAAAGAAGCATTTGAATCCTATCACCGACTAGAATTCCTTGGAGATGCAGTATTAGAGTTTGTGATGGCCATATACGTATACAATGCTTTTCCAACATTAGATAAAGGAAAATTTGTTCGGTTAGTTAAAACAAATGTGCGAAATGATGTCCTTGGAAAGATTGCTATAGAACATGAGTTTCACAACTTCCTATTAGATAAGGATACCAAAAATAGGGTAAGCTAGATACATTGGAATATTTTAAAACTCCTTATTTAATCGATATTGATTTTCATGATTGATATGTGTTTTTACAGGCTAATGAATACCTCGAAGCTATCACAGACAAATCTAAATCTGATTGCAATCTGAAGCCTCCAAAGGTTCTTGCAAATGTTATTGAAGCCATAGCCGGTGCTGTGTATGTGGATACTGAATTTTCATTTGATAGAGTTTGGAAAGTAAGGAAATATTCTATTTTTAAAAGAACAAATTTATAGACTTTTAATTGAAGTAGTAAATTTCATTCAAATGTTGGAAGTATAGTTATACACTAAAGGTACATCCAAAATCAGGTCACCCAACATCATCAACAATAAAAAGATACCGTTTCCATTGATACAGTAAAACATAAATATGTAAAATGCAATGAAAAACATAAATATGAAAAATGCAATAAAATACGTATTAGTTTTTAATATGTATTGTCCACTAGTGTATTGAACTCCTTACGAAAAATGCAATGAAATACATATTATTTTTGTACATTTAAAGTCCACTGTATTGAACTCCTTGTGTTTAATTGTGTATTAAAAACCTCCCGAATGTTTATAGGTGTTCCAGCCTTGGATGAGTGCATTGCTAACTCCAGAGAACAAATGCAATGAACATAGTACTGATGTGTCTAGTTCCATAAAAACCCCTTCTTCAAGCGAAACAGGAGTGATGAAAGAAACACAGAGTTCAAAAGAAAACAAGTGTCCGCACAGTGCAAGTGTGATGAAGTGAAAATGTTTATTGCGAATTTAATCCCTAAATTCGCTAATCCTTCATAAAAGTCTAATGTCTTGGATGAGATAGAACAAAAACTAAACTACAATTTCAAGAGTAGAAAATTTCTGAAAGATACATTTTGTCAGCGTTTGGAGATACTAACTCTCAACGTTTTTAAACGATGCAAGATATGCGATGAAGCCTTTGAATCAGAAGGTCTGAAATCTTATGAAAAAATGGAGTTCCTTGGGAATTTGTTCCTCAAGGTAGCAATAACAATATATTTATACAATAAGTATCCCCACGATCAACCAGGCATTTTGACCACGTTAAGATCTAACATTATGGACAATGCGAAGCTGGCAAGAGTCGCTGTAGTTAAATTAGAAGTTCATAAGCATCTTACGTTTGCAAATAAATTACTCGAAGATAAGGTAACTCTTTAAAATATTTGATCTAGGTTTGGAGAATGATTAATTCTTATTTTAAGGAAATCCACACTTGGTGTTATGTAGGTGAAAAAATTCATTAAAGACATCGAAGACAATTGTAACGATGTGAATCCACCCTCAGTTTTGGTTAATATAGTTGAATCAATAGCAGGCTCAATGTTTATTGATAGCAGTGCTGGGTTAATGGAGAACATCAGCTCTTGTGTGAACGAAGTTTGGGAGGTACAAAATGAACACAATTGCATCTTCTATTTTTTCATTGTAAAATTCATTTTCTTTGGTATCCACTTGAAGGGTTTTGATTTGTTTGGGCAACCTCAATGGGCTATTATTAACCTCTGCATAGATTTTAGTTTTAAACTAGATCAAATATTTAGTATTTTTAAGGTTAAAAATAGATTTTATTGAAGGCTATTCTTAAATATTAAATGATTTATTAAATAATTATTTGTCTTATAAATATAAAATGATTATTTACTAGATTCTAACATGAATGAAATGCAAAATTACTAGTAATTTTTGCCTATTAAAAAGGATCTTTCAACAAGTAAACAGTGTCGCATTAAGTACAAAATATCAACTATTAAACACTACAGTCTTTCCACCTTTCATCTTTTATTGTACTAATTTCTTTTTTTTTTAATTCCAAATCTTAAGATTTCATTCACCTAATAAAATATTGTGTATGTTGCCACAATCTTTACTTTTATTTCTCTGTAAATACTATATTGTTTGTAGAAGCTCAAGATTTTGTTAGAACCACTAGCCACTCCAGAGACATTGGAGAGGAATCCCATTTCTGAACTTCAGGAATTATGTCATAAAAAGCGTAGGCGTGTTGAGTACAGAGACCATAAAGTGACTGGAGAGGAAAAGATAGCTGTGGAAGTACTTATAGATGATGTGGTGGCTGGAAGGGCTGAAAATATAAAGAAAGAAGTGGCAAAGAAAAGTGATGCAAGAAAAGTTCTCAAACATTTTAAAAGTGGAATGGAACCAAAATTAAGTGAATAACAAAATTTGTATGAAATAGAGTAGGTTGAATGTTTCTCTGTGGTTTTCTTTGCACTATGAATCACTGAGCAAGCTTTTCTTCTAGTTTTCAAGTCCATGGACATGGTTTCGTTACAAAACTTTTTGACCATATGTTCAATGCTATTTTTCGAGGGGAGCAAAGCTCAGCAACATTGGTCTATCAAACCCACGTTGCCGAATTTATCATATTAAAATAATAATTATTTTGAAGAGTATATTTTCCAAATTTTTAATATAGATGTATTTTAGATATTTGGGCTAGTAATATTTAATAGTAATATTTAAGGTTACAAATGAATCTTGTATAAAAAATTAAGTTTGTGGTAGTTAGGATCAAGCTCACAAGGCTCAAATTGGGTCATAAAGTTTTTGAGATAAGTTCAAACATTGAAACATTTGTTTCATCTAAACAATAAATTATTTCATAAAAGTGAAGTGATTCAAAACAATATCAACATTATTTATTCACAATTGATTCTAAAACTAAATTCTATCCACTTATTTAATCCTTTAAATGCCCTATGATTTTACTCTAGGTTTTCGTCCTTCTATCTTATTAAGGTTTTAGATCTGAGTTCTCTCACACTCTTACACGACTTACAATTTCACTATAGGGTTTCATCCTTATATCCTATCAAATATTATATCTAAGGGCAAGGCTATAAAGGGGCTAAGCCTTATCATGTCAATAGATTTGTGACACCTTGATTTGAGCTATATTATGGAAAAAGATATAGTAATGTTCATTTACAATCTTTCACTACAATATGTATAGATTAAACATGTGAAATCATATTCAAATTATTTCCATAAACCTTTAAGGGATCATCCCATCCTATTTTGATTATCTGATGACATAAATCTTGAAATAAGGGCTTGTAAATTATTTACTTAGATGTTCCCAAATGAATAATGAGCTTATAAACAATTATTGCATTTTCTTATAATCCTTATGTGGTAATCTCAAACATCAAACATCATATTGATGACGATGAAATTCTTTTCTTGAGGCACTTCTACCTACTCTTAAAAAAAAGTACACTTGATTAATTTTATACGTATTCATTTAAAGAATTGTGGAATGAAATTTATTGCGCCTAAAGAACTCGAGTATAGTTTATCATCTTCCACATCCTCTAACATTTCTAAGTTCTAAAACTTAAATATATTTTAAAAAGTCAATGATATTATATAGAAAAGAGATAATGTGCATCCAGCGAATAATAATTATGGAGCCAATACTTTTATTTGGATAAATGTCTTAAATTTAATTAAGAAAATATTTATAAAGATTTTACAAAATTTATATGATACTCTTATTAATATGCTCATTTCACTTTGGATATTTTGCATATTCACAAGGAACTTCCTATTGTTGATATACTATTTAGCTATGAATATCTCTGAAGTGAGAAAATTTGGGATTGTTCAAGATCATATTAACAAGTATGATCATCGAATACTAATGTATTGTCATAGGCTTATGCAATACGAATGTTGTGGAGTTAGAGTATTGTTTCGGGTGGTAATGTCTCATAGCTTACTATTGATACGGAAGAAACTACATGATGTATGGCTAAGAATTGGGTATTCTATTACGAATAAAGAGTCTTTAGAGTACGTATGGTAGTGTAGGTCTACATGTAACATTATTGGAATGCATGCTATTAGGACATGTTGATGGGTGTTTTTGTACACAAACAACATAGATAAAATACCAAGTACTTATGCTTCTATGAACTCAACCTAGTACTCAATTAAATTTCTATTCTTCTTCTCATTTGATCCACACTATTCTCCTCTACTCTTTCTCATTACTAGTGGATAGGTAGTATTTAAAAATACCATGGTAGGTTGTCATATTTCAAAGTCATGAGAACCCTTCACCTATATAAACCCCTTAAAAGAAGACATTGTCACTTGCACAACACACCCCATTTCCACTTAAAATCAAACTCAAACTCATTTGAGGGTAAGAGTCTTTTTTACATATTAATTTCTTGAATCATGGAGTACATATTAGATCATATATTTCTAAATAGGTAGAGTCAATCTTCATTATACAAGATATCTAATAGAGATAGACAAAAATACCCTACTACCTCATGTAAAAAATTTGCAACCACCAAACTTATCCACAAGAATTTGATCTCAATTAAATTTTTAAACAATTGCGCTTGCCACAAATACTTGATTTTGTTTACATGAGATTATCTCTAATTTTCATTCAACTCTTATATTCGACCATCAAATCTACTGAATCATAATCCACCAAGTTAGATTGACCATTTATATGTTTACACCAATTGTCATAGGCCTCCTTGAGATCCTCACTCATTGGAATATTGAAATACCAACTACCCATATCCAATAACTCCACCCACTACTCATTTATCATGACACTCAAATTTGAAAGCACCATTGGTGTATTAAGATGTTCTCACCACCTTTAAACTTTTTCACACAACATTGAGAGGATATTTCTTGCACTAGATAACTATGTGAGGACCAACACCCATATCTATAACTTATTAATAAACCAACCACATGTAGACATTGATATATCAATATCACTAATGAGTTCTTTAGAATAATATAAAATAATTTGAGCCCATCACATGTATCACAACCTATGATTACACTACTACACCACAAGAACACTAAGAACACACATCTTTGGGTCCATAAGATCTCTAGTGGATATCTTTCTAGCCAATTGTAATAACCACATGATATGCCCCTATGACATGTAGTAGTAGTCAATCAAAATGATCCAAGGGTCCTCAAGGCCCATCCTCTTTCAAACATAAAATGAGGCTAGGGAACTAGAGAGTTGTACATCCCAAATGAGACAAATGGTTATTGTAACCCTACACTAACATATCACAAACCTTTTACCAAGATCTTCATTGGGCATCAGATCATCCACATCATTTTAAGATCATATGACACATTATTCTAGAATGACATCACCTCCATACACAAGGGCTCATGGGACTACCACACTACTCCACACTAGAACATAGCGAATGCAAATACTCATGGACACCAAAAGTAAAGAAGGGGCTTGTTGACTTGTGAAAATACACATGTTAAAATTAAGAGTCAGAGAAACCAAATCCTCTCTTGAAAGAAGACTAAGAAGCATCCCAAAGGTCTCAAGTCAATACATCTTGGTATTTCTATAAGGAAGCTATGTTAATGGAAAAAATTCCTACACTAATCTTGAGAGGAGGTATTGAAGGTACAAGACAACTGAGGGGGGGGTTAATTAGTTGTATCAAAAAATTTAACTTCTCTTTAATAAAATCACATTCACATTCACTTTCTTTAACCCCTTAATCTATTGTGAAGATTAAACATGAAATGCAGAATTAAAACCTAAACACATTAACACCATACACACATGAACACATAAATTTTATGTGGAAAACCCTAAAATGGAAAAACCATGATGAGTGTTAGCTCACAATATAATGTAGTAAAAATATGAAATAACAAAACAGGCTCAGTGTCCAAAACAATGCTCACTACAAAAAGGCTCACTGCCAAGTGGTGGCTCACTGTTAAGGGGTGGCTCACTTCCAAGATGGGTGGCTCACTTCCAAGATGGGTGGCTCACTGGGCCATGAAATGATATGATAGCATCTACCACATGCTTGAGTTGAATTCTAATGAAGTGCAATACACATCACCTTCCCTACCTCACAACACAATAACTTTCATCCTTGCATCTTCGCACACATGTACTTTACACATGGATTCATAACATTTATTTATATGAGTCATCAACCTTGGAACATACATCAAGGTTGGCAATACAATCTACAACTTGTGGAACAGTCTCCAAGGTCAGCAAACATACATAATTTGAATTAGGTTTGAACCTAAATATCCCACAAGGAATGAAGGTGAGCCACTTTACACTTTAGCTTAGACCTAAATCTGTCCATGCATGCTATGCAACACTTACATGATCATCAAAATATCTCCTTAATCACCGCAATCATCCAAGGTTGGCCAACCAACACAAACACTTAAACTTCTTGATCACACACTTTCATGATCACCTCCATAACTTGAAAACCTTATACAATACTTTAACACACTCTCAAAACATCCACGAACAACATAAATTCACCAGAGAACTAACAAATTCAGGTACAACAAATCTTACTTGAAGACAATTCACAAAATACTCACAAACAATACTGTCAAGCTTTGCTACTTAATAAAATAGCTTTTTGGAGAACCAAATCACAAATTCTTTGAATACAAAATAGATTTGTACCTTATAAATACTCATCTAGAATTGCAAGACCTAAAACCAAACTATGGAGAAATGTGGACCAAAATACTTTCTCCCAATCATACTGCAAACACTGTTAGACATAGTCTTCAAACTGGTGACCATAACTTTCACACTAGAGCATTTCGGAGCACCAAACTGTGGATTTAACATCTACAACTAGTTCTCTAAAACATATCCAAATTCCATTTTCTAGTCTTCAGTACAGAATAAATGTAGAGCAAAAATTTAGATAGTATCCTATAAGCAAGAATACATCCTCACAACTTTGTCTTCAGTATGAACCAAATTTGTTCAAAAGAACTTGGAAACTCAATATCAAGAACATATTCTTATCATCTTTAGCACTTATACAACACAATACAAAGAAACTAACTCATCAAAATCAACTAACAAAGCAAGAGCACAGTTGACAGTAATGACAACACAAACATGTTGACATCAATGACAACACCTATTAGCACTTACTTGCAACAGGAGGGTTATGCAAAACTTTTTAAATCTTTTCAATAGTTAAAAAAATAATAAAAAATAAAATAGAAATAGAAATCATACCATAACACAAGGATTTACATGAAGAAAATTCTTTCAAAAGAAAACCCCACACTTATAAAGTAGCTCAATATATTATTCAGAAATCTTAATAAGATTATAATATACTTGCAAAGAAATTTTTTTAGGAGTATCACCAACTAGACATCTGGAGGTAACTTAACAACATCTATGAGACTCTCATACACAACCTCCATCTCAAGCACCTAATATATAGGATATACAATACATGCAACTATCAAGTGGTAATTAGAAAACCATGAGCTAAAACCACCCAATAGTGGCACCCAAATCTTAGGGTTCCATTATCTCCAATCACAAGTGTCTTATAATGTGTCATAATGTGCATCATAAGTTGATCAACACATGAAACTCCCCCTTCCAATTTTTTTTTTTGTGTCTAACATATTTTTATATTTTCCAATACGGGAGGTGCAACTTCCAAAGGCCATAACTTTTAATTTGGGAGGCTAATTCGACCTTTTTTAAAATTTTTATAGCTCAAAGAGAACTACACATTGGGCATCCTATAACTAGTGTTGAAAAATATAAATTTTTATTTTTCCCAAATGTCAACTCTATAGCTTTAAAATTGATTTTATTCAATTTTATAACTGAAAAATGACACTTTTTGTAATTGCAACGTTGAGACGCTTTTATCAATATTCACCCACTTGTCAAACACCTTGCAAGAGAAAAGAAAGGAGTATCAACACCAATATCTAATTTATATGGGCCAAAATGCCTAGACTCTAAACACCATCTAAAGTTTTGTGTGAACATAGGCTTAGTTAACGAATCTACAAAATTCATCAAAGTCTCTACCTTAACTAGTTTCACCTTTCTATCCTCGACCATATATCTATTATAATGATATCTTACGTCAATGTGCTTGGTTCTGGCATAAAATGTCAAGTTCATAGCTAGGTATATCACACTCTAAATATCACAATATATGATTATTGCACCATGTTTTATCACAATATCTGAACACAATCTCTTAAGCTAAATGGCTTCTTTACAAGCATGGGTAGCAACCATATACGCAACCTTAGTATTGGAAAAACAAACCACAACCTATTGCTTACTCATATAACTAATTACTCCACCAAATAAATTAAATCTATAAGCATTGGTGGATATTCTACTATCAACATCACTTCCCTAGTCTAAATCCACATAACCTTGAATATCAAGGGAATGCCTATCTCCTATCAAATATTTGAAGAATCTCTTAAATATATCCCAATGTACTCTACTAGGATTAGACATATATTTGGAAAAAAACTCATTGCTTGGGAAATGTCTAATCTAGTACAAACCATATCATACATCAAACTTCTAGCTGGTAAGGTACAATGCTCATATCTTCCATCTCTGATGGGGATGTTGGATATTATGGACTAGGTAACTTCGTATAACTATAAAAAGAACACACAATGGTCTATAATCTTATATGTTAAACCTCTGTGAAGTTGAATTGATATAGAACTACATGACAAAATGTTTTGGAAACAAAATTTTAGATCTTATTGATTCTAATGTATTAAGTATTATAAATGTTCCTTCCATTGGAAAATCTATATATAATGTTTCATTTATTGATGATTATAGGAAAAGGACATGGGTATATTATTGAAAGAATAAATTTGATGTTTTTAGTTGATTTAAAGAATTTAAAGCAATGGTTAAGTTGCAAATTGGAAAGAAAATAAAATGTTTGAGGACTGACAATGGTGGTATGTTTTTCTCTAATAATTTTGATAGATTCTATAAATATTGTGCCATTTAGAGATAGAAGACAACTATGTATTATCCATAGTAGAATGGAGTTGTAGAGACAATGAATATGACATTGATGGAGAAGGCTAGGACTATGCTTAGTGGTGCTATTTTGGAACAAGTGGTCTAGGCTAAAGAATATTGTAGTAGGCTTTTTTCTATCACAACTCTATCAAAATTTTGAAAACAATTGAGAAATTTTGGGCATCAAATTTCTTCTATCAAAATTTGCTACATTTTTTGGTGTTGTGTCAAGATCTACATCACAATCCACATCATAATTCATTTTAACGCAAGAGATTAAAATATTGTCATTATAAATGGTTTGTTTGTAATTCTTTGTTGGATTGAAAATTGGTTTAGGACTAATGTATTCAGTCATAAACATTATTCTTGGTGGTCTCATGTGATTACTTATCAACATAACCCTCTTGCCAGAGTTCCTTAGATTTATGTGATTACTTGTAAAAGAAACACACAATGGTCTACAATACTCCATGTTAAACCTCTGTAAAACTGAGTTGAGATACTTACTCTAGAACCAAGCCATAGTTTTGTGTTCACTCTATCTCTTCTAATTTTCATCCCCAGAATGTGTTTAGCTGGACCAAGATATTTCCTTTTTTCATATATGGATTAAGAGACTACCAAACCTTTTTTTGAAGAACCATTAGGAAAGTTTTTTATTGGCTTTAAGTCAAAGTGAAGTATAAACTCACCAACCAATAATTTGAGTCATTTTATACTTTTGTTCATTTCATTTTATTACTGTACACATTTTATTTGGCTTCATTTGGCTTTCATTTGGCCTCATTTGGAAGCCTCGTTTTATGCACATGGCATAAGACACCTTAGCTGGGTGTGTGGCAGTTATGAATAGTCTTTCAAACTCTTTCACTCCACATATCTTTTGCAGATTGCAACATCTACTTTAGTCTCCTTAATTTATGGGATTGACTCCCATTAACTCAAGGTTACTCAAGGCTATATGTACTTGTCATTTTTACTTATAATTCACTCCAAATTTGTGATTAGCATTCATCTTATAGATCCTGCAAATTCTAATATGGTATCAGAGCAAACTGAGTTATTTGCTAGTTCATTTTGGAGTCAAAAAGTCTTTGCATTTGCAAGAGACATTTCCATCTAGCTAAGCATTTGAACCCCTGTTGGACGTGTGTCATTTGGGCGTGTGATTTTGCCTACAGAATATAGCGAATGTGTGATTTTGCCATTAGGAATCTGGCTTTATGCCGACCAGTGGTTTTTGTTTAAAGGTTTCTAAAGCCTTTTCAACAAATCCATTATTTGTATATCCTGCTATCATTGCATTCTAGAGAGGACTTTTCAAAAGCCTTCATGGGGTGGGGGAAGGTTCAACTAAAAAGGATAGAGAATAGGACCAATAGGCGAGTTACACTCTGTAAGAGAAAAAAAGGACTGTTAAAGAAGGCTTGGGAGCTCTTGGTATTGTGCGATGCAGAAGTGACTATCTTTGTCTTTTCCAACAGTGGGAGGCTCTATGAGTTTCCTAGTGACAGGCACATTGATAAATTTTACTCTACTTTAATAACTATATTAGATCTCGGCTTTTATTCTCTATTATCAGTATGGTCATGTTTAATTAGATGGATTATTCTTATTCATGAACAATATGAAACATTAAATCTAGATTCATAAGAATAAATAATTGCAAATATTTCATAGTTACTCCATATGGTGTTTTCAATTGGGTTTAGTGCCCTTTAGTATTTATCATAATTAAATTTGACAATGGCCTGAGGGCTTTGGGTCAACAATGTACAGCTCATTAAACGTGGTTGTGTGGGAATCATCTTCCTGTATCATTTACTCTAGGAAAATTGGGTGTTTGTGGGGGTTGGTAGGGAGGAAGATTAATGTCAAGTACTTATACCATCTAGAAACATGCTAGAACAAGAAGAAGTGTTGGAAGATACTTTGTATTTGTTTCTCCCAGTTGTCGGGTGTTATGTTTCTTAGACATAGATGTGTGGCTAAATTTTACAATTGGTGCTTGGAAAAAGAGGTGTATTGTCTTCACTATTCTATTCTTGGAAATTATCCTCATTTTTATAGCAATTAGGTGCTAAGAATAACTAGAATGCATATACTACACTTATCAACCCCATTTAATTTTTAGATCACACTTTATGCTTTTGATGTTAGTCCTAATGGGGAGATGTTTTATAATTGGTTGCATTAATGTATCCCATAATTTGAAATAAAAGAATACCACATTTGTACGTCTGAAAATGATAGAGCAAGATATATGTAGCAAGAAAGATCTATGTATGCTAAAGCAACTAGTTATTATGGTATGCAACTGATGTGGAAGCATTTAGGTAAGTTATTTCTATATAGGGATCTTAAATTTGTTTGTTTGGGGTGAAAGAAAATGCAGCAACACAGCCTTGTGTGTGGTACATGTTCCTTTGTCAGCATTGCAATCTAAGCTAATGTTCCTTTTGTCATCCACTTCGTTGTTTGTCATGACACATGTTGAGATATTGTTCCTCTTTATCACTATCCTTAGGCTTGATAGTTATTATCTAGCCCTATATGTTGGGCTGATTTGTTTTCCTTGTTCATGTGACAAATGGGATGTGCTTGAGGAATGGGTATTAAGAGGTGATGGGAGTAGTTCTCAATGGGGGTCAGGGCCAAAGTGGCTACCAGGATAACCCCCTTGAGAATCTTTTTAATCAAGTGAAAACATTAAATAAATGTGGGTTTTGTATGCCTCGTTTGGTTAAACAAGATAAACTTAGGTTTAGGATATTGAGTCCTCATTCATGGCCTCGAGTGCTTGTAAAGGATAATGATACATATGACAAGGCTGAACCATCTACGGGGCATCTAGTTATCTATCTGCGAGGCGTTGATTCGAGCATGATTGAGTCTCCTAGTCTATATGAGAGGTGTACTTGAGTCAATGTGGTGCCATCCCTTTGAGCATGCATAATGACACTCCATCTGATTTACACCCTAGTGTCTTGTACCTTTGTAGTCGTGAGTAGCACCTAACATTATATTTGATGAGCATCTCTATGTTATGACTTTGGCTGTATGCATTGATATCCATGTTTGCTCCATGATTGATGTGAGTGTTGGCCATCATGTATACTCTTACATAGTTACTTCTGTTTGGGCCTTGTGACTATCTCTGAGTACAGTGGGGTGGCCTCTTATGAATCCACATGATTGGGAGGCATTGCCACCACCATTGGGGACTGGTGAACATGTTATTGGTTCACCAATTTGGAGATGTTCTCACTCTCCATTACCCTATCTGTTGTTGTACCTATTCAGTCATTGTATCATATGTTCTTGTTTATTATACTCATGACTATGCCATTTCTCTATATATTCTTTTATGTAAATGTACTCTCTTAAGAGACATGTAGTCATGCAAGTTAATGAGAAGAAATGAGATAGTTCCTATTTGGTTTACAGATTTTGGTGTGGGTATCAGATCTGCTTTTTCTATGAGGCTTTTGGTTTCATGTTTATCTTCTAGAATGGGTTATAGGAACATTTGGGTTGGTGTTTAAAATGAATGTAGTTCTAGCAATGTTTACAAGGAGGGTGATTTAGTCATCTTCTTTGGGTTGTACATTCTCCCATACTTGGTCATGAATGTTGTGAATCTATTGAATCGACTGTATCTAGCTATTACAACACCCAATTAGGGTTAGGGTTCTACACATTTTATTTTATGAAATTAGATTATTTTGGGGATTTCAATTTTATTTACTCAAGCATTAAAAATCTTGGATTACAATTTTATTTAGTCAAAAGTTAAATTTGTACTTTTTCTATATGTGAACATGATAAATTTTTAACAAAAAAATATTGAAAAATAATTTATCTGTATTGTGATTGGCTGAAAAAGATGACCTCTTCTTTGCCCATTGTCAGAGAGTGCAACAAAAAGCTGTAAATGTAGAGATAATTTTGGTTTGAGGGGAGGATGTTGTAAGTAAACAAATTATGAACACAAATTTTTTCTCCCACTAGCTAAGTCATGCCTAAATGGATGGCGATAATTATGAGAGGGAAGAATCATCAATTTTTATGAATTTAATTTTTTGTTTCATTAGCTAAACTAAAAAATTACTTTTGCCAAACGGACAAAGTTATAATATTAATAATACTATTAAAAATATAGGGTTCTACACATTTTATTTTACGAAATTAGATTATTTTTTGGATTTCAATTTTATTTACTCAAGAGTTAAAAATCTAGTATTTCAAGTTTATTTACTAAAAAGTTAAAAATCTTTAGTATCATGAAAAATATTTTGCCATGTTATTACATTTTTTATTTTAACACATTTTAAATTATCATAATATTAATATTATTAGATTTTAATATCTTAAATAGACATTTCAAATCTCTATACATTCAAGTAGGGTCAGGGCTCTCCACATAATATAAATATGCAATAGTTAAAGAAATATTTGTGTTGAACATGATGATATTTTAGTAGAGATATATGAAAAATAATAGAATCACCAGGGGCTGCACAAGGGTTCTCTGATCCTCTAATGTGCTTCTCTCTGGGATCCTTTTTTGTTCTTTAAAATCTCTTAGACAATCTTGATTCCATCGTAATCTTTCTCTGCTCTGAATGTTTTCATTGACAGTTCTCCATTGTGGCTTGCAGGGTATTATTTTCTATAATATAGTCATATATGTTTTTGTCCAGTGTATTTATTAAAAAACTTGTCTTGCTATTTCTCCCACCTTGTGTCTGCGTCATCTGGGTGTCACCCAGGCATTGCTTGGGGAGGGTGTCGGAAGAGGTATAGTGGGAGATGTTAGTCTCTCTTAATTGCATTAAATGGAAGGAAATGAAAATAGTGTGCCTCCCACAAGTGGAGATGAACAAAAATCATTCAAGGATGTGGTAGGTATGGATGAGGCACAAGAGGCACCGAAAGGAGTAGATTTTTCTGTGGATGAAAATGTAGGAGCCCATAGTGCAAACGTTGAGGAAAGGATAGAAGGATGGAAAAGATGCCCTCACATAGATTCTTTGATAGCTGGCCTACATCTGTGTGGTGCAAGAAAATGGGGATCCACTACTCTTTCTGGGGATACAACCTGGCATCGAGAAACCCTACTAGAATATTGGGCCAGCATTGTTTAAAGCGTTCCCATGGAAGCCTGATATCTCCCATAAGGAGATTCAAATCTATTCCATTCCCAAATGGATACTAGTTAAAAATGTTCCGAAACAGTTCTACAATTTTCTCCCACAAATGATTGCCCCGATTGGAAAAATCTTAAAAATTGATGATACCCGCTCCTCTCCCACACTTGGATGTGAGGTTGTTGGTTTCCTTTGACACTGGTACTTAAATCCATGAAATACTTGAGATAAACTGGGGTGGCAAACAATATCTTTGTGACCTAATTAGCCTGGGTAGTCTCAATTATTGCTTCCACTGCAAACAAGATGGTCACTAGAAAAGAGATTGCCCCTCTTTAAATAGTAATGCAAAATATTAAATGTTATAGTTGGAATGTGAGGGGTTTTGAGTCCCCCGATAGAAAATATGCAGTCAGGAGAATCTATAATAAAAATAAAGACATGGATGTCCTCTTTTCGCAAGAAATTCAAGCTGTCAGTTTTACCTTAGATAATACTCTGAGGTTCATTTGGAAAGATGCTACCAACTTCTCAACCAGACA
Source organism: Cunninghamia lanceolata (assembly GCA_027924645.1). Lineage (NCBI taxonomy): Eukaryota > Viridiplantae > Streptophyta > Pinopsida > Cupressales > Cupressaceae > Cunninghamia > Cunninghamia lanceolata. Next base: position 7,320,857 of record BSBN01000055.1, on the reverse strand, counting down.
TGAGAAAGGAAAAGGAGGGAATGCAATAATTTTAAGTCCAAGATTAACTAAAGCCCTCAAAGGCTCTGGAATTTCCCCTTGTAATAGATGTTTGTGGGTTACCTTGAATTTTGGGGAGTTTAAAATAGGTTTGTGTTCTGTCTATGCCCCAAATGACTTTATGAACAGAATTAAGTTATGGAAATGGATGTTATCTTCCCTCCCCAAGATCCCCTGGATTTTTTTTTCGGGGGGACTTTAATATGTTGGAAAATCCTGATACTAAGAAGGGAGGTAAACCTTTGATGTGGAAAGGAAATGAAGAGTTTTTTTGGTAAAAGGCTTTTAACCAATTTGAGCCTCTTGAAGGGGAGAAAAAAGTAAGCAAATGTGTTTGGCATACCTGGTCCAATTGCCAAGAAGGCTATAAGAGGATCTACTCCAGGTTAGACAAGTTTTATTTCCACAAAGATGTATTCCTAGCTCCCTAAAGGAAAGAATCCAATAAGGTCCATGGCCTTCCCAATCCCCTTTCTAACCACGATCCAATCAAATTTATAATCTCAATTAAGAACTAGAGAAGAGCCTCCAAGAGAAAGATGAATTGCTCACCTTTGAAGTTAAACTGTGAACTGTTGAGGGATGGAGATTGCAGAGGGAGCATTCTTGTGATTCGAGATATATGTAAAGCAAGGTTTGCGACCCAATCTACCTTGTTCTATTGGGAAAGACTAATTGACTCATGCAAATCTATTTTCCAAATTGTGGGAAAAAACATGCTTTAGATAATAAAAAGGAAGGATTAGTCCTCCAAAAAATATTTCTATCAGTTGAACAAAGTCTGCAAGAGAACCCTAATGACTACCTCTTGTATGAGAAAATGAATGAGATAAAACATAATTTGAGAAAGGTTCAGATAAGGAAATTTCAAAGTGCTAAAGTAAGGGGTAAATTGAACTGGTTATAGGATGGACATAACGGAACCAAGTATTTCTTCAATATCTTAAAATCTAAGAACTTAAAAGGAAATATCCAAGTAATTGTGGAAAATGGGGTTTCTCTTCACTCTCAAGATGATATTGTGGAAGCATTTAGGAAATTCTATGAAAAATTGTTTAAGTCTGAGGTTGATACAAATGGGTGCCTAGAGGCACAAGAACTTTGTTGTAAGATCTGTGAGCCAAAGATTAATGTAGACATGAAGAAAAAATTGGAAGCAAAGATCTCAAAAGAAGAAATTAAGAAGGCCATCTCTTCGGTGAGTAATGGCAAATCTCCAGGCCCTGATGGGCTCCCTGTCAAGTTTTACAAGGCCAATCTAGAGTGGATAGTGGATGACTTGTTTGATCTTTTTGATGAAGCTATTGAAAAAGGCACTTTAGGGGCAAATATAAAAAAAGGAATTATAAAACTATTACCAAAGGAAGTAGACAAATTAGACATGAAGAATTAGAGGCCAATCACTCTTCTTAATGTCTCATACAAGATAATTACTAAGATACTAGCCCTCAAGTTAAGTGACATTTTTCCTGAGATCATTAGCCATACCCAGACAGGTTTCATAAAGGGTAGATTTATCCTTGAAAATTTAATAACAAGTTGGGAGGGTCTGCACTAGGCCAATCAGACTAATCAACAAGCAGGCATCGTCCTATTAGATTTCGAGAAAGCCTACATTAGAATTGAATGGTCCTTGTTCAAAATGCTCAGAGCTATGGGTTTTCCTGACTTTTTCTGCAAAATGGTTGAAATGTTATTTGCGGATACCTATGCACAAGTGGAAGTAAATGGTGAGTTGTCTCCTCCATTCAAGATGGAGAGGTCCATAAGATAGGCTTGTCCTCTGGCACCATCTCTCTTTGTCATTGCTTCAGATGCCCTTTATTATATTCTAAGAATTGAACTTATAAGAAGAAAAATGGAAGCTATAATGTTGCCTAACTAGGATTGATTATTGAATGTTCAATTTCTGGATGATACAACTCTCTTCCAAAACGTTAATGAGCAAGAGTTCAGAACAATGGGAAAAAGACTAGACCTTTTCTGCCTGGCTTCAGGAGCAAAAATCTCTGCTTCTAAATCAATTCTTTAAAATGGGATGAAAACAGACCCAATTGGCTCTTATTAGATAAATGGCAATGGGTTGGGCCTACTAAACAAGTTAGATTTTTAGGCATCCCTTTCACAATCAGTCCTAATTTGAAGCAAATGAGGATTTGGCTATTTTCTAAATTAGAGAAAAAATTAAAAAATTGGAATAAGATGTATCTTTCACTGGCAGGTAGAATGCAAGTATGCTAAAAAAATTTCGCTGCATATTCTATGTTCTACTCTTCCATGTGGCTATTTGCAAATTATCAGTTTAAGACAATTCATAAAGTACTAAGAGGTTTCCTCTGGTCTGATGGAAAAGGGATGTCTAAAAATCATCTTGTATGCTGGGATTGGTACTGTGTCTCTAAGGGATTGGGGGTTTGGAACTAAAGAACTTGATATTTCGTGGCCTTGACCTCATAGCTAAGTGGATAATTAATTCCTTGTCTGGTAATGAGCCATGGAAAGTCTTGGTGAGGAATAACATTGATAATTTTATGCAAGCTAGGAAGAAAGGTTGGTGCTCTGTTAACTTCTATGATGCCTTGTTGGGAGGGTTTCAAGTCAAGCCAAGGGGTTTTGTGGTCTTTAGTAGTATCTGGAAGGCATGGGAAGAGGTCAGAGAGCTTATTGTGGACAAAGATGCTTTTTCTTGGAACAAAAGAGTTAGCTGAGGTCAAAGATCCATTTGGTGGAACACTATATACAAAGGCAGGCCTCTAGCCCTCCTCCAAGGGTGCTTTGCTAGGAGATGTAATAATAGAGGCCTTTCTAATCTTGAGGACCTATTTGAAAATGGTGCCCCCAAGAATTGGTTATCTATTAAGGAGCAGTACAAGTTGGAAGATAGTTTATACATGACCTTTTCTACTTTAACAAAAGCCTTGATATGCAATGTTAGTTTAGATGTTACTAATGTGGGGGAAGAGTGGGTTATAGAGTTGAAATGGAAGGATGGTGCTGCTATCTCTGCTATCACTCCAAAAATGATTTATAAGATGCTTGCTGATTCTGATGCTATCCTCCTCCACATTAGCAATGCTTGGGCTGACACATCAAACATTAAAGAAATTCCTAAAATGCTTAAACTACTTTGGTCTAAGACACTCGAACCCAAAAAAGTAGCCTTTAAATGGTTATTACTGTTAAATAAGTTATCTTTATGCCTAGATAATGTGGTTTTCCCATTGTGCAATGTTATTGAGTCTATCTCCCATATATTTTTTGACTATGTTTATGTTAAATTTGTGTGGTCTATTTTTAAGGGGAACATTGAACTATGGAATACCAATGTAGTTGAAATTAGGCATGAGATTCTATATAGCTTTGTTAGAGGTCTAAATTCAAAGGCTAATTATTTTTGGTTTATATTGTCTAATGAAATTTTATGGTTCCTATGGAAGAAAAGAAATGATGAGAGGTTTCAGGGCAAGGAGAGGGATCTCACTGAGAGTCCTTAGAATCTCATACAGGGACCATATGCTATAAAGAAGATATCAGTGTTACAGACTTTGGAGCAAGAACTTAGAGAAGATTCAATCAGAGATTCTTCAAGCATTACTTGAGTTTTCAGGAAGTATACAGTAGGATGAAGCAAAAGGCAAAGGAAGAGAGCCTTCTTTACAAACACTAGGAAAAGTCAAGGCAGAATTACAGTTTAGATACAGAATAGCTAAAGCTTTCCCTAAGAATTGGTTCCTTTCTAGGAATTGATGAACATAATAGTAGCAATAATAGAGATCATATTTGGGATAAGGAACCAGAACGGTTTGATGATCCAAGAATTAGGAATGTTTCTTCAGAAGAATCAAAACAGGGGACAGAATTGGATGACAACCAAGGGATGTTCTATCTTTACCAGGAAGCTGCAGATGAGCTAGACTCATGGCATAAGAGAGAGGTGACTGAAGAACAGGTGATAGCTGAGGAGAATGCAAAGGTACAAGAATCAAAACATGAGCAAAACCATAGTGAAGGCAATGCTAGTATTCAGGGCCCTGTGAGTTTTGTTGTAGGAAATTAATTGTTGTTTGCCAAATCATTCTTAGTAAGTAGACTAAGGGATTCAAATGAAGTGTTTTGTCCTTAATATATGCTCCAGTTTTAAGATGTATAAAACTTTTAGTATGTATTAGGAACTTTTAGTGTTTTTTGGATTGGCAAAGCAACAACTAAAATTTTGAGTGGTTTTCTTAACAACGTAGTTGTAACTTCTATTTACTTTGAATATATTGGTGCTAGATTTAATAGGCTTTGTAAACTTTAGTTTTATACCTAAGTAAATATTTTAATGTTATTTTATTTTTACGAAATTAAATTATTTTTGAGATTTCAATTTTTAATTTTATTTATGCAAGACATTTCAAAACGAGTTTACATAAATTTTTCCTTATAAATTAGGCAGACATTTCAAATCTCCACATAATACAAATATGTAAGCTTTGTAAAGTTTAGTTTTATAGTTAAGGAAATATTTGTATCATTTAATAGGCTTTGTAAAGTTTAGTTTTATACCTAAATAAATATTTTAATGCTATTTTATTTTTAGGAAATTAAATTAGTTTTGAGATTTCAATTTTCAATTTTATTTGTGCAAGACATTTCAAAACAAGTTCACATGAATTTTTTACTTATAAATTTAGTTCTGGAAATATAATAGTTACAAATTTGAAATGATAAACAATTCTTTATCTTTAGAAAAAAATATTATTAAACCACAATATTAGATTAATTAAAATAATTAAAATCATGTTCTCTAAAAGTACTTACTATTATTACTTAAACAAAAAAATTAAGTGACTAAGATAAAATACTGCAATAATCTAAATATGAGTATGTTATTGTTATTATATTGTGTAATTATTCTTCAAACTTACAATATTTTAATGCATTTTAAATTTTAATAATATTCAATATTATTAAAATTTAATATGTTAGGTAGACATTTCAAATCTCTCCACACCCAACTAAGGTTAGGGTTCTAGACATTTTATTTTATTCTATAGGTTTTGTAAAGTTTAGTTTTATAGTTAAACAAATATTTTAGTCCTATTTTCTTCTTACCAAACTAGATTATTATTGAGATTTCAATTTTATTTACCCAAGACATTTCAACAATCTTCAAAAATTATTTTTTCAATTATTGGAATGCAATTTGTCTATACAACCAATACCTAACAAACAAAAAAATTACAACTAAACAAATACTATATACAACCAATAGCTAATCAACAAAAAAATTTACAACTAAACAAATACTATAATAACAACACTACAAGGCAAGTACTGGCCACTACCCAAGGTTACAAAAGATTTATATAAAAACACTTTCATGATTTCCTTTGTCATCTTCTCAGTTCTCTAATCTACTACTTATTCTATCTGTTTCACTTCTTATTCGGATCAAAACACCTATGATCTTGCTTCATATCTTCACATAATTGTTGTTATTGCTGCCGTGTAACAAATCATTATCCTTCATTTATATCCTCTACAAGCCTTCAAATCATTATCATGTCAGCTTACTTGCAACGGCTAGTATGAAACGTGTAGACACGGATATGAAAGTTCTATTGCTCCGCTTGTGCATAGAACTTTGTGCCAATCAATATGAAGGTTGGATAGGTCCTATACTTCCTTGAATAATGTTCCTTTAAGCTACACAAGTCACAAAATTGCTTCAGAAGTCAAAGCAATTTAAACTTCACTGAGCACTGTGGGCTCTGCTCTATGAAAACAGGAAAAAATAGGTAATCTTGTGATAGCATATCTTTCCAGAATCAAACCCAAATAATCTGAATAAATAATCAGAATGTTCGTTGAAGCTAGTGATTATTTATTAATTGTATGATTATTTATTAATTGTATGACAAGAACAAATGTTTTTAAAAAGGGCTAAAAATACATTTTTCTTATTATTACGCTAGCTTAACTAAGGAGAGCTCTATCTCTACGGAATCGACGTAACCAAAACCTGGCAATCTTTTTGCAATAATACAAATGAGAAAAGTTTCGAACAACATTTTTTATCAAAACACCATAAAATCCATTTGCAACTCTTGTTTGTCATTCTTATTTTTTAAAACCTGCAATTGTGGTCGAATTTCAGCGAATTATCAACTGTAAAAGTTATTCCGGTTTACTTTATGGCTGAGAAAATGGAGAGAATAAATTTCAGCGTTGACATACCTAAGACGGAATTCATTTTAGATTACAGATTCAACAACAATGCTTTATTGAAAGAAGCATTTGAATCCTATCACCGACTAGAATTCCTTGGAGATGCAGTATTAGAGTTTGTGATGGCCATATACGTATACAATACTTTTCCAACATTAGATAAAGGAAAATTTGTTCGGTTAGTTAAAACAAATGTGCGAAATGATGTCCTTGGAAAGATTGCTATAGAACATGAGTTTCACAACTTCCTATTAGATAAGGATACCAAAAATAGGGTAAGCTAGATTCATTGGAATATTTTAAAACTCCTTATTTAATCGATATTGATTTTCATGATTGATATGTGTTTTTACAGGCTAATGAATACCTCGAAGCTATCACAGACAAATCTAAATCTGATTGCAATCTGAAGCCTCCAAAGGTTCTTGCAAATGTTATTGAAGCCATAGCCGGTGCTGTGTATGTGGATACTGAATTTTCATTTGATAGAATTTGGAAAGTAAGGAAATATTCTATTTTAAAAAAAACAAATTTATAGACTTTTAATTGAAGTAGTAAATTTCATTTAAATGTTGGAAGTATAGTTATACACTAAAGGTACATCCAAAATCAGGTCACCCAACATCATCAACAATAAAAAGATACCGTTTCCATTGATACAGTAAAACATAAATATGCAATGAAAAACATAAATATGAAAAATACAATGAAATACGTATTAGTTTTTAATATGTAATGTCCACTAGTGTATTGAACTCCTTACGAAAAATGCAATGAAATACATATTATTTTTGTACATTTAAAGTCCACTGTATTGAACTCCTTGTGTTTAATAGTGTATTACAAACCTCCCGAATGTTTATAGGTGTTCCAGCCTTGGATGAGTGCATTGCTAACTCCAGAGAACAAATGCAATGAACATAGTACTGATGTGTCTAGTTCCATATAAACCCCTTCTTCAAGCGAAACAGGAGTGATGAAAGAAACACAGAGTTCAAAAGAAAAACAAGTGTCCGCACAGTGCAAGTGTGATGAAGTGAAAATGTTTATTGCGAATTTAATCCCTAAATTCTCTAATCCTTCATATAAGTCTAATGTCTTGGATGAGATAGAACAAAAACTAAACTACAATTTCAAGAGTAGAAAATTGCTGAAAGATACATTTTGTCAGCGTTTGGAGATACTAACTCTCAACGTTTTTAAACGATGCAAGATATGCGATGAAGCCTTTGAATCAGAAGGTCTGAAATCTTATGAAAAAATGGAGTTCCTTGGGAATTTGTTCCTCAAGGTAGCAATAACAATATATTTATACAATAAGTATCCCCACGATCAACCAGGCATTTTGAGTCGCTGTAGTTAAATTAGAAGTTCATAAGCATCTTACGTTTGCAAATAAATTACTCGAAGATAAGGTAACTCTTTAAAATATTTGATCTAGGTTTGGAGAATGATTAATTCTTATTTTAAGGAAATCCACACTTGGTGTTATGTAGGTGAAAAAATTCATTAAAGACATCGAAGACAATTGTAACGATGTGAATCCACCCTCAGTTTTGGTTAATATAGTTGAATCAATAGCAGGCTCAATGTTTATTGATAGCAGTGCTGGGTTAATGGAGAACATCAGCTCTTGTGTGAACGAAGTTTGGGAGGTACAAAATGAACACAATTGCATATTCTGTTTTTTCATTGTAAAATTCATTTTCTTTGGTATGCACCTGAAGGGTTTTGATTTGTTTGGGCAACCTCAATGGGCTATTATTAACCTCTGCATAGTTTTTAGTTTTAAACTAGATCAAATATTTAGTATTTTTAAGGTTAAAAATAGATTTTATTGAAGGCTATTCTTAAATATTAAATGATTTATTAAATAATTATTTGTCTTATAAATATAATATAATTATTTACTAGATTCTAACATGAATGAAATGCAAAATTACTAGTAATTTTTGCCTATTAAAAAGGATCTTTCAACAAGTAAACAGTGTTGCATTAAGTACAAGATATCAACTATTAAACACTACAGTCTTTCCACCTTTCATCTTTTATTGTACTAATTTCTTTTTTTTTTCAGTCCAAATCTTAAGATTTCATTCACCTAATAAAATATTGTGTATGCTGACACAATCTTTACTTTTATTTCTCTGTAAATACTATATTGTTTGTAGAAGCTCAAGATTTTGTTAGAACCACTAGCCACTCCAGAGACATTGGAGAGGAATCCCATTTCTGAACTTCAGGAATTATGTCATAAAAAGCGTAAGCGTGTTGAGTACAAAGACCATAAAGTGACTGGAGAGGAAAAGATAGCTGTGGAAGTACTTATAGATGATGTGGTGGCTGGAAGGGCTGAAAATATAAAGAAAGAAGTGGCAAAGAAAAGTGCTGCAAGAAAAGTTCTCAAACATTTTAAAAGCGGAATGGAACCAAAATTAAGTGAATAACAAAATTTGTATGAAATACAGTAGGTTGAATGTTTCTCTGTGGTTTTCTTTGCACTATGAATCACTGAACAAGCTTTTCTTCTGGTTTTCAAGTCCATGGACATGGTTTCGTTACAAAACTTTTTGACAATATGTTCAATGCTATTTTTCGAGGGGAGCAAAGCTCAGCAACATTGGTCTATCAAACCCACGTTGCCGAATTTATCATATTAAAATAATAATTATTTTGAAGAGTATATTTTCCAAATTTTTAATATAGATGTATTTTAGATATTTGGTCTAGTAATATTTAATAGTAATATTTAAGGTTACAAATGAATCTTGTATAAAAAATTAAGTTTGTGGTAGTTAGGATCAAGCTCACAAGGCTCAAATTGGGTCATAAAGTTTTTGAGATAAGTTCAAACATTGAAACATTTGTTTCATCTAGACAATAAATTATTTCATAAAAGTGAAGTGATTCAAAACAATATCAACATTATTTATTCACAATTGATTCTAAAACTAAATTCTATCCATTTATTTAATCCTTTAAATGCCCTATGATTTTACTCTAGGTTTTCGTCCTTCTATCTTATTAAGGTTTTAGATCTGAGTTCTCTCACACTCTTATACGACTTACAATTTCACTATAGGGTTTCATCCTTATATCCTATCAAATATTATATCTAAGGGCAAGGCTATAAAGGGGCTAAGCCTTATCATGTCAATAGATTTTGTGACACCTTGATTTGAGCTTGATTTGAGCTATATTATGGAAAAAGATATAGTAATGTTCATTTACAATCTTTCACTACAATATGTATAGATTAAACATGTGAAATCATATCCAAATTATTTCCATAAACCTTTAAGGGATCATCCCATCCTATTTTGATTATCTGATGACATAAATCTTGAAATAAGGGCTTGTAAATTATTTACTTAGATGTTCCCAAATGGATAATGAGCTTATAAACAATTATTGCATTTTCTTATAATCCTTATGTGGTAATCTCAAACATCAAACATCATATTGATGACGATGAAATTCTTTTCTTGAGGCACTTCTACCTACTCTTAAAAAAAAGTACACTTGATTAATTTTATACGTATTCATTTAAAGAATTGTGGAATGAAATTTATTGCGCCTAAAGAACTCGAGTATAGTTTATCATCTTCCACATCCTCTAACATTTCTAAGTTCTAAAACTCAAATATATTTTAAAAAGTCAATGATATTATATAGAAAAGAGATAATGTGCATCCAGGGAATAATAATTATGGAGCCAATACTTTTATTTGGATAAATGTCTTAAATTTAATTAAGAAAATATTTATAAAGATTTTACAAAATTTATATGATACTCTTATTAATATGCTCATTTCACTTTGGATACTTTGCATATTCACAAGGAACTTCCTATTGTTGATATACTATTTAGCTATGAATATCTCTGAAGTGAGAAAATTTGGGATTGTTCAAGATCATATTAACAAGTATGATCATAGAATACTAATGTATTGTCATAGGCTTATGCAATACGAATATTGTGGAGTTAGAGTATTGTTTCGGGTGGTAATGTCTCATAGCTTACTATTGATACGGAAGAAACTACATGATGTATGGCTAAGAATTGGGTATTCTATTACGAATAAAGAGTCTTTAGAGTATGTATGGTAGTGTAGGTCTACATGTAACATTATTGGAATGCATGCTATTAGGACATGTTGATGGGTGTTTTTGTACACAAACAACATAGATAAAATACCAAGTACTTATGCTTCTATGAACTCAACCTAGTACTCAATTAAATTTCTATTCTTCTTCTCATTTGATCCACACTATTCTCCTCTACTCTTTCTCATTACTAGTGGATAGGTATTATTTAAAAATACCATGGTAGGTTTTCATATTTCAAAGTCATGAGAACCCTTCACCTATATAAACCCCTTAAAAGAAGACATTGTCACTTGCACAACACACCCCATTTCCACTTAAAATCAAACTCAAACTCATTTGAGGGTAAGAGTCTTTTTTACATATTAATTTCTTGAATCATGGAGTACATATTAGATCATATATTTCTAAATAGGTAGAGTCAATCTTCAATATACAAGATATCTAATAGAGATAGACAAAAATACCCTACTACCTCATGTAAAAAATTTGCAACCACCAAACTTATCCACAAGAATTTGATCTCAATTAAATTTTTAAACAATTGCGCTTGCCACAAATACTTGATTTTGTTTACATGAGATTATCTCTAATTTTCATTCAACTCTTATATTCGACCATCAAATCTATTGAATCATAATCCACCGAGTTAGATTGACCATTTATATGTTTACACCAATTGTCATAGGCCTCCTTGAGATCCTCACTCATTGGAATATTGAAATACCAACTACCCATATCCAATAACTCCGCCCACTACTCATTTATCATGACACTCAAATTTGAAAGCACCATTGGTGTATTAAGATGTTCTCACCACCTTTATACTTTTTCACACAACATTGAGAGGATATTTCTTGCACTAGATAACTATGTGAGGACCAACACCCATATCTATAACTTATTAATAAACCAACCACATGTAGACATTGATATATCAATATCACTAATGAGTTCTTTAGAATAATATAAAATAATTTGAGCCCATCACATGTATCACAACCTACGATTACACTACTACACCACAAGAACACTAAGAACACACATCTTTGGGTCCATAAGATCTCTAGTGCATATCTTTCTAGCCAATTGTAATAACCACATGATATCCCCCTATGACATGTAGTAGTAGTCAATCAAAATGATCCAAGGGTCCTCAAGGCCCATCCTCTTTCAAACATAAAATGAGGCTAGGGAACTAGAGAGTTGTACATCCCAAATGAGACGACTGGTTATTGTAACCCTACACTAACATATCACAAACCTTTTACCAAGATCTTCATTGGGCATCAGATCATCCACATCATTTTAAGATCATATGACACATTACTCTAGAATGACATCACCTCCATACACAAGGGCTCATGGGACTACCACACTACTCCACACTAGAACATAGTGAATGCAAATACTCCTGGACACCAAAAGTAAAGAAGGGGCTTGTTGACTTGTGAAAATACACATGTTAAAATTAAGAGTCAGAGAAACCAAATCCTCTCTTGAAAGAAGACTAAGAAGCATCCCAAAGGTCTCAAGTCAATACATCTTGGTATTTCTATAAGGAAGCTATGTTAATGGAAAAAAATCCTACACTAATCTTGAGAGGAGGTATTGAAGGTACAAGACAACTAAGGGGGGGGTTAATTAGTTGTATCAAAAAATTTAACTTCTCTTTAATAAAATCACATTCACATTCACTTTCTTTAACCCCTTAATCTATTGTGAAGATTAAACATGAAATGCAGAATTAAAACCTAAACACATTAACACCATACACACATGAACACATAAATTTTATGTGGAAAACCCTAAAAGGGAAAAACCATGATGAGTGTTAGCTCACAATATAATGTAGTAAAAATATGAAATAACAAAATAGGCTCAGTGTCCAAAACAATGCTCACAACAAAAAGGCTCACTGCCAAGTGGTGGCTCACTGCTGAGGGGTGGCTCACTTCCAAGATGGGTGGCTCACTGGGCCATGAAATGGTATGATAGCATCTACCACATGCTTGAGTTGAATTCTAATGAAGTGCAATACACATCACCTTCCCTGCCTCACAACACAATAACTTTCATCCTTGCATCTTCACACACACGTACTTTACACATGGATTCATAACATTTATTTATATGAGTCATCAACCTTGGAACATACATCAAGGTTGGCAATACAATCTACAACTTGTGGAACAGTCTCCAAGGTCAGCAAACATACATAATTTGAATTAGGTTTGAACCTAAATATCCCACAAGGAATGAAGGTGAGCCACTTTACACTTTAGCTTAGACCTAAATCTGTCCATGCATGCTATGCAACACTTACATGATCATCAAAATATCTCCTTAATCACCGCAATCATCCAAGGTTGGCCAACCAACACAAACACTTAAACTTCTTGATCACACACTTTCATGATCACCTCCATAACTTGAAAACCTTATACAATACTTTAACACACTCTCAAAACATCCACGAACAACATAAATTCACCAGAGAACTAACAAATTCAGGTACAACAAATCTTACTTGAAGACAATTCACAAACTACTCACAAACAATACTGTCAAGCTTTGCTACTTAATAAAATAGCTTTTTGGAGCACCAAATCACAAATGCTTTGAATACAAGATAGATTTGTACCTTATAAATACTCATCTAGAATCGCAAGACCTAAAACCAAACTATGGAGAAATGTGGACGAAAATACTTTCTCCCAATCATACTGTAAACACTGTTAGACATAGTCTTCAAACTGGTGACCATAACTTTCACAGTAGAGCATTTCGGAGCACCAAACTGTGGATTTAACATCTACAACTGGTTCTCTAAAACATATCCAAATTCCATTTTCTAGTCTTCAGTACAGAATAAATGTAGAGCAAAAATTCAGATAGTATCCTATAAGCAAGAATACATCCTCACAACTTTGTCTTCAGTATGAACCAAAATTGTTCAAAAGAACTTGGAAACTCAATATCAAGAACATATTCTTATCATCTTTAGCACTTATACAACACAATACAAAGAAACTAACTCATCAAAATCAACTAACAAAGCAAGAGCACAGTTGACACTAATGACAACACAAACATGTTGACATCAATGACAACACTGATTAGCACTTACTTCCAACAAGAGGGTTATGCAAAACTTTTTAAATCTTTTTAATAGTTAAAAAAATTATAAAAAATAAAATAGAAATAGAAATCATACCATAACACAAGGATTTACATGGAGAAAATCCTTTCAAAAGAAAACCCCACACTTATAAAGTAGCTCAATATATTATTCAGAAATCTTAATAAGATTATAATATACTTGCAAAGAAATTTTTTTAGGAGTATCACCAACTAGACATCTGGAGGTAACTTAACAACATCTATAAGACTCTCATACACAACCTCCATCTCAAGCACCTAATATATAGGATATACAATACATGCAACTATCAAGTGGTAATTAGAAAACCATGAGCTAAAACCACCCAATAGTGGCACCCAAATATTAGGGTTCCATTATCTCCAATCACAAGTGTCTTATGATGTGTCATAATGTGCATCATAAGTTGGTCAACATATGAAACTCCCCCTTACAATTTTTTTTTGTGTCTAACATATTTTTATATTTTCCAATACAGGAGGTGCAACTTCCAAAGGCCATAACTTTTAATTTGGGAGGCTAATTCGACCCTTTTTTAAAATTTGTATAGCTCAAAGAGAACTACACATTGGGCATCCTATAACTAGAGTTGAAAAATATAAATTTTTATTTTTCCCAAATGTCAACTCTATAGCTTTAAAATTGATTTTATTCAATTTTATAGCTGAAAAATGACACTTTTTGTAATTGCAATGTTGAGATGCTTTTCTCAATATTCACCAACTTGTCAAACACCTTCCAAGAGGAAAGAAGGGAGTATCAACACCAATATCTAATTTATATGGGCCAAAATGCCTAGACTCTAAACACCATCTAAACTTTTGTGTGAACATAGGCTTAGTTAATGAATCTACAAAATTCATCAAAGTCTCTACCTTAACTAGTTTCACCTTTCTATCCTCGACCATATATCTATTATAATGATATCTTACGTCAATGTGCTTGGTTCTGGCATAAAATGTAAAGTTCATAGCTAGGTATATCACACTCTAAATATCACAATATATGATTATTGCACCATGTTTTATCACAATATCTAAACACAATCTCTTAAGCTAAATGGCTTCTTTACAAGCATGGGTAGCAACCATATACGCAACCTTAGTATTGGAAAAAGAAAACCACAGCCTATTGCTTACTCATATAACTAATTACTCCACCAAATAAATTAAATCTATAAGCATTGGTGGATATTCTACTATCAACATCACTTCCCTAGTGTAAATCCACATAACCTTGAATATCAAGGGAATGCCTATCTCCTATCAACATACCATTATAACAGAAGGAATACTTTGAGATATCCCACAAATATTTGAAGAATCTCTTAAATATATCCCAATGTACTCTACTAGGATTAGACATATATTTGGAAAAAAACTCATTGCTTGGGAAATGTCTAATCTAGTACAAACCATATCATACATCAAACTTCCAGCTGGTAAGGTACAATGCTCATATCTTCCATCTCTGATGGGGATGTTGGATATTATGGACTAGGTAACTTTGTATAACTATAAAAAGAACACACAATGGTTTAATATGTTAAACCTTTGCGAAATTGAATTGATATAGAACTACATGACAAAATGTTTTGGAAACAAAATTTTAGATCTTATTGATTCTAATGTATTAAGTATTATAAATGTTCCTTCCATTGGAAAATCTATATATAATGTTTCATTTATTGATGATTATAGGAAAAGGACATGGGTATATTATTGAAAGAATAAATTTGATGTTTTTAGTTGATTTAAAGAATTTAAAGCAATGGTTAAGTTGCACAAAAAGCTATAAATGCAGAGAGAATGCAGAGAGAATGAGTTCACACTTATCTAGTTATTAATCTATTGATTATAAACCAATCAATAGATAGAATTAGTTTTCTTGTCAGGAAAATTTGATTTAAATTTATACTTTTCCTATGTCAACATGATAATTTTTTAACAAAAAATTATAAAAAAATAATTTATCTGTATTGTGATTGGCTGAAAAAGATGACCTCTTCTTTGCCCATTGTCAGAGAGTGCAACAAAAAGCTGTAAATGCAGAGATAATTTTGGTTTGAGGGTAGGATGTTGTAAGTAAACAAATTATGAACACAAATTTTGTCTCCCACTAGCTAAGTCATGCCTAAATGGATGGCGATAATTATGAGAGGGAAGAATCATCAATTTTTATGAATTTAATTTTTTATTTCATTAGCTAAACTAAAAAATTACTTTTGCCAAACGGACAAAGTTATAATATTAATAATACTATTAAAAATATAGGATTCTACACATTTTATTTTATGAAATTAGATTATTTTATGGATTTCAATTTTATTTACTCAAGAGTTAAAAATCTAGTATTTCAAGTTTATTTACTAAAAAGTTAAAAATCTACAGTATCATGAAAAATATTTTGCCATGTTATTACATTTTTTATTTTAACACATTTTAAATTATCATAGTATTAATATTATTATATTTTAATATCTTAAATAGACATTTCAAATCTCTATACACTCAAGTAGGGTCAGGGCTCTCCACATAATATAAATATGCAATAGTTAAAGAAATATTTGTGTTGAACATGATGATATTTTAGTAGAGATATAGGAAAAATAGTAGAATCACCAGGGGCTGCACAAGGGTTCTCTGATCCTCTAATGTGCTTCTCTCTGGGATCCTTTTTTGTTCTTTAAAATCTCTTAGACAATCTTGATTCCATCGTAATCTTTCTCTGCTCTGAACGTTTTCATTGACAATTCTCCATTGTGGCTTGCAGGGTATTATTTGCTATAATATAGTCATATATGTTTTTGTCCAGTGTATTTATTAAAAAACTTGTCTTGCTATTTCTCCCGCCTTGTGTCTGCGTCATCTAGGTGTCACCCAGGCATTGCTTGGGGAGGGTGTCGGAAGAGGTATTGTGAAAAATCTATTGCAGCTACTGATTATTAATTTCCTATCTTATAAGATTATTTGACTGTCAAAAAATTAATTAATTTACAGCAAATATTAAATAATAACACAGCTGCAACTTCACGGAAAAATCACGGAGATAGAAAAATAAAATCAACACAAGATTTTGGACAAATTGTCCCTGGAAAAATCCCGAAGGGAAAACTAGTACTGCAGATGAGGAACTTTATTAAATCAAATCAAGAGATACATAGACTGCTTGCCTCTTACTGGCAGAGCTCCGGCAATGATCTCCTCTGGAAATTCTTCTCCCAATTTCTCCTATAGAAATTCCACTATTGCTGTCTCGAATGCTATCGCTGCGCCCTTGCTCTCATTGCAAATCAATTTGCTATCACCGCAAATTTATTTATTTGCTATCGCTGCAAATACTTCTTGGATCTATGTTCTCCAAATGCCTATTGATCTTCTTTTATAATCCCCTCATTGAAAACCAATGGCCATGATTTAATCTTAATCAATGGCTATGATTAATTAGACTCTAAACCCTAATATCTAGAAGTCTCTCGAGAAATCAATTATCTAGGTATGGAGATAATTATTCCAGCTGTGTTTCCAGCCTCGTAATCACCACCTGAGACTAGAACACCTGTCCAAGCTACATTTAAAATTAACACTCCCTCTTAGCGAGGAAGGTGTTCTGCATAACACCCAACTTACCTCTAAAGAAGATGAATTTTGCCTTCCCCAATGCCTTTGTCAAAATATCTGCTACTTGCTGATCTGTAGGTATATACTATAGCTAAACAACACTCCACTATACACAATCCCTGATGAAATGATATCTGATGTCTATATGCTTAGACCTATCATGAAACACTGGATTCTCAGATAATCTGATGCAACTCTGATTATCACAGTGTATCACTGTAGTCTCAACCCTCTGACCAAACAAGGCTACCAGCAACTTCCGAAGCAATATAGCCTCACACATTGCCATGCTAGCTGCTATGTATTCTGCTTCTGCAGAATTCAGAGCCACGGACTTTTGCTTCCTATTGTACCAAGAGACAACTCCTGATCCCAAACTAAAGCAGCACCCTGAAGTGCTTTTCCTGTCCACCGCACTACCTGCCCAATCTGCATCAGTATAGCCTATCAACTTGCTACCATCACCTCGAGCATATCTGATCCCATACTCGATTGTACCACGCAAATACCGCAATACATGCTTTGCCTCTATCCAATGCACTCTCTTCGGCTCAACCATGAACTGACTAAGAGAGTTTACTGCAAAGGATATATCTGGCCTAGTGTTGACCAAATACATGAGAGATCCAATCAACATCCTGTATAAGGTGGGGTCTACATCCTTTTCCTTGGATGTGTCTACCTTCTTCCAATTCGTGATCATAGGTGTAGACATGGCTCTGCAATCTTGCATCTCAAACCTCTTCAAGATTTCAATGCAGTATTTCCCTTGTCCAAGGAAAATCTCTCCATCTGTCTGCCACACTTCCATGCCTAGAAAGTAGTGCATAAGCCCCAAATCCTTCATCTCGAACTCTGCTGCAAGGTCCCTCTTGCACTCCTCTATAAGCCCCAGTGAACCTGTTAAAAACAAGTCGTCCACATATAGAACAAGAATGAGAATTTCACCCCCAACCACCAAGTAGTAGAGGTTAGCATCCGCCTCACTCTTCACAAAGCCTATTCCCTGCAAGTATCTATCAATGCGCTCATACCACGCCCTAGGAGCCTGCTCGAGTCCATACAAAGCTTTCTTCAATCTGCACATGTGGGTTTCGCTGCTGTGTGCTACAAAGCCCTCTGGTTGTTCTATGTATACCTCTTCTAACAATTCACCATTAAGAAATGCCGTCTTGACATCCATTTGATGGATCTGCCATCCCATATGCGCTGCAAGTGAGATTACGGCTCGTATAGAAGTATACCTGGCCACTGGAGCAAATGTCTCCTCATAGTCTATTCCCTCCTTTTGAGAGAACCCCTTGGCCACAAACCTTGCCTTGTATTTTTGATGCTACCATCTGCACCATGCTTAATCTTATAGATCCAGCGTGATCCAACCACTGCCCTATCTGTCGGTCTAGGCATAACCTCCCACACATCATTCTGCATTATTGAGGTATATTCCTCAACCATCGCATCTTGCCACACCTGTTGCTGTGCAGCCTCCTGATAGCTAGAAGGCTCACTATCTACCAACTGACTAACCAATGCCACATAGTCATTATACCTAGCTGCTTGTTTCCGCTATCTATTACTCGTCCTAGGAGCTCCCACAAACTCCTGAGTATCCTTATGTGTCTGTTGAACCTCACGGTTCCTCCTGTCAACTATAGAGGATGAAATATCAAACTCCATATCTTCTTGATGCATCTCTTGGATTTGCTGTATCTGTTGCTCCATACTCTGCGAACTCTCAGCACCTAAGCCTGTGCTTGTACTAGTAACTGTACTCGTGCTTCGCTGCCCCTGTTCTGGTTGAACAATCCTTGGAGCTTCTGTTGGCTGCTCATTCTGATCATCTGCTGGCAAATCTCTGGACCTCCTATATGCCTTGTCCTCCATGATTTTGACATCACGCCTGACTATAATCCTCCTGGTCCCTGGAATAAATATCTGATATGCCTTTGAGGTCTCGCTGTACCCCACAAAGTACCCTCTCTCTGCAGTCTGATCTAACTTGGAACGTGTAGCCCCTGGAATGTGACAAAATGCCAAACTCCCAAATATCCTGAAGTGACTAACATCTAGCTTCTTCCCTGAGAATGCCTCCTCTGGTGTCATCTTGCCCAATACCTTATGTGGAACCCTGTTCTGTATGTATACTGCTGTATTGCATGCCTCTGTCCATAAGTATCGTGGCATATCTTGGTCATACAACATAGCCCTTGCTGCCTCCGATATAGAATGATTCTTCCTCTCAGCAACCCCATTCTGCTGCGGGTTGTAAGGAACGGTCCACTCTCTCTTGATTCCTTCCCTGGTACAAAACTCCTAGAACTCTTTCCCTTTGTACTCGCCTCCATTGTCTGACTAAAGAACCTTTACCTTCCTACCTGTCGAATTCTCCACAAGAGCTTTGAACTCCTGGAAGTGACTGAAGACCTCATCCTTGGTCTTCAAGAAGTATATCCAGGTCTTCCTGGAGAAATCATCAATAAAAGTAACAAAGTACTCATATCCTCTGAGAGACTTCGTTGACATTGGTCCACATATATCTGAATGTACTAGATCAAGAACCCCCTTGGATCTGGTGTCACTCCTTGGAAAAGCTGCTTTCACAAACTTCCCCAATACACATCCCTTACATACATCATCATGCTCTGTGCTCACATCTGGAACACCTGTCACTGTCTCATGAAGCAATTTGAGTGCTCCATGATGTATATGGCCCATCCTTCTATGCCATAGCTCTCCTTGATCTCTAGGATTACTGCTGCTCACTAGTGCCTTAGGAGTATCAAACTGCAACCTATAAAGTCAGCCGCTCCTAACTCCAATAGCTATGGGTGATTTCCAATCCTTATGCTTGATTAAAACATGCACCCCTCTAAAGAGTACATTGTAGCCTTTATCCTGAAGGACAGATACGGAAATTAGATTCATGCCCAAGCCTGGCACATACAACACATCATGAATGGAAATAGGCTTGCCATTCTCCCTCTGAAATAGAACAGTCCCTCTCCCAACTGGATTGCACTTGGACTTGTTCCCCATCTGAATCTGGAATCTGATGTCCTCCTCCTTGTATCTGGAGAAGTACTCCCTAACTCCTGTCATATGAAATGATGCCCCACTGTCTATATACCAAACACCCTATGAGGTTGAGCTAGTCAGGCAAGCTATGAGTGCAAACTCATCCTCCATTCTACTAGAAAGCTCATCTACACTTGCTGAAGCTGCCATCTGCTTCTTGCCCTTCTTTTCATTTTTCTTCCTTTGTGGGCAATCACTGACATAGTGGCCGAACTCATGACAGCCATAGCATTTGATCTTAGATAAATCCTTCTTCTTCTCACTTTTTGGATTTGATCCTTTGCCAGACCCCTTCTTCGCTTTCCCTTTTCCTGCTAGGGCAACGTTTTCCTGTTCCACCTCACTTTTCTGACTATTACTGCTGGTTCCATTGACAAGACTTAGTCTAAGCTCCTCCTGAGTGAAGTCACTCCATAGTCGATCCCAACTCGGTAAGGTGTCTCGTCCATTAATAACTTGAACAAAGACATCCCACTACTTAGTAAACCCATTCAGGGCTATTCGTACTAGCTCATCATCCTTTGGTTTGTCTCCAACAGCTGCCAATTCATCCTTGACAAGTCTAAGTCTGGTGAGGTAACTTGTGACGTCTTCTCCCTTATTCATCCAGGTATTCCTTAACTTTTCTCTGAGAATCAGCTTTCGGTTAAGGGTAGCATTCTAGTACAGATTCATAATGGCGTCCCACATCGTCTTTGCTGTATCTAACTCTGCAATATGTGGAACAATATGATCCTTAACACTGTCAAGAATCAGCCTCCTTGCCTTGGCATCTTCCTTCTTATATGCTATGAGCTGTGTTGCATCTGTAGGTACAGGTAGAACAGTGGTCACATAATCCTTGATACCATTCTCTTCCAGCAATAAAGAAATTCTAGCTTTCCAGACACCAAAATTTGAGACTCCATCCAATCTGTCCTGATCTCTTAAACCTGCTGAGGCCATCTCCAAAGAAAATAATAATTTGAAGAGGTCAAACTGGGTTTTATAAACCCTAGATTTTTTATTTATTATTTTTCCTTTCTCCCTGTTCCTGTTCTGCACTCAGATCCGCTCTGCTCTGATACCATGTGAAAAATCTATTGCAGCTACTGATTATTAATTTCCTATCTTATAAGATTATTTGACTGCTGAAAAATTAATTAATTTACAGCAAATATTAAATAATAACACAGCTGCAACTTCACGAAAAAATCATGGAGATAGAAAAATAAAATCAACACAACATTTTGGACAAATTGTCCCTGGAAAAACCCCGAAGGGAAAACCAGTACTGTAGATGAGGAACTTTATTAAATCAAATAAAGAGATACATAGACTGCTTGCCTCTTACTGGCAGAGCTCTGGCAATGATCTCCTCCGGAAATTCTTCTCCCAATTTCTCCTATAGAAATTCCACTACTGCTGTCTCGAACGCTATCGCTGCGCCCTTGCTCTCACTGCAAATCAATTTGCTATCACCGCAAATTTATTTATTTGCTATCGCTACAAATACTTCTCAGATCTGTGTTCTCCAAATGCCTATTGATCCTCTTTTATAATCCCCTCATTGAAAACCAATGGCCATGATTTAATCTTAATCAATGGCTATGATTAATTAGACTCTAAACCCTAATATCTAGAAGTCTCTTGAGAAATCAATTATCTAGGTATGGAGATAATTATTCCAGCTGTGTTTCCAGCCTCGTAATCACCACCCGAGACTAGAACACCTATCCAAGCTACATTTAAAATTAACAGGTATAGTGGGAGATGTTAGTCTCTCTTAATTGCATTAAATGGAAGGAAATGAAAATAGTGTGCCTCCCACAAGTGGAGATGAACAAAAATCATTCAAGGATGTGGTAGGTATGGATGAGGCACAAGAGGCACCGAAAGGAGTAGATTTTTCTGTGGATGAAAATGTAGGAGCCCATAGTGCAAACGTTGAGGAAAGGATAGAAGGATGGAAAAGATGCCCTCACATAGATTCTTTGATAGCTGGCCTACATCTATGTGGTGCAAGAAAATGGCACTCCACTACTCTTTCTGGGGATACAACCTGGCATCGAGAAACCCTACTGGAATATTGGGCCAGCATTGTTTAAAGTGTTTGCATGGAAGCATGATATCTCCCATAAGGAGATTCAAATCTATTCCATTCCTAGATGGATACTAGTTAAAAATGTTTCGATACAGTTCTGTAATTTTCTCCCACAAATGATTGCCCCGATTGGAAAAATCTTAAAAATTGATGATACCCGCTCCTCTCCCACACCTGGATGTGAGGTTGTTGGTTTCCTTTAACACTGGTACTTAAATCCATGAAATACTTGAGATAAACTGGGGTGGCAAAGAATATCTTTGTGACCTAATTAGCCTGGGTAGTCTCAATTATTGCTTCCACTACAAACAAGATGGTCACTAGAAAATAGATTGCCCCTCTTTAAATAGTAATGCAAAATATTAAATGTTATAGTTGGAATGTGAGGGGTTTTGAGTCCCCCGATAGAAAATATGCAGTCAAGAGTTTCTGTAATAAAAATAAAGACATGGATGTCCTCTTTTCGCAAGAAATTCAAGCTGTCAGTTTTACCTTAGATAATACTCTGATGTTCATTTGGAAAGATGCTACCAACTTCTCAACCAGACATGAGAAAGGAAAAGGAGGGAATGCAATAATTTTAAGTCCAAGATTAACTAAAGCCCTCAAAGGCTCTGGAATTTCCCCTTGTAATAGATGTTTGTGGGTTACCTTGAATTTTGGGGAGTTTAAAATAGGTTTGTGTTCTGTCTATGCCCCAAATGAGTATATGAACAGAATTAAGTTATGGAAATGGATGTTATCTTCCCTCCCGAAGATCCCCTAGATTTATTTTTTTTGGGGCGGGGGACTTTAATATGGTGGAAAATCTTGATGCTAAGAAGGGAGGTAAACCTTTGATGTGGAAGGGAAATGAAGAGTTTTTTTTGGCAAAAGGCTTTTAACCTATTTGACCCTCTTGAAGGGGAGAAAAAAGTAAGCAAATGTGTTTGGCATACCTGGTCCAATTGCCAAGAAGGCTATAAGAGGATCTACTCCAGGTTAGACAAGTTTTATTTCCACAAAGATGTATTCCTAGCTCCCTAAAGGAAAGAATCCAATAAGGTCCAGGGCCTTCCCAATCCCCTTTCTAACCACGATCCAATCAAATTTATAATCTCAATTAAGAACCAGAGAAGACCCTCCAAGAGAAAGATGAATTGCTCACCTTTGAAGTTAAACTGTGAACTGTTGAGGGATGTAGATTGCAGAGGGAGCATTCTTGTGATTCGAGATATATGTAAAGCAAGGTTTGGGGCCCAATCTACCTTGTTCTATTGGGAAAGACTAATTGACTCATGCAAATCTATTTTGCAGATTGTGGGAAAAAACATGCTTAAGACAATAAAAAGGAAGGATTAGTCCTCCAAAAAAAAATTTTATCAGTTGAACAAAGTTTGCAAGAGAACCCTAATGACTACGTCTTGTATGAGAAAATGAATGAGATAAAACATAATTTGAGAAAGGTTCAGATAAGGAAAGTTCAAAGTGCTAAAGGGGTAAATTGAACTGGTTATAGGATGGAGATAAAGGAACCAAGTATTTCTTCAATATCTTAAAATCTAAGAACTTAAAAGAAAATATCCAAGTAATTGTGGAAAATGGGGTTTCTCTTTACTCTCAAGCTGATATTATGGAAGCCTTTAGGAAATTCTATGAAAAATTGTTTAAGTCTGAGGTTGATACAAACGGGTGCCTAGAGGCACAAGAACTTTGTTGTAAGATCTGTGAGCCAAAGATTAATCCAGACATGAAGAAAAAATTGGAAGCAAAGATCTCAAAAGAAGAAATTAAGAAGGCCATCTCTTCGGTGAGTAATGGCAAATCTCCAGGGCCTGATGGGCTCCCTGTTGAGTTTTACAAGGCCAATCTAGAGTGGATAGTGGATGACTTGTTTGATCTTTTTGATGAAGCTATTGAAAAAGGCACTTTAGGGACAAATATAAAAAAAGGAATTATAAAACTATTACCAAAGGAAGTAGACAAATTAGACATGAAGAACTAGAGGCCAATCACTCTTCTAAATGTCTCATACAAGATAATTACTAAGATACTAGCCCTCAGGTTAAGAGACAATTTTCCTGAGATCATTAGCCATACCCAGACAGGTTTCATAAAGGGTAGATTTATCCTTGAAAATTTAATAACAAGTTGGGAGGGTCTGCACTGGGCCAATCAGACTAATCAACAAGCAGGCATCGTCCTATTAGATTTCGAGAAAGCCTATGTTAGAATTGAATGGTCCTTCTTGTTCAAAATGCTCAGAGCTATGGCTTTTCCTGACTTTTTCTGCAAAATGGTTGAAATGTTATTTGCGGATACCTCTGCACAAGTGGAAGTAAATGGTGAGTTGTCTCCTCCATTCAAGATGGAGAGGTCCATAAGATAGGTCTGTCCTCTAGCACCATCTCTCTTTGTCATTGCTTCAGATGCCCTTTATTATATTCTAAGAATTGAACTTATAGGAAGAAAAATGGAAGTTAAAATGTTGCCTAACTAGGATTGATTATTGAATGTTCAATTTGTGGATGATACAACTCTCTTCCAAAATGTTAATGAGCAAGAGTTCAGAACAATGGGAAAAAGACTAGACCTTTTCTGCCTGGCTTCAGGAGCAAAAATCTCTGCTTCTAAATCAATTCTTTAAAATGGGATGAAAACAGACCCAATTGGCTCTTATTAGATAAATGGCAATGGGTTGGGCCTACTAAACAAGTTAGATTTTTAGGCATCCCTTTCACAATCAGTCCTAATTTGAAGCAAATGTGGATCTGGCTATTTTCTAAATTAGAGAAAAAATTAAAAAATTGGAATAAGATGTATCTTTCACTGGCAGGTAGAACGCAAGTATGCTAAAAAAATTTTGCTGCATATTCTATGTTCTACTCTTCCATGTGGCTAATTGCAACTTATCAGTTTATGACAATTCATAAACTAGTAAGAGGTTTCCTCTGGTCTGATGGAAAAGGGATGTCTAAAAAGCATCTTGTATGCTGGGATTGGTATTGTGTCTCTAAGGGATTGGGGGTTTGGGACTAAAGAACCTGATATTTCAGGACCTTGACCTCATAGCTAAGTGGATAATTAATTCCTTGTCTGGTAATGAGCCATGGAAAGTCTTGGTGAGAAATAACATTGATAATTCTATGCAAGCTAGGAAGAAAGGTTTGTGCTCTGTTAACTTCTATGATGCCTTGTTGGGAGGGTTTCAAGTCAAGCCAAGGGGTTTTGTGGTCTTTAGTAGTATCTGGAAGGCATGGGAAGAGGTCAGAGAGCTTATTGTGGACAAAGATGCTTTTTCTTGGAACAAAAGAGTTATCTAAGGTCAAAGATCCATTTGGTGGAACACTATATACAAAGGCTGGCCTCTAGCCCTCCTCCAAGGGTGCTTTGCTAGGAGATGTAATAATAGAGGCCTTTCTAATCTTGAGGACCTATTTGAAAATGGTGCCCCCAAGAACTGGTTATCTATTAAGGAGCAGTACAAGTTGGAAGATAGTTTATACATGACCTTTTCTACTTTAACAAAAGCCTTGATATGCAATGTTAGTTCAGATGTTACTAATGTGGGGGAAGAGTGGGTTATAGAGTTGAAATGGAAGGATGGTGCTGCTATCTCTGCTATCACTCCAAAAATGATTTATAAGATGCTTGCTGATTCTGATGCTATCCTCCTCCACATTAGCAATGCTTGGGCTGACACCTCAGACATTAAAGAAATTCCTAAAATGCTTAAACTACTTTGGTCTAAGACAGTGGAACCCAAAAAAGTAGCCTTTAAATGGTTATTACTGTTAAATAAGTTATCTTTAGGCCCAGATAATGTGGTTTTCCCAATGTGCAATGTTATTGAGTCTATCTCCCATATATTTTTTGACTCTGTTTATGTTAAATTTGTGTGGTCTATTTTTAAGGTGAACATTGAGCTATGGAATACCAATGTAGTTGAAATTAGGCATGAGATTCTATATAGCTTTGTTAGAGGTCTAAATTCAAAGGCTAATTATTTTTGGTTTATATTGTCTAATGAAATTTAATGGTTCCTATGGAAGAAAAGAAATGACGAGAGGTTTCAGGGCAAGGAGAGGGATCTCACTGAGTCCTTAGAATCTCATACAGGGGCCATATGCTATAAAGAAGATATCAGTGTTATAGACTTTGGATCAAGAACTTAGAGAAGATTCAATAAGAGATTCTTCAAGCATTACTCGAGTTTTCAGGAAGTATACAATAGGATGAAACAAAAGGCAAAGGAAGAGAGCCTTCTTTACAAACACTAGGAAAAGTCAAGGCAGAATTACAGTTTAGATACAGAATAGCTAGAACTTTCCCTAAGAATTGGTTCCTTTCTAGGAATTGATGAACATAATAGTAGCAATAATAGAGATCATATTTGGGATAAGGAACCAGAACGGTTTGATGATCCAAGAATTAGGAATGTTTCTTCAGAAGAATCAAAACAGGGGACAGAATTGGATGACAACCAAGGGATGTTCTATCTTTACCAGGAAGCTGCAGATGAGCTGGACTCATGGCATAAGAGAGAGGTGACTGAAGAACAGGTGATAGCTGAGGAGAATGCAAAGGTACAAGAATCAAAACATGAGCAAAAGCATAGTGAAGGCAATGCTAGTATTCAGGGCCCTGCGAGTTCTGTTGTAGGAAATTAATTGTTGATTGCCAAATCATTCTTAGTAAGCAGACTAAGGGATTCAAATGAAGTGTTTTGTCCTTAATATATGTTCCAGTTTTAAGATGTATAAAACTTTTAGTATGTATTAGGAACTTTTAGTGTTTTTTGGACTGGCAAAGCAACAACTAAAATTTTGAGGGGTTTTCTTAACAACGTAGTTGTAACTTCTATTTACTTTGAATATATTGGTGCTAGATTTACAATCCAAAAAAATATATATATTTGTGTTATTTAATAGGCTTTGTAAAATTTAGTTTTATAGCTAAGTAAATATTTTAGTACTATTTTATTTTTACCAAATTAAATTATTCTTGAGATTTCAATTTTATTAACCAGTTCACATAAATTTTTCCTTATAAATTTAGTTCGGAAATATAATAGTCACAAATTTGAAATGATAAAGAATTCTTTACCTTTAGAAAAAATTTAATTAAAATCATGTTCTCTAAAGTACTTAGCTATTATTACTTAAACAAAAAACATTTTATTTTATGAAATTAGATCATTTTTGGGATTTCAATTTTATTTACTCAAGAGTTAAAAATCTGGGATTTCAATTTTATTTAGTCAAAAGTTAAAAATCTACACTTTCGCCATGTTATTACATTTGTTATTTTATTCTTCAAATTTACAATATTTTAACGTATTTTAATTTATAAAAGTATTAGTATTATTACATTTTAAGGAAATATTTGTGTTATTTAATAGGTTTTGTAAAGTTTAGTTTTATAGTTAAAAGGAAATATTTTAGCCCTATTTTATTTTTAGCAAATTATATTATTTTTTAGATTTCAATTTTATTTACCAAGACATTTCAACACTCTTCAAAAATTAATTTTTCAATTATTGGAATGCAATTTGTCTATACAACCAATACCTAATCAACAAAAAAAATTACAACACTACAAGGCAGGTACTACCACTACTTTAAGCACTTTTTTTATTGTTCAAACATACAATATTTTAATGTATTTTAAATTATCATAGTATGAATATTATTACATTATAATATCTTAGGCACATATTTCAAATCTCCACATAATACAAATATGCAAGCTTTGTAAAGTTTAGTTTTATAGTTAAGGAAATATTTGTGTTATTTAATAGGCTTTGTAAAGTTTAGTTTTATACCTAAGTAAATATTTTAGTGTTATTTTATTTTTACGAAATTAAATTATTTTTGAGATTTCAATTTTTAATTTTATTTATGCAAGACATTTCAAAACGAGTTTACATAAATTTTTCCTTATAAATTAGACAGACATTTCAAATCTCCACATAATACAAATATGTAAGCTTTGTAAAGTTTAGTTTTATAGTTAAGGAAATATTTGTATCATTTAATAGGCTTTGTAAAGTTTAGTTTTATACCTAAATAAATATTTTAGTGATATTTTATTTTTAGGAAATTAAATTAGTTTTGAGATTTCAATTTTCAATTTTATTTATGCAAGACATTTCAAAACAAGTTCACATGAATTTTTCCTTATAAATTTAGTTCTGGAAATATAATAGTTACAAATTTGAAATGATAAACAATTCTTTATCTTTAGAAAAAAATATTATTAAACCACAATATTAGATTAATTAAAATAATTAAAATCATGTTCTCTAAAAGTACTTACTATTATTACTTAATCAAAAAAATTAAGCGACTAAGATAAAATACTGCAGTGATCTAAATATGAGTATGTTATTGTTATTATATTGTGTAATTATTCTTCAAACTTACAATATTTTAATGCATTTTAAATTGTAATAATATTCAATATTATTAAATTTTAATATGTTAGGTAGGCATTTCAAATCTCTCCACACCCAACTAAGGTTAGGGTTCTAGACATTTTATTTTATTTTATAGGTTTTGTAAAGTTTAGTTTTATAGTTAAACAAATATTTTAGTCCTATTTTCTTCTTACCAAACTAGATTATTATTGAGATTTCAATTTTATTTACCCAAGACATTTCAACAATCTTCAAAAATTATTTTTTCAATTATTGGAATGCAATTTGTCTATACAACCAATACCTAACCAACAAAAAAATTACAACTAAACAAATACTATATACAACCAATAGCTAATCAACAAAAAAAATTACAACTAAACAAATACTATAATAACAACACTACAAGGCAAGTACTGGCCACTACCCAAGGTTACAAAAGATTTATATAAAAACACTTTCATGATTTCCTTGGTCATCTTCTCAGTTCTCTAATCTACTACTTATTCTATCTGTTTCACTTCTTATTCGGATCAAAACACCTATGATGTTGCTTCATATCTTCACATATTTGTTGTTATTGCTGCCGTGTAACAAATCATTATCCTTCATTTATATCCTCTACAAGCCTTCAAATCATTATCATGTCAGCTTACTTGCAACGGCTAGTATGAAACGTGTAGACACGGATATGAAAGTTCTATTGCTCCGCTTGTGCATAGAACTTTGTGCCAATCAATATGAAGGTTGGATAGGTCCTATACTTCCTTGAATAATGTTCCTTTAAGCTACACAAGTCACAAAATTGCTTCAGAAGTCAAAGCCGATTAAACTTCACTGAGCACTGTGGGCTCTGCTCTATGAAAATAGGGAAAAATAGGTAATCTTGTGATAGCATATCTTTCCAGAATCAAACCCAAATAATCTGAATAAATAATCTGAATGTTCGTTGAAGCTAGTGATTATTTATTAATTGTATGATTATTTATTAATTGTATGACAAGAACAATTTTTTTTAAAAAGGGCTAAAAATACATTTTTCTTATTATTACGCTAGCTTAACTAAGGAGAGCTCTATCTCTACGGAATCGACGTAACCAAAACCTGGCAATCTTTTTGCAATAATACAAATGAGAAAAGTTTCGAACAACATTTTTTATCAAAACACCATAAAATCCATTTGCAACTCTTGTTTGTCATTCTTATTTTTTACAACCTGTAATTGTGGTCGAATTTCAGCGAATTATCAACTGTAAAAGTTATTCCGGTTTACTTTATGGCTGAGAAGATGGAGAGAATAAATTTCAGCGTTGACATATCTAAGACGGAATTCATTTTAGATTACAGATTCAACAACAATGCTTTATTGAAAGAAGCATTTGAATCCTATCACCGACTAGAATTCCTTGGAGATGCAGTATTAGAGTTTGTGATGGCCATATACGTATACAATGCTTTTCCAACAATAGATAAAGGAAAATTTGTTCGCTTAGTTAAAACAAATGTGCGAAATGATGTCCTTGGAAAGATTGCTATAGAACATGAGTTTTGTTAATTTTTTATGTAGCTTGGATAGGTGTTCTAGTCTCGGGTGGTGATTACGAGGCTGGAAACACAGCTGGAATAATTATCTCCATACCTAGATAATTGATTTCTGGAGAGACTTCTAAATATTAGGGTTTAGAGTCTAATTAATCCTAGCCATTGATTAAGATTAAATCATGGCCATTGGTTTTCAATGAGGGGATTATAAAAGAGGATCAATAGGCATTTGGAGAACACAGATCCGAGAAGTATTTGCAGCGATAGCAAATAAATAAATTTGTGGTGATAGCAAATTGATTTGCCGTGAGAGCAAGGGCGCAGCGATAGCGTTCAAGACAGCAGTAGTGGAATTTCTATAGGAGAAATTGGGAGAAGAATTTCCGGAGGAGATCATTGCCGGAGCTCTGTCAGTAAGAGGCAAGCAGTCTATGTATTTCCTGATTTGAATTAATAAAGTTCCTCATCTGCAGTACTGGTTTTCCCTTCGGGGTTTTTCCAGGGACAATTTGTCCAAAATGTTGTGTTGATTTTATTTTTCTATCTCCGTGATTTTTCCGTGAAGTTGCAGCTGTGTTATTAATTATTATTTGTTGTAAATTAATTAATTAATTTTTCGGTAGCCAAATAATCTTACAAGATAGGAAATTAATAATTAGTAGCTGCAATAGATTTTTCACATGGTATCAGAGTGGATCTGAGGGCAGAATAGGCACAGGGAGAAAAGAAAAATAATAAATAAAAAATCTAGGGTTTATAAAACCCAGTTTGACCTCTTCAAATTATTATTTCTTTTGAGATGGCCTCAGCAGGTTTAAGAGATCAGGACAGATTGGATGGAGCCTCAAATTTTGGTGTCTGGAAAGCCAGAATTTCTTTATTGCTGGAAGAGAATGGTATCAAGGATTATGTGACCACTGTTGTACCTGTACCTACAGACGCAACACAGCTCGTAGCATATAAGAAGGAAGATGCCAAGGCAAGGAGGCTGATTCTTGACGGTGTTAAGGATCATATTGTTCTGCATATTGTAGAGTTAGATACAGCAAAGACGATGTGAGACGCCATTATGAATCTATACCAGAATGCTACACTTAACCGAAAGCTGATTCTCAGAGAAAAGTTAAGGAATACCCGGATGAACAAGGGAGAAGACGTCACAAGTTACCTCACCAGACTTAGACTTGTCAAGGATGAATTGGCAGCTGTTGGAGACAAACCAAAGGATGATGAGCTAGTACGAATAGCCCTGAATGGGTTTACTAAGCAGTGGGATGTCTTTGTTCAAGTTATTAATGGACGAGACACCTTACCGAGTTGGGATCGACTATGGAGTGACTTCACTCAGGAGGAGCTTAGACTAAGTCTTGTCAATGGAACCAGCAGTAATAGTCAGAAAAGTGAGGTGGAACAGGAAAACGTTGCCCTAGCAGGAAAAGGGAAAGCGAAGAAGGGGTCTGGCAAAGGATCAAATCCAAAAAGTGAGAAGAAGAAGGATTTATCTAAGATCAAATGCTATGGCTGTCACGAGTTCGGCCACTATGTCAGCGATTGCCCACAAAGGAAGAAAAATGAAAAGAAGGGCAAGAAGCAGACGGCAGCTTCAGCAAGTGTAGATGAGCTTTCTAGTAGAATGGAGGATGAGTTTGCACTCATAGCTTGCCTGACTAGCTCAACCTCACAGGGTGTTTGGTATATAGACAGTGGGGCCTCATTTCATATGACAGGAGTTAGGGAGTACTTCTCCAGATACAAGGAGGAGGACATCAGATTCCAGATTCAGATGGGGAACAAGTCCAAGTGCAATCCAGTTGGGAGAGGGACTGTTCTATTTCAGAGGGAGAATGGCAAGCCTATTTCCATTCATGATGTGTTGTATGTGCCAGGCTTGGGCATGAATCTAATTTCTGTATCTGTCCTTCAGGATAAAGGCTACAATGTACTCTTTAAAGGGGCGCATGTTTTAATCAAGCATAAGGATTGGAAATCACCCATAGCTATTGGAGTTAGGAGCGGCTGACTTTATAGGTTGCAATTTGATACTCCTAAGGCACTAGTGAGTAGCAGTAATCCTAGAGATCAAGGAGAGCTATGGCATAGAAGGATGGGCCATATACATCATGGAGCACTTAAATTGCTTCGTGAGACAGTGACAGGTGTTCCAGACGTGAGCACAGAGCATGATGATGTATGTAAGGGATGTGTATTGGGGAAGTTTGTGAAAGCAGCTTTTCCAAGGAGTGACACCAGATCCAAGGGGGTTCTTGATCTAGTACATTCAGATATATGTGGACCAATGTCAATGAAGTCTCTCAGAGGATATGAGTACTTTGTTACTTTTATTGATGATTTCTCCAGGAAGACCTGGATATACTTCTTGAAGACCAAGGATGAGGTCTTCAGTCACTTCCAGGAGTTTAAAGCTCTTGTGGAGAATTCGACAGGCAGGAAGGTAAAGGTTCTTCAGTCAGACAATGGAGGCGAGTACAAAGGGAAAGAGTTCCAGGAGTTCTGTACCAGGGAAGGAATCAAGAGAGAGTGGACCATTCCTTACAACCCGCAGCAGAATGGGGTTGCTGAGAGGAAGAATCATTCTATATCGGAGACAGCAAGGGCTATGTTGTATGACCAAGATATGCCACGATACTTATGGGCAGAGGCATGCAGTACAGCAGTATACATACAGAACAGGGTTCCACATAAGGTATTGGGCAAGATGACACCAGAGGAGGCATTCTCAGGGAAGAAGCCAGATGTTAGTCACTTCAGGATATTTGGGAGTTTGGCATTTTGTCACATTCCAGGGGCTACACGTTCCAAGTTAGATCAGACTGCAGAGAGAGGGTATTTTGTGGGGTACAGCGAGACCTCAAAGGCATATCAAATATTTATTCCAGGGACCAGGAGGATTATAGTCAGGCGTGATGTCAAATTCATGGAGGACAAGGCATATAGGAGGTCCAGAGATTTGCCAGCAGATGATCAGAATGAGCAGCCAACAGAAGCTCCAAGGATTTTTCAACCAGAACAGGGGCAGCGAAGCACGAGTACAGTTACTAGTACAAGCACAGGCTCAGGTGCTGAGAGTTCGCAGAGTATGGAGCAACAGATACAGCAAATCCAAGAGATGCATCAAGAAGATATGGAGTTTGATATTTCATCCTCTATAGTTGACAGGAGGAACTGTGAGGTTCAACAGACACATAAGGATACTCAGGAGTTTGTGGGAGCTCATAGGACGAGTAATAGACAGCGGAAACAACCAGCTAGGTATAATGACTATGTGGCATTGGTTAGTCAGTTGGTAGATAGTGAGCCTTCTAGCTATCAGGAGGCTACACAGCAACAGGTGTGGCAAGATGCGATGGTTGAGGAATATACCTCAATAATGCAGAATGATGTGTGGGAGGTTGTGCCTAGACCGACAGATAGGGCAGTGGTTGGATCATGCTGGATCTATAAGATTAAGCATGGTGCAGATGGTAGCATCGAAAAATACAAGGCAAGGTTCATGGCCAAAGGGTTCTCTCAAAAGGAGGGAATAGACTATGAGGAGACATTCGCTCCAGTGGCCAAGTATACTTCTATACGAGCCGTAATCTCACTTGCAGCACATATGGAATGGCAGATCCATCAAATGGATGTCAAGACGGTATTTCTTAATGGTGAATTGTTAGAAGAGGTATACATAGAACAACCAGACGGCTTTGCAGCACACAGCAGCGAAAGCCACGTGTGCAGATTGAAGAAATGTTTGTATGGACTCAAGCAGGCTCCCAGGGCGTGGTATAAGCGCATTGATAGATACTTGCAGGGAATAGGCTTTGTGAAGAGTGAGGCGGATGCTAACCTCTACTACTTGGTGGTTGGGGGTGAAATTCTCATTCTTGTTCTATATGTGGATGACTTGTTTTTAACAGGTTCACTGGGGCTTATAGAGGAGTGCAAGAGGGACCTTGCAGCAGAGTTCGAGATGAAGGATTTGGGGCTTATGCACTACTTTCTAGGCATGGAAGTGTGGCAGACAGATGGAGAGATTTTCCTTGGACAAGGGAAATACTGCATTGAAATCTTGAAGAGGTTTGAGATGCAAGATTGCAGAGCCATGTCTACACCTATGATCACGAATTGGAAGAAGGTAGACGCATCCAAGGAAAAGGATGTAGACCCCACCTTATACAGGATGTTAATTGGATCTCTCATGTATTTGGTCAACACTAGGCCAGATATATCCTTTGCAGTAAACTCTCTTAGTCAGTTCATGGTTGAGCCGAAGAGAGTGCATTGGATAGCAGCAAAGCATGTATTGCGGTATTTGCGTGGTACAATCGAGTATGGGATCTGATATGCTCGAGGTGATGGTATCAAGTTGATAGGCTATACTGATGCAGATTGGGCAGGTAGTGCGGTGGACAGGAAAAGCACTTCAGGGTGCTGCTTTAGTTTTGGATCAGGAATTGTCTCTTGGTACAGCAGGAAGCAAAAGTTTGTGGCTTTGAGTTCTGTAGAAGTAGAATACATAGCAGCTAGCATGGCAACGTGTGAGGCTATATGGCTTCAGAAGTTGCTGATAGCCTTGTTTGGTCAGAGGGTTGAGACTATAGTGATACACTGTGATAATCAGAGTTGCATCAGATTATCTGAGAATCCAGTGTTTCATGATAGGTCTAAGCATATAGACATCAGA
The DNA here is from genome assembly GCA_027924645.1 of Cunninghamia lanceolata. Classification (NCBI taxonomy): domain Eukaryota; kingdom Viridiplantae; phylum Streptophyta; class Pinopsida; order Cupressales; family Cupressaceae; genus Cunninghamia; species Cunninghamia lanceolata. The sequence goes on along the minus strand of BSBN01000055.1, from coordinate 7,285,931 downwards.
TATCATTTCATCAGGGATTGTGTACAGGGGAGGGTTGTTCAACTACAGTATATACCTACAGATTAGCAGGTAGCAGACATTTTAACAAAGGCATTGGGGAAGGCAAAATTCATCTTCTTCAGAGGTAAGTTGGGTGTTATGCAGAACACCTTCCTCGCTAAGAGGGAGTGTTAATTTTTTATGTAGCTTGGACAGGTGTTCTAGTCTCGGGTGGTGATTACGAGGCTGGAAACATAGCTGGAATAATTATCTCCATACCTAGATAATTGATTTCTCAAGAGACTTCTAGATATTAGGGTTTAGAGTCTAATTAATCCTAGCCATTGATTAAGATTAAATCATGGCCATTGGTTTTCAATGAGGGGATTATAAAAGAGGATCAATAGGCATTTGGAGAACACAGATCCGAAAAGTATTTGCAGCGATAGCAAATAAATAAATTTGCGGTGATAGCAAATTGATTTGCAGTGAGAGCAAGGGCGCAGCGATAGCGTTCAAGACAGCAGTAGTGGAATTTCTATAGGAGAAATTGGGAGAAGAATTTCCGGAGGAGATCATTGCCAGAGCTCTGCCAGTAAGAGGCAAGCAGTCTATGTATTTCCTGATTTGAATTAATAAAGTTCCTCATTTGCAGTACTGGTTTTCCCTTCGGGGTTTTTCCAGGGACAATTTGTCCAAAATGTTGTGTTGATTTTATTTTTCTATCTCCGTGAATTTTCCGTAAAGTTGCAGCTGTGTTATTAATTATTATTTGCTGTAAATTAATTAATTAATTTTTCGGTAGCCAAATAATCTTACAAGATAGGAAATTAATAATCAGTAGCTGCAATAGATTTTTCACAAGTTTCACAACTTCCTATTAGATAAGGATACCAAAAATAGGGTAAGCTAGATACATTGGAATATTTTAAAACTCCTTATTTAATCGATATTGATTTTCATGATTGATATGTGTTTTTACAGGCTAATGAATACCTCGAAGCTATCACAGACAAATCTAAATCTGATTGCAATCTGAAGCCTCCAAAGGTTCTTGCAAATGTTATTGAAGCCATAGCCGGTGCTGTGTATGTGGATACTGAATTTTCATTTGATAGAGTTTGGAAAGTAAGGAAATATTCTATTTTTAAAAGAACAAATTTATAGACTTTTAATTGAAGTAGTAAATTTCATTCAATTGTTGGAAGTATAGTTATACACTAAAGGTACATCCAAAATCAGGTCACCCAACATCATCAACAATAAAAAGATACCGTTTCCATTGATACAGTAAAACATAAATATGTAAAATGCAATGAAAAACATAAATATGAAAAATGCAATAAAATACGTATTAGTTTTTAATATGTAATGTCCACTAGTGTATTGAACTCCTTACGAAAAATGCAATGAAATACATATTATTTTTGTACATTTAAAGTCCACTGTATTGAACTCCTTGTGTTTAATTGTGTATTAAAAACCTCCCGAATGTTTATAGGTGTTCCAGCCTTGGATGAGTGCATTTCTAACTCCAGAGAACAAATGCAATGAACATAGTACTGATGTGTCTAGTTCCATAAAAACCCCTTCTTCAAGCGAAACAGGAGTGATGAAAGAAACACAGAGTTCAACAGAAAAACAAGTGTCCGCACAGTGCAAGTGTGATGAAGTGAAAATGTTTATTGCGAATTTAATCCCTAAATTCGCTAATCCTTCATATAAGTCTAATGTCTTGGATGAGATAGAACAAAAACTAAACTACAATTTCAAGAGTAGAAAATTTCTGAAAGATACATTTTGTCAGCGTTTGGAGATACTAACTCTCAACGTTTTTAAACGATGCAAGATATGCGATGAAGCCTTTGAATCAGAAGGTCTGAAATCTTATGAAAAAATGGAGTTCCTTGGGAATTTGTTCCTCAAGGTAGCAATAACAATATATTTATACAATAAGTATCCTCACGATCAACCAGGCATTTTGACCACGTTAAGATCTAACATTATGGACAATGCGAAGCTGGCAAGAGTCGCTGTAGTTAAATTAGAAGTTCATAAGCATCTTACGTTTGCAAATAAATTACTCGAAGATAAGGTAACTCTTTAAAATATTTGATCTAGGTTTGGAGAATGATTAATTCTTATTTTAAGGAAATCCACACTTGGTGTTATGTAGGTGAAAAAATTCATTAAAGACATCGAAGACAATTGTAACGATGTGAATCCACCCTCAGTTTTGGTTAATATAGTTGAATCAATAGCAGGCTCAATGTTTATTGATAGCAGTGCTGGGTTAATGGAGAACATCAGCTCTTGTGTGAACGAAGTTTGGGAGGTACAAAATGAACACAATTGCATCTTCTATTTTTTCATTGTAAAATTCATTTTCTTTGGTATCCACTTGAAGGGTTTTGATTTGTTTGGGCAACCTCAATGGGCTATTGTTAACCTCTGCATAGATTTTAGTTTTAAACTAGATCAAATATTTAGTATTTTTAAGGTTAAAAATAGATTTTATTGAAGGCTATTCTTAAATATTAAATGATTTATTAAATAATTATTTGTCTTATAAATATAAAATGATTATTTACTAGATTCTAACATGAATGAAATGCAAAATTACTAGTAATTTTTGCCTATTAAAAAGGATCTTTCAACAAGTAAACAGTGTTGCATTAAGTACAAAATATCAACTATTAAACACTACAGTCTTTCCACCTTTCATCTTTTATTGTACTAATTTCTTTTTTTTTTAATTCCAAATCTTAAGATTTCATTCACCTAATAAAATATTCTGTATGTTGACACAATCTTTACTTTTATTTCTCTGTAAATACTATATTGTTTGTAGAAGCTCAAGATTTTGTTAGAACCACTAGCCACTCCAGAGACATTGGAGAGGAATCCCATTTCTGAACTTCAGGAATTATGTCATAAAAAGCGTAGGCATGTTGAGTACAGAGACCATAAAGTGACTGGAGAGGAAAAGATAGCTGTGGAAGTACTTATAGATGATGTGGTGGCTGGAAGGGCTGAAAATATAAAGAAAGAAGTGGCAAAGAAAAGTGCTGCAAGAAAAGTTCTCAAACATTTTAAAAGTGGAATGGAACCAAAATTAAGTGAATAACAAAATTTGTATGAAATACAGTAGGTTGAATGTTTCTCTGTGGTTTTCTTTGCACTATGAATCACTGAACAAGCTTTTCTTCTGGTTTTCATGTCCATGGACATGGTTTCGTTACAAAACTTTTTGACCATATGTTCAATGCTATTTTTCGAGGGCAGCAAAGCTCAGCAACATTGGTCTATCAAACCCACGTTGCCGAATTTATCATATTAAAATAATAATTATTTTGAAGAGTATATTTTCCAAATTTTTAATATAGATGTATTTTAGATATTTGGTCTAGTAATATTTAAGGTTACAAATGAATCTTGTATAAAAAATTAAGTTTGTGGTAGTTAGGATCAAGCTCACAAGGCTCAAATTGGGTCATAAAGTTTTTGAGATAAGTTCAAACATTGAAACATTTGTTTCATCTAGACAATAAATTATTTCATAAAAGTGAAGTGATTCAAAACAATATCAGCATTATTTATTCACAAATGATTCTAAAACTAAATTCTATCCACTTATTTAATCCTTTAAATGCCCTATGATTTTACTCTAGGTTTTCGTCCTTCTATCTTATTAAAGTTTTAGATCTGAGTTCTCTCACACTCTTACACGACTTACAATTTCACTATAGGGTTTCATTCTTATATCCTATCAAATATTATATCTAAGGGCAAGGCTATAAAGGGGCTAAGCCTTATCATGTCAATAGATTTTGTGACACCTTGATTTGAGCTTGATTTGAGCTATATTATGGAAAAAGATATAGTAATGTTCATTTACAATCTTTCACTACACTATGTATAGATTAAACATGTGAAATCATATCCAAATTATTTCCATAAACCTTTAAGGGATCATCCCCTCCTATTTTGATTATCTAATGACATAAATCTTGAAATAAGGGCTTGTAAATTATTTACTTAGATGTTCCCAAATGGATAATGAGCTTATAAACAATTATTGCATTTTCTTATAATCCTTATGTTGTAATCTCAAACATCAAACATCATATTGATGACGATGAAATTCTTTTCTTGAGGCACTTCTACCTACTCTTAAAAAAAAGTACACTTGATTAATTTTATACGTATTCATTTAAAGAATTGTGGAATGAAATTTATTGCGCCTAAAGAACTCGAGTATAGTTTATCATCTTCCACATCCTCTAACATTTCTAAGTTCTAAAACTCAAATATATTTTAAAAAGTCAATGATATTATATAGAAAAGAGATAATGTGCATCCAGCGAATAATAATTATGGAGCCAATACTTTTATTTGGATAAATGTCTTAAATTTAATTAAGAAAATATTTATAAAGATTTTACAAAATTTATATGATACTCTTATTAATATGCTCATTTCACTTTGGATACTTTGCATATTCACAAGGAACTTCCTATTGTTGATATACTATTTAGCTACTAATAACTCTGAAGTGAGAAAATTTGGGATTGTTCAAGATCATATTAACAAGTATGATTATAGAATACTAATGTATTGTCATAGGCTTATGCAATACGAATGTTGTGGAGTTAGAGTATTGTTTCGGGTGGTAATGTCTCATAGCTTACTATTGATACGGAAGAAACTACATGATGTATGGCTAAGAATTGGGTATTCTATTACGAATAAAGAGTCTTTAGAGTATGTATGGTAGTGTAGGTCTGCATGTAACATTATTGGAATGCATGCTATTAGGACATGTTGATGGGTGTTTTTGTACACAAACAATATAGATAAAATACCAAGTACTTATGCTTCTATGAACTCAACCTAGTACTCAATTAAATTTCTATTCTTCTTCTCATTTGATCCACACTATTCTCCTCTACTCTTTCTCATTACTAGTGGATAGGTAGTATTTAAAAATACCATGGTAGGTTTTCATATTTCAAAGTCATGAGAACCCTTCACCTATATAAACCCCTTAAAAGAAGACATTGTCACTTGCACAACACACCCCATTTGCACTTAAAATCAAACTCAAACTCATTTGAGGGTAAGAGTCTTTTTTACATATTAATTTCTTGAATCATGGAGTACATATTAGATCATATATTTCTAAATAGGTAGAGTCAATCTTCAATATACAAGATATCTAATAGAGATAGACAAAAATACCCTACTACCTCATGTAAAAAATTTGCAACCACCAAACTTATCCACAAGAATTTGATCTCAATTAAATTTTTAAACAATTGCGCTTGCCACAAATACTTGATTTTGTTTACATGAGATTATCTCTAATTTTCATTCAACTCTTATATTCGACCATCAAATCTATTGAATCATAATCCACCAAGTTAGATTGACCATTTATATGTTTACACCAATTATCATAGGCCTCCTTGAGATCCTCACTCATTGGAATATTGAAATACCAACTACCCATATCCAATAACTCCGCCCACTACTCATTTATCATGACACTCAAATTTGAAAGCACCATTGGTGTATTAAGATGTTCTCACCACCTTTATACTTTTTTCACACAACATTGAGAGGATATTTCTTGCACTAGATAACTATGTGAGGACCAACACCCATATCTATAACTTATTAATAAACCAACCACATGTAGACATTGATATATCAATATCACTAATGAGTTCTTTAGAATAATATAAAATAATTTGAGCCCATCACATGTATCACAACCTACGATTACACTACTACACCACAAGAACACTAAGAACACACATCTTTGGGTCCATAAGATCTCTAGTGCATATCTTTCTAGCCAATTGTAATAACCACATGATATCCCCCTATGACATGTAGTAGTAGTCAATCAAAATGATCCAAGGGTCCTCAAGGCCCATCCTCTTTCAAACATAAAATGAGGCTAGGGAACTAGAGAGTTGTACATCCCAAATGAGACGAATGGTTATTGTAACCCTACACTAACATATCACAAACCTTTTACCAAGATATTCATTGGGCATCAGATCATCCACATCATTTTAAGATCATATGACACATTACTCTAGAATGACATCACCTCCATACACAAGGGCTCATGGGACTACCACACTACTCCACACTAGAACATAGTGAATGCAAATACTCGTGGACACCAAAAGTAAAGAAGGGGCTTGTTGACTTGTGAAAATACACATGTTAAAATTAAGAGTCAGAGAAACCAAATCCTCTCTTGAAAGAAGACTAAGAAGCATCCCAAAGGTCTCAAGTCAATACATCTTGGTATTTCTATAAGGAAGCTATGTTAATGGAAAAAAATTCTACACTAATCTTGAGAGGAGGTATTGAAGGAACAAGTCAACTGAGGGCGGGGGGGAGGGGTTAATTAGTTGTATCAAAAAATTTAACTTCTCTTTAATAAAATCACATTCACATTCACTTTCTTTAACCCCTTAATCTATTGTGAAGATTAAACATGAAATGCAGAATTAAAACCTAAACACATTAACACCATACACACATGAACACATAAATTTTATGTGGAAAACCCTAAAAGGGAAAAACCATGATGAGTGTTAGCTCACAATATAATGTAGTAAAAATATGAAATAACAAAACAGGCTCAGTGTCCAAAACAATGCTCACTACAAAAAGGCTCACTGCCAAGTGGTGGCTCACTGCTGAGGGGTGGCTCACTTCCAAGATGGGTGGCTCACTGGGCCATGAAATGATATGATAGCATCTACCACATGCTTGAGTTGAATTCTAATGAAGTGCAATACACATCACCTTCCCTGCCTCACAACACAATAACTTTCATCCTTGCATCTTCACACACACGTACTTTACACATGGATTCATAACATTTATTTATATGAGTCATCGACCTTGGAACATACATCAAGGTTGGCAATACAATCTACAACTTGTGGAACAGTCTCCAAGGTCAGCAAACATGCATAATTTGAATTAGGTTTGAACCCAAATATCCCACAAGGAATGAAGGTGAGCCTCTTTACACTTTAGCTTAGACCTAAATCTATCCATGCATGCTATGCAACACTTACATGATCATCAAAATATCTCCTTAATCACCGCAATCATCCAAGGTTGGCCAACCAACACAAACACTTAAACTTCTTGATCACACACTTTCATGATCACCTCCAAACTTGAAAACCTTATACAATACTTTAACACACTCTCAAAACATCCACGAACAACATAAATTCACCAGAGAACTAACAAATTCAGGTACAACAAATCTTACTTGAAGACAATTCACAAACTACTCACAAACAATACTGTCAAGCTTTGCTACTTAATAAAATAGCTTTTTGGAGCACCAAATCACAAATGCTTTGAATAAAAGATAGATTTGTACCTTATAAATACTCATCTAGAATCACAAGACCTAAAACCAAACTATGGAGAAATGTGGACGAAAATACTTTCTCCCAATCATACTGTAAACACTGTTAGACATAGTCTTCAAACTGGTGACCATAACTTTCACAGTAGAGCATTTCGGAGCACCAAACTGTGTATTCAACATCTACAACTAGTTCTCTAAAACATATCCAAATTCCATTTTCTAGTCTTCAGTACAGAATAAATGTAGAGCAAAAATTCAGATAGTATCCTATAAGCAAGAATACATCCTCACAACTTTGTCTTCAGTATGAACCAAAATTGTTCAAAAGAACTTGGAAACTCAATATCAAGAACATATTCTTATCATCTTTAGCACTTATACAACACAATACAAAGAAACTAACTCATCAAAATCAACTAACAAAGCAAGAGCACAGTTGACACTAATGACAACACAAACATGTTGACATCAATGACAACACCGATTAGCACTTACTTGCAATAGGAGGGTTATGCAAAACTTTTTAAATCTTTTCAATAGTTAAAAAAATTATAAAAAATAAAATAGAAATAGAAATCATACCATAACACAAGGATTTACATGGAGAAAATCCTTTCAAAAGAAAACCCCACACTTATAAAGTAGCTCAATATATTATTCAGAAATCTTAATAAGATTATAATATACTTGCAAAGAAATTTTTTTAGGAGTATCACCAACTAGACATCTGGAGGTAACTTAACAACATCTATAAGACTCTCATACACAACCTCCATCTCAAGCACCTAATATATAGGATATACAATACATGCAACTATCAAGTGGTAATTAGAAAACCATGAGCTAAAACCACCCAATAGTGGCACCCAAATCTTAGAGTTCCATTATCTCCAATCACAAGTGTCTTATGATGTGTCATAATGTGCATCATAAGTTGGTCAACACATGAAACTCCCCCTTACAATTTTTTTTTGTGTCTAACATATTTTTATATTTTCCAATACAGGAGGTGCAACTTCCAAAGGCCATAACTTTTAATTTGGGAGGCTAATTCGACCCTTTTTTAAAATTTGTATAGGTCAAAGAGAACTACACATTGGGCATCCTATAACTAGAGTTGAAAAATATAAATTTTTATTTTTCCCAAATGTCAACTCTATAGCTTTAAAATTGATTTTATTCAATTTTATAACTGAAAAATGACACTTTTTGTAATTGCAATGTTGAGACGCTTTTCTCAATATTCACCCACTTGTCAAATACCTTGCAAGAGAAAAGAAGGGAGTATCAACACCAATATCTAATTTATATGGGCCAAAATGCCTAGACTCTAAACACCATCTAAACTTTTGTGTGAACATAGGCTTAGTTAACGAATCTACAAAATTCATCAAAGTCTCTACCTTAACTAGTTTCACCTTTCTATCCTCGACCATATATCTATTATAATGATATCTTACGTCAATGTGCTTGGTTCTGGCATAAAATGTCAGGTTCATAGCTAGGTATATCACACTCTAAATATCACAATATATGATTATTGCACCATGTTTTATCACAATATCTGAACACAATCTCTTAAGCTAAATGGCTTCTTTACAAGCATGGGTAGCAACCATATACGCAACCTTAGTATTGGAAAAAGAAAACCACAGCCTATTGCTTACTCATATAACTAATTACTCCACCAAATAAATTAAATCTATAAGCATTGGTGGATATTCTACTGTCAACATCACTTCCCTAGTGTAAATCCACATAACCTTGAATATTAAGGGAATGCCTATCTCCTATCAACATACCATTATAACAGAAGGAATACTTTGAGATATCCCACAAATATTTGAAGAATCTCTTAAATATATCCCAATGTACTCTACTAGGATTAGACATATATTTGGAAAAAAACTCATTGCTTGGGAAATGTCTAATCTAGTACAAACCATATCATACATCAAACTTCCAGCTGGTAAGGTACAATGCTCATATCTTCCATCTCTGATGGGGATGTTGGATATTATGGACTAGGTAACTTCGTATAACTATAAAAAGAACACACAATGGTTTAATATGTTAAACCTCTGCGAAATTGAATTGATATAGAACTACATGACAAAATGTTTTGGAAACAAAATTTTAGATCTTATTGATTCTAATGTATTAAGTATTATAAATGTTCCTTCCATTGGAAAATCTATATATAATGTTTCATTTATTGATGATTATAGGAAAAGGACATGGGTATATTATTGAAAGAATAAATTTGATGTTTTTAGTTGATTTAAAGAATTTAAAGCAATGGTTAAGTTGCACAAAAAGCTATAAATGCAGAGAGAATGCAGAGAGAATGAGTTCACACTTATCTAGTTATTAATCTATTGATTATAAACCAATCAATAGACAGAATTAGTTTTCTTGTCAGGAAAATTTGATTTAAATTTATACTTTTCCTATGTCAACATGATAATTTTTTAACAAAAAATTATAGAAAAATAATTTATCTGTATTGTGATTGGCTGAAAAAGATGACCTCTTCTTTGCCCATTGTCAGAGAGTGCAACAAAAAGCTGTAAATGCAGAGATAATTTTGGTTTGAGGGGAGGATGTTGTAAGTAAACAAATTATGAACACAAATTTTGTCTCCCACTAGCTAAGTCATGGCTAAATGGATGGCGATAATTATGAGAGGGAAGAATCAACAATTTTTATGAATTTAATTTTTTGTTTCATTAGCTAAACTAAAAAATTACTTTTGCCAGACGGACAAAGTTATAATATTAATAATACTATTAAAAATATAGGATTCTACACATTTTATTTTACGAAATTAGATTATTTTATTGATTTCAATTTTATTTACTCAAGAGTTAAAAATCTAGTATTTCAAGTTTATTTACTAAAAAGTTAAAAATCTACAGTATCATGAAAAATATTTTGCCATGTTATTACATTTTTTATTTTAACACATTTTAAATTATCATATTATTATTATTATTAGATTTTAATATCTTAAATAGACATTTCAAATCTCTATACACTCAAGTAGGGTCAGGGCTCTCCACATAATATAAATATGCAATAGTTAAAGAAATATTTGTGTTGAACATGATGATATTTTAGTAGAGATATATGAAAAATAGTAGAATCACCAGGGGCTGCACAAGGGTTCTCTGATCCTGTAATGTGCTTCTCTCTGGGATCCTTTTTTGTTCTTTAAAATCTCTTAGACAATCTTGATTCCATCGTAATCTTTCTCTGCTCTGAATGTTTTCATTGACAGTTCTCCATTGTGGCTTGCAGGGTATTATTTGCTATAATATAGTCATATATGTTTTTGTCCAGTGTATTTATTAAAAAACTTGTCTTGCTATTTCTCCCGCCTTGTGTCTGCGTCATCTGGGTGTCACCCAGGCATTGCTTGGGGAGGGTGTCGGAAGAGGTATAGTGGGAGATGTTAGTCTCTCTTAATTGCATTAAATGGAAGGAAATGAAAATAGTGTGCCTCCCACAAGTGGAGATGAACAAAAATCGTTCAAGGATGTGGTAGGTATGGATGAGGCACAAGAGGCACCGAAAGGAGTAGATTTTTCTGTGGATGAAAATGTAGGAGCATAGTGCAAACGTTGAGGAAAGGATAGAAGGATGGAAAAGATGCCCTCACATAGATTCTTTGATAGCTGGCCTACGTCTATGTGGTGCAAGAAAATGGCGCTCCACTACTCTTTCTGGGGATACAACCTGGCATCGAGAAACCCTACTGGAATATTGGGCCAGCATTGTTTAAAGCTTTCGCATGGAAGCATGATATCTCCCATAAGGAGATTCAAATTTATTCCATTCCCAGATGGATACTAGTTAAAAATGTTCCGATACAGTTCTGCAATTTTTTCCCACAAATGATTGCCCCGATTGGAAAAATCTTAAAAATTGATGATACCCGCTCCTCTCCCACACCTGGATGTGAGGTTGTTGGTTTCCTTTGACACTGGTACTTAAATCCATGAAATACTTGAGATAAACTGGGGTGGCAAAGAATATCTTTGTGACCTAATTAGCCTGGGTAGTCTCAATTATTGCTTCCACTGCAAACAAGATGGTCACTAGAAAAGAGATTGCCCCTCTTTAAATAGTAATGCAAAATATTAAATGTTATAGTTGGAATGTGAGGGGTTTTGAGTCCCCTGATAGAAAATATGCAGTCAGGAGTTTCTGTAATATAAATAAAGACATGGATGTCCTCTTTTCGCAAGAAATTCAAGCTGTCAGTTTTACCTTAGATAATACGCTGATGTTCATTTGGAAAGATGCTACCAACTTCTCAACCAGACATGAGAAAGGAAAAGGAGGGAATGCAATAATTTTAAGTCCAAGATTAACTAAAGCCCTCAAAGGCTCTGGAATTTCCCCTTGTAATAAATGTTTGTGGGTTACCTTGAATTTTGGGGAGTTTAAAATAGGTTTGTGTTCTTTCTATGCCCCAAATGAGTATATGAACAGAATTAAGTTATGGAAATGGATGTTATCTTCCCTCCCCAAGATCCCCTAGATTTTTTTTTTTTTTTTTTTGGGGGGGGGGGGGGGGATTTTAATATGGTGGAAAATCTTGATGCTAAGAAGGGAGGTAAACCTTTGATGTGGAAGGGAAATGAAGAGTTTTTTTTGGCAAAAGGCTTTTAACCTATTTGGCCCTCTTGAAGTGGAGAAAAAAGTAAGCAAATGTGTTTGGCATACCTGGTCCAATTGCCAAGAAGGCTATAAGAGGATCTACTCCAGGTTAGACAAGTTTTATTTCCACAAAGATGTATTCCTAGCTCCCTAAAGGAAAGAATCCAATAAGGTCTAGGGCCTTCCCAATCCCCTTTCTAACCACGATCCAATCAAATTTATAATCTCAATTAAGAACCAGAGAAGACCCTCCAAGAGAAAGATGAATTGCTCACCTTTGAAGTTAAACTGTGAACTGTTGAGGGATGGAGATTGCAGAGGGAGCATTCTTGTGATTCGAGATATATGTAAAGCAAGGTTTGGGGCCCAATCTACCTTGTTCTATTGGGAAAGACTAATTGACTCATGCAAATCTATTTTGCAGATTGTGGGAAAAAACATGCTTTAGACAATAAAAAGGAAGGATTAGTCCTCCAAAAAAAATTTCTATCAGTTGAACAAAGTTTGCAAGAGAACCCTAATGACTACGTCTTGTATGAGAAAATGAATGAGATAAAACATAATTTGAGAAAGGTTCAGATAAGGAAAGTTTAAAGTGCTAAAGTAAGGGGTAAATTGAACTGGTTATAGGATGGAGGTAAAGGAACCAAGTATTTCTTCAATATCTTAAAATCTAAGAACTTAAAAGAAAATATCCAAGTAATTGTGGAAAATGGGGTTTCTCTTTACTCTCAAGCTGATATTGTGGAAGCCTTTAGGAAATTCTATGAAAAATTGTTTAAGTCTGAGGTTGATACAAACGGGTGCCTAGAGGCACAAGAACTTTGTTGTAAGATCTGTGAGCCAAAGATTAATGCAGACATGAAGAAAAAATTGGAAGCAAAGATCTCAAAAGAAGAAATTAAGAAGGCCATCTCTTCGCTGAGTAATGGCAAATCTCCAGGGCCTAATGGGCTCCCTGTTGAGTTTTACAAGGCCAATCTAGAGTGGATAGTGGATGACTTGTTTGATGTTTTTGATGAAGCTATTGAAAAAGGCACTTTAGGGGCAAATATAAAAAAAGGAATTATAAAACTATTACCAAAGGAAGTAGACAAATTAGACATGAAGAACTAGAGGCCAATCACTCTTCTGAATGTCTCATACAAGATAATTACTAAGATACTAGCCCTCAGGTTAAGAGACATTTTTCCTAGGATCATTAGCCATACCCAGACAGGTTTAATAAATGGTAGATTTATCCTTGAAAATTTAATAACAAGTTGGCAGGGTCTGCACTGGGCCAATCAGACTAATCAACAAGTAGGCATCCTCCTATTAGATTTCGAGAAAGCCTACATTAGAATTGAATGGTCCTTCTTGTTCAAAATGCTCAGAGCTATGGGTTTTCCTGACTTTTTCTGCAAAATGGTTGAAATGTTATTTGCGGATACCTCTGCACAAGTGGAAGTAAATGGTGAGTTGTCTCCTCCATTCAAGATGGAGAGGTCCATAAGATAGGTCTGTCCTCTGGCACCATCTCTCTTTGTCATTGCTTTAGATGCCCTTTATTATATTCTAAGAATTGAACTTATAGGAAGAAAAATGGAAGTTATAATGTTGCCTAACTAGGATTGATTATTGAATGTTCAATTTGTGGATGATACAACTCTCTTCCAAAATGTTAATGAGCAAGAGTTTAGAACAATGGGAAAAAGACTAGACCTTTTCTGCCTGGCTTCAGGAGCAAAAATCTCTGCTTCTAAATCAATTCTTTAAAATGGGATGAAAACAGACCCAATTGGCTCTTATTAGATAAATGGCAATGGGTTGGGCCTACTAAACAAGTTAGATTTTTAGGCATCCCTTTCACAATCAGTCCTAATTTGAAGCAAATGTGGATCTGGCTATTTTCTAAATTAGAGAAAAAATTAAAAAATTGGAATAAGATGTATCTTTCACTGGCAGGTAGAACACAAGTATGCTAAAAAAAATTTGCTGCATATTCTATGTTCTACTCTTCCATGTGGCTATTTGCAACTTATCAGTTTAAGACAATTCATAAACTAATAAGAGGTTTCCTCTGGTCTGATGGAAAAGGGATGTCTAAAAAGCATCTTGTATGCTGGGATTGGTATTGTGTCTCTAAGGGATTGGGGGTTTGGGACTAAAGAACCTGATATTTCAGGGCCTTGACCTCATAGCTAAGTGGATAATTAATTCCTTGTCTGGTAATGAGCCATGGAAAGTCTTGGTGAGGAATAACATTGATAATTCTATGCAAGCTAGGAAGAAAGGTTGGTGCTCTGTTAACTTCTATGATGCCTTGTTGGGAGGGTTTCAAGTCAAGCCAAGGGGTTCTGTGGTCTTTAGTAGTATCTGGAAGGCATGGGAAGAGGTCAGAGAGCTTATTGTGGACAAAGATGCTTTTTCTTGGAACAAAAGAGTTATCTAAGGTCAAAGATCTATTTGGTGGAACACTATATACAAAGGCAGGCCTCTAGCCCTCCTCCAAGGGTGCTTTGCTAGGAGATGTAATAATAGAGGCCTTTCTAATCTTGAGGACCTATTTGAAAATGGTGCCCCCAAGAATTGGTTATCTATTAACGAGCAGTACAAGTTGGAAGATAGTTTATACATGACCTTTTCTACTTTAACAAAAGCCTTGATATGCAATGTTAGTTCAGATGTTACTAATGTGGGGGAAGAGTGGGTTATAGAGTTGAAATGGAAGGATGGTGCTGCTATCTCTGCTATCACTCCAAAAATGATTTATAAGATGCTTGCTGATTCTGATGCTATCCTCCTCCACATTAGCAATGCTTGGGCTGACACCTCAGACATTAAAGAAATTCCTAAAATGTTAAACTACTTTGGTCTAAGACACTGGAACCCAAAAAAGTAGCCTTTAAATGGTTATTACTGTTAAATAAGTTATCTTTAGGCCCAGATAATGTGGTTTTCCCAATGTGCAATGTTATTGAGTCTGTCTCCCATATATTTTTTGACTCTGTTTATGTTAAATTTGTGTGGTCTATTTTTAAGGTGAACATTGAACTATGGAATACCAATGTAGTTGAAATTAGGCATGAGATTCTATATAGCTTTGTTAGAGGTCTAAATTCAAAGGCTAATTATTTTTGGTTGATATTGTCTAATGAAATTTTATGGTTCCTATGGAAGAAAAGAAATGACGAGAGGTTTCAGGGCAAGGAGAGGGATCTCACTGAGAGTCCTTAGAATCTCATACAGGGACCATATGCTATAAAGAAGATATCAGTGTTACAGACTTTGGATCAAGAACTTAGAGAAGATTCAATAAGAGATTCTTCAAGCATTACTCGAGTTTTCAGGAAGTATACAGTAGGATGAAACAAAAGGCAAAGGAAGAGAGCCTTCTTTACAAACACTAGGAAAAGTCAAGGCAGAATTACAGTTTAGATACAGAATAGCTAAAGCTTTCCCTAAGAATTGGTTCCTTTCTAGGAATTGATGAACATAATAGTAGCAATAATAGAGATCATATTTGGGATAAGGAACCAGAACGGTTTGATGATCCAAGAATTAGGAATGTTTCTTCAGAAGAATCAAAACAGGGGACAGAATTGGATGACAACCAAGGGATGTTCTATCTTTACCAAGAAGCTGCAGATGAGCTGGACTCATGGCATAAGAGAGAGGTGACTGAAGAACAGGTGATAGCTGAGGAGAATGCAAAGGTACAAGAATCAAAACATGAGCAAAAGCATAGTGAAGGCAATGCTAGTATTCAGGGCCCTGCGAGTTCTGTTGTAGGAAATTAATTGTTGATTGCCAAATCATTCTTAGTAAGCAGACTAAGGGATTCAAATGAAGTGTTTTGTCCTTAATATATGTTCCAGTTTTAAGATGTATAAAACTTTTAGTATGTATTAGGAACTTTTAGTGTTTTTTGGACTGGCAAAGCAACAACTAAAATTTTGAGTGGTTTTCTTAACAACGTAGTTGTAACTTCTATTTACTTTGAATATATTGGTGCTAGATTTACAATCCAAAAAAATATATATATTTGTGTTATTTAATAGGCTTTGTAAAATTTAGTTTTATAGCTAAGTAAATATTTTAGTACTATTTTATTTTTACCAAATTAAATTATTCTTGAGATTTCAATTTTATTAACCAGTTCACATAAATTTTTCCTTATAATTTAGTTCTAGAAATATAATAGTCACAAATTTGAAATGATAAAGAATTCTTTACCTTTAGAAAAAATTTAATTAAAATCATGTTCTCTAAAGTACTTGCTATTATTACTTAAACAAAAAACATTTTATTTTATGAAATTAGATCATTTTTGGGATTTCAATTTTATTTACTCAAGAGTTAAAAATCTGGGATTTCAATTTTATTTAGTCAAAACTTAAAAATCTACACTTTCGCCATGTTATTACATTTGTTATTTTATTCTTCAAACTTACAATATTTTAACGTATTTTAATTTATAAAAGTATTAGTATTATTACATTTTAAGGAAATATTTGTGTTATTTAATAGGTTTTGTAAAGTTTAGTTTTATAGTTAAAGGAAATATTTTAGCCCTATTTTATTTTTAGCAAATTATATTATTTTTTAGATTTCAATTTTATTTACCAAGACATTTCAACACTCTTCAAAAATTAATTTTTCAATTATTGGAATGCAATTTGTCTATACAACCAATACCTAATCAACAAAAAAAATTACAACACTACAAGGTAGGTACTACCACTACTTAAGCACTTTTTTTATTGTTCAAACATACAATATTTTAATGTATTTTAAATTATCATAGTATGAATATTATTACATTATAATATCTTAGGCACATATTTCAAATCTCCACATAATACAAATATGCAAGCTTTGTAAAGTTTAGTTTTATAGTTAAGGAAATATTTGTGTTATTTAATAGGCTTTGTAAAGTTTAGTTTTATACCTAAGTAAATATTTTAGTGTTATTTTATTTTTACGAAATTAAATTATTTTTGAGATTTCAATTTTTAATTTTATTTATGCAAGACATTTCAAAACGAGTTTACATAAATTTTTCCTTATAAATTAGGCAGACATTTCAAATCTCCACATAATACAAATATGTAAGCTTTGTAAAGTTTAGTTTTATAGTTAAGGAAATATTTGTATCATTTAATAGGCTTTGTAAAGTTTAGTTTTATACCTAAATAAATATTTTAGTGCTATTTTATTTTTAGGAAATTAAATTAGTTTTGAGATTTCAATTTTCAATTTTATTTATGCAAGACATTTCAAAACAAGTTCACATGAATTTTTCCTTATAAATTTAGTTCTGGAAATATAATAGTTACAAATTTGAAATGATAAACAATTCTTTATCTTTAGAAAAAAATATTATTGAACCACAATATTAGATTAATTAAAATAATTAAAATCATGTTCTCTAAAAATACTTACTATTATTACTTAAACAAAAAAATTAAGCGACTAAGATAAAATACTGCAGTGATCTAAATATGAGTATGTTATTGTTATTATATTGTGTAATTATTCTTCAAACTTACAATATTTTAATGCATTTTAAATTGTAATAATATTCAATATTATTAAATTTTAATATGTTAGGTAGGCATTTCAAATCTCTCCACACCCAACTAAGGTTAGGGTTCTAGACATTTTATTTTATTTTATAGGTTTTGTAAAGTTTAGTTTTATAGTTAAACAAATATTTTAGTCCTATTTTCTTCTTACCAAACTAGATTATTATTGAGATTTCAATTTTATTTACCCAAGACATTTCAACAATCTTCAAAAATTATTTTTTCAATTATTGGAATGCAATTTGTCTATACAACCAATACCTAACCAACAAAAAAATTACAACTAAACAAATAATATATACAACCAATAGCTAATCAACAAAAAAAATTACAACTAAACAAATACTATAATAACAACACTACAAGGCAGGTACTGGCCACTACCCAAGGTTACAAAAGATTTATATAAAAACACTTTCATGATTTCCTTGGTCATCTTCTCAGTT
Organism: Cunninghamia lanceolata; assembly: GCA_027924645.1. Lineage (NCBI taxonomy): Eukaryota > Viridiplantae > Streptophyta > Pinopsida > Cupressales > Cupressaceae > Cunninghamia > Cunninghamia lanceolata. The sequence continues at coordinate 7,267,854 of BSBN01000055.1, read as the reverse complement.
CTCTAATCTACTACTTATTCTATCTGTTTCACTTCTTATTCGGATCAAAACACTATCTTCACATATTTGTTGTTATTGCTGCCGTGTAACAAATCATTATCCTTCATTTATATCATCTACAAGCCTTCAAATCATTATCATGTCAGCTTACTTGCAACGGCTAGTATGAAACGTGTAGACACGGATATGAAAGTTCTATTGCTCCGCTTGTGCATAGAAATTTGTGCCAATCAATATGAAGGTTGGATAGGTCCTATACTTCCTTTAATAATGTTCCTTTAAGCTACACAAGTCACAAAATTGCTTCAGAAGTCAAAGCCGATTAAACTTCACTGAGCACTGTGGGCTCTGCTCTATGAAAACAGGGAAAAATAGGTAATCTTGTGATAGCATATCTTTCCAGAATCAAACCCAAATAATCTGAATAAATAATCAGAATGTTCGTTGAAGCTAGTGATTATTTATTAATTGTATGACAAGAACAAATTTTTTTAAAAAGGGCTAAAAATACATTTTTCTTATTATTACGCTAGCTTAACTAAGGAGAGCTCTATCTCTACGGAATCGACGTAACCAAAACCTGGCAATCTTTTTGCAATAATACAAATGAGAAAAGTTTCGAACAACATTTTTTATCAAAACACCATAAAATCCATTTGCAACTCTTGTTTGTCATTCTTATTTTTTACAACCTGTAATTGTGGTCGAATTTCAGCGAATTATCAACTGTAAAAGTTATTCCGGTTTACTTTATGGCTGAGAAGATGGAGAGAATAAATTTCAGCGTTGACATACCTAAGACGGAATTCATTTTAGATTACAGATTCAACAACAATGCTTTATTGAAAGAAGCATTTGAATCCTATCACCGACTAGAATTCCTTGGAGATGCAGTATTAGAGTTTGTGATGGCCATATACGTATACAATGCTTTTCCAACATTAGATAAAGGAAAATTTGTTCGGTTAGTTAAAACAAATGTGCGAAATGATGTCCTTGGAAAGATTGCTATAGAACATGAGTTTCACAACTTCCTATTAGATAAGGATACCAAAAATAGGGTAAGCTAGATACATTGGAATATTTTAAAACTCCTTATTTAATCGATATTGATTTTCATGATTGATATGTGTTTTTACAGGCTAATGAATACCTCGAAGCTATCACAGACAAATCTAAATCTGATTGCAATCTGAAGCCTCCAAAGGTTCTTGCAAATGTTATTGAAGCCATAGCCGGTGCTGTGTATGTGGATACTGAATTTTCATTTGATAGAGTTTGGAAAGTAAGGAAATATTCTATTTTTAAAAGAACAAATTTATAGACTTTTAATTGAAGTAGTAAATTTCATTCAAATGTTGGAAGTATAGTTATACACTAAAGGTACATCCAAAATCAGGTCACCCAACATCATCAACAATAAAAAGATACCGTTTCCATTGATACAGTAAAACATAAATATGTAAAATGCAATGAAAAACATAAATATGAAAAATGCAATAAAATACGTATTAGTTTTTAATATGTAATGTCCACTAGTGTATTGAACTCCTTACGAAAAATGCAATGAAATACATATTATTTTTGTACATTTAAAGTCCACTGTATTGAACTCCTTGTGTTTAACTGTGTATTAAAAACCTCCCGAATGTTTATAGGTGTTCCAGCCTTGGATGAGTGCATTGCTAACTCCAGAGAACAAATGCAATGAACATAGTACTGATGTGTCTAGTTCCATAAAAACCCCTTCTTCAAGCGAAACAGGAGTGATGAAAGAAACACAGAGTTCAAAAGAAAAACAAGTGTCCGCACAGTGCAAGTGTGATGAAGTGAAAATGTTTATTGCGAATTTAATCCCTAAATTCGCTAATCCTTCATATAAGTCTAATGTCTTGGATGAGATAGAACAAAAACTAAACTACAATTTCAAGAGTAGAAAATTTCTGAAAGATACATTTTGTCAGCGTTTGGAGATACTAACTCTTATGAAAAAATGGAGTTCCTTGGGAATTTGTTCCTCAAGGTAGCAATAACAATATATTTATACAATAAGTATCCCCACGATCAACCAGGCATTTTGACCACGTTAAGATCTAACATTATGGACAATGCGAAGCTGGCAAGAGTCGCTGTAGTTAAATTAGAAGTTCATAAGCATCTTACGTTTGCAAATAAATTACTCGAAGATAAGGTAACTCTTTAAAATATTTGATCTAGGTTTGGAGAATGATTAATTCTTATTTTAAGGAAATCCACACTTGGTGTTATGTAGGTGAAAAAATTCATTAAAGACATCGAAGACAATTGTAACGATGTGAATCCATCCTCAGTTTTGGTTAATATAGTTGAATCAATAGCAGGCTCAATGTTTATTGATAGCAGTGCTGGGTTAATGGAGAACATCAGCTCTTGTGTGAACGAAGTTTGGGAGGTACAAAATGAACACAATTGCATCTTCTATTTTTTCATTGTAAAATTCATTTTCTTTGGTATCCACTTGAAGGGTTTTGATTTGTTTGGGCAACCTCAATGGGCTATTATTAACCTCTGCATAGATTTTAGTTTTAAACTAGATCAAATATTTAGTATTTTTAAGGTTAAAAATAGATTTTATTGAAGGCTATTCTTAAATATTAAATGATTTATTAAATAATTATTTGTCTTATAAATATAAAATGATTATTTACTAGATTCTAACATGAATGAAATGCAAAATTACTAGTAATTTTTGCCTATTAAAAAGGATCTTTCAACAAGTAAACAGTGTTGCATTAAGTACAAAATATCAACTATTAAACACTACAGTCTTTCCACCTTTCATCTTTTATTGTACTAATTTTTTTTTTTTTTAATTCCAAATCTTAAGATTTCATTCACCTAATAAAATATTGTGTATGTTGACACAATCTTTACTTTTATTTCTCTGTAAATACTATATTGTTTGTAGAAGCTCAAGATTTTGTTAGAACCACTAGCCACTCCAGAGACATTGGAGAGGAATCCCATTTCTGAACTTCAGGAATTATGTCATAAAAAGCGTAGGCGTGTTCAGTACAGAGACCATAAAGTGACTGGAGAGGAAAAGATAGCTGTGGAAGTACTTATAGATGATGTGGTGGCTGGAAGGGCTGAAAATATAAAGAAAGAAGTGGCAAAGAAAAGTGCTGCAAGAAAAGTTCTCAAACATTTTAAAAGTGGAATGGAACCAAAATTAAGTGAATAACAAAATTTGTATGAAATACAGTAGGTTGAATGTTTCTCTGTGGTTTTCTTTGCACTATGAATCACTGAACAAGCTTTTCTTCTGGTTTTCAAGTCCAAGGACATGGTTTCGTTACAAAACTTTTTGACCATATGTTCAATGCTATTTTTCGAGGGGAGCAAAGCTCAGCAACATTGGTCTATCAAACCCACGTTGCCGAATTTATCATATTAAAATAATAATTATTTTGAAGAGTATATTTTCCAAATTTTTAATATAGATGTATTTTAGATATTTGGTCTAGTAATATTTAATAGTAATATTTAAGGTTAAATGAATCTTGTATAAAAAATTAAGTTTGTGGTAGTTAGGATCAAGCTCACAAGGCTCAAATTGGGTCATAAAGTTTTTGAGATAAGTTCAAACATTGAAACATTTGTTTCATCTAGACAATAAATTATTTCATAAAAGTGAAGTGATTCAAAACAATATCAGCATTATTTATTCACAAATGATTCTAAAACTAAATTCTATCCACTTATTTAATCCTTTAAATGCCCTATGATTTTACTCTAGGTTTTCGTCCTTCTATCTTATTAAGGGTTTTAGATCTGAGTTCTCTCACACTCTTACACGACTTACAATTTCACTATAGGGTTTCATCCTTATATCCTATCAAATATTATATCTAAGGGCAAGGCTATAAAGGGGCCAAGCCTTATCATGTCAATAGATTTTGTGACACCTTGATTTGAGCTTGATTTGAGCTATATTATGGAAAAAGATATAGTAATGTTCATTTACAATCTTTCACTACACTATGTATAGATTAAACATGTGAAATCATATCCAAATTATTTCCATAAACCTTTAAGGGATCATCCCATCCTATTTTGATTATCTAATGACATAAATCTTGAAATAAGGGCTTGTAAATTATTTACTTAGATGTTCCCAAATGGATAATGAGCTTATAAACAATTAATGGATAATGAGCTTATAAACAATTATTGCATTTTCTTATAATCCTTATGTGGTAATCTCAAACATCAAACATCATATTGATGACGATGAAATTCTTTTCTTGAGGCACTTCTACCTACTCTTAAAAAAAAGTACACTTGATTAATTTTATACGTATTCATTTAAAGAATTGTGGAATGAAATTTATTGCGCCTAAAGAACTCGAGTATAGTTTATCATCTTCCACATCCTCTAACATTTCTAAGTTCTAAAACTCAAATATATTTTAAAAAGTCAATGATATTATATAGAAAAGAGATAATGTGCATCCAGCGAATAATAATTATGGAGCCAATACTTTTATTTGGATAAATGTCTTAAATTTAATTAAGAAAATATTTATAAAGATTTTACAAAATTTATATGATACTCTTATTAATATGCTCATTTCACTTTGGATACTTTGCATATTCACAAGGAACTTCCTATTGTTGATATACTATTTAGGTACGAATATCTCTGAAGTGAGAAAATTTGGGATTGTTCAAGATCATATTAACAAGTATGATCATAGAATACTAATGTATTGTCATAGGCTTATGCAATACGAATGTTGTGGAGTTAGAGTATTGTTTCGGGTGGTAATGTCTCATAGCTTACTATTGATACGGAAGAAACTACATGATGTATGGCTAAGAATTGGGTATTCTATTACGAATAAAGAGTCTTTAGAGTATGTATGGTAGTGTAGGTCTACATGTAACATTATTGGAATGCATGCTATTAGGACATGTTGATGGGTGTTTTTGTACACAAACAACATAGATAAAATACCAAGTACTTATGCTTCTATGAACTCAACCTAGTACTCAATTAAATTTCTATTCTTCTTCTCATTTGATCCACACTATTCTCCTCTACTCTTTCTCATTACTAGTGGATAGGTAGTATTTAAAAATACCATGGTAGGTTGTCATATTTCAAAGTCATGAGAATCCTTCACCTATATAAACCCCTTAAAAGAAGACATTGTCACTTGCACAACACACCCCATTTCGACTTAAAATCAAACTCAAACTCATTTGAGGGTAAGAGTCTTTTTTACATATTAATTTCTTGAATCATGGAGTACATATTAGATCATATATTTCTAAATAGGTAGAGTCAATCTTCAATATACAAGATATCTAATAGAGATAGACAAAAATACCCTACTACCTCATGTAAAAAATTTGCAACCACCAAACTTATCCACAAGAATTTGATCTCAATTAAATTTTTAAACAATTGCGCTTGCCACAAATACTTGATTTTGTTTACATGAGATTATCTCTAATTTTCATTCAACTCTTATATTCGACCATCAAATCTATTGAATCATAATCCACCAAGTTAGATTGACCATTTATATGTTTACACCAATTGTCATAGGCCTCCTTGAGATCCTCACTCATTGGAATATTGAAATACCAACTACCCATATCCAATAACTCCGCCCACTACTCATTTATCATGACACTCAAATTTGAAAGCACCATTGGTGTATTAAGATGTTCTCACCACCTTTATACTTTTTTCACACAACATTGAGAGGATATTTCTTGCACTAGATAACTATGTGAGGACCAACACCCATATCTATAACTTATTAATAAACCAACCACATGCAGACATTGATATATCAATATCACTAATGAGTTCTTTAGAATAATATAAAATATTTTGAGCCCATCACATGTATCACAACCTACGATTACACTACTACACCACAAGAACACTAAGAACACACATCTTTGGGTCCATAAGATCTCTAGTGCATATCTTTCTAGCCAATTGTAATAACCACATGATATCCCCCTATGACATGTAGTAGTAGTCAATCAAAATGATCCAAGGGTCCTCAAGGCCCATCCTCTTTCAAACATAAAATGAGGCTAGGGAACTAGAGAGTTGTACATCCCAAATGAGACGAATGGTTATTGTAACCCTACACTAACATATCACAAACCTTTTACCAAGATCTTCATTGGGCATTAGATCATCCACATCATTTTAAGATCATATGACACATTACTCTAGAATGACATCACCTCCATACACAAGGGCTCATGGGACTACCACACTACTCCACACTAGAACATAGTGAATGCAAATACTCATGGACACCAAAAGTAAAGAAGGGGCTTGTTGACTTGTGAAAATACACATGTTAAAATTAAGAGTCAGAGAAACCAAATCCTCTCTTGAAAGAAGACTAAGAAGCATCCCAAAGGTCTCAAGTCAATACATCTTGGTATTTCTATAAGGAAGCTATGTTAATGGAAAAAAATCCTACACTAATCTTGAGAGGAGGTATTGAAGGTACAAGACAACTGGGGGGGGGGGGGGTTAATTAGTTGTATCAAAAAATTTAACTTCTCTTTAATAAAATCACATTCACATTCACTTTCTTTAACCCCTTAATCTATTGTGAAGATTAAACATGAAATGCAGAATTAAAACCTAAACACATTAACACCATACACACATGAACACATAAATTTTATGTGGAAAACCCTAAAAGGGAAAAAACCATGATGAGTGTTAGCTCACAATATAATGTAGTAAAAATATGAAATAACAAAACAGGCTCAGTGTCCAAAACAATGCTCACTACAAAAAGGCTCACTGCCAAGTGGTGGCTCACTGCTGAGGGGTGGCTCACTTCCAAGATGGGTGGCTCACTGGGCCATGAAATGATATGATAGCATCTACCACATGCTTGAGTTGAATTCTAATGAAGTGCAATACACATCACCTTCCCTGCCTCACAACACAATAACTTTCATCCTTGCATCTTCACACACACGTACTTTACACATGGATTCATAACATTTATTTATATGAGTCATCAACCTTGGAACATACATCAAGGTTGGCAATACAATCTACAACTTGTGGAACAGTCTCCAAGGTCAGCAAACATACATAATTTGAATTAGGTTTGAACCTAAATATCCCACAATGAATGAAGGTGAGCCTCTTTAAACTTTAGCTTAGACCTAAATCTGTCCATGCATGCTATGCAACACTTACATGATCATCAAAATATCTCCTTAATCACCACAATCATCCAAGGTTGGCCAACCAACACAAACACTTAAACTTCTTGATCACACACTTTCATGATCACCTCCATAACTTGAAAACCTTATACAATACTTTAACACACTCTCAAAACATCCACGAACAACATAAATTCACCAGAGAACTAACAAATTCAGGTACAACAAATCTTACTTGAAGACAATTCACAAACTACTCACAAACAATACTGTCAAGCTTTGCTACTTAATAAAATAGCTTTTTGGAGCACCAAATCACAAATGCTTTGAATACAAGATAGATTTGTACCTTATAAATACTCATCTAGAATCGCAAGACCTAAAACCAAACTATGGAGAAATGTGGACGAAAATACTTTCTCCCAATCATACTGTAAACACTGTTAGACATAGTCTTCAAACTGGTGACCATAACTTTCAGAGTAGAGCATTTCGGAGCACCAAACTGTGGATTTAACATCTACAACTGGTTCTCTAAAACATATCCAAATTCCATTTTCTAGTCTTCAGTACAGAATAAATGTAGAGCAAAAATTCAGATAGTATCCTATAAGCAAGAATACATCCTCACAACTTTGTCTTCAGTATGAACCAAAATTGTTCAAAAGAACTTGGAAACTCAATATCAAGAACATATTCTTATCATCTTTAGCACTTATACAACACAATACAAAGAAACTAACTCATGAAAATCAACTAACAAAGCAAGAGCACAGTTGACACTAATGACAACACAAACATGTTGACATCAATGACAACACCGATTAGCACTTACTTGCAATAGGAGTGTTATGCAAAACTTTTTAAATCTTTTCAATAGTTAAAAAAATTATAAAAAATAAAATAGAAATAGAAATCATACCATAACACAAGGATTTACATGGAGAAAATCCTTTCAAAAGAAAACCCCATACTTATAAAGTAGCTCAATATATTATTCAGAAATCTTAATAAGATTATAATATACTTGCAAAGAAATTTTTTTAGGAGTATCACCAACTAGACATCTAGAGGTAACTTAACAACATCTATAAGACTCTCATACACAACCTCCATCTCAAGCACCTAATATATAGGATATACAATACATGCAACTATCAAGTGGTAATTAGAAAACCATGAGCTAAAACCACCCAATAGTGGCACCCAAATCTTAGGGTTCCATTATCTCCAATAACAATTGTCTTATGATGTGTCATAATGTGCATCATAAGTTGGTCAACACATGAAACTCCCCCTTACAATTTTTTTTTGAGTCTAACATATTTTTATATTTTCCAATACGGGAGGTGCAACTTCCAAAGGCCATAACTTTTAATTTGGGAGGCTAATTCGACCCTTTTTTAAATTTGTATAGCTCAAAGAGAACTACACATTGGGCATCCTATAACTAGAGTTGAAAAATATAAATTTTTATTTTTCCCAAATGTCAACTCTATAGCTTTAAAATTGATTTTATTTAATTTTATAACTGAAAAATGACACTTTTTGTAATTGCAATGTTGAGACACTTTTCTCAATATTCACCCACTTGTCCAAACACCTTGCAAGAGAAAAGAAGGGAGTATCAACACCAATATCTAATTTATATGGGCCAAAATGCCTAGACTCTAAACACCATCTAAACTTTTGTGTGAACATAGGCTTAGTTAACGAATCTACAAAATTCATCAAAGTCTCTACCTTAACTAGTTTCACCTTTCTATCCTCGACCATATATCTATTATAATGATATCTTACGTCAATGTGCTTGGTTCTGGCATAAAATGTCAAGTTCATAGCTAGGTATATCACACTCTAAATATGACAATATATGATTATTGCACCATGTTTTATCAAAATATCTAAACACAATCTCTTAAGCTAAATGGCTTCTTTACAAGCATGGGTAGCAACCATATACGCAACCTTAGTATTGGAAAAAGAAAACCACAGCCTATTGCTTACTCATATAACTAATTACTCCCACCAAATAAATTAAATCTATAAGCATTGGTGGATATTCTACTATCAACATCACTTCTCTAGTGTAAATCCACATAACCTTGAATATCAAGGGAATGCCTATCTCCTATCAACATACCATTATAATAGAAGGAATACTTTAAGATATCCCACAAATATTTGAAGAATCTCTTAAATATATCCCAATGTACTCTACTAGGATTAGACATATATTTGGAAAAAAACTCATTGCTTGGGAAATGTCTAATCTAGTACAAACCATATCATACATCAAACTTCCAGCTGGTAAGGTACAATGCTCATATCTTCCATCTCTGATGGGGATGTTGGATATTATGGACTAGGTAACTTCATATAACTATAAAAAGAACACACAATGGTCTAATATGTTAAACCTCTGTGAAATTGAATTGATATAGAACTACATGACAAAATGTTTTGGAAACAAAATTTTAGATCTTATTGATTCTAATGTATTAAGTATTATAAACATAATGTTTCATTTATTGATGATTATAGGAAAAGGACATGGGTATATTATTGAAAGAATAAATTTGATGTTTTTAGTTGATTTAAAGAATTTAAAGCAATGTTAAGTTGCACAAAAAGCTATAAATGCAGAGAGAATGCAGAGAGAATGAGTTCACACTTATCTAGTTATTAATCTATTGATTATAAACCAATCAATAGACAGAATTAGTTTTCTTGTCAGGAAAATTTGATTTAAATTTATACTTTTCCTATGTCAACATGATAATTTTTTAACAAAAAATTATAGAAAAATAATTTATCTGTATTGTGATTGGCTGAAAAAGATGACCTCTTCTTTGCCCATTGTCAGAGAGTGCAACAAAAAGCTGTAAATGCAGAGATAATTTTGGTTTGAGGGGAGGATGTTGTAAGTAAACAAATTATGAACACAAATTTTGTCTCCCACTAGCTAAGTCATGCGTAAATGGATGGCAATAATTATGAGAGGGAAGAATCATTAATTTTTATGAATTTAATTTTTTGTTTCATTAGCTAAACTAAAAAATTACTTTTGCCAAACGGACAAAGTTATAATATTAATAATACTATTAAAAATATAGGATTCTACACATTTTATTTTACAAAATTAGATTATTTTATTTATTTCAATTTTATTTACTCAAGAGTTAAAAATCTAGTATTTCAAGTTTATTTATTAAAAAGATAAAAATCTACAGTATCATGAAAAATATTTTGCCATGTTATTACATTTTTTATTTTAGCACATTTTAAATTATCATAGTATTAATATTATTAGATTTTAATATCTTAAATAGACATTTCAAATCTCTATACACTCAAGTAGGGTCAGGGCTCTCCACATAATATAAATATGCAATAGTTAAAGAAATATTTGTGTTGAACATGATGATATTTTAGTAGAGATATATGAAGAATAGTAGAATCACCAGGGGCTGCACAAGGGTTCTCTGATCCTCTAATGTGCTTCTCTCTGGGATCCTTTTTTGTTCTTTAAAATCTCTTAGACAATCTTGATTCCATCGTAATCTTTCTCTGCTCTGAATGTTTTCATTGACAGTTCTCCATTGTGGCTTGCAGGGTATTATTTGCTATAATATAGTCATATATGTTTTTGTCCAGTGTATTTATTAAAAAACTTGTCTTGCTATTTCTCCCACCTTGTGTCTGCGTCATCTGGGTGTCACCCAGGCATTGCTTGGGGAGGGTGTCGGAAGAGGTATAGTGGGAGATGTTAGTCTCTCTTAATTGCATTAAATGGAAGGAAATGAAAATAGTGTGCCTCCCACAAGTGGAGATGAACAAAAATCGTTCAAGGATGTGGTAGGTATGGATGAGGCACAAGAGGCACCGAAAGGAGTAGATTTTTCTGTGGATGAAAATGTAGGAGCCCATAGTGCAAACGTTGAGGAAAGGATAGAAGGATGGAAAAGATGCCCTCACATAGATTCTTTCATAGCTGGCCTACATCTATGTGGTGCAAGAAAATGGCGCTCCACTACTCTTTCTGGGGATACAACCTGGCATCGAGAAACCCTACTGGAATATTGGGCCAGCATTGTTTAAAGCGTTCGCATGGAAGCATGATATCTCCCATAAGGAGATTCAAATCTATTCCATTCCCAGATGGATACTAGTTAAAAATGTTCCGATACAGTTCTGCAATTTTCTCCCACAAATGATTGCCCCGATTGGAAAAATCTTAAAAATTGATGATACCCGCTCCTCTCCCACACCTGGATGTGAGGTTGTTGGTTTCCTTTGACACTGGTACTTAAATCCATGAAATACTTGAGATAAACTGGGGTGGCAAAGAATATCTTTGTGACCTAATTAGCCTGGGTAGTCTCATTTATTGCTTCCACTGCAAACAAGATGGTCACTAGAAAAGAGATTGCCCCTCTTTAAATAGTAATGCAAAATATTAAATGTTATAGTTGGAATGTGAGGGGTTTTGAGTCCCCCAATAGAAAATATGCAGTCAGGAGTTTCTGTAATAAAAATAAAGACATGGATGTCCTCTTTTCGCAAGAAATTCAAGCTGTCAGTTTTACCTTAGATAATACTCTGAGGTTCATTTGGAAAGATGCTACCAACTTCTCAACCAGACATGAGAAAGGAAAAGGAGGGAATGCAATAATTTTAAGTTCAAGATTAACTAAAGCCCTCAAAGGCTCTGGAATTTCCCCTTGTAATAGATGTTTGTGGGTTACCTTGAATTTTGGGGAGTTTAAAATAGGTTTGTGTTCTGTCTATGCCCCAAATGAGTATATGAACAGAATTAAGTTATGGAAATGGATGTTATCTTGCCTCCCCAAGATCCCCTAGATTTTTTTTTGCGGGGGGGGGGGGGGGACTTTAATATGGTGGAAAATCTTGATGCTAAGAAGGGAGGTAAACCTTTGATGTGGAAGGGAAATGAAGAGTTTTTTTGGCAAAAGGCTTTTAACCTATTTGACCCTCTTGAAGGGGAGAAAAAAGTAAGCAAATGTGTTTGGCATACCTGGTCCAATTGCCAAGAAGGCTATAAGAGGATCTACTCCAGGTTGACAAGTTTTATTTCCACAAAGATGTATTCCTAGCTCCCTAAAGGAAAGAATCCAATAAGGTCCAGGGCCTTCCCAATCCCCTTTCTAACCACGATCCAATCAAATTTATAATCTCAATTAAGAACCAGACAAGACCCTCCAAGAGAAAGATGAATTGCTCACCTTTGAAGTTAAACTATGAACTGTTGAGGGATGGAGATTGCAGAGGGAGCATTCTTGTGATTCGAGATATATGTAAAGCAAGGTTTGGGGCCCAATCTACCTTGTTCTATTGGGAAAGACTAATTGACTCATGCAAATCTATTTTCTAGATTGTGGGAAAAAACATGCTTTAGACAATAAAAAGGAAGGATTAGTCCTCCAAAAAAAATTTCTATCAGTTGAACAAAGTTTGCAAGAGAACCCTAATGACTACGTCTTGTATGAGAAAATGAATGAGATAAAACATAATTTGAGAAAGGTTCAGATAAGGAAAGTTCAAAGTGCTAAAGTAAGGGGTAAATTGAACTGGTTATAGGATGGAGATAAAGGAACCAAGTATTTCTTCAATATCTTAAAATCTAAGAACTTAAAAGAAAATATCCAAGTAACTGTGGAAAATGGGGTTTCTCTTTACTCTCAAGCTGATATTGTGGAAGCCTTTAGGAAATTCTATGAAAAATTGTTTAAGTCTGAGGTTGATACAAACGGGTGCCTAGAGGCACAAGAACTTTGTTGTAAGATCTGTGAGCCAAAGATTAATGCAGACATGAAGAAAAAATTGGAAGCAAAGATCTCAAAAGAAGAAATTAAGAAGGCCATCTCTTCGGTGAGTAATGGCAAATCTCCAGGGCCTGATGGGCTCCCTGTTGAGTTTTACAAGGCCAATCTAGAGTGGATAGTGGATGACTTGTTTGATCTTTTTGATGAAGCTATTGAAAAAGGCACTTTAGGGGCAAATATAAAAAAAGGAATTATAAAACTATTACCAAAGGAAGTAGACAAATTAGACATGAAAAACTAGAGGCCAATCACTCTTCTTAATGTATCATACAAGATAATTACTAAGATACTAGCCCTCAGGTTAAGAGACATTTTTCCTAAGATCATTAGCCATACCCAGACAGGTTTCATAAAGGGTAGATTTATCCTTGAAAATTTAATAACAAGTTGGGAGGGTCTGCACTGGGCCAATCAGACTAATCAACAAGCAGGCATCGTCCTATTAGATTTCGAGAAAGCCTATGTTAGAATTGAATGGTCCTTCTTGTTCAAAATGCTCAGAGCTATGGGTTTCCCTGACTTTTTCTGCAAAATGGTTGAAATGTTATTTGCGGATACCTCTGCACAAGTGGAAGTAAATGGTGAGTTGTCTCCTCCATTCAAGATGGAGAGGTCCATAAGATAGGTCTGTCCTCTCGCACCATCTCTCTTTGTCATTGCTTCAGATGCCCTTTATTATATTCTAAGAATTGAACTTATAGGAAGAAAAATGGAAGTTATAATGTTGCCTAACTAGGATTGATTATTGAATGTTCAATTTGTGGATGATACAACTCTCTTCCAAAATGTTAATGAGCAAGAGTTCAGAACAATGGGAAAAAGACTAGACCTTTTCTGCCTAGCTTTAGGAGCAAAAATCTCTGCTTCTAAATCAATTCTTTAAAATGGGATGAAAACAGACCCAATTGGCTCTTATTAGATAAATGGCAATGGGTTGGGCCTACTAAACAAGTTAGATTTTTAGGCATCCCTTTCACAATCAGTCCTAATTTGAAGCAAATGTGGATCTAGCTATTTTCTAAATTAGAGAAAAAATTAAAAAATTGGAATAAGATGTATCTTTCACTGGCAGGTAGAACGCAAGTATGCTAAAAAATTTTTGCTGCATATTCTATGTTCTACTCTTCCATGTGGCTATTTACAACTTATCAGTTTAAGACAATTCATAAACTAATAAGAGGTTTCCTCTGGTCTGATGGAAAAGGGATGTCTAAAAAGCATCTTGTATGCTGGGATTGGTATTGTGTCTCTAAGGGATTGGGGGTTTGGGACTAAAGAACCTGATATTTCAGGGTCTTGACCTCATAGCTAAGTGGATAATTAATTCCTTGTCTGGTAATGAGCCATGGAAAGTCTTGGTGAGGAATAACATTGATAATTCTATGCAAGCTAGGAAGAAAGGTTGGTGCTCTATTAACTTCTATGATGCCTTGTTGGGAGGGTTTCAAGTCAAGCCAAGGGGTTCTGTGGTCTTTAGTAGTATCTGGAAGGCATGGGAAGAGGTCAGAGAGCTTATTGTGGACAAAGATGCTTTTTCTTGGAACAAAAGAGTTATCTAAGGTCAAAGATCCATTTGGTGGAACACTATATACAAAGGCAGGCCTCTAGCCCTCCTCCAAGGGTGCTTTGCTAGGAGATGTAATAATAGAGGCCTTTCTAATCTTGAGGACCTATTTGAAAATGGTGCCCCCAAGAACTGGTTATCTATTAAGGAGCAGTACAAGTTGGAAGATAGTTTATACATGACCTTTTCTACTTTAACAAAAGCCTTGATATGCAATGTTAGTTCAGATGTTACTAATGTGGGGGAAGAGTGGGTTATAGAGTTGAAATGGAAGGATGGTGCTGCTATCTCTGCTATCACTCCCAAAAATGATTTATAAGATGCTTGCTGATTCTGATGCTATCCTCCTCCACATTAGCAATGCTTGGGCTGACACATCAGACATTAAAGAAATTCCTAAAATGCTTAAACTAATTTGGTCTAAGACACTGGAACCCAAAAAAGTAGCCTTTAAATGGTTATTACTGTTAAATAAGTTATCTTTAGGCCCAGATAATGTGGTTTTCCCAATGTGCAATGTTATTGAGTCTGTCTCCCATATATTTTTTGACTCTGTTTATGTTAAATTTGTGTGGTCTATTTTTAAGGTGAACATTGAACTATGGAATACCAATGTAGTTGAAATTAGGCATGAGATTCTATATAGCTTTATTAGAGGTCTAAATTCAAAGGCTAATTATTTTTGGTTTATATTGTCTAATGAAATTTTATGGTTCCTATGGAAGAAAAGAAATGATGAGAGGTTTCAGGGCAAGGAGAGGGATCTCACAGAGAGTCCTTAGAATCACATATAGGGACCATATGCTATAAAGAAGATATCAGTGTTACAGACTTTGGATCAAGAACTTAGAGAAGATTCAATGAGACATTCTTCAAGCATTACTCGAGTTTTCAGGAAGTATACAGTAGGATGAAACAAAAGGCAAAGGAAGAGAGCCTTCTTTACAAACACTAGGAAAAGTCAAGACAGAATTACAGTTTAGATACAGAATAGCTAAAGCTTTCCCTAAGAATTGGTTCCTTTCTAGGAATTGATGAACATAATAGTAGCAATAATAGAGATCATATTTGGCATAAGGAACCAGAACGGTTTGATGATCCAAGAATTAGGAATGTTTCTTCAGAAGAATCAAAACAGGGGACAGAATTGGATGACAACCAAGGGATGTTCTATCTTTACCAGGAAGCTGCAGATGAGCTGGACTCATGGCATAAGAGAGAGGTGACTGAAGAACAGGTGATAGCTGAGGAGAATACAAAGGTACAAGAATCAAAACATGAGCAAAAGCATAGTGAAGGCAATGCTAGTATTTAGGGCCCTGCGAGTTCTGTTGTAGGAAATTAATTGTTGATTGCCAAATCATTCTTAGTAAGCAGACTAAGGGATTCAAATGAAGTGTTTTGTCCTTAATATATGTTCCAATTTTAAGGTGTATAAAACTTTTAGTATGTATTAGGAACTTTTAGTGTTTTTTGGACTGGCAAAGCAACAACTAGAATTTTGAGTGGTTTTCTTAACAACTTAGTTGTAACTTCTATTTACTTTGAATATATTGGTGCTAGATTTACAATCCAAAAAAATATATATATTTGTGTTATTTAATAGGCTTTGTAAAATTTAGTTTTATAGCTAAGTAAATATTTTAGTACTATTTTATTTTTACCAAATTAAATTATTCTTGAGATTTCAATTTTATTAACCAGTTCACATAAATTTTTCCTTATAAATTTAGTTCTGGAAATATAATAGTCACAAATTTGAAATGGTAAAAAATTCTTTACCTTTAGAAAAAATTTAATTAAAATCATGTTCTCTAAGTACTTCCTATTATTACTTAAACAAAAAATATTTTATTTTATGAAATTAGATCATTTTTGGGATTTCAATTTTATTTACTCAAGAGTTAAAAATCTGGGATTTCAATTTTATTTAGTCAAAAGTTAAAAATCTACACTTTCGCCATGTTATTACATTTGTTATTTTATTCTTCAAACTTACAATATTTTAACGTATTTTAATTTATAAAAGTATTAGTATTATTACATTTTAAGGAAATATTTGTGTTATTTAATAGGTTTTGTAAAGTTTAGTTTTATAGTTAAAAGGAAATATTTTAGCCCTATTTTATTTTTAGCAAATTATATTATTTTTTAGATTTCAATTTTATTTACCAAGACATTTCAACACTCTTCAAAAATTAATTTTTCAATTATTTGAATGCAATTTGTCTATACAACCAATACCTAATCAACAAAAAGAATTACAACACTACAAGGCAGGTACTACCACTACTTAAGCACTTTTTTTATTGTTCAAACATACAATATTTTAATGTATTTTAAATTATCATAGTATGAATATTATTACATTATAATATCTTAGACACATATTTCAAATCTCCACATAATACAAATATGCAAGCTTTGTAAAGTTTAGTTTTATAGTTAAGGAAATATTTGTGTTATTTAATAGGCTTTGTAAAGTTTAGTTTTATACCTAAGTAAATATTTTAGTGTTATTTTATTTTTACGAAATTAAATTATTTTTGAAATTTCAATTTTTAATTTTATTTATGCAAGACATTTCAAAACGAGTTTACATAAATTTTTCCTTATAAATTAGGCAGACATTTCAAATCTCCACATAATACAAATATGTAAGCTTTGTAAAGTTTAGTTTTATAGTTAAGGAAATATTTGTATCATTTAATAGGCTTTGTAAAGTTTAGTTTTATACCTAAATAAATATTTTAGTGCTATTTTATTTTTAGGAAATTAAATTAGTTTTGAGATTTCAATTTTCAATTTTATTTATGCAAGACATTTCAAAACAAGTTCACATGAATTTTTCCTTATAAATTTAGTTCTGGAAATATAATAGTTACAAATTTGAAATGATAAACAATTCTTTATCTTTAGAAAAAAATATTATTAAACCACAATATTAGATTAATTAAAATAATTAAAATCATGTTCTCTAAAAGTACTTACTATTATTACTTAAACAAAAAAATTAAGCGACTAAGATAAAATACTGCAGTGATCTAAATATGAGTATGTTATTGTTATTATATTGTGTAATTATTCTTCAAACTTACAATATTTTAATGCATTTTAAATTGTAATAATATTCAATATTATTAAATTTTAATATGTTAGGTAGGCATTTCAAATCTCTCCACACCCAACTAAGGTTAGGGTTCTAGACATTTTATTTTATTTTATAGGTTTTGTAAAGTTTAGTTTTATAGTTAAACAAATATTTTAGTCCTATTTTCTTCTTACCAAACTAGATTATTATTGAGATTTCAATTTTATTCACCCAAGACATTTCAACAATCTTCAAAAATTATTTTTTCAATTATTGGAATGCAATTTGTCTATACAACCAATACCTAACCAACAAAAAAATTACAACTAAACAAATACTATATACAACCAATAGCTAATCCACAAAAAAAATTACAACTAAACAAATACTATAATAACAACACTACAAGGCAGGTACTGGCCACTACCCAAGGTTACAAAAGATTTATATAAAAACACTTTCATGATTTCCTTGGTCATCTTCTCAGTTCTCTAATCTACTACTTATTCTATCTGTTTCACTTCTTATTCGGATCAAAACACCTATGATCTTGCTTCATATCTTCACATATTTGTTCTTATTCGGATCAAAACACCTATGATCTTGCTTCATATCTTCACATATTTGTTGTTATTGCTGCCGTGTAACAAATCATTATCCTTCATTTATATCCTCTACAAGCCTTCAAATCATTATCATGTCAGCTTACTTGCAACGGCTAGTATGAAACGTGTAGACACGGATATGAAAGTTCTATTGCTCCGCTTGTGCATAGAACTTTGTGCCAATCAATATGAAGGTTGGATAGGTCCTATACTTCCTTGAATAATGTTCCTTTAAGCTACACAAGTCACAAAATTGCTTCAGAAGTCAAAGCCGATTAAACTTCACTGAGCACTGTGGGCTCTGCTCTATGAAAACAGGGAAAAATAGGTAATCTTGTGAGAGCATATCTTTCCAGAATCAAACCCAAATAATCTGAATAAATAATCAGAATGTTCGTTGAAGCTAGTGATAATTTATTAATTGTATGATTATTTATTAATTGTATGACAAGAACAAATTTTCTTAAAAAGGGCTAAAAATACATTTTTCTTATTATTACGCTAGCTTAACTAAGGAGAGCTCTATCTCTACGGAATCGACGTAACCAAAACCTGGCAATCTTTTTGCAATAATACAAATGAGAAAAGTTTCGAACAACATTTTTTATCAAAACACCATAAAATCCATTTGCAACTCTTGTTTGTCATTCTTATTTTTTACAACCTGTAATTGTGGTCGAATTTCAGCGAATTATCAACTGTAAAAGTTATTCCGGTTTACTTTATGGCTGAGAAAATGGACAGAATAAATTTCAGCGTTGACATACCTAAGACGGAATTCATTTTAGATTACAGATTCAACAACAATGCTTTATTGAAAGAAGCATTTGAATCCTATCACCGACGAGAATTCCTTGGACATGCAGTATTAGAGTTTGTGATGGCCATATACGTATACAATGCTTTTCCAACATTAGATAAAGGAAAATTTGTTCGGTTAGTTAAAACAAATGTGCGAAATGATGTCCTTGGAAAGATTGCTATAGAACATGAGTTTCACAACTTCCTATTAGATAAGGATACCAAAAATAGGGTAAGCTAGATACATTGGAATATTTTAAAACTCCTTATTTAATCGATATTGATTTTCATGATTGATATGTGTTTTTACAGGCTAATGAATACCTCGTAGCTATCACAGACAAATCTAAATCTGATTGCAATCTGAAGCCTCCAAAGGTTCTTGCAAATGTTATTGAAGCCATAGCGGGTGCTGTGTATGTGGATACTGAATTTTCATTTGATAGAGTTTGGAAAGTAAGGAAATATTCTATTTTTAAAAAAACAAATTTATAGACTTTTAATTGAAGTAGTAAATTTCATTCAAATGTTGGAAGTATAGTTATACACTAAAGGTACATCCAAAATCAGGTCACCCAACATCATCAACAATAAAAAGATACCATTTCCATTGATACAGTAAAACATAAATATGAAAAATGCAATGAAAAACATAAATATAAAAAATGCAATGAAATACGTGTTAGTTTTTAATATGTAATGTCCACTAGTGTATTGAACTCCTTACGAAAAATGCAATGAAATACATATTATTTTTGTACATTTAAAGTCCACTGTATTGAACTCCTTGTGTTTAATTGTGTATTAAAAACCTCCCGAATGTTTATAGGTGTTCCAGCCTTGGATGAGTGCATTGCTAACTCCAGAGAACAAATGCAATGAACATAGTACTGATGTGTCTAGTTCCATAAAAACCCCTTCTTCAAGCGAAACAGGAGTGATGAAAGAAACACAGAGTTCAAAAGAAAAACAAGTGTCCGCACAGTGCAAGTGTGATGAAGTGAAAATGTTTATTGCGAATTTAATCCCTAAATTCGCTAATCCTTCATATAAGTCTAATATCTTGGATGAGATAGAACAAAAACTAAACTACAATTTCAAGAGTAGAAAATTTCTGAAAGATACATTTTGTCAGCGTTTGGAGATACTAACTCTCAACGTTTTTAAACGATGCAAGATATGCGATGAAGCCTTTGAATCAGAAGGTCTGAAATCTTATGAAAAAATGGAGTTCCTTGGGAATTTGTTCCTCAAGGTAGCAATAACAATATATTTATACAATAAGTATCCCCACGATCAACCAGGCATTTTGACCACGTTAAGATCTAACATTATGGACAATGCGAAGCTGGCAAGAGTCGCTGTAGTTAAATTAGAAGTTCATAAGCATCTTACGTTTGCAAATAAATTACTCGAAGATAAGGTAACTCTTTAAAATATTTGATCTAGGTTTGGAGAATGATTAATTCTTATTTTAAGGAAATCCACACTTGGTGTTATGTAGGTGAAAAAATTCATTAAAGACATCGAAGACAATTGTAACGATGTGAATCCACCCTCAGTTTTGGTTAATATAGTTGAATCAATAGCAGGCTCAATGTTTATTGATAGCAGTGCTGGGTTAATGGAGAACATCAGCTCTTGTGTGAACGAAGTTTGGGAAGTACAAAATGAACACAATTGCATCTTCTATTTTTTCATTGTAAAATTCATTTTCTTTGGTATCCACTTGAAGGGTTTTGATTTGTTTGGGCAACCTCAATGGGCTATTATTAACCTCTG
The DNA here is from genome assembly GCA_027924645.1 of Cunninghamia lanceolata. Taxonomy (NCBI): domain Eukaryota; kingdom Viridiplantae; phylum Streptophyta; class Pinopsida; order Cupressales; family Cupressaceae; genus Cunninghamia; species Cunninghamia lanceolata. Next base: position 7,246,956 of record BSBN01000055.1, on the reverse strand, counting down.
CATAGATTTTAGTTTTAAACTAGATCAAATATTTAGTATTTTTAAGGTTAAAAATAGATTTTATTGAAGGCTATTCTTAAATATTAAATGATTTATTAAATAATTATTTGTCTTATAAATATAAAATGATTATTTACTAGATTCTAACTGTTAAAATAAAGAAAAATCAGATTTGTTTTTTGTTTGTTGGGAATGTTTCCCAAACAATTTTCTACACTTCTTTTTCTGTTTGGGAAAGTTTCCCATCTTAGCTTTTAGTTTACTATTTAGTATGTTTTATGTATATATTTCAGTTTTCTTTCAATAAAGAATGTTGAAGACATTTTGCAGCAAGTATATCAAATTTTCTCCTCTTCTCTCTCTGTTTTAAGTTATATTTATTTTTCTGGTTTATTTGCTATGTACTGGCATTTGTTTTTAGTTTAATCTTTTCTAACATATGGTATCAGAGCCAAGTTCGAAATCACAATGAATGCTAACAGTACACAGCTGCAAATTCCTAAATTTAATGGCAAAAATTATGATTTTTGGAGTTTTCAAATGAAGATTTTGTTCAGGTCACAGGAGCTATGGGATCTTGTGCAAAATGGGTATTCAGAACCAGTAGATGCAGTAGCATTAGCAGCCCTCACACAAAATGAAAGGGATTTACTACGGGATAATAGGAAAAAAGATCAGAAAGCATTGTTGTTCATAGTGCAGGGTCTTGATGAAACTCTCCTTCCAAGAGTTACAGCCACTTCGAAGGCCAAAGAAGCATGGGATCTCCTTGCACAATCATTTCAAGGTACAGAAAAAGTAAGAACAGTTCGCCTTCAAATGCTTAGAAGAGATTTTGAAATTTTACAAATGTTAGATTCAGAAAGTTTAGGAGATTTTTTTACTTGTACAATGGGTATAGTTAATCAGATGAAATCAAATGGTGAGGTTGTGACTAGTCAGAAAATTGTTGAAAAAATTCTAAGAAGTTTGCCTGAAAAATATGATCCTGCAGTTATAGCTATTGAAGAATAAAAAAATCTAACATCTTTATCTGTAGATGAGCTTATGGGTTCATTGTACACACATGAGCATAGAATAAATAAATCAACAAAGGAGCCACTTGAGAAAGTTTTAAAGAGCAAGGTATCCTTGAAAGAAAAAGAAACAACACCAGAATCATCTTTAGCACAAAGAGGAAGAGGTAGAAATTCAAGAGGAAGAGGAGGACATTTTCAACAAAGAGGCAGAGGTCAAAGAGGCAATAGAAGTAATGAAGAACATTATGGTTACACTCAAGCAAGAGGTAGAGGCAGAGCAAATTTTCAGCAAAGAGGTAGAGGTTTTCAGACGTATGATAAATCATCTATTCAATGTTATTACTGTCAAAAGTATGGACATTTTGCATCTGAATGTAGGAAAAAGATTGCAGATGAAAATAAACAAGAAGCCCAATATGCAAATGAAGGCGAAGGGCAGGAAGGATATGTCTTACTAACTTGCAGCACAAAGGAGGAAGTAAATGATGACAAATGGTATGTTGACAGTGGGTGCAGTAATCATATGACAGGGCACAAAGAGATATTTTAGAATTTGGATGAGTCCATCAAATCTGAAGTCAAGATGGGAAATAATACAATTGCACCAGTCATGGGGAAAGGGAGGATATTAATCACAACAAGACAAGGTGAGAAAAAATATATTGGTGATGTGTTTTATGTACCAGGCTTAAAGCATAACTTGTTAAGTGTAGGTCAACTTGTGCAAAAAGGCCACACTGTCAAATTTGAAAATGGTTCATGCATTATTGTTGATGGTAAAAACAAGGTGATAACCAAAATACCCATGACTGCTAATAAAATGTTTTCTCTTAGTATCAGAAACCATATGCATTTAAGTTTCAGTGCTCTTGTAAAAGACACACAGTGGTTATGGTATCTTAGGTTTGGTCATTTGAATTTTGGTGGACTAAATCTTTTGCATAAAAAGAACATGGTAACAGGTTTACCATTTATCCAAAGACCAGATGAAGAATGTGAAGGTTGTATTGTTGGAAAGCACCATAGAGAACCCTTTCCAGTAAGGGATTCTTGGAGAGCTTCAGAGCCATTAGAGCTAGTTCACTCAGATCTATGTGAACCAATTGAGGTTGCTTCATTATCTGGTATGAGATATTTTTTGACATTTATTGATGACTATAGTAGGAAACTTTGGGTGTACCCTTTGAAAAATAAATCTGATACTTTCAAGAAATTCAGAGAATTTAAAGAATTAGTTGAGAAGCAAAGTGGTCATTTTCTCAAAATTTTAAGGACTGATAGGGGTGGAGAGTATATTTCACATGATTTTCATAATTATTGTATTGAAAAGGGCATAAAAAGGCAGCTAACAACAAGGTATACACCTCAGCAAAATGGTGTAGCTGAGAGAAAAAATAGAACAATTTTAAATATGGTAAGGAGTATGCTTAATGTTAAGAATTTACCTAAAGTTTTTTGGGCAAAAGCAGTTTGTTGTGCAGGTTATATTTTGAATAGATGTCCTACGAACTCAGTCTGGGGCATGACACCAGAAGAAGCATGGAGAGGATACAAATCTCGAGTAGATCATTTAAAAATTTTTGGTTGTATTACTTATTCTCATGTTCCAGATGCACTTAGAAAGAAATTAGATGATAAGGCAGAAAAATGTATCTTTGTTGGATACAGTGAAGAATCCAAGGCATACAGGTTGTACAATCCAGAGACAAAAAAGTTGGTGATAAGTAGAGATGCAAAGTTTCTTGAAGATCAAGAGTGGTGTTGGAAATTGGAAGAGAAAAATCAACAAGTTAACATTGAAGATGAAGCTGCAAATCAAAAACAAAATTCAGTTGTTAACACAGGAGCCAGAGCCAGTAGTTGTAGCATTCAACAATCTGCATTAAGAAGAAGCTCTTCTTCATCAGAAGGCAGTCTTTCTCCACCAAGTCATAGACATGTTTCATCAAGTAGTTCTTCATCATCCACCTCAGAATCTCCAAAAAGGTGGCAAAAATCAAGGAGTTTGTCTGACATATATCAAGACACAACAGAGGTAAATGAAGATATTTGTCATTTTGCATTTTTTGCTGATAGTGATCCTGTTACATTTGAAGAAGCTATAAATGATGATAAATGGATTAAAGCTATGAATGAAGAAATTGCAGCCATAGAAAAGAATCAAACTTGGGAAATTGCAGATCTTCCTGAGCATAAGAAGCCAATTGGAGTAAAGTGGGTGTATAAAACAAAGTACAATGAGCAAGGTAAAGTGAATAAATACAAGGCCAGGTTGGTAGTGAAGGGCTACAAACAAAAATCAGGTATTGATTATAACGAAGTTTTTGCTCCTGTTGCTAGAATGGATACTATTCGTATGATTTTAGCTCTTTCAGCACACAAGGGTTGGAAAGTTTTTCATATGGATGTAAAATCAGCATTCTTGAATGGTGTATTAGAGGAAGAAATTTACATTGAGCAACCACCTGTTTTTGAGATTAAAGGTCAAAAAGGTAAAGTGCTCAAACTAAAGAAAGCTTTGTATGGTTTAAAGCAAGCACCTAGAGTTTGGTATGAAATGATTGAATCATATTTTTTGAAAAATGGTTTTGAAAAATGCCCTTATGAGCCCACCTTATTCATAAAACAAAATCAGCAAGGAGATGTTATGATAGTTTGTATTTATGTTGATGATTTTCTTTATACTGGGAATAATGAAAACATGCTTAAAGAATTTTCAGTGGCAATGAAGAGTGAATTTGAGATGACTGATCTTAGTTTGTTGCACTATTATCTTGGTCTTGAAGTAATACAAAATAGTGATGGAATTTTTGTTTCACAAGAAAAATATGCAAATGATATTTTGAAAAGGTTCAAAATGGACAAGAGCAAACCAGCAATTACACCTATTGCCATGGGTATGAAGTTGAGCAAAAATGATGAAAGCAAAAAGGTAGATTCTACTTTGTATAAAAGTTTGGTTGGAAGTTTAATGTACTTAACTGCAACAAGACCAGATATCATGTATGCAGTAAGCTTGATAAGCAGGTTCATGGAGGATCCACATGATACTTATCTACAAGCAGGTAAAAGAATACTAAGGTATGTGAAAGGGACTGCAAATCATGGAATTTTTTATGAAAAGAAGGGTGTTTTGAGGTTAACTAGTTATACAGATAGTGATTGGGCTGGAAATCAAGATGATAGGAAAAGTACTTCTGGGTATGCTTTTAATCTTGGGTCAGGTGTAATTTCATGGTCTTCAAAGAAACAACCCATTGTTGCATTGTCCTCAGCAGAAGCAGAATATGTGGCAGCCACTTCAGCAGGTTGTCAAGCAGTTTGGTTACGAAGGATGCTTGAAGCATTGATGCAGCCCCAAATGGAAGAAACAATTATATTTTGTGATAATCAATCAGCCATTGCACTTTCTAAAAATCCAGTCTTTCATGGAAGAAGCAAGCACATAGACATCAAATTTTATTTCATCAGAGAGCTGGTTAAAAATAATGAAATCAAACTTTTTTATTGCAGGTCCAAAGATCAAGTTGGTGACATTTTCACAAAACCTCTAAAAGAAGAAGATTTCAATAGACTAAAGAATCTTTTAGGGATGAGAAACTATCCCACAAATCAGATTTTAGGGAGGATGTTAAAATAAAGAAAAATCAGATTTGTTTTTTGTTTGTTGGGAATGTTTCCCAAACAATTTTCTACACTTCTTTTTCTATTTGGGAAAGTTTCCCATCTTAGCTTTTAGTTTACTATTTAGTATGTTTTATGTATATATTTCAGTTTTCTTTCAATAAAGAATGTTGAAGACATTTTGCAGCAAGTATATCAAATTTTCTCCTCTTCTCTCTCTGTTTTAAGTTATATTTATTTTTCTGGTTTATTTGCTGTGTACTGGCATTTGTTTTTAGTTTAATCTTTTCTAACACTAACATGAATGAAATGCAAAATTACTAGTAATTTTTTCCTATTAAAAAGGATCTTTCAACAAGTAAACAGTGTTGCATTAAGTACAAAATATCAACTATTAAACACTACAGTCTTTCCACCTTTCATCTTTTATTGTACTAATTTCTTTTTTTTTAAATTCGAAATCTTAAGATTTCATTCACCTAATAAAATATTGTGTATGTTGACACAATCTTTACTTTTATTTCTCTGTAAATACTATATTGTTTGTAGAAGCTCAAGATTTTGTTAGAACCACTAGCCACTTCAGAGACATTGGAGAGGAATCCCATTTCTGAACTTCAGGAATTATGTCATAAAAAGCATAGGCGTGTTGAGTACAGAGACCATAAAGTGACTGGAGAGGAAAAGACAGCTGTGGAAGTACTTATAGATGATGTGGTGGCTGGAAGGGCTGAAAATATAAAGAAAGAAGTGGCAAAGAAAAGTGCTGCAAGAAAAGTTCTCAAACATTTTAAAAGTGGAATGGAACCAAAATTAAGTGAATAACAAAATTTGTATGAAATACAGTAGGTTGAATGTTTCTCTGTGGTTTTCTTTGCACTATGAATCACTGAACAAGCTTTTCTTCTGATTTTCAAGTCCATGGACATGGTTTCATTACAAAACTTTTTGACCATATGTTCAATGCTATTTTTTGAGGGGAGCAAAGCTCAGCGACATTGGTCTATCAAACCCACGTTGCCGAATTTATCATATTAAAATAATAATTATTTTGAAGAGTATATTTTCCAAATTTTTGATATAGATGTATTTTAGATATTTGGTCTAGTAATATTTAATAGTAATATTTAAGGTTACAAATGAATCTTGTATAAAAAATTAAGTTTGTGGTAGTTAGGATCAAGCTCACAAGGCTCAAATTGGGTCATAAAGTTTTTGAGATAAGTTCAAACATTGAAACATTTGTTTCATCTAGACAATAAATTATTTCATAAAAGTGAAGTGATTCAAAACAATATCAACATTATTTATTCACAATTGATTCTAAAACTAAATTCTATCCACTTATTTAATCCTTTAAATGCCCTATGATTTTACTCTAGGTTTTCGTCCTTCTATCTTATTAAGGTTTTAGATCTGAGTTCTCTCACACTCTTACACAACTTACAATTTCACTATAGGGTTTCATCCTTATATCCTATCAAATATTATATCTAAGGGCAAGGCTATAAAGGGGCTAAGCCTTATCATGTCAATAGATTTTGTGACACCTTGATTTGAGCTTGATTTGAGCTATATTATGGAAAAAGATATAGTAATGTTCATTTACAATCTTTCACTACAATATGTATAGATTAAACATGTGAAATCATATCCAAATTATTTCCATAAACCTTTAAGGGATCATCCCATCCTATTTTGATTATCTGATGACATAAATCTTGAAATAAGGGCTTGTAAATTATTTACTTAGATGTTCCGAAATGGATAATGAGCTTATAAACAATTATTGCATTTTCTTATAATCCTTATGTGGTAATCTCAAACATCAAACATCATATTGATGACGATGAAATTCTTTTCTTGAGGCACTTCTACCTACTCTTAAAAAAAAGTACACTTGATAAATTTTATACGTATTCATTTAAAGAATTGTGGAATGAAATTTATTGCGCCTATAGAACTCGAGTATAGTTTATCATCTTCCACATCCTCTAACATTTCTAAGTTCTAAAACTCAAATATATTTTAAAAAGTCAATGATATTATATAGAAAAGAGATAATGTGCATCCAACGAATAATAATTATGGAGCCAATACTTTTATTTGGATAAATGTCTTAAATTTAATTAAGAAAATATTTATAAAGATTTTACAAAATTTATATGATACTCTTATTAATATGCTCATTTCACTTTGGATACTTTGCATATTCACAAGGAACTTCCTATTGTTGATATACTATTTAGCTATGAATATCTCTGAAGTGAGAAAATTTGGGATTGTTCAAGATCATATTAACAAGTATGATCATAGAATACTAATGTATTGTCATAGGCTTATGCAATACGAATGTTGTGGAGTTAGAGTATTGTTTCGGGTGGTAATGTCTCATAGCTTACTATTGATACGGAAGAAACTACATGATGTATGGCTAAGAATTGGGTATTCTATTACGAATAAAAAGTCTTTAGAGTATGTATGGTAGTGTAGGTCTACATGTAACATTATTGGAATGCATGCTATTAGGACATGTTGATGGGTATTTTTGTACACAAACAACATAGATAAAATACCAAGTACTTATGCTTCTATGAACTCAACCTAGTACTCAATTAAATTTCTATTCTTCTTCTCATTTGATCCACACTATTCTCCTCTACTCTTTCTCATTACTAGTGGATAGGTAGTATTTAAAAATACCATGGTAGGTTGTCATATTTCAAAGTCATGAGAACCCTTCACCTATATAAACCCCTTAAAAGAAGACATTGTCACTTGCACAACACACCCCATTTCCACTTAAAATCAAACTCAAACTCATTTGAGGGTAAGAGTCTTTTTTACATATTAATTTCTTGAATCATGGAGTACATATTAGATCATATATTTCTAAATAGGTAGAGTCAATCTTCATTATACAAGATATCTAATAGAGATAGACAAAAATACCCTACTACCTCATGTAAAAAATTTGCAACCACCAAACTTATCCACAAGAATTTGATCTCAATTAAATTTTTAAACAATTGCGCTTGCCACAAATACTTGATTTTGTTTACATGAGATTATCTCTAATTTTCATTCAACTCTTATATTCGACCATCAAATCTATTGAATCATAATCCACCAAGTTAGATTGACCATTTATATGTTTACACCAATTGTCATAGGCCTCCTTGAGATCCTCACTCATTGGAATATTGAAATACCAACTACCCATATCCAATAACTCCGCCCACTACTCATTTATCATGACACTCAAATTTGAAAGCACCATTGGTGTATTAAGATGTTCTCACCACCTTTATACTTTTTTACACAACATTGAGAGGATATTTCTTGCACTAGATAACTATGTAAGGATCAACACCCATATCTATAACTTATTAATAAACCAACCACATGTAGACATTGATATATCAATATCACTAATGAGTTCTTTAGAATAATATAAAATAATTTGAGCCCATCACATGTATCACAACCTACGATTACACTACTACACCACAAGAACACTAAGAACACACATCTTTGGGTCCATAAGATCTCTAGTGCATATCTTTCTAGCCAATTGTAATAACCACATGATATCCCCCTATGACATGTAGTAGTAGTCAATCAAAATGATCCAAGGGTCCTCAAGGCCCATCCTCTTTCAAACATAAAATGAGGCTAGGGAACTAGAGAGTTGTACATCCCAAATGAGACGAATGGTTATTGTAACCCTACACTAACATATCACAAACCTTTTACCAAGATCTTCACTGGGCATCAGATCATCCACATCATTTTAAGATCATATGACACATTACTCTAGAATGACATCACCTCCATACACAAGGGCTCATGGGACTACCACACTACTCCACACTAGAACATAGTGAATGCAAATACTCATGGACACCAAAAGTAAAGAAGGGGCTTGTTGACTTGTGAAAATACACATGTTAAAATTAAGAGTCAGAGAAACCAAATCCTCTCTTGAAAGAAGACTAAGAAGCATCCCAAAGGTCTCAAGTCAATACATCTTGGTATTTCTATAAGGAAGCTATGTTAATGGAAAAAAATCCTACACTAATCTTGAGAGGAGGTATTGAAGGTACAAGACAAATGAGGGGGGGGTTAATTAGTTGTATCAAAAAATTTAACTTCTCTTTAATAAAATCACATTCACATTCGCTTTCTTTAACCCCTTAATCTATTGTGAAGATTAAACATGAAATGCAGAATTAAAACCTAAACACATTAACACCATACACACATGAACACATAAATTTTATGTGGAAAACCCTAAAAGGGAAAAACCATGATGAGTGTTAGCTCACAATATAATGTAGTAAAAATATGAAATAACAAAATAGGCTCAGTGTCCAAAACAATGCTCACTACAAAAAGGCTCACTGCCAAGTGGTGGCTCACTGCTGAGGGGTGGCTCACTTCCAAGATGGGTGGCTCACTGGGCCATGAAATGATATGATAGCATCTACCACATGCTTGAGTTTAATTCTAATGAAGTGCAATACACATCACCTTCCCTGCCTCACAACACAATAACTTTCATCCTTGCATCTTCACACACACGTACTTTACACATGGATTCATAACATTTATTTATATGAGTCATCAACCTTGGAACATACATCAAGGTTGGCAATACAATCTACAACTTGTGGAACAGTCTCCAAGGTCAGCAAACATACATAATTTGAATTAGGTTTGAACCTAAATATCCCACAAGGAATGAAGGTGAGACACTTTACACTTTAGCTTAGACCTAAATCTGTCCATGCATGCTATGCAACACTTACATGATCATCAAAATATCTCCTTAATCACCGCAATCATCCAAGGTTGGCCAACCAACACAAACACTTAAACTTATTGATCACACACTTTCATGATCACCTCCATAACTTGAAAACCTTATACAATACTTTAACACACTCTCAAGACATCCACGAACAACATAAATTCACCAGAGAACTAACAAATTCAGGTACAACAAATCTTACTTGAAGACAAGTCACAAACTACTCACAAACAATACTGTCAAGCTTTGCTACTTAATAAAATAGCTTTTTGGAGCACCAAATCACAAATGCTTTGAATACAAGATAGATTTGTACCTTATAAATACTCATCTAGAATTGCAAGACCTAAAACAAAACTATGGAGAAATGTGGACGAAAATACTTTCTCCCAATCATACTGTAAACACTGTTAGACATAGTCTTCAAACTGGTGACCATAACTTTCACAGTAGAGCATTTCGGAGCACCAAACTGTGGATTTAACATCTACAACTGGTTCTCTAAAACATATCCAAATTCCATTTTCTAGTCTTCAGTACAGAATAAATGTAGAGCAAAAATTCAGATAGTATCCTATAAGCAAGAATACATCCTCACAACTTTGTCTTCAGTATGAACCAAAATTGTTCAAAAGAACTTGGAAACTCAATATCAAGAACATATTCTTATCATCTTTAGCACTTATACAACACAATACAAAGAAACTAACTCATGAAAATCAACCAACAAAGCAAGAGCACAGTTGACACTAATGACAACACAAACATGTTGACATCAATGACAACACCGATTAGCACTTACTTGCAACAGGAGGGTTATGCAAAACTTTTTAAATCTTTTCAATAGTTAAAAAAATTATAAAAAATAAAATAGAAATAGAAATCATACCATAACACAAGGATTTACATGGAGAAAATCCTTTCAAAAGAAAACCCCACACTTATAAAGTAGCTCAATATATTATTCAGAAATCTTAATAAGATTATAATATACTTGCAAAGCAATTTTTTTAGGAGTATCACCAACTAGACATCTGGAGGTAACTTAACAACATCTATAAGACTCTCATACACAACCTCCATCTCAAGCACCTAATATATAGGATATACAATACATGCAACTATCAAGTGGTAATTAGAAAACCATGAGCTAAACCCACCCAATAGTGGCACCCAAATCTTAGGGTTCCATTATCTCCAATCACAAGTGTCTTATGATGTGTCATAATGTGCATCATAAGTTGGTCAACACATGAAACTCCCCCTTACAATTTTTTTTTTGTGTCTAACATATTTTTATATTTTCCAATACGGGAGGTGCAACTTCCAAAGGCCATAACTTTTAATTTGGGAGGCTAATTCGACCCTTTTTTAAAATTTGTATAGCTCAAAGAGAACTACACATTGGGCATCCTATAACTAGAGTTGAAAAATATAAATTTTTATTTTTCCCAAATGTCAACTCTATAGCTTTAAAATTGATTTTATTCAATTTTATAACTGAAAAATGACACTTTTTGTAATTGCAATGTTGAGATGCTTTTCTCAATATTCACCGACTTGTCAAACACCTTGCAAGAGAAAAGAAGGGAGTATCAACACCAACATTTAATTTATATGGGCCAAAATGCCTAGACTCTAAACATCATCTAAACTTTTGTGTGAACATAGGCTTAGTTAATGAATCTACAAAATTCATCAAAGTCTCTACCTTAACTAGTTTCACCTTTCTATCCTCGACCATATATCTATTATAATGATATCTTACGTCAATGTGCTTGGTTCTGGCATAAAATGTCAAGTTCATAGCTAGGTATATCACACTCTAAATATGACAATATATGATTATTGCACCATGTTTTATCACAATATCTAAACACAATCTCTTAAGCTAAATGGCTTCTTTACAAGCATGGGTAGCAACCATATACACAACCTTAGTATTGGAAAAAGAAAACCACAGCCTATTGCTTACTCATATAACTAATTACTCCACCAGATAAATTAAATCTATAAGCATTGGTGGATATTCTACTATCAACATCACTTCCCTAGTGTAAATCCACATAACCTTGAATATCAAGGGAATGCCTATCTCCTATCAACATACCATTATAACAGAAGGAATACTTTGAGATATCCCACAAATATTTGAAGAATCTCTTAAATATATCCCAATGTACTCTACTAGGATTAGACATATATTTGGAAAAAAACTCATTGCTTGGGAAATGTCTAATCTAGTACAAACCATATCATACATCAAACTTCCAGCTGGTAAGGTACAATGCTCATATCTTCCATCTCTGATGGGGATGTTGGATATTATGGACTAGGTAACTTCGTATAACTATAAAAAGAACACACAATGGTTTAATATGTTAAACCTCTGTGAAATTGAATTGATATAGAACTACATGACAAAATGTTTTGGAAACAAAATTTTAGATCTTATTGATTCTAATGTATTAAGTATTATAAATGTTCCTTCCATTGGAAAATCTATATATAATGTTTCATTTATTGATGATTATAGGAAAAGGACATGGGTATATTATTGAAAGAATAAATTTGATGTTTTTAGTTGATTTAAAGAATTTAAAGCAATGGTTAAGTTGCACAAAAAGCTATAAATGCAGAGAGAATGCAGAGAGAATGAGTTCACACTTATCTAGTTATTAATCTATTGATTATAAACCATTGTCAGAGAGTGCAACAAAAAGCTGTAAATGCAGAGATAATTTTGGTTTGAGGGTAGGATGTTGTAAGTAAACAAATTATGAACACAAATTTTGTCTCCCACTAGCTAAGTCATGCCTAAATGGATGGCGATAATTATGAGAGGGAAGAATCATCAATTTTTATGAATTTAATTTTTTGTTTCATTAGCTAAACTAAAAAATTACTTTTGCCAAACGGACAAAGTTATAATATTAATAATACTATTAAAAATATAGGATTCTACACATTTTATTTTAGGAAATTAGATTATTTAATGGATTTCAATTTTATTTACTCAAGAGTTAAAAATCTAGTATTTCAAGTTTATTTACTAAAAAGTTAAAAATCTATAGTATCATGAAAAATATTTTGCCATGTTATTACATTTTTTATTTTAACACATTTTAAATTATCATAGTATTAATATTATTAGATTTTAATATCTTAAATAGACATTTCAAATCTCTATACACTCAAGTAGGGTCAGGGCTCTCCACATAATATAAATATGCAATAGTTAAAGAAATATTTGTGTTGAACATGATGATATTTTAGTAGAGATATATGAAAAATAGTAGAATCACCAGGGGCTGCACAAGGGTTCTCTGATCCTCTAATGTGCTTCTCTCTAGGATCCTTTTTTGTTCTTTAAAATCTCTTAGACAATCTTGATTCCATCGTAATCTTTCTCTGCTCTGAATGTTTTCATTGACAGTTGTCCATTGTGGCTTGCAGGGTATTATTTGCTATAATATAGTCATATATGTTTTTGTCCAGTGTATTTATTAAAAAACTTGTCTTGCTATTTCTCCCGCCTTGTGTCTGCGTCATCTGGGTGTCACCCAGGTATTGCTTGGGGAGGGTGTCGGAAGAGGTATTGTGAAAAATCTATTGCAGCTACTGATTATTAATTTCCTATCTTATAAGATTATTTGACTGTCAAAAAATTAATTAATTTACAGCAAATATTAAATAATAACACAGCTGCAACTTCATGGAAAAATCACGGAGATAGAAAAATAAAATCAACACAACATTTTGGACAAATTGTCCCTGGAAAAACCCGAAGGGAAAACCAGTACTGCAGATGAGGAACTTTATTAAATCAAATCAAGAGATACATAGACTGCTTGCCTCTTACTGGCAGAGCTCCGGCAATGATCTCCTCCGGAAATTCTTCTCCCAATTTCTTCTATAGAAATTCCACTACTGCTGTCTCGAACGCTATCGCTGCGCCCTTGCTCTCATTGCAAATCAATTTGCTATCACCGCAAATTTATTTATTTGCTATCGCTGCAAATACTTCTCGGATCTGTGTTCTCCAAATGCCTATTGATCTTCTTTTATAATACCCTCATTGAAAACCAATGGCCATGATTTAATCTTAATCAATGGCTATGATTAATTAGACTCTAAACCCTAATATCTAGAAGTCTCTCGAGAAATCAATTATCTAGGTATGGAGATAATTATTCCAGCTGTGTTTCCAGCCTCATAATCACCACCCGAGACTAGAACACCTGTCCAAGCTACATTTAAAATTAACACTCCCTCTTAGCGAGGAAGGTGTTCTGCATAACACCCAACTTACCTCTGAAGAAGATGAATTTTGTCTTCCCCAATGCCTTTGTCAAAATGTCTGCTACCTGCTGATCTGTAGGTATATACTATAGCTGAACAACCCTCCACTATACACAATCCCTGATGAAATGATATCTGATGTCTATATGCTTAGACCTATCATGAAACACTGGATTCTCAGATAATCTGATGTAACTCTGATTATCACAGTGTATCACTGTAGTCTCAATTGTCTGACCAAACAAGGCTACCAACAACTTCCGAAGCCATATAGCCTCACACGTTGCCATGCTAGCTGCTATGTATTCTCCTTCTGTAGAACTCAGAGCCACAGACTTTTGCTTCCTGTTGTACCAAGAGACAACTCCTGATCCCAAACTAAAGCAGCACCCTGAAGTGCTTTTCCTGTCCACCGCACTACCTACCCAATCTGCATCAGTGTAGCCTATCAACTTGATACCATCACCTCGAGCATATCTGATCCCATACTCGATTGTACCACGCAAATACCGCAATACATGCTTTGCCGCTATCCAATGCACTCTCTTCGGCTCAACCATGAACTGACTAAGAGAGTTTACTGCAAAGGATATATTTGGCCTAGTGTTGACCAAATACATGAGAGATCCAATCAACATCCTGTATAAGGTGGGGTCTACATCCTTTTCCTTGGATGTGTCTACCTTCTTCCAATTCGTGATCATAGGTGTAGACATGGCTCTGCAATCTTGCATCTCAAACCTCTTCAAGATTTCAATGCAGTATTTCCCTTGTCCAAGGAAAATCTCTCCATCTGTCTGCCACACTTCCATGCCTAGAAAGTAGTGCATAAGCCCCAAATCCTTCATCTTGAATTCTGCTGCAAGGTCCCTCTTGCACTCCTCTATAAGCCCTAGTGAACCTGTTAAAAACAAGTCGTCCACATATAGAACAAGAATGAGAATTTCACCCCCAACCACCAAGTAGTAGAGGTTAGCATCCGCCTCACTCTTCACAAAGCCTATTCCCTGCAAGTATCTATCAATGTGCTCATACCACGCCCTGGGAGCCTGCTTGAGTCCATACAAAGCTTTCTTCAATCTGCACACGTGGGTTTCGCTGCTGTGTGCTACAAAGCCCTCTGGTTGTTCTATGTATACCTCTTCTAACAATTCACCATTAAGAAATGCCGTCTTGACATCCATTTGATGGATCTGCCATCCCATATGCGCTGCAAGTGAGATTACGGCTCGTATAGAAGTATACCTGGCCACTGGAGCGAATGTCTCCTCATAGTCTATTCCCTCCTTTTGAGAGAACCCCTTGGCCACGAACCTTGCCTTGTATTTTTCGATGCTACCATCTGCACCATGCTTAATCTTATAGATCCAGCGTGATCCAACCACTGCCCTATCTGTCGGTCTAGGCACAACCTCCCACACATCATTCTACATTATTGAGGTATATTCCTCAACCATCGCATCTTGCCACACCTATTGTTGTGTAGCCTCCTGATAGCTAGAAGGCTCACTATCTACCAACTGACTAACCAATGCCACATAGTCATTATACCTAGCTGGTTGTTTCCGCTATCTATTACTTGTCCTAGGAGCTCCCACAAACTCCTGAGTATCCTTATGTGTCTGTTGAACCTCATGGTTCCTCCTGTCAACTATATAGGATGAAATATCAAACTCCATATCTTCTTGATGCATCTCTTGGATTTGCTGTATCTGTTGCTCCATACTTTGCGAACTCTCAGCACCTGAGCCTGTGCTTGTACTAGTAACTGTACTCGTGCTTCGTAACCCCTGTTCTGGTTGAACAATCCTTGGAGCTTCTGTTGGCCGCTCATTCTGATCATCTGCTGGCAAATCTCTGGACCTCCTATATGCCTTGTCCTCCATGATTTTGACATCACGCCTGACTATAATCCTCCTAGTCCCTGGAATAAATATCCGATATGCCTTTGAGGTCTCACTGTACCCCACAAAGTACCCTCTCTCTGCAGTCTGATCTAACTTGGAACGTGTAGCCCCTGGAATGTGACAAAATGCCAAACTCCCAAATATCCTGAAGTGACTAACATCTAGCTTCTTCCCTGAGAATGCCTCCTCTGGTGTCATCTTGCCCAATACCTTATGTGGAACCCTGTTCTGTATGTATACTGCTGTACTGCATGCCTCTGCCCATAAGTATCATGGCATATCTTGGTCATACAACATAGCCCTTGCTGCCTCCGATATAGAATGATTCTTCCTCTCAGCAACCCCATTCTACTGCGGGTTGTAAGGAATGGTCCACTCTCTCTTGATTCCTTCCCTGGTACAGAACTCCTAGAACTCTTTCCCTTTGTACTCGCCTCCATTGTCTGACTGAAGAACCTTTACCTTCCTACCTGTCGAATTCTCCACAAGAGCTTTGAACTCCTGGAAGTGACTGAAGACCTCATCCTTGGTCTTCAAGAAGTATATCCAGGTCTTCCTGGAGAAATCATCAATAAAAGTAACAAAGTACTCATATCCTCTAAGAGACTTCGTTGACATTGGTCCACATATATCTGAATGTACTAGATCAAGAACCCCCTTGGATCTGGTGTCACTCCTTGGAAAAGCTGCTTTCACAAACTTCCCCAATACACATCCCTTACATACATCATCATGCTCTATGCTCACGTCTGGAACACCTGTCACTGTCTCACAAAGCAATTTGAGTGCTCCATGATGTATATGGCCCATCCTTCTATGCCATAGCTCTCCTTGATCTCTAGGATTACTGCTGCTCACTAGTGCCTTAGGAGTATCAAACTGCAACCTATAAAGTCAGCCGCTCCTAACTCCAATAGCTATGGGTGATTTCCAATCCTTATGCTTGATTAAAACATGCGCCCCTCTAAAGAGTACATTGTAGCCTTTATCCTGAAGGACAGATACGGAAATTAGATTCATGCCCAAGCCTGGCACATACAACACATCATGAATGGAAATAGGCTTGCCATTCTCCCTCTGAAATAGAACAGTCCCTCTCCCAACTGGATTGCACTTGGACTTGTTCCCCATCTGAATCTGGAATCTGATGTCCTCCTCCTTGTATCTGGAGAAGTACTCCCTAACTCCTGTCATATGAAATGACGCCCCACTGTCTATATACCAAACACCCTATGAGGTTGAGCTAGTCAGGCAAGCTATGAGTGCAAACTCATCCTCCATTCTACTAGAAAGCTCATCTACACTTGCTGAAGCTGCCGTCTGCTTCTTGCCCTTCTTTTCATTTTTCTTCCTTTGTGGGCAATCGCTGACATAGTGGCTGAACTCGTGACAGCCATAGCATTTGATCTTAGATAAATCCTTCTTCTTCTCACTTTTTGGATTTGATCCTTTGCCAGACCCCTTCTTCGCTTTCCCTTTTCCTGCTAGGGCAACGTTTTCCTGTTCCACCTCACTTTTCTGACTATTACTGCTGGTTCCATTGACAAGACTTAGTCTAAGCTCCTCCTGAGTGAAGTCACTCCATAGTCGATCCCAACTCGGTAAGGTGTCTCGTCCATTAATAACTTGAACAAAGACATCCCACTACTTAGTAAACCCATTCAGGGCTATTCGTACTAGCTCATCATCCTTTGGTTTGTCTCCAACAGCTGCCAATTCATCTTTGACAAGTCTAAGTCTGGTGAGGTAACTTGTGATGTCTTCTCCCTTATTCATCCAGGTATTCCTTAACTTTTCTCTGAGAATTAGCTTTCGGTTAAGGGTAGCATTCTAGTACAGATTCATAATGGCGTCCCACATCGTCTTTGCTGTATGTAAGTCTACAATATGTGGAACAATATGATCCTTAACACCGTCAAGAATCAGCCTCCTTGCCTTGGCATCTTCCTTCTTATATGCTACGAGCTGTGTTGCATCTGTAGGTACAGGTACAACAGTGGTCACATAATCCTTGATACCATTCTCTTCCAGCAATAAAGAAATTCTGGCTTTCCAGACACCAAAATTTGAGGCTCCATCCAATCTGTCCTGATCTCTTAAACCTGCTGAGGCCATCTCCAAAGAAAATAATAATTTGAAGAGGTCAAACTGGGTTTTATAAACCCTAGATTTTTTATTTATTATTTTTCCTTTCTCCCTGTGCCTGTTCTGCACTCAGATCTGCTCTGCTCTGATACCATGTGAAAAATCTATTGCAGCTACTGATTATTAATTTCCTATCTTATAAGATTATTTGACTACCAAAAAATTAATTAATTTATAGCAAATATTAAATAATAACACAGCTGCAACTTCACGGAAAAATCATGGAGATAGAAAAATAAAATCAACACAACATTTTGGACAAATTGTCCCTGGAAAAAACCCGAAGGGAAAACTAGTACTGCAGATGAGGAACTTTATTAAATCAAATCAAGAGATACATAGACTGCTTGCCTCTTACCGGCAGAGCTCTGGCAATGATCTCCTCCGGAAATTCTTCACCCAATTTCTCCTATAGAAATTCCACTACTGCTATCTCGAACGCTATCGCTGCACCCTTGCTCTCACTGCAAATCAATTTGCTATCACCGCAAATTTATTTATTTGCTATCGCTACAAATACTTCTCGGATCTGTGTTCTTCAAATGCCTATTGATCCTCTTTTATAATCCCCTCATTGAAAACCAATGGCCATGATTTAATCTTAATCAATGGCTATGATTAATTAGACTCCAAACCCTAATATCTAGAAGTCTCTCGAGAAATCAATTATCTAGGTATGGAGATAATTATTCTAGCTGTGTTTCTAGCCTCGTAATCACCACCCGAGACTAGAACACCTATCCAAGCTACATTTAAAATTAACAGGTATAGTGGGAGATGTTAGTCTCTCTTAATTGCATTAAATGGAAGGAAATGAAAATAGTGTGCCTCCCACAAGTGGAGATGAACAAAAATCGTTCAAGGATGTGGTAGGTATGGATGAGGCACAAGAGGCACCGAAAGGAGTAGATTTTTCTGTGGATGAAAATGTAGGAGCCCATAGTGCAAACGTTGAGGAAAGGATAGAAGGATGGAAAAGATGCCCTCACATAGATTCTTTGATAGCTGGCCTACATCTATGTGGTGCAAGAAAATGGCGCTCCACTACTCTTTCTGGGGATACAACCTGGCATCGAGAAACCCTACTGGAATATTGGGCCAGCATTGTTTAAAGCGTTCGCATGGAAGCATGATATCTCCCATAAGGAGATTCAAATCTATTCCATTCCCAGATGGATACTAGTTAAAAATGTTTCGATACAGTTCTGCAATTTTCTCCCACAAATGATTGCCCCGATTGGAAAAATCTTAAAAATTGATGATACCCGCTCCTCTCCCACACCTGGATGTGAGGTTGTTGGTTTCCTTTGACACTGGTACTTAAATCCATGAAATACTTGAGATAAACTGGGGTGGCAAAGAATATCTTTGTGACCTAATTAGCCTAGGTAGTCTCAATTATTGCTTCCACTGCAAACAAGATGGTCACTAGAAAAGAGATTGCCCCTCTTTAAATAGTAATGCAAAATATTAAATGTTATAGTTGGAATGTGAGGGGTTTTGAGTCCCCCGATAGAAAATATGCAGTCAAGAGTTTCTGTAATAAAAATAAAGACATGGATGTCCTCTTTTCGCAAGAAATTCAAGCTGTCAGTTTTACCTTAGATAATACTCTGATGTTCATTTGGAAAGATGCTACCAACTTCTCAACCAGAAATGAGAAAGGAAAAGGAGGGAATGCAATAATTTTAAGTCCAAGATTAACTAAAGCCCTCAAAGGCTCTGGAATTTCCCCTTGTAATAGATGTTTGTGGGTTACCTTGAATTTTGGGGAGTTTAAAATAGGTTTGTGTTCTGTCTATGCCCCAAATGAGTATATGAACAGAATTAAGTTATGGAAATGGATGTTATCTTCCCTCCCGAAGATCCCCTAGATTTATTTTTTTTGGGGCGGGGGACTTTAATATGGTGGAAAATCTTGATGCTAAGAAGGGAGGTAAACCTTTGATGTGGAAGGGAAATGAAGAGTTTTTTTGGCAAAAGGCTTTTAACCTATTTGACCCTCTTGAAGGGGAGAAAAAAGTAAGCAAATGTGTTTGGCATACCTGGTCCAATTGCCAAGAAGGCTATAAGAGGATCTACTCCAGGTTAGACAAGTTTTATTTCCACAAAGATGTATTCCTAGCTCCCTAAAGGAAAGAATCCAATAAGGTCCAGGGCCTTCCCAATCCCCTTTCTAACCACAATCCAATCAAATTTATAATCTCAATTAAGAACCAGAGAAGACCCTGCAAGAGAAAGATGAATTGCTCACCTTTGAAGTTAAACTGTGAACTGTTGAGGGATGTAGATTGCAGAGGGAGCATTCTTGTGATTCGAGATATATGTAAAGCAAGGTTTGGGGCCCAATCTACCTTGTTCTATTGGGAAAGACTAATTGACTCATGCAAATCTATTTTGCAGATTGTGGGAAAAAACATTCTTTAGACAATAAAAAGGAAGGATTAGTCCTCCAAAAAAAAAATTTATCAGTTGAACAAAGTTTGCAAGAGAACCCTAATGACTACGTCTTGTATGAGAAAATGAATGAGATAAAACATAATTTGAGAAAGGTTCAGATAAGGAAAGTTCAAAGTGCTAAAGGGGTAAATTGAACTGGTTATAGGATGGAGATAAAGGAACCAAGTATTTCTTCAATATCTTAAAATCTAAGAACTTAAAAGAAAATATCCAAGTAATTGTGGAAAATGGGGTTTCTCTTTACTCTCAAGCTGATATTGTGGAAGCCTTTAGGAAATTCTATGAAAAATTGTTTAAGTCTGAGGTTGATACAAACGGGTGCCTAGAGGCACAAGAACTTTGTTGTAAGATCTGTGAGCCAAAGATTAATGCAGACATGAAGAAAAAATTGGAAGCAAAGATCTCAAAAGAAGAAATTAAGAAGGCCATCTCTTCGGTGAGTAATGGAAAATCTCCAGGGCCTGATGGGCTCCCTGTTGAGTTTTACAAGGCCAATCTAGAGTGGATAGTGGATGACTTGTTTGATCTTTTTGATGAAGCTATTGAAAAAGGCACTTTAGGGGCAAATATAAAAAAAGGAATTATAAAACTATTACCAAAGGAAGTAGACAAATTAGACATGAAGAACTAGAGGCCAATCACTCTTCTGAATGTCTCATACAAGATAATTACTAAGATACTAGCCCTCAGGTTAAGAGACATTTTTCCTGAGATCATTAGGCATACCTAGACAGGTTTCATAAAGGGTAGATTTATCCTTGAAAATTTAATAACAAGTTGGGAGGGTCTGCACTGGGCCAATTAGACTAATCAACAAGCAGGCATCGTCCTATTAGATTTCAAGAAAGCCTACGTTAGAATTGAATGGTCCTTCTTGTTCAAAATGCTCAGAGCTATGGGTTTTCCTGACTTTTTCTGCAAAATGGTTGAAATGTTATTTGCGGATACCTCTGCACAAGTGGAAGTAAATGGTGAGTTGTCTCCTCCATTCAAGATGGAGAGGTCCATAAGATAGGTCTGTCCTCTGGCACCATCTCTCTTTGTCATTGCTTCAGATGCCCTTTATTATATTCTAAGAATTGAACTTATAGGAAGAAAAATGGAAGTTATAATGTTGCCTAACTAGGATTGATTATTGAATGTTCAATTTGTGGATGATACAACTCTCTTCCAAAATGTTAATGAGCAAGAGTTCAGAACAATGGGAAAAAGACTAGACCTTTTCTGCCTGGCTTCAGGAGCAAAAATCTCTGCTTCTAAATCAATTCTTTAAAATGGGATGAAAACAGACCCAATTGGCTCTTATTAGATAAATGGCAATGGGTTGGGCCTACTAAACAAGTTAGATTTTTAGGCATCCCTTTCACAATCAGTCCTAATTTGAAGCAAATGTGGATCTGGCTATTTTCTAAATTAGAGAAAAAATTAAAAAATTGGAATAAGATGTATCTTTCACTGGCAGGTAGAACGCAAGTATGCTAAAAAAAATTTGCTGCATATTCTATGTTCTACTCTTCCATGTGGCTATTTGCAACTTATCAGTTTAAGACAATTCATAAACTAATAAGAGGTTTCCTCTGGTCTGATGGAAAAGGGATGTCTAAAAAACATCTTGTATGCTGGGATTGGTATTGTGTCTCTAAGGGATTGGGGGTTTGGGACTAAAGAACCTGATATTTCAGGGCCTTGACCTCATAGCTAAGTGGATAATTAATTCCTTGTCTGGTAATGAGCCATGGAAAGTCTTGGTGAGGAATAACATTGATAATTCTATGCAAGCTAGGAAGAAAGGTTGGTGCTCTGTTAACTTCTATGATGCCTTGTTGGGAGGGTTTCAAGTCAAGCCAAGGGGTTCTGTGGTCTTTAGTAGTATCTGGAAGGCATGGGAAGAGGTCAGAGAGCTTATTGTGGACAAAGATGCTTTTTCTTGGAACAAAAGAGTTATCTAAGGTCAAAGATCCATTTGGTGGAACACTATATACAAAGGCAGGCCTCTAGCCCTCCTCCAAGGGTGCTTTGCTAGGAGATGTAATAATAGAGGCCTTTCTAATCTTGAGGACCTATTTGAAAATGGTGCCCCCAAGAACTGGTTATCTATTAAGGAGCAGTACAAGTTGGAAGATAGTTTATACATGACCTTTTCTACTTTAACAAAAGCCTTGATATGCAATGTTAGTTCAGATGTTACTAATGTGGGGGAAGAGTGGGTTATAGAGTTGAAATGGAAGGATGGTGCTGCTATCTCTGCTATCACTCCAAAAATGATTTATAAGATGCTTGCTGATTCTGATGCTATCCTCCTCCACATTAGCAATGCTTGGGCTGACACCTCAGACATTAAAGAAATTCCTAAAATGCTTAAACTAATTTGGTCTAAGACACTGGAACCCAAAAACGTAGCCTTTAAATGGTTATTACTGTTAAATAAGTTATCTTTAGGCCCAGATAATGTGGTTTTCCCAATGTGCAATGTTATTGAGTCTGTCTCCCATATATTTTTTGACTCTGTTTATGTTAAATTTGTGTGGTCTATTTTTAAGGTGAACATTGAACTATGGAATACCAATGTAGTTGAAATTAGGCATGAGATTCTATATAGCTTTGTTAGAGGTCTAAATTCAAAGGCTAATTATTTTTGGTTTATATTGTCTAATGAAATTTAATGGTTCCTATGGAAGAAAAGAAATGACGAGAGGTTTCAGGGCAAGGAGAGGGATCTCACTGAGAGTCCTTAGAATCTCATACATGGACCATATGCTATAAAGAAGATATCAGTGTTACAAACTTTGGATCAAGAACTTAGGGAAGATTCAATAAGAGATTCTTCAAGCATTACTCGAGTTTTCAGGAAGTATACAGTAGGATGAAACAAAAGGCAAAGCAAGAGAGCCTTCTTTACAAACACTAGGAAAAGTCAAGGCAGAATTACAGTTTAGATACAGAATAGCTAAAGCTTTCCCTAAGAATTGGTTCCTTTCTAGGAATTGATGAACATAATAGTAGCAATAATAGAGATCATATTTGGGATAAGGAACCAGAACGGTTTGATGATCCAAGAATTAGGAATGTTTCTTCAGAAGAATCAAAACAGGGGACAGAATTGGATGACAACCAAGGGATGTTCTATCTTTACCAGGAAGCTGCAGATGAGCTAGACTCATGGCATAAGAGAGAGGTGACTGAAGAACAGGTGATAGCTGAGGAGAATGCAAAGGTACAAGAATCAAAACATGAGCAAAAGCATAGTGAAGGCAATGCTAGTATTCAGGGCCCTGCGAGTTCTGTTGTAGGAAATTAATTGTTGATTGCCAAATCATTCTTAGTAAGCAGACTAAGGGATTCAAATGAAGTGTTTTGTCCTTAATATATGTTCCAGTTTTAAGATGTATAAAACTTTTAGTATGTATTAGGAACTTTTAGTGTTTTTTGGACTGGCAAAGCAACAACTAAAATTTTGAGGGGTTTTCTTAACAACGTAGTTGTAACTTCTATTTACTTTGAATATATTGGTGCTAGATTTACAATCCAAAAAAATATATATATTTGTGTTATTTAATAGGCTTTGTAAAATTTAGTTTTATAGCTAAGTAAATATTTTAGTACTATTTTATTTTTACCAAATTAAATTATTCTTGAGATTTCAATTTTATGAACCAGTTCACATAAATTTTTCCTTATAAATTTATTTCTGGAAATATAATAGTCACAAATTTGAAATGATAAAGAATTCTTTACCTTTAGAAAAAATTTAATTAAAATCATGTTCTCTAAAGTACTTAGCTATTATTACTTAAACAAAAAACATTTTATTTTATGAAATTAGATCATTTTTGGGATTTCAATTTTATTTACTCAAGAGTTAAAAATCTGGGATTTCAATTTTATTTAGTCAAAAGTTAAAAATCTACACTTTCGCCATGTTATTACATTTGTTATTTTATTCTTCAAACTTACAATATTTTAACGTATTTTAATTTATAAAAGTATTAGTATGATTACATTTTAAGGAAATATTTGTGTTATTTAATAGGTTTTGTAAAGTTTAGTTTTATAGTTAAAAGGAAATATTTTAGCCCTATTTTATTTTTAGCAAATTATATTATTTTTTAGATTTCAATTTTATTTACCAAGACATTTCAACACTCTTCAAAAATTAATTTTTCAATTATTGGAATGCAATTTTAATTTATGTTGATGATTTGCTTTATACTGGGAATAATGAAAACATGCTTAAAGAATTTTCAGTGGCAATGAAGAGTGAATTTGAGATGACTGATCTTAGTTTGTTGCACTATTATCTTGGTCTTGAAGTAACACAAAATAGTGATGGAATTTTTGTTTCACAAGAAAAATATGCAAATGATATTTTGAAAAGGTTCAAAATGGACAAGAGCAAACCAGCAATTACACCTATTGCCATGGGTATGAAGTTGAGCAAAAATGATGAAAGCAAAAAGGTAGATTCTACTTTGTATAAAAGTTTGGTTGGAAGTTTAATGTACTTAACTGCAACAAGACCAGATATCATGTATGCAGTAAGCTTGATAAGCAGGTTCATGGAGGATCCACATGATACTTATCTACAAGCAGGTAAAAGAATACTAAGGTATGTGAAAGGGACTGCAAATCATGGAATTTTTTATGAAAAGAAGGGTGTTTTGAGGTTAACTAGTTATACAGATAGTGATTGGGCTGGAAATCAAGATGATAGGAAAAGTACTTCTGGGTATGCTTTTAATCTTGGGTCAGGTGTAATTTCATGGTCTTCAAAGAAACAACCCATTGTTGCATTGTCCTCAGCAGAAGCAGAATATGTGGCAGCCACTTCAGCAGGTTGTCAAGCAGTTTGGTTATGAAGGATGCTTGAAGCATTGATGCAGCCCCAAATGGAAGAAACAATTATATTTTGTGATAATCAATCAGCCATTGCACTTTCTAAAAATCCAGTCTTTCATGGAAGAAGCAAGCACATAGACATCAAATTTTATTTCATCAGAGAGCTGGTTAAAAATAATGAAATCAAACTTTTTTATTGCAGGTCCAAAGATCAAGTTGGTGACATTTTCACAAAACCTCTAAAAGAAGAAGATTTCAATAGACTAAAGAATCTTTTAGGGATGAGAAACTATCCCACAAATCAGATTTTAGGGAGGATGTTAAAATAAAGAAAAATCAGATTTGTTTTTTGTTTGTTGGGAATGTTTCCCAAACAATTTTCTACACTTCTTTTTCTATTTGGGAAAGTTTCCCATCTTAGCTTTTAGTTTACTATTTAGTATGTTTTATGTATATATTTCAGTTTTCTTTCAATAAAGAATGTTGAAGACATTTTGCAGCAAGTATATCAAATTTTCTCCTCTTCTCTCTCTGTTTTAAGTTATATTTATTTTTCTGGTTTATTTGCTGTGTACTGGCATTTGTTTTTAGTTTAATCTTTTCTAACACTAACATGAATAAAATGCAAAATTACTAGTAATTTTTTCCTATTAAAAAGGATCTTTCAACAAGTAAACAGTGTTGCATTAAGTACAAAATATCAACTATTAAACACTACAGTCTTTCCACCTTTCATCTTTTATTGTACTAATTTCTTTTTTTTTTAATTCGAAATCTTAAGATTTCATTCACCTAATAAAATATTGTGTATGTTGACACAATCTTTACTTTTATTTCTCTGTAAATACTATATTGTTTGTAGAAGCTCAAGATTTTGTTAGAACCACTAGCCACTTCAGAGACATTGGAGAGGAATCCCATTTTTGAACTTCAGGAATTATGTCATAAAAAGCATAGGCGTGTTGAGTACAGAGACCATAAAGTGACTGGAGAGGAAAAGACAGCTGTGGAAGTACTTATAGATGATGTGGTGGCTGGAAGGGCTGAAAATATAAAGAAAGAAGTGGCAAAGAAAAGTACTGCAAGAAAAGTTCTCAAACATTTTAAAAGTGGAATGGAACCAAAATTAAGTGAATAACAAAATTTGTATGAAATACAGTAGGTTGAATGTTTCTCTGTGGTTTTCTTTGCACTATGAATCACTGAACAAGCTTTTCTTCTGGTTTTCAAGTCCATGGACATGGTTTCATTACAAAACTTTTTGACCATATGTTCAATGCTATTTTTTGAGGGGAGCAAAGCTCAGCGACATTGGTCTATCAAACCCACGTTGCCGAATTTATCATATTAAAATAATAATTATTTTGAAGAGTATATTTTCCAAATTTTTGATATAGATGTATTTTAGATATTTGGTCTAGTAATATTTAATAGTAATATTTAAGGTTACAAATGAATCTTGTATAAAAAATTAAGTTTGTGGTAGTTAGGATCAAGCTCACAAGGCTCAAATTGGGTCATAAAGTTTTTGAGATAAGTTCAAACATTGAAACATTTGTTTCATCTAGACAATAAATTATTTCATAAAAGTGAAGTGATTCAAAACAATATCAACATTATTTATTCACAATTGATTCTAAAACTAAATTCTATCCACTTATTTAATCCTTTAAATGCCCTATGATTTTACTCTAGGTTTTCGTCCTTCTATCTTATTAAGGTTTTAGATCTGAGTTCTCTCACACTCTTACACAACTTACAATTTCACTATAGGGTTTCATCCTTATATCCTATCAAATATTATATCTAAGGGCAAGGCTATAAAGGGGCTAAGCCTTATCATGTCAATAGATTTTGTGACACCTTGATTTGAGCTTGATTTGAGCTATATTATGGAAAAAGATATAGTAATGTTCATTTACAATCTTTCACTACAATATGTATAGATTAAACATGTGAAATCATATCCAAATTATTTCCATAAACCTTTAAGGGATCATCCCATCCTATTTTGATTATCTGATGACATAAATCTTGAAATAAGGGCTTGTAAATTATTTACTTAGATGTTCCCAAATGGATAATGAGCTTATAAACAATTATTGCATTTTCTTATAATCCTTATGTGGTAATCTCAAACATCAAACATCATATTGATGACGATGAAATTCTTTTCTTGAGGCACTTCTACCTACTCTTAAAAAAAAGTACACTTGATAAATTTTATACGTATTCATTTAAAGAATTGTGGAATGAAATTTATTGCGCCTATAGAACTCGAGTATAGTTTATCATCTTCCACATCCTCTAACATTTCTAAGTTCTAAAACTCAAATATATTTTAAAAAGTCAATGATATTATATAGAAAAGAGATAATGTGCATCCAGCGAATAATAATTATGGAGCCAATACTTTTATTTGGATAAATGTCTTAAATTTAATTAAGAAAATATTTATAAAGATTTTACAAAATTTATATGATACTCTTATTAATATGCTCATTTCACTTTGGATACTTTGCATATTCACAAGGAACTTCCTATTGTTGATATACTATTTAGCTATGAATATCTCTGAAGTGAGAAAATTTGGGATTGTTCAAGATCATATTAACAAGTATGATCATAGAATACTAATGTATTGTCATAGGCTTATGCAATACGAATGTTGTGGAGTTAGAGTATTGTTTCGGGTGGTAATGTCTCATAGCTTACTATTGATACGGAAGAAACTACATGATGTATGGCTAAGAATTGGGTATTCTATTAGAGTATGTATGGTAGTGTAGGTCTACATGTAACATTATTGGAATGCATGCTATTAGGACATGTTGATGGGTATTTTTGTTCACAAACAACATAGATAAAATACCAAGTACTTATGCTTCTATGAACTCAACCTAGTACTCAATTAAATTTCTATTCTTCTTCTCATTTGATCCACACTATTCTCCTCTACTCTTTCTCATTACTAGTGGATAGGTAGTATTTAAAAATACCATGGTAGGTTGTCATATTTCAAAGTCATGAGAACCCTTCACCTATATAAACCCCTTAAAAGAAGACATTGTCACTTGCACAACACACCCCATTTCCACTTAAAATCAAACTCAAACTCATTTGAGGGTAAGAGTCTTTTTTACATATTAATTTCTTGAATCATGGAGTACATATTAGATCATATATTTCTAAATAGGTAGAGTCAATCTTCATTATACAAGATATCTAATAGAGATAGACAAAAATACCCTACTACCTCATGTAAAAAATTTGCAACCACCAAACTTATCCACAAGAATTTGATCTCAATTAAATTTTTATACAATTGCGCTTGCCACAAATACTTGATTTTGTTTACATGAGATTATCTCTAATTTTCATTCAACTCTTATATTCGACCATCAAATCTATTGAATCATAATCCACCAAGTTAGATTGACCATTTATATGTTTACACCAATTGTCATAGGCCTCCTTGAGATCCTCACTCATTGGAATATTGAAATACCAACTACCCATATCCAATAACTCCGCCCACTACTCATTTATCATGACACTCAAATTTGAAAGCACCATTGGTGTATTAAGATGTTCTCACCACCTTTATACTTTTTTACACAACATTGAGAGGATATTTCTTGCACTAGATAACTATGTAAGGATCAACACCCATATCTATAACTTATTAATAAACCAACCACATGTAGACATTGATATATCAATATCACTAATGAGTTCTTTAGAATAATATAAAATAATTTGAGCCCATCACATGTATCACAACCTACGATTACACTACTACACCACAAGAACACTAAGAACACACATCTTTGGGTCCATAAGATCTCTAGTGCATATCTTTCTAGCCAATTGTAATAACCACATGATATCCCCCTATGACATGTAGTAGTAGTCAATCAAAATGATCCAAGGGTCCTCAAGGCCCATCCTCTTTCAAACATAAAATGAGGCTAGGGAACTAGAGAGTTGTACATCCCAAATGAGACGAATGGTTATTGTAACCCTACACTAACATATCACAAACCTTTTACCAAGATCTTCACTGGGCATCAGATCATCCACATCATTTTAAGATCATATGACACATTACTCTAGAATGACATCACCTCCATACACAAGGGCTCATGGGACTACCACACTACTCCACACTAGAACATAGTGAATGCAAATACTCATGGACACCAAAAGTAAAGAAGGGGCTTGTTGACTTGTGAAAATACACATGTTAAAATTAAGAGTCAGAGAAACCAAATCCTCTCTTGAAAGAAGACTAAGAAGCATCCCAAAGGTCTCAAGTCAATACATCTTGGTATTTCTATAAGGAAGCTATGTTAATGGAAAAAAATCCTACACTAATCTTGAGAGGAGGTATTGAAGGTACAAGACAAATGAGGGGGGGGTTAATTAGTTGTATCAAAAAATTTAACTTCTCTTTAATAAAATCACATTCACATTCACTTTCTTTAACCCCTTAATCTATTGTGAAGATTAAACATGAAATGCAGAATTAAAACCTAAACACATTAACACCATACACACATGAACACATAAATTTTATGTGGAAAACCCTAAAAGGGAAAAACCATGATGAGTGTTAGCTCACAATATAATGTAGTAAAAATATGAAATAACAAAACAGGCTCAGTGTCCAAAACAATGCTCACTACAAAAAGGCTCACTGCCAAGTGGTGGCTCACTGCTGAGGGGTGGCTCACTTCCAAGATGGGTGGCTCACTAGGCCATGAAATGATATGATAGCATCTACCACATGCTTGAGTTGAATTCTAATGAAGTGCAATACACATCACCTTCCCTGCCTCACACAACACAATAACTTTCATCCTTGCATCTTCACACACACGTACTTTACACATGGATTCATAACATTTATTTATATGAGTCATCAACCTTGGAACATACATCAAGGTTGGCAATACAATCTACAACTTGTGGAACAGTCTCCAAGGTCAGCAAACATACATAATTTGAATTAGGTTTGAACCTAAATATCCCACAAGGAATGAAGGTGAGCCACTTTAAACTTTAGCTTAGACCTAAATCTGTCCATGCATGCTACGCAACACTTACATGATCATCAAAATATCTCCTTAATCACCGCAATCATCCAAGGTTGGCCAACCAACACAAACACTTAAACTTCTTGATCACACACTTTCATGATCACCTCCATAACTTGAAAACCTTATACAATACTTTAACACACTCTCAAAACATCCACGAACAACATAAATTCACTAGAGAACTAACAAATTTAGGTACAACAAATCTTACTTGAAGACAATTCACAAACTACTCACAAACAATACTGTCAAGCTTTGCTACTTAATAAAATAGCTTTTTGGAGCACCAAATCACAAATGCTTTGAATACAAGATAGATTTGTACCTTATAAATACTCATCTAGAATCGCAAGACCTAAAACCAAACTATGGAGAAATGTGGACGAAAATACTTTCTCCCAATCATACTGTAAACACTGTTAGACATAGTCTTCAAATTGGTGACCATAACTTTCATAGTAGAGCATTTCGGAGCACCAAACTGTGGATTTAACATCTACAACTGGTTCTCTAAAACATATCCAAATTCCATTTTCTAGTCTTCAGTATAGAATAAATGTAGAGCAAAAATTCAGATAGTATCCTATAAGCAAGAATACATCCTCACAACTTTGTCTTCAGTATGAACCAAAATTGTTCAAAAGAACTTGGAAACTCAATATCAAGAACATATTCTTATCATCTTTAGCACTTATACAACACAATACAAAGAAACTAACTCATCAAAATCAACTAACAAAGCAAGAGCACAGTTGACACTAATGACAACACAAACATGTTGACATCAATGACAACACCAATTAGCACTTACTTGCAACAGGAGGGTTATGCAAAACTTTTTAAATCTTTTCAATAGTTAAAAAAATTATAAAAAATAAAATAGAAATAGAAATCATACCATAACACAAGGATTTACATGGAGAAAATCCTTTCAAAAGAAAACCCCACACTTATAAAGTAGCTCAATATATTATTCAGAAATCTTAATAAGATTATAATATACTTGCAAAGAAATTTTTTTAGGAGTATCACCAACTAGACATCTGGAGGTAACTTAACAACATCTATAAGACTCTCATACACAACCTCCATCTCAAGCACCTAATATATAGGATATACAATACATGCAACTATCAAGTGGTAATTAGAAAACCATGAGCTAAAACCACCCAATAGTGGCACCCAAATCTTAGGGTTCCATTATCTCCAATCACAAGTGTCTTATGATGTGTCATAATGTGCATCATAAGTTGGTCAACACATGAAACTCCCCCTTACAATTTTTTTTTTGTGTCTAACATATTTTTATATTTTCCAATACGGGAGGTGCAACTTCCAAAGGCCATAACTTTTAATTTGGGAGGCTAATTCGACCCTTTTTTAAAATTTGTATAGCTCAAAGAGAACTACACATTGGGCATCCTATAACTAGAGTTGAAAAATATAAATTTTTATTTTTCCCAAATGTCAACTCTATAGCTTTAAAATTGATTTTATTCAATTTTATAACTGAAAAATGACACTTTTTGTAATTGCAATGTTGAGATGCTTTTCTCAATATTCACCGACTTGTCAAACACCTTGCAAGAGAAAAGAAGGGAGTATCAACACCAATATCTAATTTATATGGGCCAAAATGCCTAGACTCTAAACACCATCTAAACTTTTGTGTGAACATAGGCTTAGTTAACGAATCTACAAAATTCATCAAAGTCTCTACCTTAACTAGTTTCACCTTTCTATCCTCGACCATATATCTATTATAATGATATCTTACGTCAATGTGCTTGGTTCTGGCATAAAATGTCAAGTTCATAGCTAGGTATATCACACTCTAAATATCACAATATATGATTATTGCACCATGTTTTATCACAATATCTGAACACAATCTCTTAAGCTAAATGGCTTCTTTACAAGCATGGGTAGCAACCATATACGCAACCTTAGTATTGGAAAAAGAAAACCACAGCCTATTGCTTACTCATATAACTAATTACTCCACCAAATAAATTAAATCTATAAGCATTGGTGGATATTCTACTATCAACATCACTTCCCTAGTGTAAATCCACATAACCTTGAATATCAAGGGAATGCCTATCTCCTATCAACATACCATTATAACAGAAGGAATACTTTGAGATATCCCACAAATATTTGAAGAATCTCTTAAATATATCCCAATGTACTCTACTAGGATTAGACATATATTTGGAAAAAAACTCATTGCTTGGGAAATGTCTAATCTAGTACAAACCATATCATACATCAAACTTCCAGCTGGTAAGGTACAATGCTCATATCTTCCATCTCTGATGGGGATGTTGGATATTATGGACTAGGTAACTTTGTATAACTATAAAAAGAACACACAATGGTTTAATATGTTAAACCTCTGCGAAATTGAATTGATATAGAACTACATGACAAAATGTTTTGGAAACAAAATTTTAGATCTTATTGATTCTAATGTATTAAGTATTATAAATGTTCCTTCCATTGGAAAATCTATATATAATGTTTCATTTATTGATGATTATAGGAAAAGGACATGGGTATATTATTGAAAGAATAAATTTGATGTTTTTAGTTGATTTAAAGAATTTAAAGCAATGGTTAAGTTGCACAAAAAGTTATAAATGAAGAGAGAATGCAAAGAGAATGAGTTCACACTTATCTAGTTATAAATCTATTGATTATAAACCAATCAATAGATAGAATTAGTTTTCTTGTCAGGAAAATTTGATTTAAATTTATACTTTTCCTATGTCAACATGATAATTTTTTAACAAAAAATTATAGAAAAATAATTTATCTGTATTGTGATTGGCTGAAAAAGATGACCTCTTCTTTGCCCATTGTCAGAGAGTGCAACAAAAAGTTGTAAATGCAGAGATAATTTTGGTTTGAGGGGAGGATGTTGTAAGTAAACAAATTATGAACACAAATTTTGTCTCCCACTAGCTAAGTCATGCCTAAATGGATGGCGATAATTATGAGAGGGAAGAATCATCAATTTTTATGAATTTAATTTTTTGTTTCATTAGCTAAACTAAAAAATTACTTTTGTCAAACGGACAAAGTTATAATATTAATAATACTATTAAAAATATAGGATTCTACACATTTTATTTTACGAAATTAGATTATTTTATGGATTTCAATTTTATTTACTCAAGAGTTAAAAATCTAGTATTTCAAGTTTATTTACTAAAAAGTTAAAAATCTACAGTATCATGAAAAATATTTTGCCATGTTATTACATTTTTTATTTTAACACATTTTAAATTATCATAGTATTAATATTATTAGATTTTAATATCTTAAATAGACATTTCAAATCTCTATACACTCAAGTAGGGTCAGGGCTCTCCACATAATATAAATATGCAATAGTTAAAAGAAATATTTGTGTTGAACATGATGATATTTTAGTAGAGATATATGAAAAATAGTAGAATCACCAGGGGCTGCACAAGGGTTCTCTGATCCTCTAATGTGCTTCTCTCTGGGATTCTTTTTTGTTCTTTAAAATCTCTTAGACAATCTTGATTCCATCGTAATCTTTCTCTGCTCTGAATGTTTTCATTGACAGTTCTCCATTGTGGCTTGCAGGGTATTATTTGCTATAATATAGTCATATATGTTTTTGTCCAGTGTATTTATTAAAAAACTTGTCTTGCTATTTCTCCCGCCTTGTGTCTGCGTCATCTGGGTGTCACCCAGGCATTGCTTGGGGAGGGTGTCGGAAGAGGTATAGTGGGAGATGTTAGTCTCTCTTAATTGCATTAAATGGAAGGAAATGAAAATAGTGTACCTCCCACAAGTGGAGATGAACAAAAATCGTTCAAGGATGTGGTAGGTATGGATGAGGCACAAGAGGCACCGAAAGGAGTAGATTTTTCTGTGGATGAAAATGTAGGAGCATAGTGCAAACGTTGAGGAAAGGATAGAAGGATGGAAAAGATGACCTCACATAGATTCTTTGATAGCTGGCCTACGTCTATGTGGTGCAAGAAAATGGCGCTCCACTACTCTTTCTGGGGATACAACCTAGCATCGAGAAACCCTACTGGAATATTGGGCCAGCATTGTTTAAAGCGTTCTCATGGAAGCATGATATCTCCCATAAGGAGATTCAAATCTATTCCATTCCCAGATGGATACTAGTTAAAAATGTTCCGATACAGTTCTGCAATTTTCTCCCACAAATGATTGCCCCGATTGGAAAAATCTTAAAAATTGATGATACCTGCTCCTCTCCCACACCTGGATGTGAGGTTGTTGGTTTCCTTTGACACTGGTACTTAAATCCATGAAATACTTGAGATAAACTGGGGTGGCAAAGAATATCTTTGTGACCTAATTAGCCTGGGTAGTCTCAATTATTGCTTTCACTGCAAACAAGATGGTCACTAGAAGAGAGATTGCCCCTCTTTAAATAGTAATGCAAAATATTAAATGTTATAGTTGGAATGTCAGGGGTTTTGAGTCCCCCGATAGAAAATATGCAGTCAGGAGTTTCTGTAATAAAAATAAAGACATGGATGTCCTCTTTTCGCAAGAAATTCAAGCTGTCAGTTTTACCTTAGATAATACTCTGATGTTCATTTGGAAAGATGCTACCAACTTCTCAACCAGACATGAGAAAGGAAAAGGAGGGAATGCAATAATTTTAAGTCCAAGATTAACTAAAGCCCTCAAAGGCTCTGGAATTTCCCCTTGTAATAGATGTTTGTGGGTTACCTTGAATTTTGGGGAGTTTAAAATAGGTTTATGTTCTGTCTATGCCCCAAATGAGTATATGAACAGAATTAAGTTATGGAAATGGATGTTATCTTCCCTCCCCAAGATCCCCTAGATTTTTTTTTTTTTTTGGGGGGCGGGGGTGGGGAATTTAATATGGTGGAAAATCTTGATGCTAAGAAGGGAGGTAAACCTTTGATGTGGAAGGGAAATGAAGAGTTTTTTTGGCAAAAGGCTTTTAACCTATTTGACCCTCTTGAAGGGGAGAAAAAAGTAAGCAAATGTGTTTGGCATACCTGGTCCAATTGCCAAGAAGGCTATAAGAGGATCTACTCCAGGTTAGACAAGTTTTATTTCCACAAAGATGTATTCCTAGCTCCCTAAAGGAAAGAATCCAATAAGGTCCAGGGCCTTCCCAATCCCCTTTCTAACCACGATCCAATCAAATTTATAATCTCAATTAAGAACCAGAGAAGACCCTCCAAGAGAAAGATGAATTGCTCACCTTTGAAGTTAAACTGTGAACTGTTGAGGGATGGAGATTGCAGAGGGAGCATTCTTGTGATTCGAGATATATGTAAAGCAAGGTTTGGGGCCCAATCTACCTTTTTCTATTGGGAAAGACTAATTGACTCATGCAAATCTATTTTGCAGATTGTGGGAAAAAACATTCTTTAGACAATAAAAAGGAAGGATTAGTCCTCCAAAAAAAAATTCTATCAGTTGAACAAAGTTTGCAAGAGAACCCTAATGACTACGTCTTGTATGAGAAAATGAATGAGATAAAATATAATTTGAGAAAGGTTCAAATAAGGAAAGTTCAAAGTGCTAAAGTAAGGGGTAAATTGAACTGGTTATAGGATGGAGATAAAGGAACCAAGTATTTCTTCAATATCTTAAAATCTAAGAACTTAAAAGAAAATATCCAAGTAATTGTGGAAAATGGGGTTTCTCTTTACTCTCAAGCTGATATTGTGGAAGCCTTTAGGAAATTCTATGAAAAATTGTTTAAGTCTGAGGTTGATACAAACAGGTGCCTAGAGGCACAAGAACTTTGTTGTAAGATCTGTGAGCCAAAGATTAATGCAGACATGAAGAAAAAATTGGAAGCAAAGATCTCAAAAGAAGAAATTAAGAAGGCCATCTCTTCGGTGAGTAATGGCAAATCTCCAGGGCCTGATGGGCTCCCTGTTGAGTTTTACAAGGCCAATTTAGAGTGGATAGTGGATGACTTGTTTGATCTTTTTGATGAAGCTATTGAAAAAGGCACTTTAGGGGCAAATATAAAAAAAGGAATTATAAAACTATTACCAAAGGAAGTAGACAAATTAGACATGAAGAACTAGAGGCCAATCACTCTTCTGAATGTCTCATACAAGATAATTACTAAGATACTAGCCCTCAGGTTAAGAGACATTTTTCCTGAGATCATTAGCCATACCCAGACAGGTTTCATA
Organism: Cunninghamia lanceolata; assembly: GCA_027924645.1. Taxonomy (NCBI): domain Eukaryota; kingdom Viridiplantae; phylum Streptophyta; class Pinopsida; order Cupressales; family Cupressaceae; genus Cunninghamia; species Cunninghamia lanceolata. The sequence goes on along the minus strand of BSBN01000055.1, from coordinate 7,210,542 downwards.
AAGGGTAGATTTATCCTTGAAAATTTAATAACAAGTTGGGAGGGTCTGCACTGGGCCAATTAGACTAATCAACAAGCAGGCATCCTTCTATTAGATTTCGAGAAAGCCTACGTTAGAATTGAATGGTCCTTCTTGTTCAAAATGCTCAGAGCTATGGGTTTTCCTGACTTTTTCTGCAAAATGGTTGAAATGTTATTTGCGGATACCTCTGCACAAGTGGAAGTAAATGGTGAGTTGTCTCCTCCATTCAAGATGGAGAGGTCCATAAGATAGGTCTGTCCTCTCGCACCATCTCTCTTTGTCATTGCTTCAGATGCCCTTTATTATATTCTAAGAATTGAACTTATAGGAAGAAAAATGGAAGTTATAATGTTGCCTAACTAGGATTGATTATTGAATGTTCAATTTGTGGATGATACAACTCTCTTCCAAAATGTTAATGAGCAAGAGTTCAGAACAATGGGAAAAAGACTAGACCTTTTCTACCTGGCTTCAGGAGCAAAAATCTCTGCTTCTAAATCAATTCTTTAAAATGGGATGAAAATAGACCCAATTGGCTCTTATTAGATAAATGGCAATGGGTTGGGCCTACTAAACAAGTTAGATTTTTAGGCATCCCTTTCACAATCAGTCCTAATTTGAAGCAAATGTGGATCTGGCTATTTTCTAAATTAGAGAAAAAATTAAAAAATTGGAATAAGATGTATCTTTCACTGGCAGGTAGAACACAAGTATGCTAAAAAAATTTTGCTGCATATTCTATGTTCTACTCTTCCATGTGGCTATTTGCAACTTATCAGTTTAAGACAATTCATAAACTAATAAGAGGTTTCCTCTGGTCTGATGGAAAAGGGATGTCTAAAAAGCATCTTGTATGCTGGGATTGGTATTGTGTCTCTAAGGGATTGGGGGTTTGGGACTAAAGAACCTGATATTTCAGGGCCTTGACCTCATAGCTAAGTGGATAATTAATTTCTTTGTCTGGTAATGAGCCATGGGAAGTCTTGGTGAGGAATAACATTGATAATTCTATGCAAGCTAGGAAGAAAGGTTGGTGCTCTGTTAACTTCTATGATGCCTTGTTGGGAGGGTTTCAAGTCAAGCCAAGGGGTTCTGTGGTCTTTAGTAGTATCTGGAAGGCATGGGAAGAGGTCAGAGAGCTTATTGTGGACAAAGATGCTTTTTCTTGGAACAAAAGAGTTATCTAAGGTCAAAGATCCATTTGGTGGAACACTATATACAAAGGCAGGCCTCTAGCCCTCCTCCAAGGGTGCTTTGCTAGGAGATGTAATAATAGAGGCCTTTCTAATATTGAGGACCTATTTGAAAATGGTGCCCCCAAGAACTGGTTATCTATTAAGGAGCAGTACAAGTTGGAAGATAGTTTATACATGACCTTTTCTACTTTAACAAAAGCCTTGATATGCAATGTTAGTTCAGATGTTACTAATGTGGGGGAAGAGTGGGTTATAGAGTTGAAATGGAAGGATGGTGCTACTATCTCTGCTATCACTCCAAAAATGATTTCTAAGATGCTTGCTGATTCTGATGCTATCCTCCTCCACATTAGCAATGCTTGGGCTGACACCTCAGACATTAAAGAAATTCCTAAAATGCTTAAACTACTTTGGTCTAAGACACTGGAACCCAAAAAAGTAGCCTTTAAATGGTTATTACTGTTAAATAAGTTATCTTTAGGCCCAGATAATGTGGTTTTCCTAATGTGCAATGTTATTGAGTCTGTCTCCCATATATTTTTTGACTCTGTTTATGTTAAATTTGTGTGGTCTATTTTTAAGGTGAACATTGAACTATGGAATACCAATGTAGTTGAAATTAGGCATGAGATTCTATATAGCTTTGTTAGAGGTCTAAATTCAAACGCTAATTATTTTTGATTTATATTGTCTAATGAAATTTTATGGTTCCTATGGAAGAAAAGAAATGACGAGAGGTTTCAGGGCAAGGAGAGGGATCTCACTGAGAGTCCTTAGAATCTCATACATGGACCATATGCTATAAAGAAGATATCAGTGTTACAGACTTTGGATCAAGAACTTAGAGAAGATTCAATAAGAGATTCTTCAAGCATTACTCGAGTTTTCAGGAAGTATACAGTAGGATGAAACAAAAGGCAAAGGAAGAGAGCCTTCTTTACAAACACTAGGAAAAGTCAAGACAGAATTACAGTTTAGATACAGAATAGGTAAAGCTTTCCCTAAGAATTGGTTCCTTTCTAGGAATTGATGAACATAATAGTAGCAATAATAGAGATCATATTTGGGATAAGGAACCAGAACGGTTTGATGATCCAAGAATTAGGAATGTTTCTTCAGAAGAATCAAAACAGGGGACAGAATTGGATGACAACCAAGGGATGTTCTATCTTTACCAGGAAGCTGCAGATGAGCTGGACTGAGCTGGACTCATGGCATAAGAGAGAGGTGACTGAAGAACAGGTGATAGCTGAGGAGAATGCAAAGGTACAAGAATCAAAACATGAGCAAAAGCATAGTGAAGGCAATGCTAGTATTCAGGGCCCTGCGAGTTCTGTTGTAGGAAATTAATTGTTGATTGCCAAATCATTCTTAGTAAGCAGACTAAGGGATTCAAATGAAGTGTTTTGTCCTTAATATATGTTCCAGTTTTAAGATGTATAAAACTTTTAGTATGTATTAGGAACTTTTAGTGTTTTTTGGACTGCCAAAGCAACAACTAAAATTTTGAGTGGTTTTCTTAACAACGTAGTTGTAACTTCTATTTACTTTGAATATATTGGTGCTAGATTTACAATCCAAAAAAATATATATATTTGTGTTATTTAATAGGCTTTGTAAAATTTAGTTTTATAGCTAAGTAAATATTTTAGTACTATTTTATTTTTACCAAATTAAATTATTCTTGAGATTTCAATTTTATTAACCAGTTCACATAAATTCTTCCTTATAAATTTAGTTCTTGAAATATAATAGTCACAAATTTGAAATGATAAAGAATTCTTTACCTTTAGAAAAAATTTAATTAAAATCATGTTCTCTAAAGTACTTAGCTATTATTACTTAAACAAAAAACATTTTATTTTATGAAATTAGATCATTTTTGGGATTTCAATTTTATTTACTCAAGAGTTAAAAATCTAGGATTTCAATTTTATTTAGTCAAAAGTTAAAAATCTACACTTTCGCCATGTTATTACATTTGTTATTTTATTCTTCAAACTTACAATATTTTAACGTATTTTAATTTATAAAAGTATTAGTATTATTACATTTTAAGGAAATATTTGTGTTATTTAATAGGTTTTGTAAAGTTTAGTTTTATAGTTAAAAGGAAATATTTTAGCCCTATTTTATTTTTACCAAATTATATTATTTTTTAGATTTCAATTTTATTTACCAAGACATTTCAACACTCTTCAAAAATAAATTTTTCAATTATTGGAATGCAATTTGTCTATACAACCAATACCTAATCAACAAAAAAAATTACAACACTACAAGGCAGATACTACCACTACTTAAGCACTTTTTTTATTGTTCAAACATACAATATTTTAATGTATTTTAAATTATCATAGTATGAATATTATTACATTATAATATCTTAGGCACATATTTCAAATCTCCACATAATACAAATATGCAAGCTTTGTAAAGTTTAGTTTTATAGTTAAGGAAATATTTGTGTTATTTAATAGGCTTTGTAAAGTTTAGTTTTATACCTAAGTAAATATTTTAGTGTTATTTTATTTTTACGAAATTAAATTATTTTTGAGATTTCAATTTTTAATTTTATTTATGCAAGACATTTCAAAACGAGTTTACATAAATTTTTCCTTATAAATTAGGGAGACATTTCAAATCTCCACATAATACAAATATTGAAGCTTTGTAAAGTTTAGTTTTATAGTTAAGGAAATATTTGTATCATTTAATAGGCTTTGTAAAGTTTAGTTTTATACCTAAATAAATATTTTAGTGCTATTTTATTTTTAGGAAATTAAATTAGTTTTGAGATTTCAATTTTCAATTTTATTTATGCAAGACATTTCAAAACAAGTTCACATGAATTTTTCCTTATAAATTTAGTTCAGGAAATATAATAGTTACAAATTTGAAATGATAAACAATTCTTTATCTTTAGAAAAAAATATTATTAAACCACAATATTAGATTAATTAAAATAATTAAAATCATGTTCTCTAAAAGTACTTACTATTATTACTTAAACAAAAAAATTAAGTGACTAAGATAAAATACTGCAGTGATCTAAATATGAGTATGTTATTGTTATTATATTGTGTAATTATTCTTCAAACTTACAATATTTTAATGCATTTTAAATTGTAATAATATTCAATATTATTAAATTTTAATATGTTAGGTAGGCATTTCAAATCTCTCCACACCCAACTAAGGTTAGGGTTCTAGACATTTTATTTTATTTTATAGGTTTTGTAAAGTTTAGTTTTATAGTTAAACAAATATTTTAGTCCTATTTTCTTCTTAACAAACTAGATTATTATTGAGATTTCAATTTTATTTACCCAAGACATTTCAACAATCTTTAAAAATTATTTTTTCAATTATTGGAATGCAATTTGTCTATACAACCAATACCTAACCAACAAAAAAATTACAACTAAACAAATACTATATACAACCAATAGCTAATCAACAAAAAAAATTACAACTAAACAAATACTATAATAACAACACTACAAGGCAGGTACTGGCCACTACCCAAGGTTACAAAAGATTTATATAAAAACACTTTCATGATTTCCTTGGTCATCTTCTCAGTTCTCTAATCTACTACTTATTCTATCTGTTTCACTTCTTATTCGGATCAAAACACCTATGATCTTGCTTCATATCTTCACATATTTGTTGTTATTGCTGCCGTGTAACAAATCATTATCCTTCATTTATATCCTCTACAAGCCTTCAAATCATTATCATGTCAGCTTACTTGCAACGGCTAGTATGAAACGTGCAGACACGGATATGAAAGTTCTATTGCTCCGCTTGTGCATAGAACTTTGTGCCAATCAATATGAAGGTTGGATAGGTCCTATACTTCCTTGAATAATGTTCCTTTAAGCTACACAAGTCACAAAATTGCTTCAGAAGTCAAAGCCGATTAAACTTCACTGAGCACTGTGGGCTCTGCTCTATGAAAACAGGGAAAAATAGGTAACCTTGTGATAGCATATCTTTCCAGAATCAAACCCAAATAATCTGAATAAATAATCAGAATGTTCGTTGAAGCTAGTGATTATTTATTAATTGTATGATTATTTATTAATTGTATGACAAGAACAAATTTTTTTAAAAAGGGCTAAAAATACATTTTTCTTATTATTACGCTAGCTTAACTAAGGAGAGCTCTATCTCTACGGAATCGACGTAACCAAAACCTGGCAATCTTTTTGCAATAATACAAATGAGAAAAGTTTCGAACAACATTTTTTATCAAAACACCATAAAATCCATTTGCAACTCTTGTTTGTCATTCTTATTTTTTACAACCTGTAATTGTGGTCGAATTTCAGCGAATTATCAACTGTAAAAGTTATTCCGGTTTACTTTATGGCTGAGAAGATGGAGAGAATAAATTTCAGCGTTGACATACCTAAGACGGAATTCATTTTAGATTACAGATTCAACAACAATGCTTTATTGAAAGAAGCATTTGAATCCTATCACCGACTAGAATTCCTTGGAGATGCAGTATTAGAGTTTGTGATGGCCATATACGTATACAATGCTTTTCCAACATTAGATAAAGGAAAATTTGTTCGCTTAGTTAAAACAAATGTGCGAAATGATGTCCTTGGACAGATTGCTATAGAACATGAGTTTCACAACTTCCTATTAGATAAGGATACCAAAAATAGGGTAAGCTAGATACATTGGAATATTTTAAAACTCCTTATTTAATCGATATTGATTTTCATGATTGATATGTGTTTTTACAGGCTAATGAATACCTCGAAGCTATCACAGACAAATCTAAATCTGATTGCAATCTGAAGCCTCCAAAGGTTCTTGCAAATGTTATTGAAGCCATAGCCGGTGCTGTGTATGTGGATACTGAATTTTCATTTGATAGAGTTTGGAAAGTAAGGAAATATTCTATTTTTAAAAGAACAAATTTATAGACTTTTAATTGAAGTAGTAAATTTCATTCAAATGTTGGAAGTATAGTTATACACTAAAGGTACATCCAAAATCAGGTCACCCAACATCATCAACAATAAAAAGATACCGTTTCCATTGATACAGTAAAACATAAATATGTAAAATGCAATGAAAAACATAAATATGAAAAATGCAATAAAATACGTATTAGTTTTTAATATGTAATGTCCACTAGTGTATTGAACTCCTTACGAAAAATGCAATGAAATACATATTATTTTTGTACATTTAAAGTCCACTGTATTGAACTCCTTGTGTTTAATTGTGTATTAAAAACCTCCCGAATGTTTATAGGTGTTCCAGCCTTGGATGAGTGCATTGCTAACTCCAGAGAACAAATGCAATGAACATAGTACTGATGTGTCTAGTTCCATAAAAACCCCTTCTTCAAGCGAAACAGGAGTGATGAAAGAAACACAGAGTTCAAAAGAAAAACAAGTGTCCGCACAGTGCAAGTGTGATGAAGTGAAAATGTTTATTGCGAATTTAATCCCTAAATTCGCTAATCCTTCATATAAGTCTAATGTCTTGGATGAGATAGAACAAAAACTAAACTACAATTTCAAGAGTAGAAAATTTCTGAAAGATACATTTTGTCAGCGTTTGGAGATACTAACTCTCAACGTTTTTAAACGATGCAAGATATGCGATGAAGCCTTTGAATCAGAAGGTCTGAAATCTTATGAAAAAATGGAGTTCCTTGGGAATTTGTTCCTCAAGGTAGCAATAACAATATATTTATACAATAAGTATCCCCACGATCAACCAGGCATTTTGACCACGTTAAGATCTAACATTATGGACAATGCGAAGCTGGCAAGAGTCGCTGTAGTTAAATTAGAAGTTCATAAGCATCTTACGTTTGCAAATAAATTACTCGAAGATAAGGTAACTCTTTAAAATATTTGATCTAGGTTTGGAGAATGATTAATTCTTATTTTAAGGAAATCCACACTTGGTGTTATGTAGGTGAAAAAATTCATTAAAGACATCGAAGACAATTGTAACGATGTGAATCCACCCTCAGTTTTGGTTAATATAGTTGAATCAATAGCAGGCTCAATGTTTATTGATAGCAGTGCTGGGTTAATGGAGAACATCAGCTCTTGTGTGAACGAAGTTTGGGAGGTACAAAATGAACACAATTGCATCTTCTATTTTTTCATTGTAAAATTCATTTTCTTTGGTATCCACTTGAAGGGTTTTGATTTGTTTGGGCAACCTCAATGGGCTATTATTAACCTCTGCATAGTTTTTAGTTTTAAACTAGATCAAATATTTAGTATTTTTAAGGTTAAAAATAGATTTTATTGAAGGCTATTCTTAAATATTAAATGATTTATTAAATAATTATTTGTCTTATAAATATAAAATGATTATTTACTAGATTCTAACATGAATGAAATGCAAAATTACTACTAATTTTTGCCTATTAAAAAGGATCTTTCAACAAGTAAACAGTGTTGCATTAAGTACAAAATATCAACTATTAAACACTACAGTCTTTCCACCTTTCATCTTTTATTGTACTAATTTCTTTTTTTTTTTATTCCAAATCTTAAGATTTCATGTTGACACAATCTTTACTTTTATTTCCCTGTAAATACTATATTGTTTGTAGAAGCTCAAGATTTTGTTAGAACCACTAGCCACTCCAGAGACATTGGAGAGGAATCCCATTTCTGAACTTCAGGAATTATGTCATAAAAAGCGTAGGCGTGTTGAGTACAGAGACCATAAAGTGACTGGAGAGGAAAAGATAGCTGTGGAAGTACTTATAGATGATGTGGTGGCTGGAAGGGCTGAAAATATAAAGAAAGAAGTGGCAAAGAAAAGTGCTGCAAGAAAAGTTCTCAAACATTTTAAAAGTGGAATGGAACCAAAATTAAGTGAATAACAAAATTTGTATGAAATACAGTAGGTTGAATGTTTCTCTGTGGTTTTCTTTGCACTATGAATCACTGAACAAGCTTTTCTTCTGGTTTTCATGTCCATGGACATGGTTTCGTTACAAAACTTTTTGACCATATGTTCAATGCTATTTTTCGAGGGGAGCAAAGCTCAGCAACATTGGTCTAGCAAACCCACGTTGCCGAATTTATCATATTAAAATAATAATTATTTTGAAGAGTATATTTTCCAAATTTTTAATATAGATGTATTTTAGATATTTGGTCTAGTAATATTTAATAGTAATATTTAAGGTTACAAATGAATCTTGTATAAAAAATTAAGTTTGTGGTAGTTAGGATCAAGCTCACAAGGCTCAAATTGGGTCATAAAGTTTTTGAGATAAGTTCAAACATTGAAACATTTGTTTCATCTAGACAATAAATTATTTCATAAAAGTGAAGTGATTCAAAACAATATCAACATTATTTATTCACAAATGATTCTAAAACTAAATTCTATCCACTTATTTAATCCTTTAAATGCCCTATGATTTTACTCTAGGTTTTCGTCCTTCTATCTTATTAAGGTTTTAGATCTGAGTTCTCTCACACTCTTACACGACCTTCAATTTCACTATAGGGTTTCATCCTTATATCCTATCAAATATTATATCTAAGGGCAAGGCTATAAAGGGGCTAAGCCTTATCATGTCAATAGATTTTGTGACACCTTGATTTGAGCTTGATTTGAGCTATATTATGGAAAAAGATATAGTAATGTTCATTTACAATCTTTCACTACACTATGTATAGATTAAACATGTGAAATCATATCCAAATTATTTCCATAAAACTTTAAGGGATCATCCCCTCCTATTTTGATTATCTAATGACATAAATCTTGAAATAAGGGCTTGTAAATTATTTACTTAGATGTTCCCAAATGAATAATGAGCTTATAAACAATTATTGCATTTTCTTATAATCCTTATGTTGTAATCTCAAACATCAAACATCATATTGATGACGATGAAATTCTTTTCTTGAGGCACTTCTACCTACTCTTAAAAAAAAGTACACTTCATTAATTTTATACGTATTCATTTAAAGAATTGTGGAATGAAATTTATTGCGCCTAAAGAACCCGAGTATAGTTTATCATCTTCCACATCCTCTAACATTTCTAAGTTCTAAAACTCAAATATATTTTAAAAAGTCAATGATATTATATAGAAAAGAGATAATGTGCATCCAGCGAATAATAATTATGGAGCCAATACTTTTATTTGGATAAATGTCTTAAATTTAATTAAGAAAATATTTATAAAGATTTTACAAAATTTATATGATACTCTTATTAATATGCTCATTTCACTTTGGATACTTTGCATATTCACAAGGAACTTCCTATTGTTGATATACTATTTAGCTACGAATATCTCTGAAGTGAGAAAATTTGGGATTGTTCAAGATCATATTAACAAGTATGATCATAGAATACTAATGTATTGTCATAGGCTTATGCAATACGAATGTTGTGGAGTTAGAGTATTGTTTCGGGTGGTAATGTCTCATAGCTTACTATTGATACGGAAGAAACTACATGATGTATGGCTAAGAATTGGGTATTCTATTACGAATAAAGAGTCTTTAGAGTATGTATGGTAGTGTAGGTCTACATATAACATTATTGGAATGCATGCTATAAGGACATGTTGATGGGTGTTTTTGTACACAAACAACATAGATAAAATACCAAGTACTTATGCTTCTATGAACTCAACCTAGTACTCAATTAAATTTCTATTCTTCTTCTCATTTGATCCACACTATTCTCCTCTACTCTTTCTCATTACTAGTGGATAGGTAGTATTTAAAAATACCATGGTAGGTTGTCATATTTCAAAGTCATGAGAACCCTTCACCTATATAAACCCCTTAAAAGAAGACATTGTCACTTGCACAACGCACCCCATTTCCACTTAAAATCAAACTCAAACTCATTTGAGGGTAAAAGTCTTTTTTACATATTAATTTCTTGAATCATGGAGTACATATTAGATCATATATTTCTAAATAGGTAGAGTCAATCTTCAATATACAAGATATCTAATAGAGATAGACAAAAATACCCTACTACCTCATGTAAAAAATTTGCAACCACCAAACTTATCCACAAGAATTTGATCTCAATTAAATTTTTAAACAATTGCGCTTGCCACAAATACTTGATTTTGTTTACATGAGATTATCTCTAATTTTCATTCAACTCTTATATTCGACCATCAAATCTATTGAATCATAATCCACCAAGTTAGATTGACCATTTATATGTTTACACCAATTGTCATAGGCCTCCTTGAGATCCTCACTCATTGGAATATTGAAATACCAACTACCCATATCCAATAACTCCGCCCACTACTCATTTATCATGACACTCAAATTTGAAAGCACCATTGGTGTATTAAGATGTTCTCACCACCTTTATACTTTTTTCACACAACATTGAGAGGATATTTCTTGCACTAGATAACTATGTGAGGACCAACACCCATATCTATAACTTATTAATAAACCAACCACATGTAGACATTGATATATCAATATCACTAATGAGTTCTTTAGAATAATATAAAATAATTTGAGCCCATCACATGTATCACAACCTACGATTACACTACTACACCACAAGAACACTAAGAACACACATCTTTGGGTCCATAAGATCTCTAGTGCATATCTTTCTAGCCAATTGTAATAACCACATGATATCCCCCTATGACATGTAGTAGTAGTCAATCAAAATGATCCAAGGGTCCTCAAGGCCCATCCTCTTTCAAACATAAAATGAGGCTAGGGAACTAGAGAGTTGTACATCCCAAATGAGACGAATGGTTATTGTAACCCTACACTAACATATCACAAACCTTTTACCAAGATCTTCACTGGGCATCAGATCATCCAAATCATTTTAAGATCATATGACACATTACTCTAGAATGACATCACCTCCATACACAAGGGCTCATGGGACTACCACACTACTCCACACTAGAACATAGTGAATGCAAATACTCGTGGACACCAAAAGTAAAGAAGGGGCTTGTTGACTTGTGAAAATACACATGTTAAAATTAAGAGTCAGAGAAACCAAATCCTCTCTTGAAAGAAGACTAAGAAGCATCCCAAAGGTCTCAAGTCAATACATCTTGGTATTTCTATAAGGAAGCTATGTTAATGGAAAACAATCCTACACTAATCTTGAGAGGAGGTATTGAAGGTACAAGACAACTGAGGAGGGGGGGGGGGTTAATTAGTTGTATCAAAAAATTTAACTTCTCTTTAATAAAATCACATTCACATTCACTTTCTTTAACCCCTTAATCTATTGTGAAGATTAAACATGAAATGCAGAATTAAAACCTAAACACATTAACACCATACACACATGAACACATAAATTTTATGTGGAAAACCCTAAAAGGGAAAAACCATGATGAGTGTTAGCTCACAATATAATGTAGTAAAAATATGAAATAACAAAACAGGCTCAGTGTCCAAAACAATGCTCACTACAAAAAGGCTCACTGCCAAGTGGTGGCTCACTGCTGAGGGGTGGCTCACTTCCAAGATGGGTGGCTCACTGGGCCATGAAATGATATGATAGCATCTACCACATGCTTGAGTTGAATTCTAATGAAGTGCAATACACATCACCTTCCCTGCCTCACACAACACAATAACTTTCATCCTTGCATCTTCACACACACGTACTTTACACATGGATTCATAACATTTATTTATATGAGTCATCAACCTTGGAACATACATCAAGGTTGGCAATACAATCTACAACTTGTGGAACAGTCTCCAAGGTCAGCAAACATACATAATTTGAATTAGGTTTGAACCTAAATATCCCACAAGGAATGAAGGTGAGCCACTTTAAACTTTAGCTTAGACCTAAATCTGTCCATGCATGCTACGCAACACTTACATGATCATCAAAATATCTCCTTAATCACCGCAATCATCCAAGGTTGGCCAACCAACACAAACACTTAAACTTCTTGATCACACACTTTCATGATCACCTCCATAACTTGAAAACCTTATACAATACTTTAACACACTCTCAAAACATCCACGAACAACATAAATTCACTAGAGAACTAACAAATTTAGGTACAACAAATCTTACTTGAAGACAATTCACAAACTACTCACAAACAATACTGTCAAGCTTTGCTACTTAATAAAATAGCTTTTTGGAGCACCAAATCACAAATGCTTTGAATACAAGATAGATTTGTACCTTATAAATACTCATCTAGAATCGCAAGACCTAAAACCAAACTATGGAGAAATGTGGACGAAAATACTTTCTCCCAATCATACTGTAAACACTGTTAGACATAGTCTTCAAATTGGTGACCATAACTTTCATAGTAGAGCATTTCGGAGCACCAAACTGTGGATTTAACATCTACAACTGGTTCTCTAAAACATATCCAAATTCCATTTTCTAGTCTTCAGTACAGAATAAATGTAGAGCAAAAATTCAGATAGTATCCTATAAGCAAGAATACATCCTCACAACTTTGTCTTCAGTATGAACCAAAATTGTTCAAAAGAACTTGGAAACTCAATATCAAGAACATATTCTTATCATCTTTAGCACTTATACAACACAATACAAAGAAACTAACTCATCAAAATCAACTAACAAAGCAAGAGCACAGTTGACACTAATGACAACACAAACATGTTGACATCAATGACAACACCGATTAGCACTTACTTGCAACAGGAGGGTTATGCAAAACTTTTTAAATCTTTTCAATAGTTAAAAAAATTAGAAAAAATAAAATAGAAATAGAAATCATACCATAACACAAGGATTTACATGGAGAAAATCCTTTCAAAAGAAAACCCCACACTTATAAAGTAGCTCAATATATTATTCAGAAATCTTAATAAGATTATAATATACTTGCAAAGAAATTTTTTTAGTAGTATCACCAACTAGACATCTGGAGGTAACTTAACAACATCTATAAGACTCTCATACACAACCTCCATCTTAAGCACCTAATATATAGGATATACAATACATGCAACTATCAAGTGGTAATTAGAAAACCATGAGCTAAAACCACCCAATAGTGGCACCCAAATCTTAGGGTTCCATTATCTCCAATCACAATTGTCTTATGATGTGTCATAATGTGCATCATAAGTTGGTCAACACATGAAACTCCCCCTTACAATTTTTTTTTGTGTCTAACATATTTTTATATTTTCCAATACGGGAGGTGCAACTTCCAAAGGCCATAACTTTTAATTTGGGAGGCTAATTCAACCCTTTTTTAAAATTTGTATAGCTCAAAGAGAACTACACATTGGGCATCCTATAACTAGAGTTGAAAAATATAAATTTTTATTTTTCCCAAATGTCAACTCTATAGCTTTAAAATTGATTTTATTCAATTTTATAACTAAAAAATGACACTTTTTGTAATTGCAATGTTGAGACGCTTTTCTCAATATTCACCCACTTGTCAAACACCTTGCAAGAGAAAAGAAGGGAGTATCAACACCAATATCTAATTTATATGGGCCAAAATGCCTAGACTCTAAACACCATCTAAACTTTTGTGTGAACATAGGCTTAGTTAACGAATCTACAAAATTCATCAAAGTCTCTACCTTAACTAGTTTCACCTTTCTATCCTCGACCATATATCTATTATAATGATATCTTACGTCAATGTGCTTGGTTCTGGCATAAAATGTCAAGTTCATAGCTAGGTATATCACACTCTAAATATCACAATATATGATTATTGCACCATGTTTTATCACAATATCTGAACACAATCTCTTAAGCTAAATGGCTTTTTACAAGCATGGGTAGCAACCATATACGCAACCTTAGTATTGGAAAAAGAAAACCACAGCCTATTGCTTACTCATATAACTAATTACTCCACCAAATAAATTAAATCTATAAGCATTGGTGGATATTCTACTATCAACATCACTTCCCTAGTGTAAATCCACATAACCTTGAATATCAAGGGAATGCCTATCTCCTATCAACATACCATTATAACATAAGGAATACTTTGAGATATCCCACAAATATTTGAAGAATCTCTTAAATATATCCCAATGTACTCTACTAGGATTAGACATATATTTGGAAAAAAACTCATTGCTTGGGAAATGTCTAATCTAGTACAAACCATATCATACATCAAACTTCCAGCTGGTAAGGTACAATGCTCATATCTTCCATCTCTGATGGGGATGTTGGATATTATGGACTAGGTAACTTCGTATAACTATAAAAAGAACACACAATGGTTTAATATGTTAAACCTCTGCGAAATTGAATTGATATAGAACTACATGACAAAATGTTTTGGAAACAAAATTTTAGATCTTATTGATTCTAATGTATTAAGTATTATAAATGTTCCTTCCATTGGAAAATCTATATATAATGTTTCATTTATTGATGATTATAGGAAAAGGACATGGGTATATTATTGAAAGAATAAATTTGATGTTTTTAGTTGATTTAAAGAATTTAAAGCAATGGTTAAGTTGCACAAAAAGTTATAAATGCAGAGAGAATGCAAAGAGAATGAGTTCACACTTATCTAGTTATAAATCTATTGATTATAAACCAATCAATAGACAAATTAGTTTTCTTGTCAGGAAAATTTGATTTAAATTTATACTTTTCCTATGTCAACATGATAATTTTTTAACAAAAAATTATAGAAAAATAATTTATCTGTATTGTGATTGGCTGAAAAAGATGACCTCTTCTTTGCCCATTGTCAGAGAGTGCAACAAAAAGCTGTAAATGCAGAGATAATTTTGGTTTGAGGGGAGGATGTTGTAAGTAAACAAATTATGAACACAAATTTTGTCTCCCACTAGCTAAGTCATGCCTAAATGGATGGCGATAATTATGAGAGGGAAGAATCATCAATTTTTATGAATTTAATTTTTTGTTTCATTAGCTAAACTAAAAAATTACTTTTGCCAAACGGACAAAGTTATAATATTAATAATACTATTAAAAATATAGGATTCTACACATTTTATTTTACGAAATTAGATTATTTTATGGATTTCAATTTTATTTACTCAAGAGTTAAAAATCTAGTATTTCAAGTTTATTTACTAAAAAGTTAAAAATCTACAGTATCATGAAAAATATTTTGCCATGTTATTACATTTTTTATTTTAACACATTTTAAATTATCATAGTATTAATATTATTAGATTTTAATATCTTAAATAGACATTTCAAATCTCTATACACTCAAGTAGGGTCAGGGCTCTCCACATAATATAAATATGCAATAGTTAAAAGAAATATTTGTGTTGAACATGATGATATTTTAGTAGAGATATATGAAAAATAGTAGAATCACCAGGGGCTGCACAAGGGTTCTCTGATCCTCTAATGTGCTTCTCTCTGGGATTCTTTTTTGTTCTTTAAAATCTCTTAGACAATCTTGATTCCATCGTAATCTTTCTCTGCTCTGAATGTTTTCATTGACAGTTCTCCATTGTGGCTTGCAGGGTATTATTTGCTATAATATAGTCATATATGTTTTTGTCCAGTGTATTTATTAAAAAACTTGTCTTGCTATTTCTCCCGCCTTGTGTCTGCGTCATCTGGGTGTCACCCAGGCATTGCTTGGGGAGGGTGTCGGAAGAGGTATAGTGGGAGATGTTAGTCTCTCTTAATTGCATTAAATGGAAGGAAATGAAAATAGTGTACCTCCCACAAGTGGAGATGAACAAAAATCGTTCAAGGATGTGGTAGGTATGGATGAGGCACAAGAGGCACCGAAAGGAGTAGATTTTTCTGTGGATGAAAATGTAGGAGCATAGTGCAAACGTTGAGGAAAGGATAGAAGGATGGAAAAGATGACCTCACATAGATTCTTTGATAGCTGGCCTACGTCTATGTGGTGCAAGAAAATGGCGCTCCACTACTCTTTCTGGGGATACAACCTAGCATCGAGAAACCCTACTGGAATATTGGGCCAGCATTGTTTAAAGCGTTCTCATGGAAGCATGATATCTCCCATAAGGAGATTCAAATCTATTCCATTCCCAGATGGATACTAGTTAAAAATGTTCCGATACAGTTCTGCAATTTTCTCCCACAAATGATTGCCCCGATTGGAAAAATCTTAAAAATTGATGATACCTGCTCCTCTCCCACACCTGGATGTGAGGTTGTTGGTTTCCTTTGACACTGGTACTTAAATCCATGAAATACTTGAGATAAACTGGGGTGGCAAAGAATATCTTTGTGACCTAATTAGCCTGGGTAGTCTCAATTATTGCTTTCACTGCAAACAAGATGGTCACTAGAAGAGAGATTGCCCCTCTTTAAATAGTAATGCAAAATATTAAATGTTATAGTTGGAATGTCAGGGGTTTTGAGTCCCCCGATAGAAAATATGCAGTCAGGAGTTTCTGTAATAAAAATAAAGACATGGATGTCCTCTTTTCGCAAGAAATTCAAGCTGTCAGTTTTACCTTAGATAATACTCTGATGTTCATTTGGAAAGATGCTACCAACTTCTCAACCAGACATGAGAAAGGAAAAGGAGGGAATGCAATAATTTTAAGTCCAAGATTAACTAAAGCCCTCAAAGGCTCTGGAATTTCCCCTTGTAATAGATGTTTGTGGGTTACCTTGAATTTTGGGGAGTTTAAAATAGGTTTATGTTCTGTCTATGCCCCAAATGAGTATATGAACAGAATTAAGTTATGGAAATGGATGTTATCTTCCCTCCCCAAGATCCCCTAGATTTTTTTTTTTTTTTGGGGGGCGGGGGTGGGGAATTTAATATGGTGGAAAATCTTGATGCTAAGAAGGGAGGTAAACCTTTGATGTGGAAGGGAAATGAAGAGTTTTTTTGGCAAAAGGCTTTTAACCTATTTGACCCTCTTGAAGGGGAGAAAAAAGTAAGCAAATGTGTTTGGCATACCTGGTCCAATTGCCAAGAAGGCTATAAGAGGATCTACTCCAGGTTAGACAAGTTTTATTTCCACAAAGATGTATTCCTAGCTCCCTAAAGGAAAGAATCCAATAAGGTCCAGGGCCTTCCCAATCCCCTTTCTAACCACGATCCAATCAAATTTATAATCTCAATTAAGAACCAGAGAAGACCCTCCAAGAGAAAGATGAATTGCTCACCTTTGAAGTTAAACTGTGAACTGTTGAGGGATGGAGATTGCAGAGGGAGCATTCTTGTGATTCGAGATATATGTAAAGCAAGGTTTGGGGCCCAATCTACCTTTTTCTATTGGGAAAGACTAATTGACTCATGCAAATCTATTTTGTAGATTGTGGGAAAAAACATGCTTTAGACAATAAAAAGGAAGGATTAGTCCTCCAAAAAAAAATTCTATCAGTTGAACAAAGTTTGCAAGAGAACCCTAATGACTACGTCTTGTATGAGAAAATGAATGAGATAAAACATAATTTGAGAAAGGTTCAAATAAGGAAAGTTCAAAGTGCTAAAGTAAGGGGTAAATTGAACTGGTTATAGGATGGAGATAAAGGAACCAAGTATTTCTTCAATATCTTAAAATCTAAGAACTTAAAAGAAAATATCCAAGTAATTGTGGAAAATGGGGTTTCTCTTTACTCTCAAGCTGATATTGTGGAAGCCTTTAGGAAATTCTATGAAAAATTGTTTAAGTCTGAGGTTGATACAAACAGGTGCCTAGAGGCACAAGAACTTTGTTGTAAGATCTGTGAGCCAAAGATTAATGCAGACATGAAGAAAAAATTGGAAGCAAAGATCTCAAAAGAAGAAATTAAGAAGGCCATCTCTTCGGTGAGTAATGGCAAATCTCCAGGGCCTGATGGGCTCCCTGTTGAGTTTTACAAGGCCAATTTAGAGTGGATAGTGGATGACTTGTTTGATCTTTTTGATGAAGCTATTGAAAAAGGCACTTTAGGGGCAAATATAAAAAAAGGAATTATAAAACTATTACCAAAGGAAGTAGACAAATTAGACATGAAGAACTAGAGGCCAATCACTCTTCTGAATGTCTCATACAAGATAATTACTAAGATACTAGCCCTCAGGTTAAGAGACATTTTTCCTGAGATCATTAGCCATACCCAGACAGGTTTCATAAAGGGTAGATTTATCCTTGAAAATTTAATAACAAGTTGGGAGGGTCTGCACTGGGCCAATCAGACTAATCAACAAGCAAGCATCCTCCTATTAGATTTCGAGAAAGCCTACGTTAGAATTGAATGGTCCTTCTTGTTCAAAATGCTCAGAGCTATGGGTTTTCCTGACTTTTTCTGCAAAATGGTTGAAATGTTATTTGCGGATACCTCTGCACAAGTGGAAGTAAATGGTGAGTTGTCTCCTCCATTCAAGATGGAGAGGTCCATAAGATAGGTCTGTCCTCTCGCACCATCTCTCTTTGTCATTGCTTCAGATGCCCTTTATTATATTCTAAGAATTGAACTTATAGGAAGAAAAATGGAAGTTATAATGTTGCCTAACTAGGATTGATTATTGAATGTTCAATTTGTGGATGATACAACTCTCTTCCAAAATGTTAATGAGCAAGAGTTCAGAACAATGGGAAAAAGACTAGACCTTTTCTGCCTGGCTTCAGGAGCAAAAATCTCTGCTTCTAAATCAATTCTTTAAAATGGGATGAAAATAGACCCAATTGGATCTTATTAGATAAATGGCAATGGGTTGGGCCTACTAAACAAGTTAGATTTTTAGGCATCCCTTTCACAATCAGTCCTAATTTGAAGCAAATGTGGATCTGGCTATTTTCTAAATTAGAGAAAAAATTAAAAAATTGGAATAAGATGTATCTTTCACTGGCAGGTAGAACACAAGTATGCTAAAAAAATTTTGCTGCATATTCTATGTTCTACTCTTCCATGTGGCTATTTGCAACTTATCAGTTTAAGACAATTCATAAACTAATAAGAGGTTTCCTCTGGTCTGATGGAAAAGGGATGTCTAAAAAGCATCTTGTATGCTGGGATTGGTATTGTGTCTCTAAGGGATTGGGGGTTTGGGACTAAAGAACCTGATATTTCAGGGCCTTGACCTCATAGCTAAGTGGATAATTAATTTCTTTGTCTGGTAATGAGCCATGGGAAGTCTTGGTGAGGAATAACATTGATAATTCTATGCAAGCTAGGAAGAAAGGTTGGTGCTCTGTTAACTTCTATGATGCCTTGTTGGGAGGGTTTCAAGTCAAGCCAAGGGGTTCTGTGGTCTTTAGTAGTATCTGGAAGGCATGGGAAGAGGTCAGAGAGCTTATTGTGGACAAAGATGCTTTTTCTTGGAACAAAAGAGTTATCTAAGGTCAAAGATCCATTTGGGTGAACACTATATACAAAGGCAGGCCTCTAGCCCTCCTCCAAGGGTGCTTTGCTAGGAGATGTAATAATAGAGGCCTTTCTAATATTGAGGACCTATTTGAAAATGGTGCCCCCAAGAACTGGTTATCTATTAAGGAGCAGTACAAGTTGGAAGATAGTTTATACATGACCTTTTCTACTTTAACAAAAGCCTTGATATGCAATGTTAGTTCAGATGTTACTAATGTGGGGGAAGAGTGGGTTATAGAGTTGAAATGGAAGGATGGTGCTGCTATCTCTGCTATCACTCCAAAAATGATTTATAAGATGCTTGCTGATTCTGATGCTATCCTCCTCCACATTAGCAATGCTTGGGCTGACACCTCAGACATTAAAGAAATTCCTAAAATGCTTAAACTACTTTGGTCTAAGACACTGGAACCCAAAAAAGTAGCCTTTAAATGGTTATTACTGTTAAATAAGTTATCTTTAGGCCCAGATAATGTGGTTTTCCTAATGTGCAATGTTATTGAGTCTGTCTCCCATATATTTTTTGACTCTGTTTATGTTAAATTTGTGTGGTCTATTTTTAAGGTGAACATTGAACTATGGAATACCAATGTAGTTGAAATTAGGCATGAGATTCTATATAGCTTTGTTAGAGGTCTAAATTCAAACGCTAATTATTTTTGATTTATATTGTCTAATGAAATTTTATGGTTCCTATGGAAGAAAAGAAATGACGAGAGGTTTCAGGGCAAGGAGAGGGATCTCACTGAGAGTCCTTAGAATCTCATACATGGACCATATGCTATAAAGAAGATATCAGTGTTACAGACTTTGGATCAAGAACTTAGAGAAGATTCAATAAGAGATTCTTCAAGCATTACTCGAGTTTTCAGGAAGTATACAGTAGGATGAAACAAAAGGCAAAGGAAGAGAGCCTTCTTTACAAACACTAGGAAAAGTCAAGACAGAATTACAGTTTAGATACAGAATAGGTAAAGCTTTCCCTAAGAATTGGTTCCTTTCTAGGAATTGATGAACATAATAGTAGCAATAATAGAGATCATATTTGGGATAAGGAACCAGAACGGTTTGATGATCCAAGAATTAGGAATGTTTCTTCAGAAGAATCAAAACAGGGGCCAGAATTGGATGACAACCAAGGGATGTTCTATCTTTACCAGGAAGCTGCAGATGAGCTGGACTCATGGCATAAGAGAGAGGTGACTGAAGAACAGGTGATAGCTGAGGAGAATGCAAAGGTACAAGAATCAAAACATGAGCAAAAGCATAGTGAAGGCAATGCTAGTATTCAGGGCCCTGCTAGTTCTGTTGTAGGAAATTAATTGTTGATTGCCAAATCATTCTTAGTAAGCAGACTAAGGGATTCAAATGAAGTGTTTTGTCCTTAATATATGTTCCAGTTTTAAGATGTATAAAACTTTTAGTATGTATTAGGAACTTTTAGTGTTTTTTGGACTGCCAAAGCAACAACTAAAATTTTGAGTGGTTTTCTTAACAACGTAGTTGTAACTTCTATTTACTTTGAATATATTGGTGCTAGATTTACAATCCAAAAAAATATATATATTTGTGTTATTTAATAGGCTTTGTAAAATTTAGTTTTATAGCTAAGTAAATATTTTAATACTATTTTATTTTTACCAAATTAAATTATTCTTGAGATTTCAATTTTATTAACCAGTTCACATAAATTCTTCCTTATAAATTTAGTTCTTGAAATATAATAGTCACAAATTTGAAATGATAAAGAATTCTTTACCTTTAGAAAAAATTTAATTAAAATCATGTTCTCTAAAGTACTTAGCTATTATTACTTAAACAAAAAACATTTTATTTTATGAAATTAGATCATTTTTGGGATTTCAATTTTATTTACTCAAGAGTTAAAAATCTGGGATTTCAATTTTATTTAGTCAAAAGTTAAAAATCTACACTTTCGCCATGTTATTACATTTGTTATTTTATTCTTCAAACTTACAATATTTTAACGTATTTTAATTTATAAAAGTATTAGTATTATTACATTTTAAGGAAATATTTGTGTTATTTAATAGGTTTTGTAAAGTTTAGTTTTATAGTTAAAAGGAAATATTTTAGCCCTATTTTATTTTTACCAAATTATATTATTTTTTAGATTTCAATTTTATTTACCAAGACATTTCAACACTCTTCAAAAATAAATTTTTCAATTATTGGAATGCAATTTGTCTATACAACCAATACCTAATCAACAAAAAAAATTACAACACTACAAGGCAGATACTACCACTACTTAAGCACTTTTTTTATTGTTCAAACATACAATATTTTAATGTATTTTAAATTATCATAGTATGAATATTATTACATTATAATATCTTAGGCACATATTTCAAATCTCCACATAATACAAATATGCAAGCTTTGTAAAGTTTAGTTTTATAGTTAAGGAAATATTTGTGTTATTTAATAGGCTTTGTAAAGTTTAGTTTTATACCTAAGTAAATATTTTAGTGTTATTTTATTTTTACGAAATTAAATTATTTTTGAGATTTCAATTTTTAATTTTATTTATGCAAGACATTTCAAAACGAGTTTACATAAATTTTTCCTTATAAATTAGGGAGACATTTCAAATCTCCACATAATACAAATATGTAAGCTTTGTAAAGTTTAGTTTTATAGTTAAGGAAATATTTGTATCATTTAATAGGCTTTGTAAAGTTTAGTTTTATACCTAAATAAATATTTTAGTGCTATTTTATTTTTAGGAAATTAAATTAGTTTTGAGATTTCAATTTTCAATTTTATTTATGCAAGACATTTCAAAACAAGTTCACATGAATTTTTCCTTATAAATCTAGTTCAGGAAATATAATAGTTACAAATTTGAAATGATAAACAATTCTTTATCTTTAGAAAAAAATATTATTAAACCACAATATTAGATTAATTAAAATAATTAAAATCTTGTTCTCTAAAAGTACTTACTATTATTACTTAAACAAAAAAATTAAGTGACTAAGATAAAATACTGCAGTGATCTAAATATGAGTATGTTATTGTTATTATATTGTGTAATTATTCTTCAAACTTACAATATTTTAATGCATTTTAAATTGTAATAATATTCAATATTATTAAATTTTAATATGTTAGGTAGGCATTTCAAATCTCTCCACACCCAACTAAGGTTAGGGTTCTAGACATTTTATTTTATTTTATAGGTTTTGTAAAGTTTAGTTTTATAGTTAAACAAATATTTTAGTCCTATTTTCTTCTTAACAAACTAGATTATTATTGAGATTTCAATTTTATTTACCCAAGACATTTCAACAATCTTTAAAAATTATTTTTTCAATTATTGGAATGCAATTTGTCTATACAACCAATACCTAACCAACAAAAAAATTACAACTAAACAAATACTATATACAACCAATAGCTAATCAACAAAAAAAATTACAACTAAACAAATACTATAATAACAACACTACAAGGCAGGTACTGGCCACTACCCAAGGTTACAAAAGATTTATATAAAAACACTTTCATGATTTCCTTGGTCATCTTCTCAGTTCTCTAATCTACTACTTATTCTATCTGTTTCACTTCTTATTCGGATCAAAACACCTATGATCTTGCTTCATATCTTCACATATTTGTTGTTATTGCTGCCGTGTAACAAATCATTATCCTTCATTTATATCCTCTACAAGCCTTCAAATCATTATCATGTCAGCTTACTTGCAACGGCTAGTATGAAACGTGCAGACACGGATATGAAAGTTCTATTGCTCCGCTTGTGCATAGAACTTTGTGCCAATCAATATGAAGGTTGGATAGGTCCTATACTTCCTTGAATAATGTTCCTTTAAGCTACACAAGTCACAAAATTGCTTCAGAAGTCAAAGCCGATTAAACTTCACTGAGCACTGTGGGCTCTGCTCTATGAAAACAGGGAAAAATAGGTAACCTTGTGATAGCATATCTTTCCAGAATCAAACCCAAATAATCTGAATAAATAATCAGAATGTTCGTTGAAGCTAGTGATTATTTATTAATTGTATGATTATTTATTAATTGTATGACAAGAACAAATTTTTTTAAAAAGGGCTAAAAATACATTTTTCTTATTATTACTCTAGCTTAACTAAAGAGAGCTCTATCTCTACGGAATCGACGTAACCAAAACCTGGCAATCTTTTTGCAATAATACAAATGAGAAAAGTCTCGAACAACATTTTTTATCAAAACACCATAAAATCCATTTGCAACTCTTGTTTGTCATTCTTATTTTTTACAACCTGTAATTGTGGTCGAATTTCAGCGAATTATCAACTGTAAAAGTTATTCCGGTTTACTTTATGGCTGAGAAGATGGAGAGAATAAATTTCAGCGTTGACATACCTAAGACGGAATTCATTTTAGATTACAGATTCAACAACAATGCTTTATTGAAAGAAGCATTTGAATCCTATCACCGACTAGAATTCCTTGGAGATGCAGTATTAGAGTTTGTGATGGCCATATACGTATACAATGCTTTTCCAACATTAGATAAAAGAAAATTTGTTCGCTTAGTTAAAACAAATGTGCGAAATGATGTCCTTGGACAGATTGCTATAGAACATGAGTTTCACAACTTCCTATTAGATAAGGATACCAAAAATAGGGTAAGCTAGATACATTGGAATATTTTAAAACTCCTTATTTAATCGATATTGATTTTCATGATTGATATGTGTTTTTACAGGCTAATGAATACCTCGAAGCTATCACAGACAAATCTAAATCTGATTGCAATCTGAAGCCTCCAAAGGTTCTTGCAAATGTTATTGAAGCCATAGCCGGTGCTGTGTATGTGGATACTGAATTTTCATTTGATAGAGTTTGGAAAGTAAGGAAATATTCTATTTTTAAAAGAACAAATTTATAGACTTTTAATTGAAGTAGTAAATTTCATTCAAATGTTGGAAGTATAGTTATACACTAAAGGTACATCCAAAATCAGGTCACCCAACATCATCAACAATAAAAAGATACCGTTTCCATTGATACAGTAAAACATAAATATGTAAAATGCAATGAAAAACATAAATATGAAAAATGCAATAAAATACGTATTAGTTTTTAATATGTAATGTCCACTAGTGTATTGAACTCCTTACGAAAAATGCAATGAAATACATATTATTTTTGTACATTTAAAGTCCACTGTATTGAACTCCTTGTGTTTAATTGTGTATTAAAAACCTCCCGAATGTTTATAGGTGTTCCAGCCTTGGATGAGTGCATTGCTAACTCCAGAGAACAAATGCAATGAACATAGTACTGATGTGTCTAGTTCCATAAAAACCCCTTCTTCAAGCGAAACAGGAGTGATGAAAGAAACACAGAGTTCAAAAGAAAAACAAGTGTCCGCACAGTGCAAGTGTGATGAAGTGAAAATGTTTATTGCGAATTTAATCCCTAAATTCGCTAATCCTTCATATAAGTCTAATGTCTTGGATGAGATAGAACAAAAACTAAACTACAATTTCAAGAGTAGAAAATTTCTGAAAGATACATTTTGTCAGCGTTTGGAGATACTAACTCTCAACGTTTTTAAACGATGCAAGATATGCGATGAAGCCTTTGAATCAGAAGGTCTGAAATCTTATGAAAAAATGGAGTTCCTTGGGAATTTGTTCCTCAAGGTAGCAATAACAATATATTTATACAATAAGTATCCCCACGATCAACCAGGCATTTTGACCACGTTAAGATCTAACATTATGGACAATGCGAAGCTGGCAAGAGTCGCTGTAGTTAAATTAGAAGTTCATAAGCATCTTACGTTTGCAAATAAATTACTCGAAGATAAGGTAACTCTTTAAAATATTTGATCTAGGTTTGGAGAATGATTAATTCTTATTTTAAGGAAATCCACACTTGGTGTTATGTAGGTGAAAAAATTCATTAAAGACATCGAACACAATTGTAACGATGTGAATCCACCCTCAGTTTTGGTTAATATAGTTGAATCAATAGCAGGCTCAATGTTTATTGATAGCAGTGCTGGGTTAATGGAGAACATCAGCTCTTGTGTGAACGAAGTTTGGGAGGTACAAAATGAACACAATTGCATCTTCTATTTTTTCATTGTAAAATTCATTTTCTTTGGTATCCACTTGAAGGGTTTTGATTTGTTTGGGCAACCTCAATGGGCTATTATTAACCTCTGCATAGTTTTTACTTTTAAACTAGATCAAATATTTAGTATTTTTAAGGTTAAAAATAGATTTTATTGAAGGTTATTCTTAAATATTAAATGATTTATTAAATAATTATTTGTCTTATAAATATAAAATGATTATTTACTAGATTCTAACATGAATGAAATGCAAAATTACTAGTAATTTTTGCCTATTAAAAAGGATCTTTCAACAAGTAAACAGTGTTGCATTAAGTACAAAATATCAACTATTAAACACTACAGTCTTTCCACCTTTCATCTTTTATTGTACTAATTTCTTTTTTTTTTTATTCCAAATCTTAAGATTTCATGTTGACACAATCTTTACTTTTATTTCCCTGTAAATACTATATTGTTTGTAGAAGCTCAAGATTTTGTTAGAACCACTAGCCACTCCAGAGACATTGGAGAGGAATCCCATTTCTGAACTTCAGGAATTATGTCATAAAAAGCGTAGGCGTGTTGAGTACAGAGACCATAAAGTGACTGGAGAGGAAAAGATAGCTGTGGAAGTACTTATAGATGATGTGGTGGCTGGAAGGGCTGAAAATATAAAGAAAGAAGTGGCAAAGAAAAGTGCTGCAAGAAAAGTTCTCAAACATTTTAAAAGTGGAATGGAACCAAAATTAAGTGAATAACAAAATTTGTATGAAATACAGTAGGTTGAATGTTTCTCTGTGGTTTTCTTTGCACTATGAATCACTGAACAAGCTTTTCTTCTGGTTTTCATGTCCATGGACATGGTTTCGTTACAAAACTTTTTGACCATATGTTCAATGCTATTTTTCGAGGGGAGCAAAGCTCAGCAACATTGGTCTAGCAAACCCACGTTGCCGAATTTATCATATTAAAATAATAATTATTTTGAAGAGTATATTTTCCAAATTTTTAATATAGATGTATTTTAGATATTTGGTCTAGTAATATTTAATAGTAATATTTAAGGTTACAAATGAATCTTGTATAAAAAATTAAGTTTGTGGTAGTTAGGATCAAGCTCACAAGGCTCAAATTGGGTCATAAAGTTTTTGAGATAAGTTCAAACATTGAAACATTTGTTTCATCTAGACAATAAATTATTTCATAAAAGTGAAGTGATTCAAAACAATATCAACATTATTTATTCACAAATGATTCTAAAACTAAATTCTATCCACTTATTTAATCCTTTAAATGCCCTATGATTTTACTCTAGGTTTTCGTCCTTCTATCTTATTAAGGTTTTAGATCTGAGTTCTCTCACACTCTTACACGACCTTCAATTTCACTATAGGGTTTCATCCTTATATCCTATCAAATATTATATCTAAGGGCAAGGCTATAAAGGGGCTAAGCTTTATCATGTCAATAGATTTTGTGACACCTTGATTTGAGCTTGATTTGAGCTATATTATGGAAAAAGATATAGTAATGTTCATTTACAATCTTTCACTACACTATGTATAGATTAAACATGTGAAATCATATCCAAATTATTTCCATAAATCTTTAAGGGATCATCCCCTCCTATTTTGATTATCTAATGATATAAATCTTGAAATAAGGGCTTGTAAATTATTTACTTAGATGTTCCCAAATGAATAATGAGCTTATAAACAATTATTGCATTTTCTTATAATCCTTATGTTGTAATCTCAAACATCAAACATCATATTGATGACGATGAAATTCTTTTCTTGAGGCACTTCTACCTACTCTTAAAAAAAAGTACACTTGATTAATTTTATACGTATTCATTTAAAGAATTGTGGAATGAAATTTATTGCGCCTAAAGAACTCGAGTATAGTTTATCATCTTCCACATCCTCTAACATTTCTAAGTTCTAAAACTCAAATATATTTTAAAAAGTCAATGATATTATATAGAAAAGAGATAATGTGCATCCAGCGAATAATAATTATGGAGCCAATACTTTTATTTGGATAAATGTCTTAAATTTAATTAAGAAAATATTTATAAAGATTTTACAAAATTTATATGATACTCTTATTAATATGCTTATTTCACTTTGGATACTTTGCATATTCACAAGGAACTTCCTATTGTTGATATACTATTTAGCTACGAATATCTCTGAAGTGAGAAAATTTGGGATTGTTCAAGATCATATTAACAAGTATGATCATAGAATACTAATGTATTGTCATAGGCTTATGCAATACGAATGTTGTGGAGTTAGAGTATTGTTTCGGGTGGTAATGTCTCATAGCTTACTATTGATACGGAAGAAACTACATGATGTATGGCTAAGAATTGGGTATTCTATTACGAATAAAGAGTCTTTAGAGTATGTATGGTAGTGTAGGTCTACATATAACATTATTGGAATGCATGCTATAAGGACATGTTGATGGGTGTTTTTGTACACAAACAACATAGATAAAATACCAAGTACTTATGCTTCTATGAACTCAACCTAGTACTCAATTAAATTTCTATTCTTCTTCTCATTTGATCCACACTATTCTCCTCTACTCTTTCTCATTACTAGTGGATAGGTAGTATTTAAAAATACCATGGTAGGTTGTCATATTTCAAAGTCATGAGAACCCTTCACCTATATAAACCCCTTAAAAGAAGACATTGTCACTTGCACAACACACCCCATTTCCACTTAAAATCAAACTCAAACTCATTTGAGGGTAAAAGTCTTTTTTACATATTAATTTCTTGAATCATGGAGTACATATTAGATCATATATTTCTAAATAGGTAGAGTCAATCTTCAATATACAAGATATCTAATAGAGATAGACAAAAATACCCTACTACCTCATGTAAAAAATTTGCAACCACCAAACTTATCCACAAGAATTTGATCTCAATTAAATTTTTAAACAATTGCGCTTGCCACAAATACTTGATTTTGTTTACATGAGATTATCTCTAATTTTCATTCAACTCTTATATTCGACCATCAAATCTATTGAATCATAATCCACCAAGTTAGATTGACCATTTATATGTTTACACCAATTGTCATAGGCCTCCTTGAGATCCTCACTCATTGGAATATTGAAATGCCAACTACCCATATCCAATAACTCCGCCCACTACTCATTTATCATGACACTCAAATTTGAAAGCACCATTGGTGTATTAAGATGTTCTCACCACCTTTATACTTTTTTCACACAACATTGAGAGGATATTTCTTGCACTAGATAACTATGTGAGGACCAACACCCATATCTATAACTTATTAATAAACCAACCACATGTAGACATTGATATATCAATATCACTAATGAGTTCTTTAGAATAATATAAAATAATTTGAGCCCATCACATGTATCACAACCTACGATTACACTACTACACCACAAGAACACTAAGAACACACATCTTTGGGTCCATAAGATCTCTAGTGCATATCTTTCTAGCCAATTGTAATAACCACATGATATCCCCCTACGACATGTAGTAGTAGTCAATCAAAATGATCCAAGGGTCCTCAAGGCCCATCCTCTTTCAAACATAAAATGAGGCTAGGGAACTAGAGAGTTGTACATCCCAAATGAGACGAATGGTTATTGTAACCCTACACTAACATATCACAAACCTTTTACCAAGATCTTCACTGGGCATCAGATCATCCACATCATTTTAAGATCATATGACACATTACTCTAGAATGACATCACCTCCATACACAAGGGCTCATGGGACTACCACACTACTCCACACTAGAACATAGTGAATGCAAATACTCGTGGACACCAAAAGTAAAGAAGGGGCTTGTTGACTTGTGAAAATACACATGTTAAAATTAAGAGTCAGAGAAACCAAATCCTCTCTTGAAAGAAGACTAAGAAGCATCCCAAAGGTCTCAAGTCAATACATCTTGGTATTTCTATAAGGAAGCTATGTTAATGGAAAAAAATCCTACACTAATCTTGAGAGGAGGTATTGAAGGTACAAGACAACTGAGGAGGGGGGGGGGTTAATTAGTTGTATCAAAAAATTTAACTTCTCTTTAATAAAATCACATTCACATTCACTTTCTTCAACCCCTTAATCTATTGTGAAGATTAAACATGAAATGCAGAATTAAAACCTAAACACATTAACACCATACACACATGAACACATAAATTTTATGTGGAAAACCCTAAAAGGGAAAAACCATGATGAGTGTTAGCTCACAATATAATGTAGTAAAAATATGAAATAACAAAACAGGCTCAGTGTCCAAAACAATGCTCACTACAAAAAGGCTCACTGCCAAGTGGTGGCTCACTGCTGAGGGGTGGCTCACTTCCAAGATGGGTGGCTCACTGGGCCATGAAATGATATGATAGCATCTACCACATGCTTGAGTTGAATTCTAATGAAGTGCAATACACATCACCTTCCCTGCCTCACAACACAATAACTTTCATCCTTGCATCTTCACACACACGTACTTTACACATGGATTCATAACATTTATTTATATGAGTCATCAACCTTGGAACATACATCAAGGTTGGCAATACAATCTACAACTTGTGGAACAGTCTCGAAGGTCAGCAAACATACATAATTTGAATTAGGTTTGAACCTAAATATCCCACAAGGAATGAAGGTGAGCCACTTTAAACTTTAGCTTAGACCTAAATCTGTCCATGCATGCTACGCAACACTTACATGATCATCAAAATATCTCCTTAATCACCGCAATCATCCAAGGTTGGCCAACCAACACAAACACTTAAACTTCTTGATCACACACTTTCATGATCACCTCCATAACTTGAAAACCTTATACAATACTTTAACACACTCTCAAAACATCCACGAACAACATAAATTCACTAGAGAACTAACAAATTTAGGTACAACAAATCTTACTTGAAGACAATTCACAAACTACTCACAAACAATACTGTCAAGCTTTGCTACTTAATAAAATAGCTTTTTGGAGCACCAAATCACAAATGCTTTGAATACAAGATAGATTTGTACCTTATAAATACTCATCTAGAATCGCAAGACCTAAAACCAAACTATGGAGAAATGTGGACGAAAATACTTTCTCCCAATCATACTGTAAACACTGTTAGACATACTCTTCAAATTGGTGACCATAACTTTCATAGTAGAGCATTTCGGAGCACCAAACTGTGGATTTAACATCTACAACTGGTTCTCTAAAACATATCCAAATTCCATTTTCTAGTCTTCAGTACAGAATAAATGTAGAGCAAAAATTCAGATAGTATCCTATAAGCAAGAATACATCCTCACAACTTGGTCTTCAGTATGAACCAAAATTGTTCAAAAGAACTTGGAAACTCAATATCAAGAACATATTCTTATCATCTTTAGCACTTATATAACACAATACAAAGAAACTAACTCATCAAAATCAACTAACAAAGCAAGAGCACAGTTGACACTAATGACAACACAAACATGTTGACATCAATGACAACACCGATTAGCACTTACTTGCAACAGGAGGGTTATGCAAAACTTTTTAAATCTTTTCAATAGTTAAAAAAATTATAAAAAATAAAATAGAAATAGAAATCATACCATAACACAAGGATTTACATGGAGAAAATCCTTTCAAAAGAAAACCCCACACTTATAAAGTAGCTCAATATATTATTCAGAAATCTTAATAAGATTATAATATACTTGCAAAGAAATTTTTTTAGTAGTATCACCAACTAGACATCTGGAGGTAACTTAACAACATCTATAAGACTCTCATACACAACCTCCATCTTAAGCACCTAATATATAGGATATACAATACATGCAACTATCAAGTGGTAATTAGAAAACCATGAGCTAAAACCACCCAATAGTGGCACCCAAATCTTAGGGTTCCATTATCTCCAATCACAATTGTCTTATGATGTGTCATAATGTGCATCATAAGTTGGTCAACACATGAAACTCCCCCTTACAATTTTTTTTTGTGTCTAACATATTTTTATATTTTCCAATACGGGAGGTGCAACTTCCAAAGGCCATAACTTTTAATTTGGGAGGCTAATTCAACCCTTTTTTAAAATTTGTATAGCTCAAAGAGAACTACACATTGGGCATCCTATAACTAGAGTTGAAAAATATAAATTTTTATTTTTCCCAAATGTCAACTCTATAGCTTTAAAATTGATTTTATTCAATTTTATAACTGAAAAATGACACTTTTTGTAATTGCAATGTTGAGACGCTTTTCTCAATATTCACCCACTTGTCAAACACCTTGCAAGAGAAAAGAAGGGAGTATCAACACCAATATCTAATTTATATGGGCCAAAATGCCTAGACTCTAAACACCATCTAAACTTTTGTGTGAACATAGGCTTAGTTAACGAATCTACAAAATTCATCAAAGTCTCTACCTTAACTAGTTTCACCTTTCTATCCTCGACCATATATCTATTATAATGATATCTTACGTCAATGTGCTTGGTTCTGGCATAAAATGTCAAGTTCATAGCTAGGTATATCACACTCTAAATATCACAATATATGATTATTGCACCATGTTTTATCACAATATCTGAACACAATCTCTTAAGCTAAATGGCTTCTTTACAAGCATGGGTAGCAACCATATACGCAACCTTAGTATTGGAAAAAGAAAACCACAGCCTATTGCTTACTCATA
The DNA here is from genome assembly GCA_027924645.1 of Cunninghamia lanceolata. Classification (NCBI taxonomy): domain Eukaryota; kingdom Viridiplantae; phylum Streptophyta; class Pinopsida; order Cupressales; family Cupressaceae; genus Cunninghamia; species Cunninghamia lanceolata. The sequence goes on along the minus strand of BSBN01000055.1, from coordinate 7,178,188 downwards.
TAACTAATTACTCCACCAAATAAATTAAATCTATAAGCATTGGTGGATATTCTACTATCAACATCACTTCCCTAGTGTAAATCCACATAACCTTGAATATCAAGGGAATGCCTATCTCCTATCAACATACCATTATAACATAAGGAATACTTTGAGATATCCCACAAATATTTGAAGAATCTCTTAAATATATCCCAATGTACTCTACTAGGATTAGACATATATTTGGAAAAAAACTCATTGCTTGGGAAATGTCTAATCTAGTACAAACCATATCATACATCAAACTTCCAGCTGGTAAGGTACAATGCTCATATCTTCCATCTCTGATGGGGATGTTGGATATTATGGACTAGGTAACTTCGTATAACTATAAAAAGAACACACAATGGTTTAATATGTTAAACCTCTGCGAAATTGAATTGATATAGAACTACATGACAAAATGTTTTGGAAACAAAATTTTAGATCTTATTGATTCTAATGTAGTAAGTATTATAAATGTTCCTTCCATTGGAAAATCTATATATAATGTTTCATTTATTGATGATTATAGGAAAAGGACATGGGTATATTATTGAAAGAATAAATTTGATGTTTTTAGTTGATTTAAAGAATTTAAAGCAATGGTTAAGTTGCACAAAAAGTTATAAATGCAGAGAGAATGCAAAGAGAATGAGTTCACACTTATCTAGTTATAAATCTATTGATTATAAACCAATCAATAGACAGAATTAGTTTTCTTGTCAGGAAAATTTGATTTAAATTTATACTTTTCCTATGTCAACATGATAAATTTTTAACAAAAAATTATAGAAAAATAATTTATCTGTATTGTGATTGGCTGAAAAAGATGACCTCTTCTTTGCCCATTGTCAGAGAGTGCAACAAAAAGCTGTAAATGCAGAGATAATTTTGGTTTGAGGGGAGGATGTTGTAAGTAAACAAATTATGAACACAAATTTTGTCTCCCACTAGCTAAGTCATGCCTAAATGGATGGCGATAATTATGAGAGGGAAGAATCATCAATTTTTATGAATTTAATTTTTTGTTTCATTAGCTAAACTAAAAAATTACTTTTGCCAAACGGACAAAGTTATAATATTAATAATACTATTAAAAATATAGGATTCTACACATTTTATTTTACGAAATTAGATTATTTTATGGATTTCAATTTTATTTACTCAAGAGTTAAAAATCTAGTATTTCAAGTTTATTTACTAAAAAGTTAAAAATCTACAGTATCATGAAAAATATTTTGCCATGTTATTACATTTTTTATTTTAACACATTTTAAATTATCATAGTATTAATATTATTAGATTTTAATATCTTAAATAGACATTTCAAATCTCTATACACTCAAGTAGGGTCAGGGCTCTCCACATAATATAAATATGCAATAGTTAAAAGAAATATTTGTGTTGAACATGATGATATTTTAGTAGAGATATATGAAAAATAGTAGAATCACCAGGGGCTGCACAAGGGTTCTCTGATCCTCTAATGTGCTTCTCTCTGGGATTCTTTTTTGTTCTTTAAAATCTCTTAGACAATCTTGATTCCATCGTAATCTTTCTCTGCTCTGAATGTTTTCATTGACAGTTCTCCATTGTGGCTTGCAGGGTATTATTTGCTATAATATAGTCATATATGTTTTTGTCCAGTGTATTTATTAAAAAACTTGTCTTGCTATTTCTCCCGCCTTGTGTCTGCGTCATCTGGGTGTCACCCAGGCATTGCTTGGGGAGGGTGTCGGAAGAGGTATAGTGGGAGATGTTAGTCTCTCTTAATTGCATTAAATGGAAGGAAATGAAAATAGTGTGCCTCCCACAAGTGGAGATGAACAAAAATCGTTCAAGGATGTGGTAGGTATGGATGAGGCACAAGAGGCACCGAAAGGAGTAGATTTTTCTGTGGATGAAAATGTAGGAGCATAGTGCAAACGTTGAGGAAAGGATAGAAGGATGGAAAAGATGACCTCACATAGATTCTTTGATAGCTGGCCTACGTCTATGTGGTGCAAGAAAATGGCGCTCCACTACTCTTTCTGGGGATACAACCTAGCATCGAGAAACCCTACTGGAATATTGGGCCAGCATTGTTTAAAGCGTTCTCATGGAAGCATGATATCTCCCATAAGGAGATTCAAATCTATTCCATTCCCAGATGGATACTAGTTAAAAATGTTCCGATACAGTTCTGCAATTTTCTCCCACAAATGATTGCCCCGATTGGAAAAATCTTAAAAATTGATGATACCTGCTCCTCTCCCACACCTGGATGTGAGGTTGTTGGTTTCCTTTGACACTGGTACTTAAATCCATGAAATACTTGAGATAAACTGGGGTGGCAAAGAATATCTTTGTGACCTAATTAGCCTGGGTAGTCTCAATTATTGCTTTCACTGCAAACAAGATGGTCACTAGAAGAGAGATTGCCCCTCTTTAAATAGTAATGCAAAATATTAAATGTTATAGTTGGAATGTCAGGGGTTTTGAGTCCCCCGATAGAAAATATGCAGTCAGGAGTTTCTGTAATAAAAATAAAGACATGGATGTCCTCTTTTCGCAAGAAATTCAAGCTGTCAGTTTTACCTTAGATAATACTCTGATGTTCATTTGGAAAGATGCTACCAACTTCTCAACCAGACATGAGAAAGGAAAAGGAGGGAATGCAATAATTTTAAGTCCAAGATTAACTAAAGCCCTCAAAGGCTCTGGAATTTCCCCTTGTAATAGATGTTTGTGGGTTACCTTGAATTTTGGGGAGTTTAAAATAGGTTTATGTTCTGTCTATGCCCCAAATGAGTATATGAACAGAATTAAGTTATGGAAATGGATGTTATCTTCCCTCCCCAAGATCCCCTAGATTTTTTTTTTTTTTTGGGGGGCGGGGGTGGGGAATTTAATATGGTGGAAAATCTTGATGCTAAGAAGGGAGGTAAACCTTTGATGTGGAAGGGAAATGAAGAGTTTTTTTGGCAAAAGGCTTTTAACCTATTTGACCCTCTTGAAGGGGAGAAAAAAGTAAGCAAATGTGTTTGGCATACCTGGTCCAATTGCCAAGAAGGCTATAAGAGGATCTACTCCAGGTTAGACAAGTTTTATTTCCACAAAGATGTATTCCTAGCTCCCTAAAGGAAAGAATCCAATAAGGTCCAGGGCCTTCCCAATCCCCTTTCTAACCACGATCCAATCAAATTTATAATCTCAATTAAGAACCAGAGAAGACCCTCCAAGAGAAAGATGAATTGCTCACCTTTGAAGTTAAACTGTGAACTGTTGAGGGATGGAGATTGCAGAGGGAGCATTCTTGTGATTCGAGATATATGTAAAGCAAGGTTTGGGGCCCAATCTACCTTTTTCTGTTGGGAAAGACTAATTGACTCATGCAAATCTATTTTGTAGATTGTGGGAAAAAACATGCTTTAGACAATAAAAAGGAAGGATTAGTCCTCCAAAAAAAAATTCTATCAGTTGAACAAAGTTTGCAAGAGAACCCTAATGACTACGTCTTGTATGAGAAAATGAATGAGATAAAACATAATTTGAGAAAGGTTCAAATAAGGAAAGTTCAAAGTGCTAAAGTAAGGGGTAAATTGAACTGGTTATAGGATGGAGATAAAGGAACCAAGTATTTCTTCAATATCTTAAAATCTAAGAACTTAAAAGAAAATATCCAAGTAATTGTGGAAAATGGGGTTTCTCTTTACTCTCAAGCTGATATTGTGGAAGCCTTTAGGAAATTCTATGAAAAATTGTTTAAGTCTGAGGTTGATACAAACAGGTGCCTAGAGGCACAAGAACTTTGTTGTAAGATCTGTGAGCCAAAGATTAATGCAGACATGAAGAAAAAATTGGAAGCAAAGATCTCAAAAGAAGAAATTAAGAAGGCCATCTCTTCGGTGAGTAATGGCAAATCTCCAGGGCCTGATGGGCTCCCTGTTGAGTTTTACAAGGCCAATTTAGAGTGGATAGTGGATGACTTGTTTGATCTTTTTGATGAAGCTATTGAAAAAGGCACTTTAGGGGCAAATATAAAAAAAGGAATTATAAAACTATTACCAAAGGAAGTAGACAAATTAGACATGAAGAACTAGAGGCCAATCACTCTTCTGAATGTCTCATACAAGATAATTACTAAGATACTAGCCCTCAGGTTAAGAGACATTTTTCCTGAGATCATTAGCCATACCCAGACAGGTTTCATAAAGGGTAGATTTATCCTTGAAAATTTAATAACAAGTTGGGAGGGTCTGCACTGGGCCAATCAGACTAATCAACAAGCACGCATCCTCCTATTAGATTTCGAGAAAGCCTACGTTAGAATTGAATGGTCCTTCTTGTTCAAAATGCTCAGAGCTATGGGTTTTCCTCACTTTTTCTGCAAAATGGTTGAAATGTTATTTGCGGATACCTCTGCACAAGTGGAAGTAAATGGTGAGTTGTCTCCTCCATTCAAGATGGAGAGGTCCATAAGATAGGTCTGTCCTCTCGCACCATCTCTCTTTGTCATTGCTTCAGATGCCCTTTATTATATTCTAAGAATTGAACTTATAGGAAGAAAAATGGAAGTTATAATGTTGCCTAACTAGGATTGATTATTGAATGTTCAATTTGTGGATGATACAACTCTCTTCCAAAATGTTAATGAGCAAGAGTTCAGAACAATGGGAAAAAGACTAGACCTTTTCTGCCTGGCTTCAGGAGCAAAAATCTCTGCTTCTAAATCAATTCTTTAAAATGGGATGAAAATAGACCCAATTGGCTCTTATTAGATAAATGGCAATGGGTTGGGCCTACTAAACAAGTTAGATTTTTAGGCATCCCTTTCACAATCAGTCCTAATTTGAAGCAAATGTGGATCTGGCTATTTTCTAAATTAGAGAAAAAATTAAAAAATTGGAATAAGATGTATCTTTCACTGGCAGGTAGAACACAAGTATGCTAAAAAAATTTTGCTGCATATTCTATGTTCTACTCTTCCATGTGGCTATTTGCAACTTATCAGTTTAAGACAATTCATAAACTAATAAGAGGTTTCCTCTGGTCTGATGGAAAAGGGATGTCTAAAAAGCATCTTGTATGCTGGGATTGGTATTGTGTCTCTAAGGGATTGGGGGTTTGGGACTAAAGAACCTGATATTTCAGGGCCTTGACCTCATAGCTAAGTGGATAATTAATTTCTTTGTCTGGTAATGAGCCATGGGAAGTCTTGGTGAGGAATAACATTGATAATTCTATGCAAGCTAGGAAGAAAGGTTGGTGCTCTGTTAACTTCTATGATGCCTTGTTGGGAGGGTTTCAAGTCAAGCCAAGGGGTTCTGTGGTCTTTAGTAGTATCTGGAAGGCATGGGAAGAGGTCAGAGAGCTTATTGTGGACAAAGATGCTTTTTCTTGGAACAAAAGAGTTATCTAAGGTCAAAGATCCATTTGGTGGAACACTATATACAAAGGCAGGCCTCTAGCCCTCCTCCAAGGGTGCTTTGCTAGGAGATGTAATAATAGAGGCCTTTCTAATATTGAGGACCTATTTGAAAATGGTGCCCCCAAGAACTGGTTATCTATTAAGGAGCAGTACAAGTTGGAAGATAGTTTATACATGACCTTTTCTACTTTAACAAAAGCCTTGATATGCAATGTTAGTTCAGATGTTACTAATGTGGGGGAAGAGTGGGTTATAGAGTTGAAATGGAAGGATGGTGCTGCTATCTCTGCTATCACTCCAAAAATGATTTATAAGATGCTTGCTGATTCTGATGCTATCCTCCTCCACATTAGCAATGCTTGGGCTGACACCTCAGACATTAAAGAAATTCCTAAAATGCTTAAACTACTTTGGTCTAAGACACTGGAACCCAAAAAAGTAGCCTTTAAATGGTTATTACTGTTAAATAAGTTATCTTTAGGCCCAGATAATGTGGTTTTCCTAATGTGCAATGTTATTGAGTCTGTCTCCCATATATTTTTTGACTCTGTTTATGTTAAATTTGTGTGGTCTATTTTTAAGGTGAACATTGAACTATGGAATACCAATGTAGTTGAAATTAGGCATGAGATTCTATATAGCTTTGTTAGAGGTCTAAATTCAAACGCTAATTATTTTTGATTTATATTGTCTAATGAAATTTTATGGTTCCTATGGAAGAAAAGAAATGACGAGAGGTTTCAGGGCAAGGAGAGGGATCTCACTGAGAGTCCTTAGAATCTCATACATGGACCATATGCTATAAAGAAGATATCAGTGTTACAGACTTTGGATCAAGAACTTAGAGAAGATTCAATAAGAGATTCTTCAAGCATTACTCGAGTTTTCAGGAAGTATACAGTAGGATGAAACAAAAGGCAAAGGAAGAGAGCCTTCTTTACAAACACTAGGAAAAGTCAAGACAGAATTACAGTTTAGATACAGAATAGGTAAAGCTTTCCCTAAGAATTGGTTCCTTTCTAGGAATTGATGAACATAATAGTAGCAATAATAGAGATCATATTTGGGATAAGGAACCAGAACGGTTTGATGATCCAAGAATTAGGAATGTTTCTTCAGAAGAATCAAAACAGGGGACAGAATTGGATGACAACCAAGGGATGTTCTATCTTTACCAGGAAGCTGCAGATGAGCTGGACTCATGGCATAAGAGAGAGGTGACTGAAGAACAGGTGATAGCTGAGGAGAATGCAAAGGTACAAGAATCAAAACATGAGCAAAAGCATAGTGAAGGCAATGCTAGTATTCAGGGCCCTGCGAGTTCTGTTGTAGGAAATTAATTGTTGATTGCCAAATCATTCTTAGTAAGCAGACTAAGGGATTCAAATGAAGTGTTTTGTCCTTAATATATGTTCCAGTTTTAAGATGTATAAAACTTTTAGTATGTATTAGGAACTTTTAGTGTTTTTTGGACTGCGAAAGCAACAACTAAAATTTTGAGTGGTTTTCTTAACAACGTAGTTGTAACTTCTATTTACTTTGAATATATTGGTGCTAGATTTACAATCCAAAAAAATATATATATTTGTGTTATTTAATAGGCTTTGTAAAATTTAGTTTTATAGCTAAGTAAATATTTTAGTACTATTTTATTTTTACCAAATTAAATTATTCTTGAGATTTCAATTTTATTAACCAGTTCACATAAATTCTTCCTTATAAATTTAGTTCTTGAAATATAATAGTCACAAATTTGAAATGATAAAGAATTCTTTACCTTTAGAAAAAATTTAATTAAAATCATGTTCTCTAAAGTACTTAGCTATTATTACTTAAACAAAAAACATTTTATTTTATGAAATTAGATCATTTTTGGGATTTCAATTTTATTTACTCAAGAGTTAAAAATCTAGGATTTCAATTTTATTTAGTCAAAAGTTAAAAATCTACACTTTCGCCATGTTATTACATTTGTTATTTTATTCTTCAAACTTACAATATTTTAACGTATTTTAATTTATAAAAGTATTAGTATTATTACATTTTAAGGAAATATTTGTGTTATTTAATAGGTTTTGTAAAGTTTAGTTTTATAGTTAAAAGGAAATATTTTAGCCCTATTTTATTTTTACCAAATTATATTATTTTTTAGATTTCAATTTTATTTACCAAGACATTTCAACACTCTTCAAAAATAAATTTTTCAATTATTGGAATGCAATTTGTCTATACAACCAATACCTAATCAACAAAAAAAATTACAACACTACAAGGCAGATACTACCACTACTTAAGCACTTTTTTTATTGTTCAAACATACAATATTTTAATGTATTTTAAATTATCATAGTATGAATATTATTACATTATAATATCTTAGGCACATATTTCAAATCTCCACATAATACAAATATGCAAGCTTTGTAAAGTTTAGTTTTATAGTTAAGGAAATATTTGTGTTATTTAATAGGCTTTGTAAAGTTTAGTTTTATACCTAAGTAAATATTTTAGTGTTATTTTATTTTTACGAAATTAAATTATTTTTGAGATTTCAATTTTTAATTTTATTTATGCAAGACATTTCAAAACGAGTTTACATAAATTTTTCCTTATAAATTAGGGAGACATTTCAAATCTCCACATAATACAAATATTGAAGCTTTGTAAAGTTTAGTTTTATAGTTAAGGAAATATTTGTATCATTTAATAGGCTTTGTAAAGTTTAGTTTTATACCTAAATAAATATTTTAGTGCTATTTTATTTTTAGGAAATTAAATTAGTTTTGAGATTTCAATTTTCAATTTTATTTATGCAAGACATTTCAAAACAAGTTCACATGAATTTTTCCTTATAAATTTAGTTCAGGAAATATAATAGTTACAAATTTGAAATGATAAACAATTCTTTATCTTTAGAAAAAAATATTATTAAACCACAATATTAGATTAATTAAAATAATTAAAATCATGTTCTCTAAAAGTACTTACTATTATTACTTAAACAAAAAAATTAAGTGACTAAGATAAAATACTGCAGTGATCTAAATATGAGTATGTTATTGTTATTATATTGTGTAATTATTCTTCAAACTTACAATATTTTAATGCATTTTAAATTGTAATAATATTCAATATTATTAAATTTTAATATGTTAGGTAGGCATTTCAAATCTCTCCACACCCAACTAAGGTTAGGGTTCTAGACATTTTATTTTATTTTATAGGTTTTGTAAAGTTTAGTTTTATAGTTAAACAAATATTTTAGTCCTATTTTCTTCTTAACAAACTAGATTATTATTGAGATTTCAATTTTATTTACCCAAGACATTTCAACAATCTTTAAAAATTATTTTTTCAATTATTGGAATGCAATTTGTCTATACAACCAATACCTAACCAACAAAAAAATTACAACTAAACAAATACTATATACAACCAATAGCTAATCAACAAAAAAAATTACAACTAAACAAATACTATAATAACAACACTACAAGGCAGGTACTGGCCACTACCCAAGGTTACAAAAGATTTATATAAAAACACTTTCATGATTTCCTTGGTCATCTTCTCAGTTCTCTAATCTACTACTTATTCTATCTGTTTCACTTCTTATTCGGATCAAAACACCTATGATCTTGCTTCATATCTTCACATATTTGTTGTTATTGCTGCCGTGTAACAAATCATTATCCTTCATTTATATCCTCTACAAGCCTTCAAATCATTATCATGTCAGCTTACTTGCAACGGCTAGTATGAAACGTGCAGACACGGATATGAAAGTTCTATTGCTCCGCTTGTGCATAGAACTTTGTGCCAATCAATATGAAGGTTGGATAGGTCCTATACTTCCTTGAATAATGTTCCTTTAAGCTACACAAGTCACAAAATTGCTTCAGAAGTCAAAGCCGATTAAACTTCACTGAGCACTGTGGGCTCTGCTCTATGAAAACAGGGAAAAATAGGTAACCTTGTGATAGCATATCTTTCCAGAATCAAACCCAAATAATCTGAATAAATAATCAGAATGTTCGTTGAAGCTAGTGATTATTTATTAATTGTATGATTATTTATTAATTGTATGACAAGAACAAATTTTTTTAAAAAGGGCTAAAAATACATTTTTCTTATTATTACGCTAGCTTAACTAAGGAGAGCTCTATCTCTACGGAATCGACGTAACCAAAACCTGGCAATCTTTTTGCAATAATACAAATGAGAAAAGTTTCGAACAACATTTTTTATCAAAACACCATAAAATCCATTTGCAACTCTTGTTTGTCATTCTTATTTTTTACAACCTGTAATTGTGGTCGAATTTCAGCGAATTATCAACTGTAAAAGTTATTCCGGTTTACTTTATGGCTGAGAAGATGGAGAGAATAAATTTCAGCGTTGACATACCTAAGACGGAATTCATTTTAGATTACAGATTCAACAACAATGCTTTATTGAAAGAAGCATTTGAATCCTATCACCGACTAGAATTCCTTGGAGATGCAGTATTAGAGTTTGTGATGGCCATATACGTATACAATGCTTTTCCAACATTAGATAAAGGAAAATTTGTTCGCTTAGTTAAAACAAATGTGCGAAATGATGTCCTTGGACAGATTGCTATAGAACATGAGTTTCACAACTTCCTATTAGATAAGGATACCAAAAATAGGGTAAGCTAGATACATTGGAATATTTTAAAACTCCTTATTTAATCGATATTGATTTTCATGATTGATATGTGTTTTTACAGGCTAATGAATACCTCGAAGCTATCACAGACAAATCTAAATCTGATTGCAATCTGAAGCCTCCAAAGGTTCTTGCAAATGTTATTGAAGCCATAGCCGGTGCTGTGTATGTGGATACTGAATTTTCATTTGATAGAGTTTGGAAAGTAAGGAAATATTCTATTTTTAAAAGAACAAATTTATAGACTTTTAATTGAAGTAGTAAATTTCATTCAAATGTTGGAAGTATAGTTATACACTAAAGGTACATCCAAAATCAGGTCACCCAACATCATCAACAATAAAAAGATACCGTTTCCATTGATACAGTAAAACATAAATATGTAAAATGCAATGAAAAACATAAATATGAAAAATGCAATAAAATACGTATTAGTTTTTAATATGTAATGTCCACTAGTGTATTGAACTCCTTACGAAAAATGCAATGAAATACATATTATTTTTGTACATTTAAAGTCCACTGTATTGAACTCCTTGTGTTTAATTGTGTATTAAAAACCTCCCGAATGTTTATAGGTGTTCCAGCCTTGGATGAGTGCATTGCTAACTCCAGAGAACAAATGCAATGAACATAGTACTGATGTGTCTAGTTCCATAAAAACCCCTTCTTCAAGCGAAACAGGAGTGATGAAAGAAACACAGAGTTCAAAAGAAAAACAAGTGTCCGCACAGTGCAAGTGTGATGAAGTGAAAATGTTTATTGCGAATTTAATCCCTAAATTCGCTAATCCTTCATATAAGTCTAATGTCTTGGATGAGATAGAACAAAAACTAAACTACAATTTCAAGAGTAGAAAATTTCTGAAAGATACATTTTGTCAGCGTTTGGAGATACTAACTCTCAACGTTTTTAAACGATGCAAGATATGCGATGAAGCCTTTGAATCAGAAGGTCTGAAATCTTATGAAAAAATGGAGTTCCTTGGGAATTTGTTCCTCAAGGTAGCAATAACAATATATTTATACAATAAGTATCCCCACGATCAACCAGGCATTTTGACCACGTTAAGATCTAACATTATGGACAATGCGAAGCTGGCAAGAGTCGCTGTAGTTAAATTAGAAGTTCATAAGCATCTTACGTTTGCAAATAAATTACTCGAAGATAAGGTAACTCTTTAAAATATTTGATCTAGGTTTGGAGAATGATTAATTCTTATTTTAAGGAAATCCACACTTGGTGTTATGTAGGTGAAAAAATTCATTAAAGACATCGAACACAATTGTAACGATGTGAATCCACCCTCAGTTTTGGTTAATATAGTTGAATCAATAGCAGGCTCAATGTTTATTGATAGCAGTGCTGGGTTAATGGAGAACATCAGCTCTTGTGTGAACGAAGTTTGGGAGGTACAAAATGAACACAATTGCATCTTCTATTTTTTCATTGTAAAATTCATTTTCTTTGGTATCCACTTGAAGGGTTTTGATTTGTTTGGGCAACCTCAATGGGCTATTATTAACCTCTGCATAGTTTTTACTTTTAAACTAGATCAAATATTTAGTATTTTTAAGGTTAAAAATAGATTTTATTGAAGGCTATTCTTAAATATTAAATGATTTATTAAATAATTATTTGTCTTATAAATATAAAATGATTATTTACTAGATTCTAACATGAATGAAATGCAAAATTACTACTAATTTTTGCCTATTAAAAAGGATCTTTCAACAAGTAAACAGTGTTGCATTAAGTACAAAATATCAACTATTAAACACTACAGTCTTTCCACCTTTCATCTTTTATTGTACTAATTTCTTTTTTTTTTAATTCCAAATCTTAAGATTTCATGTTGACACAATCTTTACTTTTATTTCCCTGTAAATACTATATTGTTTGTAGAAGCTCAAGATTTTGTTAGAACCACTAGCCACTCCAGAGACATTGGAGAGGAATCCCATTTCTGAACTTCAGGAATTATGTCATAAAAAGCGTAGGCGTGTTGAGTACAGAGACCATAAAGTGACTGGAGAGGAAAAGATAGCTGTGGAAGTACTTATAGATGATGTGGTGGCTGGAAGGGCTGAAAATATAAAGAAAGAAGTGGCAAAGAAAAGTGCTGCAAGAAAAGTTCTCAAACATTTTAAAAGTGGAATGGAACCAAAATTAAGTGAATAACAAAATTTGTATGAAATACAGTAGGTTGAATGTTTCTCTGTGGTTTTCTTTGCACTATGAATCACTGAACAAGCTTTTCTTCTGGTTTTCATGTCCATGGACATGGTTTCGTTACAAAACTTTTTGACCATATGTTCAATGCTATTTTTCGAGGGGAGCAAAGCTCAGCAACATTGGTCTAGCAAACCCACGTTGCCGAATTTATCATATTAAAATAATAATTATTTTGAAGAGTATATTTTCCAAATTTTTAATATAGATGTATTTTAGATATTTGGTCTAGTAATATTTAATAGTAATATTTAAGGTTACAAATGAATCTTGTATAAAAAATTAAGTTTGTGGTAGTTAGGATCAAGCTCACAAGGCTCAAATTGGGTCATAAAGTTTTTGAGATAAGTTCAAACATTGAAACATTTGTTTCATCTAGACAATAAATTATTTCATAAAAGTGAAGTGATTCAAAACAATATCAACATTATTTATTCACAAATGATTCTAAAACTAAATTCTATCCACTTATTTAATCCTTTAAATGCCCTATGATTTTACTCTAGGTTTTCGTCCTTCTATCTTATTAAGGTTTTAGATCTGAGTTCTCTCACACTCTTACACGACCTTCAATTTCACTATAGGGTTTCATCCTTATATCCTATCAAATATTATATCTAAGGGCAAGGCTATAAAGGGGCTAAGCCTTATCATGTCAATAGATTTTGTGACACCTTGATTTGAGCTTGATTTGAGCTATATTATGGAAAAAGATATAGTAATGTTCATTTACAATCTTTCACTACACTATGTATAGATTAAACATGTGAAATCATATCCAAATTATTTCCATAAAACTTTAAGGGATCATCCCCTCCTATTTTGATTATCTAATGACATAAATCTTGAAATAAGGGCTTGTAAATTATTTACTTAGATGTTCCCAAATGAATAATGAGCTTATAAACAATTATTGCATTTTCTTATAATCCTTATGTTGTAATCTCAAACATCAAACATCATATTGATGACGATGAAATTCTTTTCTTGAGGCACTTCTACCTACTCTTAAAAAAAAGTACACTTCATTAATTTTATACGTATTCATTTAAAGAATTGTGGAATGAAATTTATTGCGCCTAAAGAACCCGAGTATAGTTTATCATCTTCCACATCCTCTAACATTTCTAAGTTCTAAAACTCAAATATATTTTAAAAAGTCAATGATATTATATAGAAAAGAGATAATGTGCATCCAGCGAATAATAATTATGGAGCCAATACTTTTATTTGGATAAATGTCTTAAATTTAATTAAGAAAATATTTATAAAGATTTTACAAAATTTATATGATACTCTTATTAATATGCTCATTTCACTTTGGATACTTTGCATATTCACAAGGAACTTCCTATTGTTGATATACTATTTAGCTACGAATATCTCTGAAGTGAGAAAATTTGGGATTGTTCAAGATCATATTAACAAGTATGATCATAGAATACTAATGTATTGTCATAGGCTTATGCAATACGAATGTTGTGGAGTTAGAGTATTGTTTCGGGTGGTAATGTCTCATAGCTTACTATTGATACGGAAGAAACTACATGATGTATGGCTAAGAATTGGGTATTCTATTACGAATAAAGAGTCTTTAGAGTATGTATGGTAGTGTAGGTCTACATATAACATTATTGGAATGCATGCTATAAGGACATGTTGATGGGTGTTTTTGTACACAAACAACATAGATAAAATACCAAGTACTTATGCTTCTATGAACTCAACCTAGTACTCAATTAAATTTCTATTCTTCTTCTCATTTGATCCACACTATTCTCCTCTACTCTTTCTCATTACTAGTGGATAGGTAGTATTTAAAAATACCATGGTAGGTTGTCATATTTCAAAGTCATGAGAACCCTTCACCTATATAAACCCCTTAAAAGAAGACATTGTCACTTGCACAACGCACCCCATTTCCACTTAAAATCAAACTCAAACTCATTTGAGGGTAAAAGTCTTTTTTACATATTAATTTCTTGAATCATGGAGTACATATTAGATCATATATTTCTAAATAGGTAGAGTCAATCTTCAATATACAAGATATCTAATAGAGATAGACAAAAATACCCTACTACCTCATGTAAAAAATTTGCAACCACCAAACTTATCCACAAGAATTTGATCTCAATTAAATTTTTAAACAATTGCGCTTGCCACAAATACTTGATTTTGTTTACATGAGATTATCTCTAATTTTCATTCAACTCTTATATTCGACCATCAAATCTATTGAATCATAATCCACCAAGTTAGATTGACCATTTATATGTTTACACCAATTGTCATAGGCCTCCTTGAGATCCTCACTCATTGGAATATTGAAATACCAACTACCCATATCCAATAACTCCGCCCACTACTCATTTATCATGACACTCAAATTTGAAAGCACCATTGGTGTATTAAGATGTTCTCACCACCTTTATACTTTTTTCACACAACATTGAGAGGATATTTCTTGCACTAGATAACTATGTGAGGACCAACACCCATATCTATAACTTATTAATAAACCAACCACATGTAGACATTGATATATCAATATCACTAATGAGTTCTTTAGAATAATATAAAATAATTTGAGCCCATCACATGTATCACAACCTACGATTACACTACTACACCACAAGAACACTAAGAACACACATCTTTGGGTCCATAAGATCTCTAGTGCATATCTTTCTAGCCAATTGTAATAACCACATGATATCCCCCTATGACATGTAGTAGTAGTCAATCAAAATGATCCAAGGGTCCTCAAGGCCCATCCTCTTTCAAACATAAAATGAGGCTAGGGAACTAGAGAGTTGTACATCCCAAATGAGACGAATGGTTATTGTAACCCTACACTAACATATCACAAACCTTTTACCAAGATCTTCACTGGGCATCAGATCATCCACATCATTTTAAGATCATATGACACATTACTCTAGAATGACATCACCTCCATACACAAGGGCTCATGGGACTACCACACTACTCCACACTAGAACATAGTGAATGCAAATACTCGTGGACACCAAAAGTAAAGAAGGGGCTTGTTGACTTGTGAAAATACACATGTTAAAATTAAGAGTCAGAGAAACCAAATCCTCTCTTGAAAGAAGACTAAGAAGCATCCCAAAGGTCTCAAGTCAATACATCTTGGTATTTCTATAAGGAAGCTATGTTAATGGAAAACAATCCTACACTAATCTTGAGAGGAGGTATTGAAGGTACAAGACAACTGAGGAGGGGGGGGGGGGTTAATTAGTTGTATCAAAAAATTTAACTTCTCTTTAATAAAATCACATTCACATTCACTTTCTTTAACCCCTTAATCTATTGTGAAGATTAAACATGAAATGCAGAATTAAAACCTAAACACATTAACACCATACACACATGAACACATAAATTTTATGTGGAAAACCCTAAAAGGGAAAAACCATGATGAGTGTTAGCTCACAATATAATGTAGTAAAAATATGAAATAACAAAACAGGCTCAGTGTCCAAAACAATGCTCACTACAAAAAGGCTCACTGCCAAGTGGTGGCTCACTGCTGAGGGGTGGCTCACTTCCAAGATGGGTGGCTCACTGGGCCATGAAATGATATGATAGCATCTACCACATGCTTGAGTTGAATTCTAATGAAGTGCAATACACATCACCTTCCCTGCCTCACACAACACAATAACTTTCATCCTTGCATCTTCACACACACGTACTTTACACATGGATTCATAACATTTATTTATATGAGTCATCAACCTTGGAACATACATCAAGGTTGGCAATACAATCTACAACTTGTGGAACAGTCTCCAAGGTCAGCAAACATACATAATTTGAATTAGGTTTGAACCTAAATATCCCACAAGGAATGAAGGTGAGCCACTTTAAACTTTAGCTTAGACCTAAATCTGTCCATGCATGCTACGCAACACTTACATGATCATCAAAATATCTCCTTAATCACCGCAATCATCCAAGGTTGGCCAACCAACACAAACACTTAAACTTCTTGATCACACACTTTCATGATCACCTCCATAACTTGAAAACCTTATACAATACTTTAACACACTCTCAAAACATCCACGAACAACATAAATTCACTAGAGAACTAACAAATTTAGGTACAACAAATCTTACTTGAAGACAATTCACAAACTACTCACAAACAATACTGTCAAGCTTTGCTACTTAATAAAATAGCTTTTTGGAGCACCAAATCACAAATGCTTTGAATACAAGATAGATTTGTACCTTATAAATACTCATCTAGAATCGCAAGACCTAAAACCAAACTATGGAGAAATGTGGACGAAAATACTTTCTCCCAATCATACTGTAAACACTGTTAGACATAGTCTTCAAATTGGTGACCATAACTTTCATAGTAGAGCATTTCGGAGCACCAAACTGTGGATTTAACATCTACAACTGGTTCTCTAAAACATATCCAAATTCCATTTTCTAGTCTTCAGTACAGAATAAATGTAGAGCAAAAATTCAGATAGTATCCTATAAGCAAGAATACATCCTCACAACTTTGTCTTCAGTATGAACCAAAATTGTTCAAAAGAACTTGGAAACTCAATATCAAGAACATATTCTTATCATCTTTAGCACTTATACAACACAATACAAAGAAACTAACTCATCAAAATCAACTAACAAAGCAAGAGCACAGTTGACACTAATGACAACACAAACATGTTGACATCAATGACAACACCGATTAGCACTTACTTGCAACAGGAGGGTTATGCAAAACTTTTTAAATCTTTTCAATAGTTAAAAAAATTAGAAAAAATAAAATAGAAATAGAAATCATACCATAACACAAGGATTTACATGGAGAAAATCCTTTCAAAAGAAAACCCCACACTTATAAAGTAGCTCAATATATTATTCAGAAATCTTAATAAGATTATAATATACTTGCAAAGAAATTTTTTTAGTAGTATCACCAACTAGACATCTGGAGGTAACTTAACAACATCTATAAGACTCTCATACACAACCTCCATCTTAAGCACCTAATATATAGGATATACAATACATGCAACTATCAAGTGGTAATTAGAAAACCATGAGCTAAAACCACCCAATAGTGGCACCCAAATCTTAGGGTTCCATTATCTCCAATCACAATTGTCTTATGATGTGTCATAATGTGCATCATAAGTTGGTCAACACATGAAACTCCCCCTTACAATTTTTTTTTGTGTCTAACATATTTTTATATTTTCCAATACGGGAGGTGCAACTTCCAAAGGCCATAACTTTTAATTTGGGAGGCTAATTCAACCCTTTTTTAAAATTTGTATAGCTCAAAGAGAACTACACATTGGGCATCCTATAACTAGAGTTGAAAAATATAAATTTTTATTTTTCCCAAATGTCAACTCTATAGCTTTAAAATTGATTTTATTCAATTTTATAACTAAAAAATGACACTTTTTGTAATTGCAATGTTGAGACGCTTTTCTCAATATTCACCCACTTGTCAAACACCTTGCAAGAGAAAAGAAGGGAGTATCAACACCAATATCTAATTTATATGGGCCAAAATGCCTAGACTCTAAACACCATCTAAACTTTTGTGTGAACATAGGCTTAGTTAACGAATCTACAAAATTCATCAAAGTCTCTACCTTAACTAGTTTCACCTTTCTATCCTCGACCATATATCTATTATAATGATATCTTACGTCAATGTGCTTGGTTCTGGCATAAAATGTCAAGTTCATAGCTAGGTATATCACACTCTAAATATCACAATATATGATTATTGCACCATGTTTTATCACAATATCTGAACACAATCTCTTAAGCTAAATGGCTTTTTACAAGCATGGGTAGCAACCATATACGCAACCTTAGTATTGGAAAAAGAAAACCACAGCCTATTGCTTACTCATATAACTAATTACTCCACCAAATAAATTAAATCTATAAGCATTGGTGGATATTCTACTATCAACATCACTTCCCTAGTGTAAATCCACATAACCTTGAATATCAAGGGAATGCCTATCTCCTATCAACATACCATTATAACATAAGGAATACTTTGAGATATCCCACAAATATTTGAAGAATCTCTTAAATATATCCCAATGTACTCTACTAGGATTAGACATATATTTGGAAAAAAACTCATTGCTTGGGAAATGTCTAATCTAGTACAAACCATATCATACATCAAACTTCCAGCTGGTAAGGTACAATGCTCATATCTTCCATCTCTGATGGGGATGTTGGATATTATGGACTAGGTAACTTCGTATAACTATAAAAAGAACACACAATGGTTTAATATGTTAAACCTCTGCGAAATTGAATTGATATAGAACTACATGACAAAATGTTTTGGAAACAAAATTTTAGATCTTATTGATTCTAATGTATTAAGTATTATAAATGTTCCTTCCATTGGAAAATCTATATATAATGTTTCATTTATTGATGATTATAGGAAAAGGACATGGGTATATTATTGAAAGAATAAATTTGATGTTTTTAGTTGATTTAAAGAATTTAAAGCAATGGTTAAGTTGCACAAAAAGTTATAAATGCAGAGAGAATGCAAAGAGAATGAGTTCACACTTATCTAGTTATAAATCTATTGATTATAAACCAATCAATAGACAAATTAGTTTTCTTGTCAGGAAAATTTGATTTAAATTTATACTTTTCCTATGTCAACATGATAATTTTTTAACAAAAAATTATAGAAAAATAATTTATCTGTATTGTGATTGGCTGAAAAAGATGACCTCTTCTTTGCCCATTGTCAGAGAGTGCAACAAAAAGCTGTAAATGCAGAGATAATTTTGGTTTGAGGGGAGGATGTTGTAAGTAAACAAATTATGAACACAAATTTTGTCTCCCACTAGCTAAGTCATGCCTAAATGGATGGCGATAATTATGAGAGGGAAGAATCATCAATTTTTATGAATTTAATTTTTTGTTTCATTAGCTAAACTAAAAAATTACTTTTGCCAAACGGACAAAGTTATAATATTAATAATACTATTAAAAATATAGGATTCTACACATTTTATTTTACGAAATTAGATTATTTTATGGATTTCAATTTTATTTACTCAAGAGTTAAAAATCTAGTATTTCAAGTTTATTTACTAAAAAGTTAAAAATCTACAGTATCATGAAAAATATTTTGCCATGTTATTACATTTTTTATTTTAACACATTTTAAATTATCATAGTATTAATATTATTAGATTTTAATATCTTAAATAGACATTTCAAATCTCTATACACTCAAGTAGGGTCAGGGCTCTCCACATAATATAAATATGCAATAGTTAAAAGAAATATTTGTGTTGAACATGATGATATTTTAGTAGAGATATATGAAAAATAGTAGAATCACCAGGGGCTGCACAAGGGTTCTCTGATCCTCTAATGTGCTTCTCTCTGGGATTCTTTTTTGTTCTTTAAAATCTCTTAGACAATCTTGATTCCATCGTAATCTTTCTCTGCTCTGAATGTTTTCATTGACAGTTCTCCATTGTGGCTTGCAGGGTATTATTTGCTATAATATAGTCATATATGTTTTTGTCCAGTGTATTTATTAAAAAACTTGTCTTGCTATTTCTCCCGCCTTGTGTCTGCGTCATCTGGGTGTCACCCAGGCATTGCTTGGGGAGGGTGTCGGAAGAGGTATAGTGGGAGATGTTAGTCTCTCTTAATTGCATTAAATGGAAGGAAATGAAAATAGTGTACCTCCCACAAGTGGAGATGAACAAAAATCGTTCAAGGATGTGGTAGGTATGGATGAGGCACAAGAGGCACCGAAAGGAGTAGATTTTTCTGTGGATGAAAATGTAGGAGCATAGTGCAAACGTTGAGGAAAGGATAGAAGGATGGAAAAGATGACCTCACATAGATTCTTTGATAGCTGGCCTACGTCTATGTGGTGCAAGAAAATGGCGCTCCACTACTCTTTCTGGGGATACAACCTAGCATCGAGAAACCCTACTGGAATATTGGGCCAGCATTGTTTAAAGCGTTCTCATGGAAGCATGATATCTCCCATAAGGAGATTCAAATCTATTCCATTCCCAGATGGATACTAGTTAAAAATGTTCCGATACAGTTCTGCAATTTTCTCCCACAAATGATTGCCCCGATTGGAAAAATCTTAAAAATTGATGATACCTGCTCCTCTCCCACACCTGGATGTGAGGTTGTTGGTTTCCTTTGACACTGGTACTTAAATCCATGAAATACTTGAGATAAACTGGGGTGGCAAAGAATATCTTTGTGACCTAATTAGCCTGGGTAGTCTCAATTATTGCTTTCACTGCAAACAAGATGGTCACTAGAAGAGAGATTGCCCCTCTTTAAATAGTAATGCAAAATATTAAATGTTATAGTTGGAATGTCAGGGGTTTTGAGTCCCCCGATAGAAAATATGCAGTCAGGAGTTTCTGTAATAAAAATAAAGACATGGATGTCCTCTTTTCGCAAGAAATTCAAGCTGTCAGTTTTACCTTAGATAATACTCTGATGTTCATTTGGAAAGATGCTACCAACTTCTCAACCAGACATGAGAAAGGAAAAGGAGGGAATGCAATAATTTTAAGTCCAAGATTAACTAAAGCCCTCAAAGGCTCTGGAATTTCCCCTTGTAATAGATGTTTGTGGGTTACCTTGAATTTTGGGGAGTTTAAAATAGGTTTATGTTCTGTCTATGCCCCAAATGAGTATATGAACAGAATTAAGTTATGGAAATGGATGTTATCTTCCCTCCCCAAGATCCCCTAGATTTTTTTTTTTTTTTGGGGGGCGGGGGTGGGGAATTTAATATGGTGGAAAATCTTGATGCTAAGAAGGGAGGTAAACCTTTGATGTGGAAGGGAAATGAAGAGTTTTTTTGGCAAAAGGCTTTTAACCTATTTGACCCTCTTGAAGGGGAGAAAAAAGTAAGCAAATGTGTTTGGCATACCTGGTCCAATTGCCAAGAAGGCTATAAGAGGATCTACTCCAGGTTAGACAAGTTTTATTTCCACAAAGATGTATTCCTAGCTCCCTAAAGGAAAGAATCCAATAAGGTCAAGGGCCTTCCCAATCCCCTTTCTAACCACGATCCAATCAAATTTATAATCTCAATTAAGAACCAGAGAAGACCCTCCAAGAGAAAGATGAATTGCTCACCTTTGAAGTTAAACTGTGAACTGTTGAGGGATGGAGATTGCAGAGGGAGCATTCTTGTGATTCGAGATATATGTAAAGCAAGGTTTGGGGCCCAATCTACCTTTTTCTATTGGGAAAGACTAATTGACTCATGCAAATCTATTTTGTAGATTGTGGGAAAAAACATGCTTTAGACAATAAAAAGGAAGGATTAGTCCTCCAAAAAAAAATTCTATCAGTTGAACAAAGTTTGCAAGAGAACCCTAATGACTACGTCTTGTATGAGAAAATGAATGAGATAAAACATAATTTGAGAAAGGTTCAAATAAGGAAAGTTCAAAGTGCTAAAGTAAGGGGTAAATTGAACTGGTTATAGGATGGAGATAAAGGAACCAAGTATTTCTTCAATATCTTAAAATCTAAGAACTTAAAAGAAAATATCCAAGTAATTGTGGAAAATGGGGTTTCTCTTTACTCTCAAGCTGATATTGTGGAAGCCTTTAGGAAATTCTATGAAAAATTGTTTAAGTCTGAGGTTGATACAAACAGGTGCCTAGAGGCACAAGAACTTTGTTGTAAGATCTGTGAGCCAAAGATTAATGCAGACATGAAGAAAAAATTGGAAGCAAAGATCTCAAAAGAAGAAATTAAGAAGGCCATCTCTTCGGTGAGTAATGGCAAATCTCCAGGGCCTGATGGGCTCCCTGTTGAGTTTTACAAGGCCAATTTAGAGTGGATAGTGGATGACTTGTTTGATCTTTTTGATGAAGCTATTGAAAAAGGCACTTTAGGGGCAAATATAAAAAAAGGAATTATAAAACTATTACCAAAGGAAGTAGACAAATTAGACATGAAGAACTAGAGGCCAATCACTCTTCTGAATGTCTCATACAAGATAATTACTAAGATACTAGCCCTCAGGTTAAGAGACATTTTTCCTGAGATCATTAGCCATACCCAGACAGGTTTCATAAAGGGTAGATTTATCCTTGAAAATTTAATAACAAGTTGGGAGGGTCTGCACTGGGCCAATCAGACTAATCAACAAGCACGCATCCTCCTATTAGATTTCGAGAAAGCCTACGTTAGAATTGAATGGTCCTTCTTGTTCAAAATGCTCAGAGCTATGGGTTTTCCTCACTTTTTCTGCAAAATGGTTGAAATGTTATTTGCGGATACCTCTGCACAAGTGGAAGTAAATGGTGAGTTGTCTCCTCCATTCAAGATGGAGAGGTCCATAAGATAGGTCTGTCCTCTCGCACCATCTATCTTTGTCATTGCTTTAGATGCCCTTTATTGTATTCTAAGAATTGAACTTATAGGAAGAAAAATGGAATTTATAATGTTGCCTAACTAGGATTGATTATTGAATGTTCAATTTGTGGATGATACAACTCTCTTCCAAAATGTTAATGAGCAAGAGTTCAGAACAATGGGAAAAAGACTAGACCTTTTCTGCCTGGCTTCAGGAGCAAAAATCTCTGCTTCTAAATCAATTCTTTAAAATGGGATGAAAATAGACCCAATTGGCTCTTATTAGATAAATGGCAATGGGTTGGGCCTACTAAACAAGTTAGATTTTTAGGCATCCCTTTCACAATCAGTCCTAATTTGAAGCAAATGTGGATCTGGCTATTTTCTAAATTAGAGAAAAAATTAAAAAATTGGAATAAGATATATCTTTCACTGGCAGGTAGAACACAAGTATGCTAAAAAAATTTTGCTGCATATTCTATGTTCTACTCTTCCATGTGGCTATTTGTAACTTATCAGTTTAAGACAATTCATAAACTAATAAGAGGTTTCCTCTGGTCTGATGGAAAAGAGATGTCTAAAAAGCATCTTGTATGCTGGGATTGGTATTGTGTCTCTAAGGGATTGGGGGTTTGGGACTAAAGAACCTGATATTTCAGGGCCTTGACCTCATAGCTAAGTGGATAATTAATTTCTTTGTCTGGTAATGAGCCATGGGAAGTCTTGGTGAGGAATAACATTGATAATTCTATGCAAGCTAGGAAGAAAGGTTGGTGCCCTGTTAACTTCTATGATGCCTTGTTGGGAGGGTTTCAAGTCAAGCCAAGGGGTTCTGTGGCCTTTAGTAGTATCTGGAAGGCATGGGAAGAGGTCAGAGAGCTTATTGTGGACAAAGATGCTTTTTCTTGGAACAAAAGAGTTATCTAAGGTCAAAGATCCATTTGGTGGAACACTATATACAAAGGCAGGCCTCTAGCCCTCCTCCAAGGGTGCTTTGCTAGGAGATGTAATAATAGAGGCCTTTCTAATATTGAGGACCTATTTGAAAATGGTGCCCCCAAGAACTGGTTATCTATTAAGGAGCAGTACAAGTTGGAAGATAGTTTATACATGACCTTTTCTACTTTAACAAAAGCCTTGATATGCAATGTTAGTTCAGATGTTACTAATGTGGGGGAAGAGTGGGTTATAGAGTTGAAATGGAAGGATGGTGCTGCTATCTCTGCTATCACTCCAAAAATGATTTATAAGATGCTTGCTGATTCTGATGCTATCCTCCTCCACATTAGCAATGCTTGGGCTGACACCTCAGACATTAAAGAAATTCCTAAAATGCTTAAACTACTTTGGTTTAAGACACTGGAACCCAAAAAAGTAGCCTTTAAATGGTTATTACTGTTAAATAAGTTATCTTTAGGCCCAGATAATGTGGTTTTCCCAATGTGCAATGTTATTGAGTCTGTCTCCCATATATTTTTTGACTCTGTTTATGTTAAATTTGTGTGGTCTATTTTTAAGGTGAACATTGAACTATGGAATACCAATGTAGTTGAAATTAGGCATGAGATTCTATATAGGTTTGTTAGAGGTCTAAATTCAAACGCTAATTATTTTTGATTTATATTGTCTAATGAAATTTTATGGTTCCTATGGAAGAAAAGAAATGACGAGAGGTTTCAGGGCAAAGAGAGGGATCTCACTGAGAGTCCTTAGAATCTCATACATGGACCATATGCTATAAAGAAGATATCAGTGTTACAGACTTTGGATCAAGAACTTAGAGAAGATTCAATAAGAGATTCTTCAAGCATTACTCGAGTTTTCAGGAAGTATACAGTAGGATGAAACAAAAGGCAAAGGAAGAGAGCCTTCTTTACAAACACTAGGAAAAGTCAAGACAGAATTACAGTTTAGATACAGAATAGCTAAAGCTTTCCCTAAGAATTGGTTCCTTTCTAGGAATTGATGAACATAATAGTAGCAATAATAGAGATCATATTTGGGATAAGGAACCAGAACGGTTTGATGATCCAAGAATTAGGAATGTTTCTTCAGAAGAATCAAAACAGGGGACAGAATTGGATGACAACCAAGGGATGTTCTATCTTTACCAGGAAGCTGCAGATGAGCTGGACTGAGCTGGACTCATGGCATAAGAGAGAGGTGACTGAAGAACAGGTGATAGCTGAGGAGAATGCAAAGGTACAAGAATCAAAACATGAGCAAAAGCATAGTGAAGGCAATGCTAGTATTCAGGGCCCTGCGAGTTCTGTTGTAGGAAATTAATTGTTGATTGCCAAATCATTCTTAGTAAGCAGACTAAGGGATTCAAATGAAGTGTTTTGTCCTTAATATATGTTCCAGTTTTAAGATGTATAAAACTTTTAGTATGTATTAGGAACTTTTAGTGTTTTTTGGACTGCCAAAGCAACAACTAAAATTTTGAGTGGTTTTCTTAACAACGTAGTTGTAACTTCTATTTACTTTGAATATATTGGTGCTAGATTTACAATCCAAAAATATATATATATTTGTGTTATTTAATAGGCTTTGTAAAATTTAGTTTTATAGCTAAGTAAATATTTTAGTACTATTTTATTTTTACCAAATTAAATTATTCTTGAGATTTCAATTTTATTAACCAGTTCACATAAATTCTTCCTTATAAATTTAGTTCTTGAAATATAATAGTCACAAATTTGAAATGATAAAGAATTCTTTACCTTTAGAAAAAATTTAATTAAAATCATGTTCTCTAAAGTACTTAGCTATTATTACTTAAACAAAAAATATTTTATTTTATGAAATTAGATCATTTTTGGGATTTCAATTTTATTTACTCAAGAGTTAAAAATCAGGGATTTCAATTTTATTTAGTCAAAAGTTAGAAATCTACACTTTCGCCATGTTATTACATTTGTTATTTTATTCTTCAAACTTACAATATTTTAACGTATTTTAATTTATAAAAGTATTAGTATTATTACATTTTAAGGAAATATTTGTGTTATTTAATAGGTTTTGTAAAGTTTAGTTTTATAGTTAAAAGGAAATATTTTAGCCCTATTTTATTTTTACCAAATTATATTATTTTTTAGATTTCAATTTTATTTACCAAGACATTTCAACACTCTTCAAAAATAAATTTTTCAATTATTGGAATGCAATTTGTCTATACAACCAATACCTAATCAACAAAAAAAATTACAACACTACAAGGCAGATACTACCACTACTTAAGCACTTTTTTTATTGTTCAAACATACAATATTTTAATGTATTTTAAATTATCATAGTATGAATATTATTACATTATAATATCTTAGGCACATATTTCAAATCTCCACATAATACAAATATGCAAGCTTTGTAAAGTTTAGTTTTATAGTTAAGGAAATATTTGTGTTATTTAATAGGCTTTGTAAAGTTTAGTTTTATACCTAAGTAAATATTTTAGTGTTATTTTATTTTTACGAAATTAAATTATTTTTGAGATTTCAATTTTTAATTTTATTTATGCAAGACATTTCAAAACGAGTTTACATAAATTTTTCCTTATAAATTAGGGAGACATTTCAAATCTCCACATAATACAAATATGTAAGCTTTGTAAAGTTTGGTTTTATAGTTAAGGAAATATTTGTATCATTTAATAGGCTTTGTAAAGTTTAGTTTTATACCTAAATAAATATTTTAGTGCTATTTTATTTTTAGGAAATTAAATTAGTTTTGAGATTTCAATTTTCAATTTTATTTATGCAAGACATTTTAAAACAAGTTCACATGAATTTTTCCTTATAAATTTAGTTCAGGAAATATAATAGTTACAAATTTGAAATGATAAACAATTCTTTATCTTTAGAAAAAAATATTATTAAACCACAATATTAGATTAATTAAAATAATTAAAATCATGTTCTCTAAAAGTACTTACTATTATTACTTAAACAAAAAAATTAAGTGACTAAGATAAAATACTGCAGTGATCTAAATATGAGTATGTTATTGTTATTATATTGTGTAATTATTCTTCAAACTTACAATATTTTAATGCATTTTAAATTGTAATAATATTCAATATTATTAAATTTTAATATGTTAGGTAGGCATTTCAAATCTCTCCACACCCAACTAAGGTTAGGGTTCTAGACATTTTATTTTATTTTATAGGTTTTGTAAAGTTTAGTTTTATAGTTAAACAAATATTTTAGTCCTATTTTCTTCTTAACAAACTAGATTATTATTGAGATTTCAATTTTATTTACCCAAGACATTTCAACAATCTTTAAAAATTATTTTTTCAATTATTGGAATGCAATTTGTCTATACAACCAATACCTAACCAACAAAAAAATTACAACTAAACAAATACTATATACAACCAATAGCTAATCAACAAAAAAAATTACAACTAAACAAATACTATAATAACAACACTACAAGGCAGGTACTGGCCACTACCCAAGGTTACAAAAGATTTATATAAAAACACTTTCATGATTTCCTTGGTCATCTTCTCAGTTCTCTAATCTACTACTTATTCTATCTGTTTCACTTCTTATTCAGATCAAAACACCTATGATCTTGCTTCATATCTTCACATATTTGTTGTTATTGCTGCCATGTAACAAATCATTATCCTTCATTTATATCCTCTACAAGCCTTCAAATCATTATCATGTCAGCTTACTTGCAACGGCTAGTATGAAACGTGCAGACACGGATATGAAAGTTCTATTGCTCCGCTTGTGCATAGAACTTTGTGCCAATCAATATGAAGGTTGGATAGGTCCTATACTTCCTTGAATAATGTTCCTTTAAGCTACACAAGTCACAAAATTGCTTCAGAAGTCAAAGCCGATTAAACTTCACTGAGCACTGTGGGCTCTGCTCTATGAAAACAGGGAAAAATAGGTAACCTTGTGATAGCATATCTTTCCAGAATCAAACCCAAATAATCTGAATAAATAATCAGAATGTTCGTTGAAGCTAGTGATTATTTATTAATTGTATGATTATTTATTAATTGTATGACAAGAACAAATTTTTTTAAAAAGGGCTAAAAATACATTTTTCTTATTATTACGCTAGCTTAACTAAGGAGAGCTCTATCTCTACGGAATCGACGTAACCAAAACCTGGCAATCTTTTTGCAATAATACAAATGAGAAAAGTTTCGAACAACATTTTTTATCAAAACACCATAAAATCCATTTGCAACTCTTGTTTGTCATTCTTATTTTTTACAACCTGTAATTGTGGTCGAATTTCAGCGAATTATCAACTGTAAAAGTTATTCCGGTTTACTTTATGGCTGAGAAGATGGAGAGAATAAATTTCAGCGTTGACATACCTAAGACGGAATTCATTTTAGATTACAGATTCAACAACAATGCTTTATTGAAAGAAGCATTTGAATCCTATCACCGACTAGAATTCCTTGGAGATGCAGTATTAGAGTTTGTGATGGCCATATACGTATACAATGCTTTTCCAACATTAGATAAAGGAAAATTTGTTCGCTTAGTTAAAACAAATGTGCGAAATGATGTCCTTGGACAGATTGCTATAGAACATGAGTTTCACAACTTCCTATTAGATAAGGATACCAAAAATAGGGTAAGCTAGATACATTGGAATATTTTAAAACTCCTTATTTAATCGATATTGATTTTCATGATTGATATGTGTTTTTACAGGCTAATGAATACCTCGAAGCTATCACAGACAAATCTAAATCTGATTGCAATCTGAAGCCTCCAAAGGTTCTTGCAAATGTTATTGAAGCCATAGCCGGTGCTGTGTATGTGGATACTGAATTTTCATTTGATAGAGTTTGGAAAGTAAGGAAATATTCTATTTTTAAAAGAACAAATTTATAGACTTTTAATTGAAGTAGTAAATTTCATTCAAATGTTGGAAGTATAGTTATACACTAAAGGTACATCCAAAATCAGGTCACCCAACATCATCAACAATAAAAAGATACCGTTTCCATTGATACAGTAAAACATAAATATGTAAAATGCAATGAAAAACATAAATATGAAAAATGCAATAAAATACGTATTAGTTTTTAATATGTAATGTCCACTAGTGTATTGAACTCCTTACGAAAAATGCAATGAAATACATATTATTTTTGTACATTTAAAGTCCACTGTATTGAACTCCTTGTGTTTAATTGTGTATTAAAAACCTCCCGAATGTTTATAGGTGTTCCAGCCTTGGATGAGTGCATTGCTAACTCCAGAGAACAAATGCAATGAACATAGTACTGATGTGTCTAGTTCCATAAAAACCCCTTCTTCAAGCGAAACAGGAGTGATGAAAGAAACACAGAGTTCAAAAGAAAAACAAGTGTCCGCACAGTGCAAGTGTGATGAAGTGAAAATGTTTATTGCGAATTTAATCCCTAAATTCGCTAATCCTTCATATAAGTCTAATGTCTTGGATGAGATAGAACAAAAACTAAACTACAATTTCAAGAGTAGAAAATTTCTGAAAGATACATTTTGTCAGCGTTTGGAGATACTAACTCTCAACGTTTTTAAACGATGCAAGATATGCGATGAAGCCTTTGAATCAGAAGGTCTGAAATCTTATGAAAAAATGGAGTTCCTTGGGAATTTGTTCCTCAAGGTAGCAATAACAATATATTTATACAATAAGTATCCCCACGATCAACCAGGCATTTTGACCACGTTAAGATCTAACATTATGGACAATGCGAAGCTGGCAAGAGTCGCTGTAGTTAAATTAGAAGTTCATAAGCATCTTACGTTTGCAAATAAATTACTCGAAGATAAGGTAACTCTTTAAAATATTTGATCTAGGTTTGGAGAATGATTAATTCTTATTTTAAGGAAATCCACACTTGGTGTTATGTAGGTGAAAAAATTCATTAAAGACATCGAAGACAATTGTAACGATGTGAATCCACCCTCAGTTTTGGTTAATATAGTTGAATCAATAGCAGGCTCAATGTTTATTGATAGCAGTGCTGGGTTAATGGAGAACATCAGCTCTTGTGTGAACGAAGTTTGGGAGGTACAAAATGAACACAATTGCATCTTCTATTTTTTCATTGTAAAATTCATTTTCTTTGGTATCCACTTGAAGGGTTTTGATTTGTTTGGGCAACCTCAATGGGCTATTATTAACCTCTGCATAGTTTTTACTTTTAAACTAGATCAAATATTTAGTATTTTTAAGGTTAAAAATAGATTTTATTGAAGGCTATTCTTAAATATTAAATGATTTATTAAATAATTATTTGTCTTATAAATATAAAATGATTATTTACTAGATTCTAACATGAATGAAATGCAAAATTACTAGTAATTTTTGCCTATTAAAAAGGATCTTTCAACAAGTAAACAGTGTTGCATTAAGTACAAAATATCAACTATTAAACACTACAGTCTTTCCACCTTTCATCTTTTATTGTACTAATTTCTTTTTTTTTTTATTCCAAATCTTAAGATTTCATGTTGACACAATCTTTACTTTTATTTCTCTGTAAATACTATATTGTTTGTAGAAGCTCAAGATTTTGTTAGAACCACTAGCCACTCCAGAGACATTGGAGAGGAATCCCATTTCTGAACTTCAGGAATTATGTCATAAAAAGCGTAGGCGTGTTGAGTACAGAGACCATAAAGTGACTGGAGAGGAAAAGATAGCTGTGGAAGTACTTATAGATGATGTGGTGGCTGGAAGGGCTGAAAATATAAAGAAAGAAGTGGCAAAGAAAAGTGCTGCAAGAAAAGTTCTCAAACATTTTAAAAGTGGAATGGAACCAAAATTAAGTGAATAACAAAATTTGTATGAAATACAGTAGGTTGAATGTTTCTC
The DNA here is from genome assembly GCA_027924645.1 of Cunninghamia lanceolata. Taxonomy (NCBI): domain Eukaryota; kingdom Viridiplantae; phylum Streptophyta; class Pinopsida; order Cupressales; family Cupressaceae; genus Cunninghamia; species Cunninghamia lanceolata. The sequence continues at coordinate 7,147,551 of BSBN01000055.1, read as the reverse complement.
TGTGGTTTTCTTTGCACTATGAATCACTGAACAAGCTTTTCTTCTGGTTTTCATGTCCATGGACATGGTTTCGTTACAAAACTTTTTGACCATATGTTCAATGCTATTTTTCGAGGGGAGCAAAGCTCAGCAACATTGGTCTAGCAAACCCACGTTGCCGAATTTATCATATTAAAATAATAATTATTTTGAAGAGTATATTTTCCAAATTTTTAATATAGATGTATTTTAGATATTTGGTCTAGTAATATTTAATAGTAATATTTAAGGTTACAAATGAATCTTGTATAAAAAATTAAGTTTGTGGTAGTTAGGATCAAGCTCACAAGGCTCAAATTGGGTCATAAAGTTTTTGAGATAAGTTCAAACATTGAAACATTTGTTTCATCTAGACAATAAATTATTTCATAAAAGTGAAGTGATTCAAAACAATATCAACATTATTTATTCACAAATGATTCTAAAACTAAATTCTATCCACTTATTTAATCCTTTAAATGCCCTATGATTTTACTCTAGGTTTTCGTCCTTCTATCTTATTAAGGTTTTAGATCTGAGTTCTCTCACACTCTTACACGACCTTCAATTTCACTATAGGGTTTCATCCTTATATCCTATCAAATATTATATCTAAGGGCAAGGCTATAAAGGGGCTAAGCCTTATCATGTCAATAGATTTTGTGACACCTTGATTTGAGCTTGATTTGAGCTATATTATGGAAAAAGATATAGTAATGTTCATTTACAATCTTTCACTACACTATGTATAGATTAAACATGTGAAATCATATCCAAATTATTTCCATAAAACTTTAAGGGATCATCCCCTCCTATTTTGATTATCTAATGACATAAATCTTGAAATAAGGGCTTGTAAATTATTTACTTAGATGTTCCCAAATGAATAATGAGCTTATAAACAATTATTGCATTTTCTTATAATCCTTATGTTGTAATCTCAAACATCAAACATCATATTGATGACGATGAAATTCTTTTCTTGAGGCACTTCTACCTACTCTTAAAAAAAAGTACACTTCATTAATTTTATACGTATTCATTTAAAGAATTGTGGAATGAAATTTATTGCGCCTAAAGAACCCGAGTATAGTTTATCATCTTCCACATCCTCTAACATTTCTAAGTTCTAAAACTCAAATATATTTTAAAAAGTCAATGATATTATATAGAAAAGAGATAATGTGCATCCAGCGAATAATAATTATGGAGCCAATACTTTTATTTGGATAAATGTCTTAAATTTAATTAAGAAAATATTTATAAAGATTTTACAAAATTTATATGATACTCTTATTAATATGCTCATTTCACTTTGGATACTTTGCATATTCACAAGGAACTTCCTATTGTTGATATACTATTTAGCTACGAATATCTCTGAAGTGAGAAAATTTGGGATTGTTCAAGATCATATTAACAAGTATGATCATAGAATACTAATGTATTGTCATAGGCTTATGCAATACGAATGTTGTGGAGTTAGAGTATTGTTTCGGGTGGTAATGTCTCATAGCTTACTATTGATACGGAAGAAACTACATGATGTATGGCTAAGAATTGGGTATTCTATTACGAATAAAGAGTCTTTAGAGTATGTATGGTAGTGTAGGTCTACATATAACATTATTGGAATGCATGCTATAAGGACATGTTGATGGGTGTTTTTGTACACAAACAACATAGATAAAATACCAAGTACTTATGCTTCTATGAACTCAACCTAGTACTCAATTAAATTTCTATTCTTCTTCTCATTTGATCCACACTATTCTCCTCTACTCTTTCTCATTACTAGTGGATAGGTAGTATTTAAAAATACCATGGTAGGTTGTCATATTTCAAAGTCATGAGAACCCTTCACCTATATAAACCCCTTAAAAGAAGACATTGTCACTTGCACAACGCACCCCATTTCCACTTAAAATCAAACTCAAACTCATTTGAGGGTAAAAGTCTTTTTTACATATTAATTTCTTGAATCATGGAGTACATATTAGATCATATATTTCTAAATAGGTAGAGTCAATCTTCAATATACAAGATATCTAATAGAGATAGACAAAAATACCCTACTACCTCATGTAAAAAATTTGCAACCACCAAACTTATCCACAAGAATTTGATCTCAATTAAATTTTTAAACAATTGCGCTTGCCACAAATACTTGATTTTGTTTACATGAGATTATCTCTAATTTTCATTCAACTCTTATATTCGACCATCAAATCTATTGAATCATAATCCACCAAGTTAGATTGACCATTTATATGTTTACACCAATTGTCATAGGCCTCCTTGAGATCCTCACTCATTGGAATATTGAAATACCAACTACCCATATCCAATAACTCCGCCCACTACTCATTTATCATGACACTCAAATTTGAAAGCACCATTGGTGTATTAAGATGTTCTCACCACCTTTATACTTTTTTCACACAACATTGAGAGGATATTTCTTGCACTAGATAACTATGTGAGGACCAACACCCATATCTATAACTTATTAATAAACCAACCACATGTAGACATTGATATATCAATATCACTAATGAGTTCTTTAGAATAATATAAAATAATTTGAGCCCATCACATGTATCACAACCTACGATTACACTACTACACCACAAGAACACTAAGAACACACATCTTTGGGTCCATAAGATCTCTAGTGCATATCTTTCTAGCCAATTGTAATAACCACATGATATCCCCCTATGACATGTAGTAGTAGTCAATCAAAATGATCCAAGGGTCCTCAAGGCCCATCCTCTTTCAAACATAAAATGAGGCTAGGGAACTAGAGAGTTGTACATCCCAAATGAGACGAATGGTTATTGTAACCCTACACTAACATATCACAAACCTTTTACCAAGATCTTCACTGGGCATCAGATCATCCACATCATTTTAAGATCATATGACACATTACTCTAGAATGACATCACCTCCATACACAAGGGCTCATGGGACTACCACACTACTCCACACTAGAACATAGTGAATGCAAATACTCGTGGACACCAAAAGTAAAGAAGGGGCTTGTTGACTTGTGAAAATACACATGTTAAAATTAAGAGTCAGAGAAACCAAATCCTCTCTTGAAAGAAGACTAAGAAGCATCCCAAAGGTCTCAAGTCAATACATCTTGGTATTTCTATAAGGAAGCTATGTTAATGGAAAACAATCCTACACTAATCTTGAGAGGAGGTATTGAAGGTACAAGACAACTGAGGAGGGGGGGGGGGTTAATTAGTTGTATCAAAAAATTTAACTTCTCTTTAATAAAATCACATTCACATTCACTTTCTTTAACCCCTTAATCTATTGTGAAGATTAAACATGAAATGCAGAATTAAAACCTAAACACATTAACACCATACACACATGAACACATAAATTTTATGTGGAAAACCCTAAAAGGGAAAAACCATGATGAGTGTTAGCTCACAATATAATGTAGTAAAAATATGAAATAACAAAACAGGCTCAGTGTCCAAAACAATGCTCACTACAAAAAGGCTCACTGCCAAGTGGTGGCTCACTGCTGAGGGGTGGCTCACTTCCAAGATGGGTGGCTCACTGGGCCATGAAATGATATGATAGCATCTACCACATGCTTGAGTTGAATTCTAATGAAGTGCAATACACATCACCTTCCCTGCCTCACACAACACAATAACTTTCATCCTTGCATCTTCACACACACGTACTTTACACATGGATTCATAACATTTATTTATATGAGTCATCAACCTTGGAACATACATCAAGGTTGGCAATACAATCTACAACTTGTGGAACAGTCTCCAAGGTCAGCAAACATACATAATTTGAATTAGGTTTGAACCTAAATATCCCACAAGGAATGAAGGTGAGCCACTTTAAACTTTAGCTTAGACCTAAATCTGTCCATGCATGCTACACAACACTTACATGATCATCAAAATATCTCCTTAATCACCGCAATCATCCAAGGTTGGCCAACCAACACAAACACTTAAACTTCTTGATCACACACTTTCATGATCACCTCCATAACTTGAAAACCTTATACAATACTTTAACACACTCTCAAAACATCCACGAACAACATAAATTCACTAGAGAACTAACAAATTTAGGTACAACAAATCTTACTTGAAGACAATTCACAAACTACTCACAAACAATACTGTCAAGCTTTGCTACTTAATAAAATAGCTTTTTGGAGCACCAAATCACAAATGCTTTGAATACAAGATAGATTTGTACCTTATAAATACTCATCTAGAATCGCAAGACCTAAAACCAAACTATGGAGAAATGTGGACGAAAATACTTTCTCCCAATCATACTGTAAACACTGTTAGACATAGTCTTCAAATTGGTGACCATAACTTTCATAGTAGAGCATTTCGGAGCACCAAACTGTGGATTTAACATCTACAACTGGTTCTCTAAAACATATCCAAATTCCATTTTCTAGTCTTCAGTACAGAATAAATGTAGAGCAAAAATTCAGATAGTATCCTATAAGCAAGAATACATCCTCACAACTTTGTCTTCAGTATGAACCAAAATTGTTCAAAAGAACTTGGAAACTCAATATCAAGAACATATTCTTATCATCTTTAGCACTTATACAACACAATACAAAGAAACTAACTCATCAAAATCAACTAACAAAGCAAGAGCACAGTTGACACTAATGACAACACAAACATGTTGACATCAATGACAACACCGATTAGCACTTACTTGCAACAGGAGGGTTATGCAAAACTTTTTAAATCTTTTCAATAGTTAAAAAAATTAGAAAAAATAAAATAGAAATAGAAATCATACCATAACACAAGGATTTACATGGAGAAAATCCTTTCAAAAGAAAACCCCACACTTATAAAGTAGCTCAATATATTATTCAGAAATCTTAATAAGATTATAATATACTTGCAAAGAAATTTTTTTAGTAGTATCACCAACTAGACATCTGGAGGTAACTTAACAACATCTATAAGACTCTCATACACAACCTCCATCTTAAGCACCTAATATATAGGATATACAATACATGCAACTATCAAGTGGTAATTAGAAAACCATGAGCTAAAACCACCCAATAGTGGCACCCAAATCTTAGGGTTCCATTATCTCCAATCACAATTGTCTTATGATGTGTCATAATGTGCATCATAAGTTGGTCAACACATGAAACTCCCCCTTACAATTTTTTTTTGTGTCTAACATATTTTTATATTTTCCAATACGGGAGGTGCAACTTCCAAAGGCCATAACTTTTAATTTGGGAGGCTAATTCAACCCTTTTTTAAAATTTGTATAGCTCAAAGAGAACTACACATTGGGCATCCTATAACTAGAGTTGAAAAATATAAATTTTTATTTTTCCCAAATGTCAACTCTATAGCTTTAAAATTGATTTTATTCAATTTTATAACTAAAAAATGACACTTTTTGTAATTGAAATGTTGAGACGCTTTTCTCAATATTCACCCACTTGTCAAACACCTTGCAAGAGAAAAGAAGGGAGTATCAACACCAATATCTAATTTATATGGGCCAAAATGCCTAGACTCTAAACACCATCTAAACTTTTGTGTGAACATAGGCTTAGTTAACGAATCTACAAAATTCATCAAGGTCTCTACCTTAACTAGTTTCACCTTTCTATCCTCGACCATATATCTATTATAATGATATCTTACGTCAATGTGCTTGGTTCTGGCATAAAATGTCAAGTTCATAGCTAGGTATATCACACTCTAAATATCACAATATATGATTATTGCACCATGTTTTATCACAATATCTGAACACAATCTCTTAAGCTAAATGGCTTTTTACAAGCATGGGTAGCAACCATATACGCAACCTTAGTATTGGAAAAAGAAAACCACAGCCTATTGCTTACTCATATAACTAATTACTCCACCAAATAAATTAAATCTATAAGCATTGGTGGATATTCTACTATCAACATCACTTCCCTAGTGTAAATCCACATAACCTTGAATATCAAGGGAATGCCTATCTCCTATCAACATACCATTATAACATAAGGAATACTTTGAGATATCCCACAAATATTTGAAGAATCTCTTAAATATATCCCAATGTACTCTACTAGGATTAGACATATATTTGGAAAAAAACTCATTGCTTGGGAAATGTCTAATCTAGTACAAACCATATCATACATCAAACTTCCAGCTGGTAAGGTACAATGCTCATATCTTCCATCTCTGATGGGGATGTTGGATATTATGGACTAGGTAACTTCGTATAACTATAAAAAGAACACACAATGGTTTAATATGTTAAACCTCTGCGAAATTGAATTGATATAGAACTACATGACAAAATGTTTTGGAAACAAAATTTTAGATCTTATTGATTCTAATGTATTAAGTATTATAAATGTTCCTTCCATTGGAAAATCTATATATAATGTTTCATTTATTGATGATTATAGGAAAAGGACATGGGTATATTATTGAAAGAATAAATTTGATGTTTTTAGTTGATTTAAAGAATTTAAAGCAATGGTTAAGTTGCACAAAAAGTTATAAATGCAGAGAGAATGCAAAGAGAATGAGTTCACACTTATCTAGTTATAAATCTATTGATTATAAACCAATCAATAGACAAATTAGTTTTCTTGTCAGGAAAATTTGATTTAAATTTATACTTTTCCTATGTCAACATGATAATTTTTTAACAAAAAATTATAGAAAAATAATTTATCTGTATTGTGATTGGCTGAAAAAGATGACCTCTTCTTTGCCCATTGTCAGAGAGTGCAACAAAAAGCTGTAAATGCAGAGATAATTTTGGTTTGAGGGGAGGATGTTGTAAGTAAACAAATTATGAACACAAATTTTGTCTCCCACTAGCTAAGTCATGCCTAAATGGATGGCGATAATTATGAGAGGGAAGAATCATCAATTTTTATGAATTTAATTTTTTGTTTCATTAGCTAAACTAAAAAATTACTTTTGCCAAACGGACAAAGTTATAATATTAATAATACTATTAAAAATATAGGATTCTACACATTTTATTTTACGAAATTAGATTATTTTATGGATTTCAATTTTATTTACTCAAGAGTTAAAAATCTAGTATTTCAAGTTTATTTACTAAAAAGTTAAAAATCTACAGTATCATGAAAAATATTTTGCCATGTTATTACATTTTTTATTTTAACACATTTTAAATTATCATAGTATTAATATTATTAGATTTTAATATCTTAAATAGACATTTCAAATCTCTATACACTCAAGTAGGGTCAGGGCTCTCCACATAATATAAATATGCAATAGTTAAAAGAAATATTTGTGTTGAACATGATGATATTTTAGTAGAGATATATGAAAAATAGTAGAATCACCAGGGGCTGCACAAGGGTTCTCTGATCCTCTAATGTGCTTCTCTCTGGGATTCTTTTTTGTTCTTTAAAATCTCTTAGACAATCTTGATTCCATCGTAATCTTTCTCTGCTCTGAATGTTTTCATTGACAGTTCTCCATTGTGGCTTGCAGGGTATTATTTGCTATAATATAGTCATATATGTTTTTGTCCAGTGTATTTATTAAAAAACTTGTCTTGCTATTTCTCCCGCCTTGTGTCTGCGTCATCTGGGTGTCACCCAGGCATTGCTTGGGGAGGGTGTCGGAAGAGGTATAGTGGGAGATGTTAGTCTCTCTTAATTGCATTAAATGGAAGGAAATGAAAATAGTGTACCTCCCACAAGTGGAGATGAACAAAAATCGTTCAAGGATGTGGTAGGTATGGATGAGGCACAAGAGGCACCGAAAGGAGTAGATTTTTCTGTGGATGAAAATGTAGGAGCATAGTGCAAACGTTGAGGAAAGGATAGAAGGATGGAAAAGATGACCTCACATAGATTCTTTGATAGCTGGCCTACGTCTATGTGGTGCAAGAAAATGGCGCTCCACTACTCTTTCTGGGGATACAACCTAGCATCGAGAAACCCTACTGGAATATTGGGCCAGCATTGTTTAAAGCGTTCTCATGGAAGCATGATATCTCCCATAAGGAGATTCAAATCTATTCCATTCCCAGATGGATACTAGTTAAAAATGTTCCGATACAGTTCTGCAATTTTCTCCCACAAATGATTGCCCCGATTGGAAAAATCTTAAAAATTGATGATACCTGCTCCTCTCCCACACCTGGATGTGAGGTTGTTGGTTTCCTTTGACACTGGTACTTAAATCCATGAAATACTTGAGATAAACTGGGGTGGCAAAGAATATCTTTGTGACCTAATTAGCCTGGGTAGTCTCAATTATTGCTTTCACTGCAAACAAGATGGTCACTAGAAGAGAGATTGCCCCTCTTTAAATAGTAATGCAAAATATTAAATGTTATAGTTGGAATGTCAGGGGTTTTGAGTCCCCCGATAGAAAATATGCAGTCAGGAGTTTCTGTAATAAAAATAAAGACATGGATGTCCTCTTTTCGCAAGAAATTCAAGCTGTCAGTTTTACCTTAGATAATACTCTGATGTTCATTTGGAAAGATGCTACCAACTTCTCAACCAGACATGAGAAAGGAAAAGGAGGGAATGCAATAATTTTAAGTCCAAGATTAACTAAAGCCCTCAAAGGCTCTGGAATTTCCCCTTGTAATAGATGTTTGTGGGTTACCTTGAATTTTGGGGAGTTTAAAATAGGTTTATGTTCTGTCTATGCCCCAAATGAGTATATGAACAGAATTAAGTTATGGAAATGGATGTTATCTTCCCTCCCCAAGATCCCCTAGATTTTTTTTTTTTTTTGGGGGGCGGGGGTGGGGAATTTAATATGGTGGAAAATCTTGATGCTAAGAAGGGAGGTAAACCTTTGATGTGGAAGGGAAATGAAGAGTTTTTTTGGCAAAAGGCTTTTAACCTATTTGACCCTCTTGAAGGGGAGAAAAAAGTAAGCAAATGTGTTTGGCATACCTGGTCCAATTGCCAAGAAGGCTATAAGAGGATCTACTCCAGGTTAGACAAGTTTTATTTCCACAAAGATGTATTCCTAGCTCCCTAAAGGAAAGAATCCAATAAGGTCCAGGGCCTTCCCAATCCCCTTTCTAACCACGATCCAATCAAATTTATAATCTCAATTAAGAACCAGAGAAGACCCTCCAAGAGAAAGATGAATTGCTCACCTTTGAAGTTAAACTGTGAACTGTTGAGGGATGGAGATTGCAGAGGGAGCATTCTTGTGATTCGAGATATATGTAAAGCAAGGTTTGGGGCCCAATCTACCTTTTTCTATTGGGAAAGACTAATTGACTCATGCAAATCTATTTTGTAGATTGTGGGAAAAAACATGCTTTAGACAATAAAAAGGAAGGATTAGTCCTCCAAAAAAAAATTCTATCAGTTGAACAAAGTTTGCAAGAGAACCCTAATGACTACGTCTTGTATGAGAAAATGAATGAGATAAAACATAATTTGAGAAAGGTTCAAATAAGGAAAGTTCAAAGTGCTAAAGTAAGGGGTAAATTGAACTGGTTATAGGATGGAGATAAAGGAACCAAGTATTTCTTCAATATCTTAAAATCTAAGAACTTAAAAGAAAATATCCAAGTAATTGTGGAAAATGGGGTTTCTCTTTACTCTCAAGCTGATATTGTGGAAGCCTTTAGGAAATTCTATGAAAAATTGTTTAAGTCTGAGGTTGATACAAACAGGTGCCTAGAGGCACAAGAACTTTGTTGTAAGATCTGTGAGCCAAAGATTAATGCAGACATGAAAAAATTGGAAGCAAAGATCTCAAAAGAAGAAATTAAGAAGGCCATCTCTTCGGTGAGTAATGGCAAATCTCCAGGGCCTGATGGGCTCCCTGTTGAGTTTTACAAGGCCAATTTAGAGTGGATAGTGGATGACTTGTTTGATCTTTTTGATGAAGCTATTGAAAAAGGCACTTTAGGGGCAAATATAAAAAAAGGAATTATAAAACTATTACCAAAGGAAGTAGACAAATTAGACATGAAGAACTAGAGGCCAATCACTCTTCTGAATGTCTCATACAAGATAATTACTAAGATACTAGCCCTCAGGTTAAGAGACATTTTTCCTGAGATCATTAGCCATACCCAGACAGGTTTCATAAAGGGTAGATTTATCCTTGAAAATTTAATAACAAGTTGGGAGGGTCTGCACTGGGCCAATCAGACTAATCAACAAGCACGCATCCTCCTATTAGATTTCGAGAAAGCCTACGTTAGAATTGAATGGTCCTTCTTGTTCAAAATGCTCAGAGCTATGGGTTTTCCTCACTTTTTCTGCAAAATGGTTGAAATGTTATTTGCGGATACCTCTGCACAAGTGGAAGTAAATGGTGAGTTGTCTCCTCCATTCAAGATGGAGAGGTCCATAAGATAGGTCTGTCCTCTCGCACCATCTCTCTTTGTCATTGCTTCAGATGCCCTTTATTATATTCTAAGAATTGAACTTATAGGAAGAAAAATGGAAGTTATAATGTTGCCTAACTAGGATTGATTATTGAATGTTCAATTTGTGGATGATACAACTCTCTTCCAAAATGTTAATGAGCAAGAGTTCAGAACAATGGGAAAAAGACTAGACCTTTTCTGCCTGGCTTCAGGAGCAAAAATCTCTGCTTCTAAATCAATTCTTTAAAATGGGATGAAAATAGACCCAATTGGCTCTTATTAGATAAATGGCAATGGGTTGGGCCTACTAAACAAGTTAGATTTTTAGGCATCCCTTTCACAATCAGTCCTAATTTGAAGCAAATGTGGATCTGGCTATTTTCTAAATTAGAGAAAAAATTAAAAAATTGGAATAAGATGTATCTTTCACTGGCAGGTAGAACACAAGTATGCTAAAAAAATTTTGCTGCATATTCTATGTTCTACTCTTCCATGTGGCTATTTGCAACTTATCAGTTTAAGACAATTCATAAACTAATAAGAGGTTTCCTCTGGTCTGATGGAAAAGGGATGTCTAAAAAGCATCTTGTATGCTGGGATTGGTATTGTGTCTCTAAGGGATTGGGGGTTTGGGACTAAAGAACCTGATATTTCAGGGCCTTGACCTCATAGCTAAGTGGATAATTAATTTCTTTGTCTGGTAATGAGCCATGGGAAGTCTTGGTGAGGAATAACATTGATAATTCTATGCAAGCTAGGAAGAAAGGTTGGTGCTCTGTTAACTTCTATGATGCCTTGTTGGGAGGGTTTCAAGTCAAGCCAAGGGGTTCTGTGGTCTTTAGTAGTATCTGGAAGGCATGGGAAGAGGTCAGAGAGCTTATTGTGGACAAAGATGCTTTTTCTTGGAACAAAAGAGTTATCTAAGGTCAAAGATCCATTTGGTGGAACACTATATACAAAGGCAGGCCTCTAGCCCTCCTCCAAGGGTGCTTTGCTAGGAGATGTAATAATAGAGGCCTTTCTAATATTGAGGACCTATTTGAAAATGGTGCCCCCAAGAACTGGTTATCTATTAAGGAGCAGTACAAGTTGGAAGATAGTTTATACATGACCTTTTCTACTTTAACAAAAGCCTTGATATGCAATGTTAGTTCAGATGTTACTAATGTGGGGGAAGAGTGGGTTATAGAGTTGAAATGGAAGGATGGTGCTGCTATCTCTGCTATCACTCCAAAAATGATTTATAAGATGCTTGCTGATTCTGATGCTATCCTCCTCCACATTAGCAATGCTTGGGCTGACACCTCAGACATTAAAGAAATTCCTAAAATGCTTAAACTACTTTGGTCTAAGACACTGGAACCCAAAAAAGTAGCCTTTAAATGGTTATTACTGTTAAATAAGTTATCTTTAGGCCCAGATAATGTGGTTTTCCTAATGTGCAATGTTATTGAGTCTGTCTCCCATATATTTTTTGACTCTGTTTATGTTAAATTTGTGTGGTCTATTTTTAAGGTGAACATTGAACTATGGAATACCAATGTAGTTGAAATTAGGCATGAGATTCTATATAGGTTTGTTAGAGGTCTAAATTCAAACGCTAATTATTTTTGATTTATATTGTCTAATGAAATTTTATGGTTCCTATGGAAGAAAAGAAATGACGAGAGGTTTCAGGGCAAGGAGAGGGATCTCACTGAGAGTCCTTAGAATCTCATACATGGACCATATGCTATAAAGAAGATATCAGTGTTACAGACTTTGGATCAAGAACTTAGAGAAGATTCAATAAGAGATTCTTCAAGCATTACTCGAGTTTTCAGGAAGTATACAGTAGGATGAAACAAAAGGCAAAGGAAGAGAGCCTTCTTTACAAACACTAGGAAAAGTCAAGACAGAATTACAGTTTAGATACAGAATAGGTAAAGCTTTCCCTAAGAATTGGTTCCTTTCTAGGAATTGATGAACATAATAGTAGCAATAATAGAGATCATATTTGGGATAAGGAACCAGAACGGTTTGATGATCCAAGAATTAGGAATGTTTCTTCAGAAGAATCAAAACAGGGGACAGAATTGGATGACAACCAAGGGATGTTCTATCTTTACCAGGAAGCTGCAGATGAGCTGGACTCATGGCATAAGAGAGAGGTGACTGAAGAACAGGTGATAGCTGAGGAGAATGCAAAGGTACAAGAATCAAAACATGAGCAAAAGCATAGTGAAGGCAATGCTAGTATTCAGGGCCCTGCGAGTTCTGTTGTAGGAAATTAATTGTTGATTGCCAAATCATTCTTAGTAAGCAGACTAAGGGATTCAAATGAAGTGTTTTGTCCTTAATATATGTTCCAGTTTTAAGATGTATAAAACTTTTAGTATGTATTAGGAACTTTTAGTGTTTTTTGGACTGCCAAAGCAACAACTAAAATTTTGAGTGGTTTTCTTAACAACGTAGTTGTAACTTCTATTTACTTTGAATATATTGGTGCTAGATTTACAATCCAAAAAAATATATATATTTGTGTTATTTAATAGGCTTTGTAAAATTTAGTTTTATAGCTAAGTAAATATTTTAATACTATTTTATTTTTACCAAATTAAATTATTCTTGAGATTTCAATTTTATTAACCAGTTCACATAAATTCTTCCTTATAAATTTAGTTCTTGAAATATAATAGTCACAAATTTGAAATGATAAAGAATTCTTTACCTTTAGAAAAAATTTAATTAAAATCATGTTCTCTAAAGTACTTAGCTATTATTACTTAAACAAAAAACATTTTATTTTATGAAATTAGATCATTTTTGGGATTTCAATTTTATTTACTCAAGAGTTAAAAATCTGGGATTTCAATTTTATTTAGTCAAAAGTTAAAAATCTACACTTTCGCCATGTTATTACATTTGTTATTTTATTCTTCAAACTTACAATATTTTAACGTATTTTAATTTATAAAAGTATTAGTATTATTACATTTTATGGAAATATTTGTGTTATTTAATAGGTTTTGTAAAGTTTAGTTTTATAGTTAAAAGGAAATATTTTAGCCCTATTTTATTTTTACCAAATTATATTATTTTTTAGATTTCAATTTTATTTACCAAGACATTTCAACACTCTTCAAAAATAAATTTTTCAATTATTGGAATGCAATTTGTCTATACAACCAATACCTAATCAACAAAAAAAATTACAACACTACAAGGCAGATACTACCACTACTTAAGCACTTTTTTTATTGTTCAAACATACAATATTTTAATGTATTTTAAATTATCATAGTATGAATATTATTACATTATAATATCTTAGGCACATATTTCAAATCTCCACATAATACAAATATGCAAGCTTTGTAAAGTTTAGTTTTATAGTTAAGGAAATATTTGTGTTATTTAATAGGCTTTGTAAAGTTTAGTTTTATACCTAAGTAAATATTTTAGTGTTATTTTATTTTTACGAAATTAAATTATTTTTGAGATTTCAATTTTTAATTTTATTTATGCAAGACATTTCAAAACGAGTTTACATAAATTTTTCCTTATAAATTAGGGAGACATTTCAAATCTCCACATAATACAAATATGTAAGCTTTGTAAAGTTTAGTTTTATAGTTAAGGAAATATTTGTATCATTTAATAGGCTTTGTAAAGTTTAGTTTTATACCTAAATAAATATTTTAGTGCTATTTTATTTTTAGGAAATTAAATTAGTTTTGAGATTTCAATTTTCAATTTTATTTATGCAAGACATTTCAAAACAAGTTCACATGAATTTTTCCTTATAAATCTAGTTCAGGAAATATAATAGTTACAAATTTGAAATGATAAACAATTCTTTATCTTTAGAAAAAAATATTATTAAACCACAATATTAGATTAATTAAAATAATTAAAATCTTGTTCTCTAAAAGTACTTACTATTATTACTTAAACAAAAAAATTAAGTGACTAAGATAAAATACTGCAGTGATCTAAATATGAGTATGTTATTGTTATTATATTGTGTAATTATTCTTCAAACTTACAATATTTTAATGCATTTTAAATTGTAATAATATTCAATATTATTAAATTTTAATATGTTAGGTAGGCATTTCAAATCTCTCCACACCCAACTAAGGTTAGGGTTCTAGACATTTTATTTTATTTTATAGGTTTTGTAAAGTTTAGTTTTATAGTTAAACAAATATTTTAGTCCTATTTTCTTCTTAACAAACTAGATTATTATTGAGATTTCAATTTTATTTACCCAAGACATTTCAACAATCTTTAAAAATTATTTTTTCAATTATTGGAATGCAATTTGTCTATACAACCAATACCTAACCAACAAAAAAATTACAACTAAACAAATACTATATACAACCAATAGCTAATCAACAAAAAAAATTACAACTAAACAAATACTATAATAACAACACTACAAGGCAGGTACTGGCCACTACCCAAGGTTACAAAAGATTTATATAAAAACACTTTCATGATTTCCTTGGTCATCTTCTCAGTTCTCTAATCTACTACTTATTCTATCTGTTTCACTTCTTATTCGGATCAAAACACCTATGATCTTGCTTCATATCTTCACATATTTGTTGTTATTGCTGCCGTGTAACAAATCATTATCCTTCATTTATATCCTCTACAAGCCTTCAAATCATTATCATGTCAGCTTACTTGCAACGGCTAGTATGAAACGTGCAGACACGGATATGAAAGTTCTATTGCTCCGCTTGTGCATAGAACTTTGTGCCAATCAATATGAAGGTTGGATAGGTCCTATACTTCCTTGAATAATGTTCCTTTAAGCTACACAAGTCACAAAATTGCTTCAGAAGTCAAAGCCGATTAAACTTCACTGAGCACTGTGGGCTCTGCTCTATGAAAACAGGGAAAAATAGGTAACCTTGTGATAGCATATCTTTCCAGAATCAAACCCAAATAATCTGAATAAATAATCAGAATGTTCGTTGAAGCTAGTGATTATTTATTAATTGTATGATTATTTATTAATTGTATGACAAGAACAAATTTTTTTAAAAAGGGCTAAAAATACATTTTTCTTATTATTACGCTAGCTTAACTAAAGAGAGCTCTATCTCTACGGAATCGACGTAACCAAAACCTGGCAATCTTTTTGCAATAATACAAATGAGAAAAGTCTCGAACAACATTTTTTATCAAAACACCATAAAATCCATTTGCAACTCTTGTTTGTCATTCTTATTTTTTACAACCTGTAATTGTGGTCGAATTTCAGCGAATTATCAACTGTAAAAGTTATTCCGGTTTACTTTATGGCTGAGAAGATGGAGAGAATAAATTTCAGCGTTGACATACCTAAGACGGAATTCATTTTAGATTACAGATTCAACAACAATGCTTTATTGAAAGAAGCATTTGAATCCTATCACCGACTAGAATTCCTTGGAGATGCAGTATTAGAGTTTGTGATGGCCATATACGTATACAATGCTTTTCCAACATTAGATAAAAGAAAATTTGTTCGCTTAGTTAAAACAAATGTGCGAAATGATGTCCTTGGACAGATTGCTATAGAACATGAGTTTCACAACTTCCTATTAGATAAGGATACCAAAAATAGGGTAAGCTAGATACATTGGAATATTTTAAAACTCCTTATTTAATCGATATTGATTTTCATGATTGATATGTGTTTTTACAGGCTAATGAATACCTCGAAGCTATCACAGACAAATCTAAATCTGATTGCAATCTGAAGCCTCCAAAGGTTCTTGCAAATGTTATTGAAGCCATAGCCGGTGCTGTGTATGTGGATACTGAATTTTCATTTGATAGAGTTTGGAAAGTAAGGAAATATTCTATTTTTAAAAGAACAAATTTATAGACTTTTAATTGAAGTAGTAAATTTCATTCAAATGTTGGAAGTATAGTTATACACTAAAGGTACATCCAAAATCAGGTCACCCAACATCATCAACAATAAAAAGATACCGTTTCCATTGATACAGTAAAACATAAATATGTAAAATGCAATGAAAAACATAAATATGAAAAATGCAATAAAATACGTATTAGTTTTTAATATGTAATGTCCACTAGTGTATTGAACTCCTTACGAAAAATGCAATGAAATACATATTATTTTTGTACATTTAAAGTCCACTGTATTGAACTCCTTGTGTTTAATTGTGTATTAAAAACCTCCCGAATGTTTATAGGTGTTCCAGCCTTGGATGAGTGCATTGCTAACTCCAGAGAACAAATGCAATGAACATAGTACTGATGTGTCTAGTTCCATAAAAACCCCTTCTTCAAGCGAAACAGGAGTGATGAAAGAAACACAGAGTTCAAAAGAAAAACAAGTGTCCGCACAGTGCAAGTGTGATGAAGTGAAAATGTTTATTGCGAATTTAATCCCTAAATTCGCTAATCCTTCATATAAGTCTAATGTCTTGGATGAGATAGAACAAAAACTAAACTACAATTTCAAGAGTAGAAAATTTCTGAAAGATACATTTTGTCAGCGTTTGGAGATACTAACTCTCAACGTTTTTAAACGATGCAAGATATGCGATGAAGCCTTTGAATCAGAAGGTCTGAAATCTTATGAAAAAATGGAGTTCCTTGGGAATTTGTTCCTCAAGGTAGCAATAACAATATATTTATACAATAAGTATCCCCACGATCAACCAGGCATTTTGACCACGTTAAGATCTAACATTATGGACAATGCGAAGCTGGCAAGAGTCGCTGTAGTTAAATTAGAAGTTCATAAGCATCTTACGTTTGCAAATAAATTACTCGAAGATAAGGTAACTCTTTAAAATATTTGATCTAGGTTTGGAGAATGATTAATTCTTATTTTAAGGAAATCCACACTTGGTGTTATGTAGGTGAAAAAATTCATTAAAGACATCGAACACAATTGTAACGATGTGAATCCACCCTCAGTTTTGGTTAATATAGTTGAATCAATAGCAGGCTCAATGTTTATTGATAGCAGTGCTGGGTTAATGGAGAACATCAGCTCTTGTGTGAACGAAGTTTGGGAGGTACAAAATGAACACAATTGCATCTTCTATTTTTTCATTGTAAAATTCATTTTCTTTGGTATCCACTTGAAGGGTTTTGATTTGTTTGGGCAACCTCAATGGGCTATTATTAACCTCTGCATAGTTTTTACTTTTAAACTAGATCAAATATTTAGTATTTTTAAGGTTAAAAATAGATTTTATTGAAGGTTATTCTTAAATATTAAATGATTTATTAAATAATTATTTGTCTTATAAATATAAAATGATTATTTACTAGATTCTAACATGAATGAAATGCAAAATTACTAGTAATTTTTGCCTATTAAAAAGGATCTTTCAACAAGTAAACAGTGTTGCATTAAGTACAAAATATCAACTATTAAACACTACAGTCTTTCCACCTTTCATCTTTTATTGTACTAATTTCTTTTTTTTTTTATTCCAAATCTTAAGATTTCATGTTGACACAATCTTTACTTTTATTTCCCTGTAAATACTATATTGTTTGTAGAAGCTCAAGATTTTGTTAGAACCACTAGCCACTCCAGAGACATTGGAGAGGAATCCCATTTCTGAACTTCAGGAATTATGTCATAAAAAGCGTAGGCGTGTTGAGTACAGAGACCATAAAGTGACTGGAGAGGAAAAGATAGCTGTGGAAGTACTTATAGATGATGTGGTGGCTGGAAGGGCTGAAAATATAAAGAAAGAAGTGGCAAAGAAAAGTGCTGCAAGAAAAGTTCTCAAACATTTTAAAAGTGGAATGGAACCAAAATTAAGTGAATAACAAAATTTGTATGAAATACAGTAGGTTGAATGTTTCTCTGTGGTTTTCTTTGCACTATGAATCACTGAACAAGCTTTTCTTCTGGTTTTCATGTCCATGGACATGGTTTCGTTACAAAACTTTTTGACCATATGTTC
Organism: Cunninghamia lanceolata; assembly: GCA_027924645.1. Taxonomy (NCBI): domain Eukaryota; kingdom Viridiplantae; phylum Streptophyta; class Pinopsida; order Cupressales; family Cupressaceae; genus Cunninghamia; species Cunninghamia lanceolata. Next base: position 7,129,174 of record BSBN01000055.1, on the reverse strand, counting down.
AATGCTATTTTTCGAGGGGAGCAAAGCTCAGCAACATTGGTCTAGCAAACCCACGTTGCCGAATTTATCATATTAAAATAATAATTATTTTGAAGAGTATATTTTCCAAATTTTTAATATAGATGTATTTTAGATATTTGGTCTAGTAATATTTAATAGTAATATTTAAGGTTACAAATGAATCTTGTATAAAAAATTAAGTTTGTGGTAGTTAGGATCAAGCTCACAAGGCTCAAATTGGGTCATAAAGTTTTTGAGATAAGTTCAAACATTGAAACATTTGTTTCATCTAGACAATAAATTATTTCATAAAAGTGAAGTGATTCAAAACAATATCAACATTATTTATTCACAAATGATTCTAAAACTAAATTCTATCCACTTATTTAATCCTTTAAATGCCCTATGATTTTACTCTAGGTTTTCGTCCTTCTATCTTATTAAGGTTTTAGATCTGAGTTCTCTCACACTCTTACACGACCTTCAATTTCACTATAGGGTTTCATCCTTATATCCTATCAAATATTATATCTAAGGGCAAGGCTATAAAGGGGCTAAGCCTTATCATGTCAATAGATTTTGTGACACCTTGATTTGAGCTTGATTTGAGCTATATTATGGAAAAAGATATAGTAATGTTCATTTACAATCTTTCACTACACTATGTATAGATTAAACATGTGAAATCATATCCAAATTATTTCCATAAATCTTTAAGGGATCATCCCCTCCTATTTTGATTATCTAATGATATAAATCTTGAAATAAGGGCTTGTAAATTATTTACTTAGATGTTCCCAAATGAATAATGAGCTTATAAACAATTATTGCATTTTCTTATAATCCTTATGTTGTAATCTCAAACATCAAACATCATATTGATGACGATGAAATTCTTTTCTTGAGGCACTTCTACCTACTCTTAAAAAAAAGTACACTTGATTAATTTTATACGTATTCATTTAAAGAATTGTGGAATGAAATTTATTGCGCCTAAAGAACTCGAGTATAGTTTATCATCTTCCACATCCTCTAACATTTCTAAGTTCTAAAACTCAAATATATTTTAAAAAGTCAATGATATTATATAGAAAAGAGATAATGTGCATCCAGCGAATAATAATTATGGAGCCAATACTTTTATTTGGATAAATGTCTTAAATTTAATTAAGAAAATATTTATAAAGATTTTACAAAATTTATATGATACTCTTATTAATATGCTCATTTCACTTTGGATACTTTGCATATTCACAAGGAACTTCCTATTGTTGATATACTATTTAGCTACGAATATCTCTGAAGTGAGAAAATTTGGGATTGTTCAAGATCATATTAACAAGTATGATCATAGAATACTAATGTATTGTCATAGGCTTATGCAATACGAATGTTGTGGAGTTAGAGTATTGTTTCGGGTGGTAATGTCTCATAGCTTACTATTGATACGGAAGAAACTACATGATGTATGGCTAAGAATTGGGTATTCTATTACGAATAAAGAGTCTTTAGAGTATGTATGGTAGTGTAGGTCTACATATAACATTATTGGAATGCATGCTATAAGGACATGTTGATGGGTGTTTTTGTACACAAACAACATAGATAAAATACCAAGTACTTATGCTTCTATGAACTCAACCTAGTACTCAATTAAATTTCTATTCTTCTTCTCATTTGATCCACACTATTCTCCTCTACTCTTTCTCATTACTAGTGGATAGGTAGTATTTAAAAATACCATGGTAGGTTGTCATATTTCAAAGTCATGAGAACCCTTCACCTATATAAACCCCTTAAAAGAAGACATTGTCACTTGCACAACACACCCCATTTCCACTTAAAATCAAACTCAAACTCATTTGAGGGTAAAAGTCTTTTTTACATATTAATTTCTTGAATCATGGAGTACATATTAGATCATATATTTCTAAATAGGTAGAGTCAATCTTCAATATACAAGATATCTAATAGAGATAGACAAAAATACCCTACTACCTCATGTAAAAAATTTGCAACCACCAAACTTATCCACAAGAATTTGATCTCAATTAAATTTTTAAACAATTGCGCTTGCCACAAATACTTGATTTTGTTTACATGAGATTATCTCTAATTTTCATTCAACTCTTATATTCGACCATCAAATCTATTGAATCATAATCCACCAAGTTAGATTGACCATTTATATGTTTACACCAATTGTCATAGGCCTCCTTGAGATCCTCACTCATTGGAATATTGAAATGCCAACTACCCATATCCAATAACTCCGCCCACTACTCATTTATCATGACACTCAAATTTGAAAGCACCATTGGTGTATTAAGATGTTCTCACCACCTTTATACTTTTTTCACACAACATTGAGAGGATATTTCTTGCACTAGATAACTATGTGAGGACCAACACCCATATCTATAACTTATTAATAAACCAACCACATGTAGACATTGATATATCAATATCACTAATGAGTTCTTTAGAATAATATAAAATAATTTGAGCCCATCACATGTATCACAACCTACGATTACACTACTACACCACAAGAACACTAAGAACACACATCTTTGGGTCCATAAGATCTCTAGTGCATATCTTTCTAGCCAATTGTAATAACCACATGATATCCCCCTACGACATGTAGTAGTAGTCAATCAAAATGATCCAAGGGTCCTCAAGGCCCATCCTCTTTCAAACATAAAATGAGGCTAGGGAACTAGAGAGTTGTACATCCCAAATGAGACGAATGGTTATTGTAACCCTACACTAACATATCACAAACCTTTTACCAAGATCTTCACTGGGCATCAGATCATCCACATCATTTTAAGATCATATGACACATTACTCTAGAATGACATCACCTCCATACACAAGGGCTCATGGGACTACCACACTACTCCACACTAGAACATAGTGAATGCAAATACTCGTGGACACCAAAAGTAAAGAAGGGGCTTGTTGACTTGTGAAAATATACATGTTAAAATTAAGAGTCAGAGAAACCAAATCCTCTCTTGAAAGAAGACTAAGAAGCATCCCAAAGGTCTCAAGTCAATACATCTTGGTATTTCTATAAGGAAGCTATGTTAATGGAAAAAAATCCTACACTAATCTTGAGAGGAGGTATTGAAGGTACAAGACAACTGAGGAGGGGGGGGGGGTTAATTAGTTGTATCAAAAAATTTAACTTCTCTTTAATAAAATCACATTCACATTCACTTTCTTCAACCCCTTAATCTATTGTGAAGATTAAACATGAAATGCAGAATTAAAACCTAAACACATTAACACCATACACACATGAACACATAAATTTTATGTGGAAAACCCTAAAAGGGAAAAACCATGATGAGTGTTAGCTCACAATATAATGTAGTAAAAATATGAAATAACAAAACAGGCTCAGTGTCCAAAACAATGCTCACTACAAAAAGGCTCACTGCCAAGTGGTGGCTCACTGCTGAGGGGTGGCTCACTTCCAAGATGGGTGGCTCACTGGGCCATGAAATGATATGATAGCATCTACCACATGCTTGAGTTGAATTCTAATGAAGTGCAATACACATCACCTTCCCTGCCTCACAACACAATAACTTTCATCCTTGCATCTTCACACACACGTACTTTACACATGGATTCATAACATTTATTTATATGAGTCATCAACCTTGGAACATACATCAAGGTTGGCAATACAATCTACAACTTGTGGAACAGTCTCGAAGGTCAGCAAACATACATAATTTGAATTAGGTTTGAACCTAAATATCCCACAAGGAATGAAGGTGAGCCACTTTAAACTTTAGCTTAGACCTAAATCTGTCCATGCATGCTACGCAACACTTACATGATCATCAAAATATCTCCTTAATCACCGCAATCATCCAAGGTTGGCCAACCAACACAAACACTTAAACTTCTTGATCACACACTTTCATGATCACCTCCATAACTTGAAAACCTTATACAATACTTTAACACACTCTCAAAACATCCACGAACAACATAAATTCACTAGAGAACTAACAAATTTAGGTACAACAAATCTTACTTGAAGACAATTCACAAACTACTCACAAACAATACTGTCAAGCTTTGCTACTTAATAAAATAGCTTTTTGGAGCACCAAATCACAAATGCTTTGAATACAAGATAGATTTGTACCTTATAAATACTCATCTAGAATCACAAGACCTAAAACCAAACTATGGAGAAATGTGGACGAAAATACTTTCTCCCAATCATACTGTAAACACTGTTAGACATACTCTTCAAATTGGTGACCATAACTTTCATAGTAGAGCATTTCGGAGCACCAAACTGTGGATTTAACATCTACAACTGGTTCTCTAAAACATATCCAAATTCCATTTTCTAGTCTTCAGTACAGAATAAATGTAGAGCAAAAATTCAGATAGTATCCTATAAGCAAGAATACATCCTCACAACTTGGTCTTCAGTATGAACCAAAATTGTTCAAAAGAACTTGGAAACTCAATATCAAGAACATATTCTTATCATCTTTAGCACTTATATAACACAATACAAAGAAACTAACTCATCAAAATCAACTAACAAAGCAAGAGCACAGTTGACACTAATGACAACACAAACATGTTGACATCAATGACAACACCGATTAGCACTTACTTGCAACAGGAGGGTTATGCAAAACTTTTTAAATCTTTTCAATAGTTAAAAAAATTATAAAAAATAAAATAGAAATAGAAATCATACCATAACACAAGGATTTACATGGAGAAAATCCTTTCAAAAGAAAACCCCACACTTATAAAGTAGCTCAATATATTATTCAGAAATCTTAATAAGATTATAATATACTTGCAAAGAAATTTTTTTAGTAGTATCACCAACTAGACATCTGGAGGTAACTTAACAACATCTATAAGACTCTCATACACAACCTCCATCTTAAGCACCTAATATATAGGATATACAATACATGCAACTATCAAGTGGTAATTAGAAAACCATGAGCTAAAACCACCCAATAGTGGCACCCAAATCTTAGGGTTCCATTATCTCCAATCACAATTGTCTTATGATGTGTCATAATGTGCATCATAAGTTGGTCAACACATGAAACTCCCCCTTACAATTTTTTTTTGTGTCTAACATATTTTTATATTTTCCAATACGGGAGGTGCAACTTCCAAAGGCCATAACTTTTAATTTGGGAGGCTAATTCAACCCTTTTTTAAAATTTGTATAGCTCAAAGAGAACTACACATTGGGCATCCTATAACTAGAGTTGAAAAATATAAATTTTTATTTTTCCCAAATGTCAACTCTATAGCTTTAAAATTGATTTTATTCAATTTTATAACTGAAAAATGACACTTTTTGTAATTGCAATGTTGAGACGCTTTTCTCAATATTCACCCACTTGTCAAACACCTTGCAAGAGAAAAGAAGGGAGTATCAACACCAATATCTAATTTATATGGGCCAAAATGCCTAGACTCTAAACACCATCTAAACTTTTGTGTGAACATAGGCTTAGTTAACGAATCTACAAAATTCATCAAAGTCTCTACCTTAACTAGTTTCACCTTTCTATCCTCGACCATATATCTATTATAATGATATCTTACGTCAATGTGCTTGGTTCTGGCATAAAATGTCAAGTTCATAGCTAGGTATATCACACTCTAAATATCACAATATATGATTATTGCACCATGTTTTATCACAATATCTGAACACAATCTCTTAAGCTAAATGGCTTCTTTACAAGCATGGGTAGCAACCATATACGCAACCTTAGTATTGGAAAAAGAAAACCACAGCCTATTGCTTACTCATATAACTAATTACTCCACCAAATAAATTAAATCTATAAGCATTGGTGGATATTCTACTATCAACATCACTTCCCTAGTGTAAATCCACATAACCTTGAATATCAAGGGAATGCCTATCTCCTATCAACATACCATTATAACATAAGGAATACTTTGAGATATCCCACAAATATTTGAAGAATCTCTTAAATATATCCCAATGTACTCTACTAGGATTAGACATATATTTGGAAAAAAACTCATTGCTTGGGAAATGTCTAATCTAGTACAAACCATATCATACATCAAACTTCCAGCTGGTAAGGTACAATGCTCATATCTTCCATCTCTGATGGGGATGTTGGATATTATGGACTAGGTAACTTCGTATAACTATAAAAAGAACACACAATGGTTTAATATGTTAAACCTCTGCGAAATTGAATTGATATAGAACTACATGACAAAATGTTTTGGAAACAAAATTTTAGATCTTATTGATTCTAATGTAGTAAGTATTATAAATGTTCCTTCCATTGGAAAATCTATATATAATGTTTCATTTATTGATGATTATAGGAAAAGGACATGGGTATATTATTGAAAGAATAAATTTGATGTTTTTAGTTGATTTAAAGAATTTAAAGCAATGGTTAAGTTGCACAAAAAGTTATAAATGCAGAGAGAATGCAAAGAGAATGAGTTCACACTTATCTAGTTATAAATCTATTGATTATAAACCAATCAATAGACAGAATTAGTTTTCTTGTCAGGAAAATTTGATTTAAATTTATACTTTTCCTATGTCAACATGATAAATTTTTAACAAAAAATTATAGAAAAATAATTTATCTGTATTGTGATTGGCTGAAAAAGATGACCTCTTCTTTGCCCATTGTCAGAGAGTGCAACAAAAAGCTGTAAATGCAGAGATAATTTTGGTTTGAGGGGAGGATGTTGTAAGTAAACAAATTATGAACACAAATTTTGTCTCCCACTAGCTAAGTCATGCCTAAATGGATGGCGATAATTATGAGAGGGAAGAATCATCAATTTTTATGAATTTAATTTTTTGTTTCATTAGCTAAACTAAAAAATTACTTTTGCCAAACGGACAAAGTTATAATATTAATAATACTATTAAAAATATAGGATTCTACACATTTTATTTTACGAAATTAGATTATTTTATGGATTTCAATTTTATTTACTCAAGAGTTAAAAATCTAGTATTTCAAGTTTATTTACTAAAAAGTTAAAAATCTACAGTATCATGAAAAATATTTTGCCATGTTATTACATTTTTTATTTTAACACATTTTAAATTATCATAGTATTAATATTATTAGATTTTAATATCTTAAATAGACATTTCAAATCTCTATACACTCAAGTAGGGTCAGGGCTCTCCACATAATATAAATATGCAATAGTTAAAGAAATATTTGTGTTGAACATGATGATATTTTAGTAGAGATATATGAAAAATAGTAGAATCACCAGGGGCTGCACAAGGGTTCTCTGATCCTCTAATGTGCTTCTCTCTGGGATTCTTTTTTGTTCTTTAAAATCTCTTAGACAATCTTGATTCCATCGTAATCTTTCTCTGCTCTGAATGTTTTCATTGACAGTTCTCCATTGTGGCTTGCAGGGTATTATTTGCTATAATATAGTCATATATGTTTTTGTCCAGTGTATTTATTAAAAAACTTGTCTTGCTATTTCTCCCGCCTTGTGTCTGCGTCATCTGGGTGTCACCCAGGCATTGCTTGGGGAGGGTGTCGGAAGAGGTATAGTGGGAGATGTTAGTCTCTCTTAATTGCATTAAATGGAAGGAAATGAAAATAGTGTACCTCCCACAAGTGGAGATGAACAAAAATCGTTCAAGGATGTGGTAGGTATGGATGAGGCACAAGAGGCACCGAAAGGAGTAGATTTTTCTGTGGATGAAAATGTAGGAGCATAGTGCAAACGTTGAGGAAAGGATAGAAGGATGGAAAAGATGACCTCACATAGATTCTTTGATAGCTGGCCTACGTCTATGTGGTGCAAGAAAATGGCGCTCCACTACTCTTTCTGGGGATACAACCTAGCATCTAGAAACCCTACTGGAATATTGGGCCAGCATTGTTTAAAGCGTTCTCATGGAAGCATGATATCTCCCATAAGGAGATTCAAATCTATTCCATTCCCAGATGGATACTAGTTAAAAATGTTCCGATACAGTTCTGCAATTTTCTCCCACAAATGATTGCCCCGATTGGAAAAATCTTAAAAATTGATGATACATGCTCCTCTCCCACACCTGGATGTGAGGTTGTTGGTTTCCTTTGACACTGGTACTTAAATCCATGAAATACTTGAGATAAATTGGGGTGGCAAAGAATATCTTTGTGACCTAATTAGCCTGGGTAGTCTCAATTATTGCTTTCACTGCAAACAAGATGGTCACTAGAAGAGAGATTGCCCCTCTTTAAATAGTAATGCAAAATATTAAATGTTATAGTTGGAATGTGAGGGGTTTTGAGTCCCCCGATAGAAAATATGCAGTCAGGAGTTTCTGTAATAAAAATAAAGACATGGATGTCCTCTTTTCGCAAGAACTTCAAGCTGTCAGTTTTACCTTAGATAATACTCTGATGTTCATTTGGAAAGATGCTACCAACTTCTCAACCAGACATGAGAAAGGAAAAGGAGGGAATGCAATAATTTTAAGTCCAAGATTAACTAAAGCCCTCAAAGGCTCTGGAATTTCCCCTTGTAATAGATGTTTGTGGGTTACCTTGAATTTTGGGGAATTTAAAATAGGTTTATGTTCTGTCTATGCCCCAAATGAGTATATGAACAGAATTAAGTTATGGAAATGGATGTTATCTTCCCTCCCCAAGATCCCCTAGATTTTTTTTTTTTTTTGGGGGGCGGGGGTGGGGAATTTAATATGGTGGAAAATCTTGATGCTAAGAAGGGAGGTAAACCTTTGATGTGGAAGGGAAATGAAGAGTTTTTTTGGCAAAAGGCTTTTAACCTATTTGACCCTCTTGAAGGGGAGAAAAAAGTAAGCAAATGTGTTTGGCATACCTGGTCCAATTGCCAAGAAGGCTATAAGAGGATCTACTCCAGGTTAGACAAGTTTTATTTCCACAAAGATGTATTCCTAGCTCCCTAAAGGAAAGAATCCAATAAGGTCAAGGGCCTTCCCAATCCCCTTTCTAACCACGATCCAATCAAATTTATAATCTCAATTAAGAACCAGAGAAGACCCTCCAAGAGAAAGATGAATTGCTCACCTTTGAAGTTAAACTGTGAACTGTTGAGGGATGGAGATTGCAGAGGGAGCATTCTTGTGATTCGAGATATATGTAAAGCAAGGTTTGGGGCCCAATCTACCTTTTTCTATTGGGAAAGACTAATTGACTCATGCAAATCTATTTTGTAGATTGTGGGAAAAAACATGCTTTAGACAATAAAAAGGAAGGATTAGTCCTCCAAAAAAAAATTCTATCAGTTGAACAAAGTTTGCAAGAGAACCCTAATGACTACGTCTTGTATGAGAAAATGAATGAGATAAAACATAATTTGAGAAAGGTTCAAATAAGGAAAGTTCAAAGTGCTAAAGTAAGGGGTAAATTGAACTGGTTATAGGATGGAGATAAAGGAACCAAGTATTTCTTCAATATCTTAAAATCTAAGAACTTAAAAGAAAATATCCAAGTAATTGTGGAAAATGGGGTTTCTCTTTACTCTCAAGCTGATATTGTGGAAGCCTTTAGGAAATTCTATGAAAAATTGTTTAAGTCTGAGGTTGATACAAACAAGTGCCTAGAGGCACAAGAACTTTGTTGTAAGATCTGTGAGCCAAAGATTAATGCAGACATGAAGAAAAAATTGGAAGCAAAGATCTCAAAAGAAGAAATTAAGAAGGCCATCTCTTCGGTGAGTAATGGCAAATCTCCAGGGCCTGATGGGCTCCCTGTTGAGTTTTACAAGGCCAATTTAGAGTGGATAGTGGATGACTTGTTTGATCTTTTTGATGAAGCTATTGAAAAAGGCACTTTAGGGGCAAATATAAAAAAAGGAATTATAAAACTATTACCAAAGGAAGTAGACAAATTAGACATGAAGAACTAGAGGCCAATCACTCTTCTGAATGTCTCATACAAGATAATTACTAAGATACTAGCCCTCAGGTTAAGAGACATTTTTCCTGAGATCATTAGCCATACCCAGACAGGTTTCATAAAGGGTAGATTTATCCTTGAAAATTTAATAACAAGTTGGGAGGGTCTGCACTGGGCCAATCAGACTAATCAACAAGCACGCATCCTCCTATTAGATTTCGAGAAAGCCTACGTTAGAATTGAATGGTCCTTCTTGTTCAAAATGCTCAGAGCTATGGGTTTTCCTGACTTTTTCTGCAAAATGGTTGAAATGTTATTTGCGGATACCTCTGCACAAGTGGAAGTAAATGGTGAGTTGTCTCCTCCATTCAAGATGGAGAGGTCCATAAGATAGGTCTGTCCTCTCGCACCATCTCTCTTTGTCATTGCTTTAGATGCCCTTTATTATATTCTAAGAATTGAACTTATAGGAAGAAAAATGGAATTTATAATGTTGCCTAACTAGGATTGATTATTGAATGTTCAATTTGTGGATGATACAACTCTCTTCCAAAATGTTAATGAGCAAGAGTTCAGAACAATGGGAAAAAGACTAGACCTTTTCTGCCTGGCTTCAGGAGCAAAAATCTCTGCTTCTAAATCAATTCTTTAAAATGGGATGAAAATAGACCCAATTGGCTCTTATTAGATAAATGGCAATGGGTTGGGCCTACTAAACAAGTTAGATTTTTAGGCATCCCTTTCACAATCAGTCCTAATTTGAAGCAAATGTGGATCTGGCTATTTTCTAAATTAGAGAAAAAATTAAAAAATTGGAATAAGATATATCTTTCACTGGCAGGTAGAACACAAGTATGCTAAAAAAATTTTGCTGCATATTCTATGTTCTACTCTTCCATGTGGCTATTTGTAACTTATCAGTTTAAGACAATTCATAAACTAATAAGAGGTTTCCTCTGGTCTGATGGAAAAGAGATGTCTAAAAAGCATCTTGTATGCTGGGATTGGTATTGTGTCTCTAAGGGATTGGGGGTTTGGGACTAAAGAACCTGATATTTCAGGGCCTTGACCTCATAGCTAAGTGGATAATTAATTTCTTTGTCTGGTAATGAGCCATGGGAAGTCTTGGTGAGGAATAACATTGATAATTCTATGCAAGCTAGGAAGAAAGGTTGGTGCCCTGTTAACTTCTATGATGCCTTGTTGGGAGGGTTTCAAGTCAAGCCAAGGGGTTCTGTGGCCTTTAGTAGTATCTGGAAGGCATGGGAAGAGGTCAGAGAGCTTATTGTGGACAAAGATGCTTTTTCTTGGAACAAAAGAGTTATCTAAGGTCAAAGATCCATTTGGTGGAACACTATATACAAAGGCAGGCCTCTAGCCCTCCTCCAAGGGTGCTTTGCTAGGAGATGTAATAATAGAGGCCTTTCTAATATTGAGGACCTATTTGAAAATGGTGCCCCCAAGAACTGGTTATCTATTAAGGAGCAGTACAAGTTGGAAGATAGTTTATACATGACCTTTTCTACTTTAACAAAAGCCTTGATATGCAATGTTAGTTCAGATGTTACTAATGTGGGGGAAGAGTGGGTTATAGAGTTGAAATGGAAGGATGGTGCTGCTATCTCTGCTATCACTCCAAAAATGATTTATAAGATGCTTGCTGATTCTGATGCTATCCTCCTCCACATTAGCAATGCTTGGGCTGACACCTCAGACATTAAAGAAATTCCTAAAATGCTTAAACTACTTTGGTTTAAGACACTGGAACCCAAAAAAGTAGCCTTTAAATGGTTATTACTGTTAAATAAGTTATCTTTAGGCCCAGATAATGTGGTTTTCCCAATGTGCAATGTTATTGAGTCTGTCTCCCATATATTTTTTGACTCTGTTTATGTTAAATTTGTGTGGTCTATTTTTAAGGTGAACATTGAACTATGGAATACCAATGTAGTTGAAATTAGGCATGAGATTCTATATAGGTTTGTTAGAGGTCTAAATTCAAACGCTAATTATTTTTGATTTATATTGTCTAATGAAATTTTATGGTTCCTATGGAAGAAAAGAAATGACGAGAGGTTTCAGGGCAAAGAGAGGGATCTCACTGAGAGTCCTTAGAATCTCATACATGGACCATATGCTATAAAGAAGATATCAGTGTTACAGACTTTGGATCAAGAACTTAGAGAAGATTCAATAAGAGATTCTTCAAGCATTACTCGAGTTTTCAGGAAGTATACAGTAGGATGAAACAAAAGGCAAAGGAAGAGAGCCTTCTTTACAAACACTAGGAAAAGTCAAGACAGAATTACAGTTTAGATACAGAATAGCTAAAGCTTTCCCTAAGAATTGGTTCCTTTCTAGGAATTGATGAACATAATAGTAGCAATAATAGAGATCATATTTGGGATAAGGAACCAGAACGGTTTGATGATCCAAGAATTAGGAATGTTTCTTCAGAAGAATCAAAACAGGGGACAGAATTGGATGACAACCAAGGGATGTTCTATCTTTACCAGGAAGCTGCAGATGAGCTGGACTGAGCTGGACTCATGGCATAAGAGAGAGGTGACTGAAGAACAGGTGATAGCTGAGGAGAATGCAAAGGTACAAGAATCAAAACATGAGCAAAAGCATAGTGAAGGCAATGCTAGTATTCAGGGCCCTGCGAGTTCTGTTGTAGGAAATTAATTGTTGATTGCCAAATCATTCTTAGTAAGCAGACTAAGGGATTCAAATGAAGTGTTTTGTCCTTAATATATGTTCCAGTTTTAAGATGTATAAAACTTTTAGTATGTATTAGGAACTTTTAGTGTTTTTTGGACTGCCAAAGCAACAACTAAAATTTTGAGTGGTTTTCTTAACAACGTAGTTGTAACTTCTATTTACTTTGAATATATTGGTGCTAGATTTACAATCCAAAAATATATATATATTTGTGTTATTTAATAGGCTTTGTAAAATTTAGTTTTATAGCTAAGTAAATATTTTAGTACTATTTTATTTTTACCAAATTAAATTATTCTTGAGATTTCAATTTTATTAACCAGTTCACATAAATTCTTCCTTATAAATTTAGTTCTTGAAATATAATAGTCACAAATTTGAAATGATAAAGAATTCTTTACCTTTAGAAAAAATTTAATTAAAATCATGTTCTCTAAAGTACTTAGCTATTATTACTTAAACAAAAAATATTTTATTTTATGAAATTAGATCATTTTTGGGATTTCAATTTTATTTACTCAAGAGTTAAAAATCAGGGATTTCAATTTTATTTAGTCAAAAGTTAGAAATCTACACTTTCGCCATGTTATTACATTTGTTATTTTATTCTTCAAACTTACAATATTTTAACGTATTTTAATTTATAAAAGTATTAGTATTATTACATTTTAAGGAAATATTTGTGTTATTTAATAGGTTTTGTAAAGTTTAGTTTTATAGTTAAAAGGAAATATTTTAGCCCTATTTTATTTTTACCAAATTATATTATTTTTTAGATTTCAATTTTATTTACCAAGACATTTCAACACTCTTCAAAAATAAATTTTTCAATTATTGGAATGCAATTTGTCTATACAACCAATACCTAATCAACAAAAAAAATTACAACACTACAAGGCAGATACTACCACTACTTAAGCACTTTTTTTATTGTTCAAACATACAATATTTTAATGTATTTTAAATTATCATAGTATGAATATTATTACATTATAATATCTTAGGCACATATTTCAAATCTCCACATAATACAAATATGCAAGCTTTGTAAAGTTTAGTTTTATAGTTAAGGAAATATTTGTGTTATTTAATAGGCTTTGTAAAGTTTAGTTTTATACCTAAGTAAATATTTTAGTGTTATTTTATTTTTACGAAATTAAATTATTTTTGAGATTTCAATTTTTAATTTTATTTATGCAAGACATTTCAAAACGAGTTTACATAAATTTTTCCTTATAAATTAGGGAGACATTTCAAATCTCCACATAATACAAATATGTAAGCTTTGTAAAGTTTGGTTTTATAGTTAAGGAAATATTTGTATCATTTAATAGGCTTTGTAAAGTTTAGTTTTATACCTAAATAAATATTTTAGTGCTATTTTATTTTTAGGAAATTAAATTAGTTTTGAGATTTCAATTTTCAATTTTATTTATGCAAGACATTTTAAAACAAGTTCACATGAATTTTTCCTTATAAATTTAGTTCAGGAAATATAATAGTTACAAATTTGAAATGATAAACAATTCTTTATCTTTAGAAAAAAATATTATTAAACCACAATATTAGATTAATTAAAATAATTAAAATCATGTTCTCTAAAAGTACTTACTATTATTACTTAAACAAAAAAATTAAGTGACTAAGATAAAATACTGCAGTGATCTAAATATGAGTATGTTATTGTTATTATATTGTGTAATTATTCTTCAAACTTACAATATTTTAATGCATTTTAAATTGTAATAATATTCAATATTATTAAATTTTAATATGTTAGGTAGGCATTTCAAATCTCTCCACACCCAACTAAGGTTAGGGTTCTAGACATTTTATTTTATTTTATAGGTTTTGTAAAGTTTAGTTTTATAGTTAAACAAATATTTTAGTCCTATTTTCTTCTTAACAAACTAGATTATTATTGAGATTTCAATTTTATTTACCCAAGACATTTCAACAATCTTTAAAAATTATTTTTTCAATTATTGGAATGCAATTTGTCTATACAACCAATACCTAACCAACAAAAAAATTACAACTAAACAAATACTATATACAACCAATAGCTAATCAACAAAAAAAATTACAACTAAACAAATACTATAATAACAACACTACAAGGCAGGTACTGGCCACTACCCAAGGTTACAAAAGATTTATATAAAAACACTTTCATGATTTCCTTGGTCATCTTCTCAGTTCTCTAATCTACTACTTATTCTATCTGTTTCACTTCTTATTCAGATCAAAACACCTATGATCTTGCTTCATATCTTCACATATTTGTTGTTATTGCTGCCATGTAACAAATCATTATCCTTCATTTATATCCTCTACAAGCCTTCAAATCATTATCATGTCAGCTTACTTGCAACGGCTAGTATGAAACGTGCAGACACGGATATGAAAGTTCTATTGCTCCGCTTGTGCATAGAACTTTGTGCCAATCAATATGAAGGTTGGATAGGTCCTATACTTCCTTGAATAATGTTCCTTTAAGCTACACAAGTCACAAAATTGCTTCAGAAGTCAAAGCCGATTAAACTTCACTGAGCACTGTGGGCTCTGCTCTATGAAAACAGGGAAAAATAGGTAACCTTGTGATAGCATATCTTTCCAGAATCAAACCCAAATAATCTGAATAAATAATCAGAATGTTCGTTGAAGCTAGTGATTATTTATTAATTGTATGATTATTTATTAATTGTATGACAAGAACAAATTTTTTTAAAAAGGGCTAAAAATACATTTTTCTTATTATTACGCTAGCTTAACTAAGGAGAGCTCTATCTCTACGGAATCGACGTAACCAAAACCTGGCAATCTTTTTGCAATAATACAAATGAGAAAAGTTTCGAACAACATTTTTTATCAAAACACCATAAAATCCATTTGCAACTCTTGTTTGTCATTCTTATTTTTTACAACCTGTAATTGTGGTCGAATTTCAGCGAATTATCAACTGTAAAAGTTATTCCGGTTTACTTTATGGCTGAGAAGATGGAGAGAATAAATTTCAGCGTTGACATACCTAAGACGGAATTCATTTTAGATTACAGATTCAACAACAATGCTTTATTGAAAGAAGCATTTGAATCCTATCACCGACTAGAATTCCTTGGAGATGCAGTATTAGAGTTTGTGATGGCCATATACGTATACAATGCTTTTCCAACATTAGATAAAGGAAAATTTGTTCGCTTAGTTAAAACAAATGTGCGAAATGATGTCCTTGGACAGATTGCTATAGAACATGAGTTTCACAACTTCCTATTAGATAAGGATACCAAAAATAGGGTAAGCTAGATACATTGGAATATTTTAAAACTCCTTATTTAATCGATATTGATTTTCATGATTGATATGTGTTTTTACAGGCTAATGAATACCTCGAAGCTATCACAGACAAATCTAAATCTGATTGCAATCTGAAGCCTCCAAAGGTTCTTGCAAATGTTATTGAAGCCATAGCCGGTGCTGTGTATGTGGATACTGAATTTTCATTTGATAGAGTTTGGAAAGTAAGGAAATATTCTATTTTTAAAAGAACAAATTTATAGACTTTTAATTGAAGTAGTAAATTTCATTCAAATGTTGGAAGTATAGTTATACACTAAAGGTACATCCAAAATCAGGTCACCCAACATCATCAACAATAAAAAGATACCGTTTCCATTGATACAGTAAAACATAAATATGTAAAATGCAATGAAAAACATAAATATGAAAAATGCAATAAAATACGTATTAGTTTTTAATATGTAATGTCCACTAGTGTATTGAACTCCTTACGAAAAATGCAATGAAATACATATTATTTTTGTACATTTAAAGTCCACTGTATTGAACTCCTTGTGTTTAATTGTGTATTAAAAACCTCCCGAATGTTTATAGGTGTTCCAGCCTTGGATGAGTGCATTGCTAACTCCAGAGAACAAATGCAATGAACATAGTACTGATGTGTCTAGTTCCATAAAAACCCCTTCTTCAAGCGAAACAGGAGTGATGAAAGAAACACAGAGTTCAAAAGAAAAACAAGTGTCCGCACAGTGCAAGTGTGATGAAGTGAAAATGTTTATTGCGAATTTAATCCCTAAATTCGCTAATCCTTCATATAAGTCTAATGTCTTGGATGAGATAGAACAAAAACTAAACTACAATTTCAAGAGTAGAAAATTTCTGAAAGATACATTTTGTCAGCGTTTGGAGATACTAACTCTCAACGTTTTTAAACGATGCAAGATATGCGATGAAGCCTTTGAATCAGAAGGTCTGAAATCTTATGAAAAAATGGAGTTCCTTGGGAATTTGTTCCTCAAGGTAGCAATAACAATATATTTATACAATAAGTATCCCCACGATCAACCAGGCATTTTGACCACGTTAAGATCTAACATTATGGACAATGCGAAGCTGGCAAGAGTCGCTGTAGTTAAATTAGAAGTTCATAAGCATCTTACGTTTGCAAATAAATTACTCGAAGATAAGGTAACTCTTTAAAATATTTGATCTAGGTTTGGAGAATGATTAATTCTTATTTTAAGGAAATCCACACTTGGTGTTATGTAGGTGAAAAAATTCATTAAAGACATCGAAGACAATTGTAACGATGTGAATCCACCCTCAGTTTTGGTTAATATAGTTGAATCAATAGCAGGCTCAATGTTTATTGATAGCAGTGCTGGGTTAATGGAGAACATCAGCTCTTGTGTGAACGAAGTTTGGGAGGTACAAAATGAACACAATTGCATCTTCTATTTTTTCATTGTAAAATTCATTTTCTTTGGTATCCACTTGAAGGGTTTTGATTTGTTTGGGCAACCTCAATGGGCTATTATTAACCTCTGCATAGTTTTTACTTTTAAACTAGATCAAATATTTAGTATTTTTAAGGTTAAAAATAGATTTTATTGAAGGCTATTCTTAAATATTAAATGATTTATTAAATAATTATTTGTCTTATAAATATAAAATGATTATTTACTAGATTCTAACATGAATGAAATGCAAAATTACTAGTAATTTTTGCCTATTAAAAAGGATCTTTCAACAAGTAAACAGTGTTGCATTAAGTACAAAATATCAACTATTAAACACTACAGTCTTTCCACCTTTCATCTTTTATTGTACTAATTTCTTTTTTTTTTTATTCCAAATCTTAAGATTTCATGTTGACACAATCTTTACTTTTATTTCTCTGTAAATACTATATTGTTTGTAGAAGCTCAAGATTTTGTTAGAACCACTAGCCACTCCAGAGACATTGGAGAGGAATCCCATTTCTGAACTTCAGGAATTATGTCATAAAAAGCGTAGGCGTGTTGAGTACAGAGACCATAAAGTGACTGGAGAGGAAAAGATAGCTGTGGAAGTACTTATAGATGATGTGGTGGCTGGAAGGGCTGAAAATATAAAGAAAGAAGTGGCAAAGAAAAGTGCTGCAAGAAAAGTTCTCAAACATTTTAAAAGTGGAATGGAACCAAAATTAAGTGAATAACAAAATTTGTATGAAATACAGTAGGTTGAATGTTTCTCTGTGGTTTTCTTTGCACTATGAATCACTGAACAAGCTTTTCTTCTGGTTTTCATGTCCATGGACATGGTTTCGTTACAAAACTTTTTGACCATATGTTCAATGCTATTTTTCGAGGGGAGCAAAGCTCAGCAACATTGGTCTAGCAAACCCACGTTGCCGAATTTATCATATTAAAATAATAATTATTTTGAAGAGTATATTTTCCAAATTTTTAATATAGATGTATTTTAGATATTTGGTCTAGTAATATTTAATAGTAATATTTAAGGTTACAAATGAATCTTGTATAAAAAATTAAGTTTGTGGTAGTTAGGATCAAGCTCACAAGGCTCAAATTGGGTCATAAAGTTTTTGAGATAAGTTCAAACATTGAAACATTTGTTTCATCTAGACAATAAATTATTTCATAAAAGTGAAGTGATTCAAAACAATATCAACATTATTTATTCACAAATGATTCTAAAACTAAATTCTATCCACTTATTTAATCCTTTAAATGCCCTATGATTTTACTCTAGGTTTTCGTCCTTCTATCTTATTAAGGTTTTAGATCTGAGTTCTCTCACACTCTTACACGACCTTCAATTTCACTATAGGGTTTCATCCTTATATCCTATCAAATATTATATCTAAGGGCAAGGCTATAAAGGGGCTAAGCCTTATCATGTCAATAGATTTTGTGACACCTTGATTTGAGCTTGATTTGAGCTATATTATGGAAAAAGATATAGTAATGTTCATTTACAATCTTTCACTACACTATGTATAGATTAAACATGTGAAATCATATCCAAATTATTTCCATAAATCTTTAAGGGATCATCCCCTCCTATTTTGATTATCTAATGACATAAATCTTGAAATAAGGGCTTGTAAATTATTTACTTAGATGTTCCCAAATGAATAATGAGCTTATAAACAATTATTGCATTTTCTTATAATCCTTATGTTGTAATCTCAAACATCAAACATCATATTGATGACGATGAAATTCTTTTCTTGAGGCACTTCTACCTACTCTTAAAAAAAAGTACACTTGATTAATTTTATACGTATTCATTTAAAGAATTGTGGAATGAAATTTATTGCGCCTAAAGAACCCGAGTATAGTTTATCATCTTCCACATCCTCTAACATTTCTAAGTTCTAAAACTCAAATATATTTTAAAAAGTCAATGATATTATATAGAAAAGAGATAATGTGCATCCAGCGAATAATAATTATGGAGCCAATACTTTTATTTGGATAAATGTCTTAAATTTAATTAAGAAAATATTTATAAAGATTTTACAAAATTTATATGATACTCTTATTAATATGCTCATTTCACTTTGGATACTTTGCATATTCACAAGGAACTTCCTATTGTTGATATACTATTTAGCTACGAATATCTCTGAAGTGAGAAAATTTGGGATTGTTCAAGATCATATTAACAAGTATGATCATAGAATACTAATGTATTGTCATAGGCTTATGCAATACGAATGTTGTGGAGTTAGAGTATTGTTTCGGGTGGTAATGTCTCATAGCTTACTATTGATACGGAAGAAACTACATGATGTATGGCTAAGAATTGGGTATTCTATTACAAATAAAGAGTCTTTAGAGTATGTTTGGTAGTGTAGGTCTACATATAACATTATTGGAATGCATGCTATAAGGACATGTTGATGGGTGTTTTTGTACACAAACAACATAGATAAAATACCAAGTACTTATGCTTCTATGAACTCAACCTAGTACTCAATTAAATTTCTATTCTTCTTCTCATTTGATCCACACTATTCTCCTCTACTCTTTCTCATTACTAGTGGATAGGTAGTATTTAAAAATACCATGGTAGGTTGTCATATTTCAAAGTCATGAGAACCCTTCACCTATATAAACCCCTTAAAAGAAGACATTGTCACTTGCACAACGCACCCCATTTCCACTTAAAATCAAACTCAAACTCATTTGAGGGTAAAAGTCTTTTTTACATATTAATTTCTTGAATCATGGAGTACATATTAGATCATATATTTCTAAATAGGTAGAGTCAATCTTCAATATACAAGATATCTAATAGAGATAGATAAAAATACCCTACTACCTCATGTAAAAAATTTGCAACCACCAAACTTATCCACAAGAATTTGATCTCAATTAAATTTTTAAACAATTGCGCTTGCCACAAATACTTGATTTTGTTTACATGAGATTATCTCTAATTTTCATTCAACTCTTATATTCGACCATCAAATCTATTGAATCATAATCCACCAAGTTAGATTGACCATTTATATGTTTACACCAATTGTCATAGGCCTCCTTGAGATCCTCACTCATTGGAATATTGAAATACCAACTACCCATATCCAATAACTCCGCCCACTACTCATTTATCATGACACTCAAATTTGAAAGCACCATTGGTGTATTAAGATGTTCTCACCACCTTTATACTTTTTTCACACAACATTGAGAGGATATTTCTTGCACTAGATAACTATGTGAGGACCAACACCCATATCTATAACTTATTAATAAACCAACCACATGTAGACATTGATATATCAATATCACTAATGAGTTCTTTAGAATAATATAAAATAATTGGAGCCCATCACATGTATCACAACCTACGATTACACTACTACACCACAAGAACACTAAGAACACACATCTTTGGGTCCATAAGATCTCTAGTGCATATCTTTCTAGCCAATTGTAATAACCACATGATATCCCCCTATGACATGTAGTAGTAGTCAATCAAAATGATCCAAGGGTCCTCAAGGCCCATCCTCTTTCAAACATAAAATGAGGCTAGGGAACTAGAGAGTTGTACATCCCAAATGAGACGAATGGTTATTGTAACCCTACACTAACATATCACAAACCTTTTACCAAGATCTTCACTGGGCATCAGATCATCCACATCATTTTAAGATCATATGACACATTACTCTAGAATGACATCACCTCCATACACAAGGGCTCATGGGACTACCACACTACTCCACACTAGAACATAGTGAATGCAAATACTCGTGGACACCAAAAGTAAAGAAGGGGCTTGTTGACTTGTGAAAATACACATGTTAAAATTAAGAGTCAGAGAAACCAAATCCTCTCTTGAAAGAAGACTAAGAAGCATCCCAAAGGTCTCAAGTCAATACATCTTGGTATTTCTATAAGGAAGCTATGTTAATGGAAAACAATCCTACACTAATCTTGAGAGGAGGTATTGAAGGTACAAGACAACTGAGGGGGGGGGGGGGGGGGGTTAATTAGTTGTATCAAAAAATTTAACTTCTCTTTAATAAAATCACATTCACATTCACTTTCTTTAACCCCTTAATCTATTGTGAAGATTAAACATGAAATGCAGAATTAAAACCTAAACACATTAACACCATACACACATGAACACATAAATTTTATGTGGAAAACCCTAAAAGGGAAAAACCATGATGAGTGTTAGCTCACAATATAATGTAGTAAAAATATGAAATAACAAAACAGGCTCAGTGTCCAAAACAATGCTCACTACAAAAAGGCTCACTGCCAAGTGGTGGCTCACTGCTGAGGGGTGGCTCACTTCCAAGATGGGTGGCTCACTGGGCCATGAAATGATATGATAGCATCTACCACATGCTTGAGTTGAATTCTAATGAAGTGCAATACACATCACCTTCCCTGCCTCACACAACACAATAACTTTCATCCTTGCATCTTCACACACACGTACTTTACACATGGATTCATAACATTTATTTATATGAGTCATCAACCTTGGAACATACATCAAGGTTGGCAATACAATCTACAACTTGTGGAACAGTCTCCAAGGTCAGCAAACATACATAATTTGAATTAGGTTTGAACCTAAATATCCCACAAGGAATGAAGGTGAGCCACTTTAAACTTTAGCTTAGACCTAAATCTGTCCATGCATGCTACGCAACACTTACATGATCATCAAAATATCTCCTTAATCACCGCAATCATCCAAGGTTGGCCAACCAACACAAACACTTAAACTTCTTGATCACACACTTTCATGATCACCTCCATAACTTGAAAACCTTATACAATACTTTAACACACTCTCAAAACATCCACGAACAACATAAATTCACTAGAGAACTAACAAATTTAGGTACAACAAATCTTACTTGAAGACAATTCACAAACTACTCACAAACAATACTGTCAAGCTTTGCTACTTAATAAAATAGCTTTTTGGAGCACCAAATCACAAATGCTTTGAATACAAGATAGATTTGTACCTTATAAATACTCATCTAGAATCGCAAGACCTAAAACCAAACTATGGAGAAATGTGGACGAAAATACTTTCTCCCAATCATACTGTAAACACTGTTAGACATAGTCTTCAAATTGGTGACCATAACTTTCATAGTAGAGCATTTCGGAGCACCAAACTGTGGATTTAACATCTACAACTGGTTCTCTAAAACATATCCAAATTCCATTTTCTAGTCTTCAGTATAGAATAAATGTAGAGCAAAAATTCAGATAGTATCCTATAAGCAAGAATACATCCTCACAACTTTGTCTTCAGTATGAACCAAAATTGTTCAAAAGAACTTGGAAACTCAATATCAAGAACATATTCTTATCATCTTTAGCACTTATACAACACAATACAAAGAAACTAACTCATCAAAATCAACTAACAAAGCAAGAGCACAGTTGACACTAATGACAACACAAACATGTTGACATCAATGACAACACCGATTAGCACTTACTTGCAACAGGAGGGTTATGCAAAACTTTTTAAATCTTTTCAATAGTTAAAAAAATTATAAAAAATAAAATAGAAATAGAAATCATACCATAACACAAGGATTTACATGGAGAAAATCCTTTCAAAAGAAAACCCCACACTTATAAAGTAGCTCAATATATTATTCAGAAATCTTAATAAGATTATAATATACTTGCAAAGAAATTTTTTTAGGAGTATCACCAACTAGACATCTGGAGGTAACTTAACAACATCTATAAGACTCTCATACACAACCTCCATCTCAAGCACCTAATATATAGGATATACAATACATGCAACTATCAAGTGGTAATTAGAAAACCATGAGCTAAAACCACCCAATAGTGGCACCCAAATCTTAGGGTTCCATTATCTCCAATCACAAGTGTCTTATGATGTGTCATAATGTGCATCATAAGTTGGTCAACACATGAAACTCCCCCTTACAATTTTTTTTTTGTGTCTAACATATTTTTATATTTTCCAATACGGGAGGTGCAACTTCCAAAGGCCATAACTTTTAATTTGGGAGGCTAATTCGACCCTTTTTTAAAATTTGTATAGCTCAAAGAGAACTACACATTGGGCATCCTATAACTAGAGTTGAAAAATATAAATTTTTATTTTTCCCAAATGTCAACTCTATAGCTTTAAAATTGATTTTATTCAATTTTATAACTGAAAAATGACACTTTTTGTAATTGCAATGTTGAGATGCTTTTCTCAATATTCACCGACTTGTCAAACACCTTGCAAGAGAAAAGAAGGGAGTATCAACACCAATATCTAATTTATATGGGCCAAAATGCCTAGACTCTAAACACCATCTAAACTTTTGTGTGAACATAGGCTTAGTTAACGAATCTACAAAATTCATCAAAGTCTCTACCTTAACTAGTTTCACCTTTCTATCCTCGACCATATATCTATTATAATGATATCTTACGTCAATGTGCTTGGTTCTGGCATAAAATGTCAAGTTCATAGCTAGGTATATCACACTCTAAATATCACAATATATGATTATTGCACCATGTTTTATCACAATATCTGAACACAATCTCTTAAGCTAAATGGCTTCTTTACAAGCATGGGTAGCAACCATATACGCAACCTTAGTATTGGAAAAAGAAAACCACAGCCTATTGCTTACTCATATAACTAATTACTCCACCAAATAAATTAAATCTATAAGCATTGGTGGATATTCTACTATCAACATCACTTCCCTAGTGTAAATCCACATAACCTTGAATATCAAGGGAATGCCTATCTCCTATCAACATACCATTATAACAGAAGGAATACTTTGAGATATCCCACAAATATTTGAAGAATCTCTTAAATATATCCCAATGTACTCTACTAGGATTAGACATATATTTGGAAAAAAACTCATTGCTTGGGAAATGTCTAATCTAGTACAAACCATATCATACATCAAACTTCCAGCTGGTAAGGTACAATGCTCATATCTTCCATCTCTGATGGGGATGTTGGATATTATGGACTAGGTAACTTTGTATAACTATAAAAAGAACACACAATGGTTTAATATGTTAAACCTCTGCGAAATTGAATTGATATAGAACTACATGACAAAATGTTTTGGAAACAAAATTTTAGATCTTATTGATTCTAATGTATTAAGTATTATAAATGTTCCTTCCATTGGAAAATCTATATATAATGTTTCATTTATTGATGATTATAGGAAAAGGACATGGGTATATTATTGAAAGAATAAATTTGATGTTTTTAGTTGATTTAAAGAATTTAAAGCAATGGTTAAGTTGCACAAAAAGTTATAAATGAAGAGAGAATGCAAAGAGAATGAGTTCACACTTATCTAGTTATAAATCTATTGATTATAAACCAATCAATAGATAGAATTAGTTTTCTTGTCAGGAAAATTTGATTTAAATTTATACTTTTCCTATGTCAACATGATAATTTTTTAACAAAAAATTATAGAAAAATAATTTATCTGTATTGTGATTGGCTGAAAAAGATGACCTCTTCTTTGCCCATTGTCAGAGAGTGCAACAAAAAGTTGTAAATGCAGAGATAATTTTGGTTTGAGGGGAGGATGTTGTAAGTAAACAAATTATGAACACAAATTTTGTCTCCCACTAGCTAAGTCATGCCTAAATGGATGGCGATAATTATGAGAGGGAAGAATCATCAATTTTTATGAATTTAATTTTTTGTTTCATTAGCTAAACTAAAAAATTACTTTTGTCAAACGGACAAAGTTATAATATTAATAATACTATTAAAAATATAGGATTCTACACATTTTATTTTACGAAATTAGATTATTTTATGGATTTCAATTTTATTTACTCAAGAGTTAAAAATCTAGTATTTCAAGTTTATTTACTAAAAAGTTAAAAATCTACAGTATCATGAAAAATATTTTGCCATGTTATTACATTTTTTATTTTAACACATTTTAAATTATCATAGTATTAATATTATTAGATTTTAATATCTTAAATAGACATTTCAAATCTCTATACACTCAAGTAGGGTCAGGGCTCTCCACATAATATAAATATGCAATAGTTAAAAGAAATATTTGTGTTGAACATGATGATATTTTAGTAGAGATATATGAAAAATAGTAGAATCACCAGGGGCTGCACAAGGGTTCTCTGATCCTCTAATGTGCTTCTCTCTGGGATTCTTTTTTGTTCTTTAAAATCTCTTAGACAATCTTGATTCCATCGTAATCTTTCTCTGCTCTGAATGTTTTCATTGACAGTTCTCCATTGTGGCTTGCAGGGTATTATTTGCTATAATATAGTCATATATGTTTTTGTCCAGTGTATTTATTAAAAAACTTGTCTTGCTATTTCTCCCGCCTTGTGTCTGCGTCATCTGGGTGTCACCCAGGCATTGCTTGGGGAGGGTGTCGGAAGAGGTATAGTGGGAGATGTTAGTCTCTCTTAATTGCATTAAATGGAAGGAAATGAAAATAGTGTACCTCCCACAAGTGGAGATGAACAAAAATCGTTCAAGGATGTGGTAGGTATGGATGAGGCACAAGAGGCACCGAAAGGAGTAGATTTTTCTGTGGATGAAAATGTAGGAGCATAGTGCAAACGTTGAGGAAAGGATAGAAGGATGGAAAAGATGACCTCACATAGATTCTTTGATAGCTGGCCTACGTCTATGTGGTGCAAGAAAATGGCGCTCCACTACTCTTTCTGGGGATACAACCTAGCATCGAGAAACCCTACTGGAATATTGGGCCAGCATTGTTTAAAGCGTTCTCATGGAAGCATGATATCTCCCATAAGGAGATTCAAATCTATTCCATTCCCAGATGGATACTAGTTAAAAATGTTCCGATACAGTTCTGCAATTTTCTCCCACAAATGATTGCCCCGATTGGAAAAATCTTAAAAATTGATGATACCTGCTCCTCTCCCACACCTGGATGTGAGGTTGTTGGTTTCCTTTGACACTGGTACTTAAATCCATGAAATACTTGAGATAAACTGGGGTGGCAAAGAATATCTTTGTGACCTAATTAGCCTGGGTAGTCTCAATTATTGCTTTCACTGCAAACAAGATGGTCACTAGAAGAGAGATTGCCCCTCTTTAAATAGTAATGCAAAATATTAAATGTTATAGTTGGAATGTGAGGGGTTTTGAGTCCCCCGATAGAAAATATGCAGTCAGGAGTTTCTGTAATAAAAATAAAGACATGGATGTCCTCTTTTCGCAAGAAATTCAAGCTGTCAGTTTTACCTTAGATAATACTCTGATGTTCATTTGGAAAGATGCTACCAACTTCTCAACCAGACATGAGAAAGGAAAAGGAGGGAATGCAATAATTTTAAGTCCAAGATTAACTAAAGCCCTCAAAGGCTCTGGAATTTCCCCTTGTAATAGATGTTTGTGGGTTACCTTGAATTTTGGGGAGTTTAAAATAGGTTTATGTTCTGTCTATGCCCCAAATGAGTATATGAACAGAATTAAGTTATGGAAATGGATGTTATCTTCCCTCCCCAAGATCCCCTAGATTTTTTTTTTTTTTTTGGGGGGCGGGGGTGGGGAATTTAATATGGTGGAAAATCTTGATGCTAAGAAGGGAGGTAAACCTTTGATGTGGAAGGGAAATGAAGAGTTTTTTTGGCAAAAGGCTTTTAACCTATTTGACCCTCTTGAAGGGGAGAAAAAAGTAAGCAAATGTGTTTGGCATACCTGGTCCAATTGCCAAGAAGGCTATAAGAGGATCTACTCCAGGTTAGACAAGTTTTATTTCCACAAAGATGTATTCCTAGATCCCTAAAGGAAAGAATCCAATAAGGTCCAGGGCCTTCCCAATCCCCTTTCTAACCACGATCCAATCAAATTTATAATCTCAATTAAGAACCAGAGAAGACCCTCCAAGAGAAAGATGAATTGCTCACCTTTGAAGTTAAACTGTGAACTGTTGAGGAATGGAGATTGCAGAGGGAGCATTCTTGTGATTCGAGATATATGTAAAGCAAGGTTTGGGGCCCAATCTACCTTTTTCTATTGGGAAAGACTAATTGACTCATGCAAATCTATTTTGTAGATTGTGGGAAAAAACATGCTTTAGACAATAAAAAGGAAGGATTAGTCCTCCAAAAAAAAATTCTATCAGTTGAACAAAGTTTGCAAGAGAACCCTAATGACTACGTCTTGTATGAGAAAATGAATGAGATAAAATATAATTTGAGAAAGGTTCAAATAAGGAAAGTTCAAAGTGCTAAAGTAAGGGGTAAATTGAACTGGTTATAGGATGGAGATAAAGGAACCAAGTATTTCTTCAATATCTTAAAATCTAAGAACTTAAAAGAAAATATCCAAGTAATTGTGGAAAATGGGGTTTCTCTTTACTCTCAAGCTGATATTGTGGAAGCCTTTAGGAAATTCTATGAAAAATTGTTTAAGTCTGAGGTTGATACAAACAGGTGCCTAGAGGCACAAGAACTTTGTTGTAAGATCTGTGAGCCAAAGATTAATGCAGACATGAAGAAAAAATTGGAAGCAAAGATCTCAAAAGAAGAAATTAAGAAGGCCATCTCTTCGGTGAGTAATGGCAAATCTCCAGGGCCTGATGGGCTCCCTGTTGAGTTTTACAAGGCCAATTTAGAGTGGATAGTGGATGACTTGTTTGATCTTTTTGATGAAGCTATTGAAAAAGGCACTTTAGGGGCAAATATAAAAAAAGGAATTATAAAACTATTACCAAAGGAAGTAGACAAATTAGACATGAAGAACTAGAGGCCAATCACTCTTCTGAATGTCTCATACAAGATAATTACTAAGATACTAGCCCTCAGGTTAAGAGACATTTTTCCTGAGATCATTAGCCATACCCAGACAGGTTTCATAAAGGGTAGATTTATCCTTGAAAATTTAATAACAAGTTGGGAGGGTCTGCACTGGGCCAATCAGACTAATCAACAAGCAGGCATCCTCCTATTAGATTTCGAGAAAGCCTACGTTAGAATTGAATGGTCCTTCTTGTTCAAAATGCTCAGAGCTATGGGTTTTCCTGACTTTTTCTGCAAAATGGTTGAAATGTTATTTGCGGATACCTCTGCACAAGTGGAAGTAAATGGTGAGTTGTCTCCTCCATTCAAGATGGAGAGGTCCATAAGATAGGTCTGTCCTCTCGCACCATCTCTCTTTGTCATTGCTTCAGATGCCCTTTATTATATTCTAAGAATTGAACTTATAGGAAGAAAAATGGAAGTTATAATGTTGCCTAACTAGGATTGATTATTGAATGTTCAATTTGTGGATGATACAACTCTCTTCCAAAATGTTAATGAGCAAGAGTTCAGAACAATGGGAAAAAGACTAGACCTTTTCTACCTGGCTTCAGGAGCAAAAATCTCTGCTTCTAAATCAATTCTTTAAAATGGGATGAAAATAGACCCAATTGGCTCTTATTAGATAAATGGCAATGGGTTGGGCCTACTAAACAAGTTAGATTTTTAGGCATCCCTTTCACAATCAGTCCTAATTTGAAGCAAATGTGGATCTGGCTATTTTCTAAATTAGAGAAAAAATTAAAAAATTGGAATAAGATGTATCTTTCACTGGCAGGTAGAACACAAGTATGCTAAAAAAATTTTGCTGCATATTCTATGTTCTACTCTTCCATGTGGCTATTTGCAACTTATCAGTTTAAGACAATTCATAAACTAATAAGAGGTTTCCTCTGGTCTGATGGAAAAGGGATGTCTAAAAAGCATCTTGTATGCTGGGATTGGTATTGTGTCTCTAAGGGATTGGGGGTTTGGGACTAAAGAACCTGATATTTCAGGGCCTTGACCTCATAGCTAAGTGGATAATTAATTTCTTTGTCTGGTAATGAGCCATGGGAAGTCTTGGTGAGGAATAACATTGATAATTCTATGCAAGCTAGGAAGAAAGGTTGGTGCTCTGTTAACTTCTATGATGCCTTGTTGGGAGGGTTTCAAGTCAAGCCAAGGGGTTCTGTGGTCTTTAGTAGTATCTGGAAGGCATGGGAAGAGGTCAGAGAGCTTATTGTGGACAAAGATGCTTTTTCTTGGAACAAAAGAGTTATCTAAGGTCAAAGATCCATTTGGTGGAACACTATATACAAAGGCAGGCCTCTAGCCCTCCTCCAAGGGTGCTTTGCTAGGAGATGTAATAATAGAGGCCTTTCTAATATTGAGGACCTATTTGAAAATGGTGCCCCCAAGAACTGGTTATCTATTAAGGAGCAGTACAAGTTGGAAGATAGTTTATACATGACCTTTTCTACTTTAACAAAAGCCTTGATATGCAATGTTAGTTCAGATGTTACTAATGTGGGGGAAGAGTGGGTTATAGAGTTGAAATGGAAGGATGGTGCTACTATCTCTGCTATCACTCCAAAAATGATTTCTAAGATGCTTGCTGATTCTGATGCTATCCTCCTCCACATTAGCAATGCTTGGGCTGACACCTCAGACATTAAAGAAATTCCTAAAATGCTTAAACTACTTTGGTCTAAGACACTGGAACCCAAAAAAGTAGCCTTTAAATGGTTATTACTGTTAAATAAGTTATCTTTAGGCCCAGATAATGTGGTTTTCCTAATGTGCAATGTTATTGAGTCTGTCTCCCATATATTTTTTGACTCTGTTTATGTTAAATTTGTGTGGTCTATTTTTAAGGTGAACATTGAACTATGGAATACCAATGTAGTTGAAATTAGGCATGAGATTCTATATAGCTTTGTTAGAGGTCTAAATTCAAATGCTAATTATTTTTGATTTATATTGTCTAATGAAATTTTATGGTTCCTATGGAAGAAAAGAAATGACGAGAGGTTTCAGGGCAAGGAGAGGGATCTCACTGAGAGTCCTTAGAATCTCATACATGGACCATATGCTATAAAGAAGATATCAGTGTTACAGACTTTGGATCAAGAACTTAGAGAAGATTCAATAAGAGATTCTTCAAGCATTACTCGAGTTTTCAGGAAGTATACAGTAGGATGAAACAAAAGGCAAAGGAAGAGAGCCTTCTTTACAAACACTAGGAAAAGTCAAGACAGAATTACAGTTTAGATACAGAATAGGTAAAGCTTTCCCTAAGAATTGGTTCCTTTCTAGGAATTGATGAACATAATAGTAGCAATAATAGAGATCATATTTGGGATAAGGAACCAGAACGGTTTGATGATCCAAGAATTAGGAATGTTTCTTCAGAAGAATCAAAACAGGGGACAGAATTGGATGACAACCAAGGGATGTTCTATCTTTACCAGGAAGCTGCAGATGAGCTGGACTCATGGCATAAGAGAGAGGTGACTGAAGAACAGGTGATAGCTGAGGAGAATGCAAAGGTACAAGAATCAAAACATGAGCAAAAGCATATTGAAGGCAATGCTAGTATTCAGGGCCCTGCGAGTTCTGTTGTAGGAAATTAATTGTTGATTGCCAAATCATTCTTAGTAAGCAGACTAAGGGATTCAAATGAAGTGTTTTGTCCTTAATATATGTTCCAGTTTTAAGATGTATAAAACTTTTAGTATGTATTAGGAACTTTTAGTGTTTTTTGGACTGCCAAAGCAACAACTAAAATTTTGAGTGGTTTTCTTAACAACGTAGTTGTAACTTCTATTTACTTTGAATATATTGGTGCTAGATTTACAATCCAAAAAAAAATATATATTTGTGTTATTTAATAGGCTTTGTAAAATTTAGTTTTATAGCTAAGTAAATATTTTAGTACTATTTTATTTTTACCAAATTAAATTATTCTTGAGATTTCAATTTTATTAACCAGTTCACATAAATTCTTCCTTATAAATTTAGTTCTTGAAATATAATAGTCACAAATTTGAAATGATAAAGAATTCTTTACCTTTAGAAAAAATTTAATTAAAATCATGTTCTCTAAAGTACTTAGCTATTATTACTTAAACAAAAAACATTTTATTTTATGAAATTAGATCATTTTTGGGATTTCAATTTTATTTACTCAAGAGTTAAAAATCTAGGATTTCAATTTTATTTAGTCAAAAGTTAAAAATCTACACTTTCGCCATGTTATTACATTTGTTATTTTATTCTTCAAACTTACAATATTTTAACGTATTTTAATTTATAAAAGTATTAGTATTATTACATTTTAAGGAAATATTTGTGTTATTTAATAGGTTTTGTAAAGTTTAGTTTTATAGTTAAAAGGAAATATTTTAGCCCTATTTTATTTTTACCAAATTATATTATTTTTTAGATTTCAATTTTATTTACCAAGACATTTCAACACTCTTCAAAAATAAATTTTTCAATTATTGGAATGCAATTTGTCTATACAACCAATACCTAATCAACAAAAAAAATTACAACACTACAAGGCAGATACTACCACTACTTAAGCACTTTTTTTATTGTTCAAACATACAATATTTTAATGTATTTTAAATTATCATAGTATGAATATTATTACATTATAATATCTTAGGCACATATTTCAAATCTCCACATAATACAAATATGCAAGCTTTGTAAAGTTTAGTTTTATAGTTAAGGAAATATTTGTGTTATTTAATAGGCTTTGTAAAGTTTAGTTTTATACCTAAGTAAATATTTTAGTGTTATTTTATTTTTACGAAATTAAATTATTTTTGAGATTTCAATTTTTAATTTTATTTATGCAAGACATTTCAAAACGAGTTTACATAAATTTTTCCTTATAAATTAGGGAGACATTTCAAATCTCCACATAATACAAATATGTAAGCTTTGTAAAGTTTAGTTTTATAGTTAAGGAAATATTTGTATCATTTAATAGGCTTTGTAAAGTTTAGTTTTATACCTAAATAAATATTTTAGTGCTATTTTATTTTTAGGAAATTAAATTAGTTTTGAGATTTCAATTTTCAATTTTATTTATGCAAGACATTTCAAAACAAGTTCACATGAATTTTTCCTTATAAATCTAGTTCAGGAAATATAATAGTTACAAATTTGAAATGATAAACAATTCTTTATCTTTAGAAAAAAATATTATTAAACCACAATATTAGATTAATTAAAATAATTAAAATCATGTTCTCTAAAAGTACTTACTATTATTACTTAAACAAAAAAATTAAGTGACTAAGATAAAATACTGCAGTGATCTAAATATGAGTATGTTATTGTTATTATATTGTGTAATTATTCTTCAAACTTACAATATTTTAATGCATTTTAAATTGTAATAATATTCAATATTATTAAATTTTAATATGTTAGGTAGGCATTTCAAATCTCTCCACACCCAACTAAGGTTAGGGTTCTAGACATTTTATTTTATTTTATAGGTTTTGTAAAGTTTAGTTTTATAGTTAAACAAATATTTTAGTCCTATTTTCTTCTTAACAAACTAGATTATTATTGAGATTTCAATTTTATTTACCCAAGACATTTCAACAATCTTTAAAAATTATTTTTTCAATTATTGGAATGCAATTTGTCTATACAACCAATACCTAACCAACAAAAAAATTACAACTAAACAAATACTATATACAACCAATAGCTAATCAACAAAAAAAATTACAACTAAACAAATACTATAATAACAACACTACAAGGCAGGTACTGGCCACTACCCAAGGTTACAAAAGATTTATATAAAAACACTTTCATGATTTCCTTGGTCATCTTCTCAGTTCTCTAATCTACTACTTATTCTATCTGTTTCACTTCTTATTCGGATCAAAACACCTATGATCTTGCTTCATATCTTCACATATTTGTTGTTATTGCTGCCGTGTAACAAATCATTATCCTTCATTTATATCCTCTACAAGCCTTCAAATCATTATCATGTCAGCTTACTTGCAACGGCTAGTATGAAACGTGCAGACACGGATATGAAAGTTCTATTGCTCCGCTTGTGCATAGAACTTTGTGCCAATCAATATGAAGGTTGGATAGGTCCTATACTTCCTTGAATAATGTTCCTTTAAGCTACACAAGTCACAAAATTGCTTCAGAAGTCAAAGCCGATTAAACTTCACTGAGCACTGTGGGCTCTGCTCTATGAAAACAGGGAAAAATAGGTAACCTTGTGATAGCATATCTTTCCAGAATCAAACCCAAATAATCTGAATAAATAATCAGAATGTTCGTTGAAGCTAGTGATTATTTATTAATTGTATGATTATTTATTAATTGTATGACAAGAACAAATTTTTTTAAAAAGGGCTAAAAATACATTTTTCTTATTATTACGCTAGCTTAACTAAAGAGAGCTCTATCTCTACGGAATCGACGTAACCAAAACCTGGCAATCTTTTTGCAATAATACAAATGAGAAAAGTCTCGAACAACATTTTTTATCAAAACACCATAAAATCCATTTGCAACTCTTGTTTGTCATTCTTATTTTTTACAACCTGTAATTGTGGTCGAATTTCAGCGAATTATCAACTGTAAAAGTTATTCCGGTTTACTTTATGGCTGAGAAGATGGAGAGAATAAATTTCAGCGTTGACATACCTAAGACGGAATTCATTTTAGATTACAGATTCAACAACAATGCTTTATTGAAAGAAGCATTTGAATCCTATCACCGACTAGAATTCCTTGGAGATGCAGTATTAGAGTTTGTGATGGCCATATACGTATACAATGCTTTTCCAACATTAGATAAAAGAAAATTTGTTCGCTTAGTTAAAACAAATGTGCGAAATGATGTCCTTGGACAGATTGCTATAGAACATGAGTTTCACAACTTCCTATTAGATAAGGATACCAAAAATAGGGTAAGCTAGATACATTGGAATATTTTAAAACTCCTTATTTAATCGATATTGATTTTCATGATTGATATGTGTTTTTACAGGCTAATGAATACCTCGAAGCTATCACAGACAAATCTAAATCTGATTGCAATCTGAAGCCTCCAAAGGTTCTTGCAAATGTTATTGAAGCCATAGCCGGTGCTGTGTATGTGGATACTGAATTTTCATTTGATAGAGTTTGGAAAGTAAGGAAATATTCTATTTTTAAAAGAACAAATTTATAGACTTTTAATTGAAGTAGTAAATTTCATTCAAATGTTGGAAGTATAGTTATACACTAAAGGTACATCCAAAATCAGGTCACCCAACATCATCAACAATAAAAAGATACCGTTTCCATTGATACAGTAAAACATAAATATGTAAAATGCAATGAAAAACATAAATATGAAAAATGCAATAAAATACGTATTAGTTTTTAATATGTAATGTCCACTAGTGTATTGAACTCCTTATGAAAAATGCAATGAAATACATATTATTTTTGTACATTTAAAGTCCACTGTATTGAACTCCTTGTGTTTAATTGTGTATTAAAAACCTCCCGAATGTTTATAGGTGTTCCAGCCTTGGATGAGTGCATTGCTAACTCCAGAGAACAAATGCAATGAACATAGTACTGATGTGTCTAGTTTCATAAAAACCCCTTCTTCAAGCGAAACAGGAGTGATGAAAGAAACACAGAGTTCAAAAGAAAAACAAGTGTCCGCACAGTGCAAGTGTGATGAAGTGAAAATGTTTATTGCGAATTTAATCCCTAAATTCGCTAATCCTTCATATAAGTCTAATGTCTTGGATGAGATAGAACAAAAACTAAACTACAATTTCAAGAGTAGAAAATTTCTGAAAGATACATTTTGTCAGCGTTTGGAGATACTAACTCTCAACGTTTTTAAACGATGCAAGATATGCGATGAAGCCTTTGAATCAGAAGGTCTGAAATCTTATGAAAAAATGGAGTTCCTTGGGAATTTGTTCCTCAAGGTAGCAATAACAATATATTTATACAATAAGTATCCCCACGATCAACCAGGCATTTTGACCACGTTAAGATCTAACATTATGGACAATGCGAAGCTGGCAAGAGTCGCTGTAGTTAAATTAGAAGTTCATAAGCATCTTACGTTTGCAAATAAATTACTCGAAGATAAGGTAACTCTTTAAAATATTTGATCTAGGTTTGGAGAATGATTAATTCTTATTTTAAGGAAATCCACACTTGGTGTTATGTAGGTGAAAAAATTCATTAAAGACATCGAACACAATTGTAACGATGTGAATCCACCCTCAGTTTTGGTTAATATAGTTGAATCAATAGCAGGCTCAATGTTTATTGATAGCAGTGCTGGGTTAATGGAGAACATCAGCTCTAGTGTGAACGAAGTTTGGGAGATACAAAATGAACACAATTGCATCTTCTATTTTTTCATTGTAAAATTCATTTTCTTTGGTATCCACTTGAAGGGTTTTGATTTGTTTGGGCAACCTCAATGGGCTATTATTAACCTCTGCATAGTTTTTACTTTTAAACTAGATCAAATATTTAGTATTTTTAAGGTTAAAAATAGATTTTATTGAAGGTTATTCTTAAATATTAAATGATTTATTAAATAATTATTTGTCTTATAAATATAAAATGATTATTTACTAGATTCTAACATGAATGAAATGCAAAATTACTAGTAATTTTTGCCTATTAAAAAGGATCTTTCAACAAGTAAACAGTGTTGCATTAAGTACAAAATATCAACTATTAAACACTACAGTCTTTCCACCTTTCATCTTTTATTGTACTAATTTCTTTTTTTTTTTATTCCAAATCTTAAGATTTCATGTTGACACAATCTTTACTTTTATTTCTCTGTAAATACTATATTGTTTGTAGAAGCTCAAGATTTTGTTAGAACCACTAGCCACTCCAGAGACATTGGAGAGGAATCCCATTTCTGAACTTCAGGAATTATGTCATAAAAAGCGTAGGCGTGTTGAGTACAGAGACCATAAAGTGACTGGAGAGGAAAAGATAGCTGTGGAAGTACTTATAGATGATGTGGTGGCTGGAAGGGCTGAAAATATAAAGAAAGAAGTGGCAAAGAAAAGTGCTGCAAGAAAAGTTCTCAAACATTTTAAAAGTGGAATGGAACCAAAATTAAGTGAATAACAAAATTTGTATGAAATACAGTAGGTTGAATGTTTCTCTGTGGTTTTCTTTGCACTATGAATCACTGAACAAGCTTTTCTTCTGGTTTTCATGTCCATGGACATGGTTTCGTTACAAAACTTTTTGACCATATGTTCAATGCTATTTTTCGAGGGGAGCAAAGCTCAGCAACATTGGTCTAGCAAACCCACGTTGCCGAATTTATCATATTAAAATAATAATTATTTTGAAGAGTATATTTTCCAAATTTTTAATATAGATGTATTTTAGATATTTGGTCT
Source organism: Cunninghamia lanceolata (assembly GCA_027924645.1). NCBI lineage: Eukaryota > Viridiplantae > Streptophyta > Pinopsida > Cupressales > Cupressaceae > Cunninghamia > Cunninghamia lanceolata. The sequence continues at coordinate 7,092,451 of BSBN01000055.1, read as the reverse complement.
AGTAATATTTAATAGTAATATTTAAGGTTACAAATGAATCTTGTATAAAAAATTAAGTTTGTGGTAGTTAGGATCAAGCTCACAAGGCTCAAATTGGGTCATAAAGTTTTTGAGATAAGTTCAAACATTGAAACATTTGTTTCATCTAGACAATAAATGATTTCATAAAAGTGAAGTGATTCAAAACAATATCAACATTATTTATTCACAAATGATTCTAAAACTAAATTCTATCCACTTATTTAATCCTTTAAATGCCCTATGATTTTACTCTAGGTTTTCGTCCTTCTATCTTATTAAGGTTTTAGATCTGAGTTCTCTCACACTCTTACACGACCTTCAATTTCACTATAGGGTTTCATCCTTATATCCTATCAAATATTATATCTAAGGGCAAGGCTATAAAGGGGCTAAGCCTTATCATGTCAATAGATTTTGTGACACCTTGATTTGAGCTTGATTTGAGCTATATTATGGAAAAAGATATAGTAATGTTCATTTACAATCTTTCACTACACTATGTATAGATTAAACATGTGAAATCATATCCAAATTATTTCCATAAATCTTTAAGGGATCATCCCCTCCTATTTTGATTATCTAATGATATAAATCTTGAAATAAGGGCTTGTAAATTATTTACTTAGATGTTCCCAAATGAATAATGAGCTTATAAACAATTATTGCATTTTCTTATAATCCTTATGTTGTAATCTCAAACATCAAACATCATATTGATGACGATGAAATTCTTTTCTTGAGGCACTTCTACCTACTCTTAAAAAAAAGTACACTTGATTAATTTTATACGTATTCATTTAAAGAATTGTGGAATGAAATTTATTGCGCCTAAAGAACTCGAGTATAGTTTATCATCTTCCACATCCTCTAACATTTCTAAGTTCTAAAACTCAAATATATTTTAAAAAGTCAATGATATTATATAGAAAAGAGATAATGTGCATCCAGCGAATAATAATTATGGAGCCAATACTTTTATTTGGATAAATGTCTTAAATTTAATTAAGAAAATATTTATAAAGATTTTACAAAATTTATATGATACTCTTATTAATATGCTCATTTCACTTTGGATACTTTGCATATTCACAAGGAACTTCCTATTGTTGATATACTATTTAGCTATGAATATCTCTGAAGTGAGAAAATTTGGGATTGTTCAAGATCATATTAACAAGTATGATCATAGAATACTAATGTATTGTCATAGGCTTATGCAATACGAATGTTGTGGAGTTAGAGTATTGTTTCGGGTGGTAATGTCTCATAGCTTACTATTGATACGGAAGAAACTACATGATGTATGGCTAAGAATTGGGTATTCTATTACGAATAAAGAGTCTTTAGAGTATGTATGGTAGTGTAGGTCTACATATAACATTATTGGAATGCATGCTATAAGGACATGTTGATGGGTGTTTTTGTACACAAACAACATAGATAAAATACCAAGTACTTATGCTTCTATGAACTCAACCTAGTACTCAATTAAATTTCTATTCTTCTTCTCATTTGATCCACACTATTCTCCTCTACTCTTTCTCATTACTAGTGGATAGGTAGTATTTAAAAATACCATGGTAGGTTGTCATATTTCAAAGTCATGAGAACCCTTCACCTATATAAACCCCTTAAAAGAAGACATTGTCACTTGCACAACACACCCCATTTCCACTTAAAATCAAACTCAAACTCATTTGAGGGTAAAAGTCTTTTTTACATATTAATTTCTTGAATCATGGAGTACATATTAGATCATATATTTCTAAATAGGTAGAGTCAATCTTCAATATACAAGATATCTAATAGAGATAGACAAAAATACCCTACTACCTCATGTAAAAAATTTGCAACCACCAAACTTATCCACAAGAATTTGATCTCAATTAAATTTTTAAACAATTGCGCTTGCCACAAATACTTGATTTTGTTTACATGAGATTATCTCTAATTTTCATTCAACTCTTATATTCGACCATCAAATCTATTGAATCATAATCCACCAAGTTAGATTGACCATTTATATGTTTACACCAATTGTCATAGGCCTCCTTGAGATCCTCACTCATTGGAATATTGAAATACCAACTACCCATATCCAATAACTCCGCCCACTACTTATTTATCATGACACTCAAATTTGAAAGCACCATTGGTGTATTAAGATGTTCTCACCACCTTTATACTTTTTTCACACAACATTGAGAGGATATTTCTTGCACTAGATAACTATGTGAGGACCAACACCCATATCTATAACTTATTAATAAACCAACCACATGTAGACATTGATATATCAATATCACTAATGAGTTCTTTAGAATAATATAAAATAATTGGAGCCCATCACATGTATCACAACCTACGATTACACTACTACACCACAAGAACACTAAGAACACACATCTTTGGGTCCATAAGATCTCTAGTGCATATCTTTCTAGCCAATTGTAATAACCACATGATATCCCCCTATGACATGTAGTAGTAGTCAATCAAAATGATCCAAGGGTCCTCAAGGCCCATCCTCTTTCAAACATAAAATGAGGCTAGGGAACTAGAGAGTTGTACATCCCAAATGAGACGAATGGTTATTGTAACCCTACACTAACATATCACAAACCTTTTACCAAGATCTTCACTGGGCATCAGATCATCCACATCATTTTAAGATCATATGACACATTACTCTAGAATGACATCACCTCCATACACAAGGGCTCATGGGACTACCACACTACTCCACACTAGAACATAGTGAATGCAAATACTCGTGGACACCAAAAGTAAAGAAGGGGCTTGTTGACTTGTGAAAATACACATGTTAAAATTAAGAGTCAGAGAAACCAAATCCTCTCTTGAAAGAAGACTAAGAAGCATCCCAAAGGTCTCAAGTCAATACATCTTGGTATTTCTATAAGGAAGCTATGTTAATGGAAAAAAATCCTACACTAATCTTGAGAGGAGGTATTGAAGGTACAAGACAACTGAGGAGGGGGGGGGGGGTTAATTAGTTGTATCAAAAAATTTAACTTCTCTTTAATAAAATCACATTCACATTCACTTTCTTCAACCCCTTAATCTATTGTGAAGATTAAACATGAAATGCAGAATTAAAACCTAAACACATTAACACCATACACACATGAACACATAAATTTTATGTGGAAAACCCTAAAAGGGAAAAACCATGATGAGTGTTAGCTCACAATATAATGTAGTAAAAATATGAAATAACAAAACAGGCTCAGTGTCCAAAACAATGCTCACTACAAAAAGGCTCACTGCCAAGTGGTGGCTCACTGCTGAGGGGTGGCTCACTTCCAAGATGGGTGGCTCACTGGGCCATGAAATGATATGATAGCATCTACCACATGCTTGAGTTGAATTCTAATGAAGTGCAATACACATCACCTTCCCTGCCTCACAACACAATAACTTTCATCCTTGCATCTTCACACACACGTACTTTACACATGGATTCATAACATTTATTTATATGAGTCATCAACCTTGGAACATACATCAAGGTTGGCAATACAATCTACAACTTGTGGAACAGTCTCCAAGGTCAGCAAACATACATAATTTGAATTAGGTTTGAACCTAAATATCCCACAAGGAATGAAGGTGAGCCACTTTAAACTTTAGCTTAGACCTAAATCTGTCCATGCATGCTACGCAACACTTACATGATCATCAAAATATCTCCTTAATCACCGCAATCATCCAAGGTTGGCCAACCAACACAAACACTTAAACTTCTTGATCACACACTTTCATGATCACCTCCATAACTTGAAAACCTTATACAATACTTTAACACACTCTCAAAACATCCACGAACAACATAAATTCACTAGAGAACTAACAAATTTAGGTACAACAAATCTTACTTGAAGACAATTCACAAACTACTCACAAACAATACTGTCAAGCTTTGCTACTTAATAAAATAGCTTTTTGGAGCACCAAATCATAAATGCTTTGAATACAAGATAGATTTGTACCTTATAAATACTCATCTAGAATCGCAAGACCTAAAACCAAACTATGGAGAAATGTGGACTAAAATACTTTCTCCCAATCATACTGTAAACACTGTTAGAGATAGTCTTCAAACTGGTGACCATAACTTTCACACTAGAGCATTTCGGAGCACCAAACTATGGATTTAACATCTACAACTGGTTCTCTAAAATATATCCAAATTCCATTTTCTAGTCTTCAGTACAGAATAAATGTAGAGCAAAAATTCAGATAGTATCCTATAAGCAAGAATACATCCTCACAACTTTGTCTTCAGTATGAACCAAAATTGTTCAAAAGAACTTGGAAACTCAATATCAAGAACATATTCTTATCATCTTTAGCACTTATACAACACAACACAAAGAAACTAACTCATCAAAATCAACTAACAAAGCAAGAGCACAGTTGACACTAACGACAACACAAACATGTTGACGTCAATGACAACACCGATTAGCACTTACTTGCATCAGGAGGGTTATGCAAAACTTTTTAAATCTTTTCAATAGTTAAAAAAATTATAAAAAATAAAATAGAAATAGAAATCATACCATAACACAAGGATTTACATGGAGAAAATCCTTTCAAAAGAAAACCCCACACTTATAAAGTAGCTCAATATATTATTCAGAAATCTTAATAAGATTATAATATACTTGCAATGAAATTTTTTTAGGAGTATCACCAACTAGACATCTGGAGGTAACTTAACAAAATCTATAAGACTCTCATACACAACCTCCATCTCAAGCACCTAATATATAGGATATACAATACATGCAACTATCAAGTGGTAATTAGAAAACCATGAGCTAAAAACACCCAATAGTGGCACCCAAATCTTAGGGTTCCATTATCTCCAATCACAAGTGTCTTATGATGTGTCATAATGTGCATCATAAGTTGGTCAACACATGAAACTCCCCCTTACAATTTTTTTTTCTGTCTAACATATTTTTATATTTTCCAATACGGGAGGTGCAACTTCCAAAGGCCATAACTTTTAATTTGGGAGGCTAATTCGACCCTTTTTAAAAATTTGTATAGCTCAAAGAGAACTACACATTGGGCATCCTATAACTAGAGTTGAAAAATATAAATTTTTATTTTTCCCAAATGTCAACTCTATAGCTTTAAAATTGATTTTATTCAATTTTATAACTGAAAAATGACACTTTTTGTAATTGCAATGTTGAGACGCTTTTCTCAATATTCACCCACTTGTCAAACACCTTGCAAGAGAAAAGAAGGGAGTATCAACACCAATATCTAATTTATATGGGCCAAAATTCCTAGACTCTAAACACCATCTAAACTTTTGTGTGAACATAGGCTTAGTTAACGAATCTACAAAATTCATCAAAGTCTCTACCTTAACTAGTTTCACCTTTCTATCCTCGACCATATATCTATTATAATGATATCTTACGTCAATGTGCTTGGTTCTGGCATAAAATATCAAGTTCATAGCTAGGTATATCACACTCTAAATATCACAATATATGATTATTGCACCATGTTTTATCACAATATCTGAACACAATCTCTTAAGCTAAATGGCTTCTTTACAAGCATGGGTAGCAACCATATACGCAACCTTAGTATTGGAAAAAGAAACCACAGCCTATTGCTTACTCATATAACTAATTACTCCACCAAATAAATTAAATCTATAAGCATTGGTGGATATTCTACTATCAACATCACTTCCCTAGTGTAAATCCACATAACCTTGAATATCAAGGGAATGCCTATCTCCTATCAACATACCATTATAACAGAAGGAATACTTTGAGATATCCCACAAATATTTGAAGAATCTCTTAAATATATCCCAATGTACTCTACTAGGATTAGACATATATTTGGAAAAAAACTCATTGCTTGGGAAATGTCTAATCTAGTACAAACCATATCATACATCAAACTTCCAGCTGGTAAGGTACAATGCTCATATCTTCCATCTCTGATGGGGATGTTGGATATTATGGACTAGGTAACTTAGTATAACTATAAAAAGAACACACAATGGTCTAATATGTTAAACCTCTGTGAAATTGAATTGATATAGAACTACATGACAAAATGTTTTGGAAACAAAATTTTAGATCTTATTGATTCTAATGTATTAAGTATTATAAATGTTCCTTCCATTGGAAAAATAAATTTGATGTTTTTAGTTGATTTAAAGAATTTAAAGCAATGGTTAAGTTGCACAAATAGCTATAAATGCAGAGAGAATGCAGAGAGAATGAGTTCACGCTTATCTAGTTATTAATCTATTGATTATAAACCAATCAATAGACAGAATTAGTTTTCTTGTCAGGAAAATTTGATTTAAATTTATACTTTTCCTATGTCAACATGATAGAAAAATAATTTATCTGTATTGTGATTGGCTGGTCTCCCACTAGCTAAGTCATGCCTAAATGGATGGCGATAATTATGAGAGGGAAGAATCATCAATTTTTATGAATTTAATTTTTTGTTTCATTAGCTAAACTAAAAAATTACTTTTGCCAAACGGACAAAGTTATAATATTAATAATACTATTAAAAATATAGGATTCTACACATTTTATTTTACGAAATTAGATTATTTTATGGATTTCAATTTTATTTACTCAAGAGTTAAAAATCTAGTATTTCAAGTTTATTTACTAAAAAGTTAAAGATCTACAGTATCATGAAAAATATTTTGCCATGTTATTACATTTTTTTATTTTAACACATTTTAAATTATCATAGTATTAATATTATTAGATTTTAATATCTTAAATAGACATTTCAAATCTCTATACACTCAAGTAGGGTCAGGGCTCTCCACATAATATAAATATGCAATAGTTAAAGAAATATTTGTGTTGAACATGATGATATTTTAGTAGAGATATATGAAAAATAGTAGAATCACCAGGGGCTGCACAAGGGTTCTCTGATCCTCTAATGTGCTTCTCTCTGGGATCCTTTTTTGTTCTTTAAAATCTCTTAGACAATCTTGATTCCATCGTAATCTTTCTCTGCTCTGAATGTTTTCATTGACAGTTCTCCATTGTGGCTTGCAGGGTATTATTTGCTATAATATAGTCATATATGTTTTTGTCCAGTGTATTTATTAAAAAACTTGTCTTGCTATTTCTCCCGCCTTGTGTCTGCGTCATCTGGGTGTCACCCAGGCATTGCTTGGGGAGGGTGTCGGAAGAGGTATAGTGGGAGATGTTAGTCTCTCTTAATTGCATTAAATGGAAGGAAATGAAAATAGTGTGCCTCCCACAAGTGGAGATGAACAAAAATCGTTCAAGGATGTGGTAGGTATGGATGAGGCACAAGAGGCACCGAAAGGAGTAGATTTTTCTGTGGATGAAAATGCAGGAGCCCATAGTGCAAACGTTGAGGAAAGGATAGAAGGATGGAAAAGATGCCCTCACATAGATTCTTTGATAGCTGGCCTACATCTATGTGGTGCAAGAAAATGGCGCTCCACTACTCTTTCTGGGGATACAACCTGGCATCGAGAAACCCTACTGGAAATATTGGGCCAGCATTGTTTAAAGCGTTCCCATGGAAGCATGATATCTCCCATAAGGAGATTCAATCTATTCATTCCCAGATGGATACTAGTTAAAAAATGTCCGATACAGTTCTGCACTTTCTTCCCACAAATGATTGCCCCGATGGAAAAAATCTTTAAAATTGATGATACCCGCTCCTCTCCCACACCTGGATGTGAGGTTGTTGGTTTCCTTTGACACTGGTACTTAAATCCATGAAATACTTGAGATAAACTAAGGTGGCAAAGAATATCTTTGTGACCTAATTAGCCTGGGTAGTCTCAATTATTGCTTCCACTGCAAACAAGATGGTCACTAGAAAAGAGATTGCCCCTCTTTAAATAGTAATGCCAAAATATTAAATGTATAGTTGGAATGTGAGGGGTTTTGAGTCCCCCGATAGAAACTATGCAGTCAGGAGTTTTTCTGTAATAAAAATAAAGACATGGATGTCCTCTTTTCGCAATAAATTCAAGCTGTCATTTTACCTTAGATAATACTTTGAGGCTCATTTGAAAGATGCCTACCAACTTCTCAACCAGACATCAGAAAGGAAAAGGAGGGAATGCAATAATTTTAAGTCCAAGATTAACTAAAGCCTCAAAGGCTCTGAATTTCCCCTTGTAATAGATGTTTGTGGGCTACCTTGAATTTTGGGGAGTTTAAAATAGGTTTGTGTTCTTCTATGCCCCAAATGAGTATAAGAACAGAATTAAGTTATGGAAATGGATGTTATCTTCCTCCCCAAGATCCCCTAGATTTTTTTTTTTTTTTTGGGGGGGGGGGGAGGGTGGACTTTAATATGGTGGAAAATCTTGATGCTAAGAAGGGAGGTAAACCTTTGATGTGGAAGGGAAATGAAGAGTTTTTTTGCAAAAGGCTTTTAACCTATTTGACCCTCTTGAAGGGGAGAAAAAAGTAAGCAAATGTGTTTGCATACCTGGTCCAATTGCCAAGAAGGCTATAAGAGGATCTACTCCAGGTTAGACAAATTTTATTTCCACAAAGATGTATTCCTAGCTCCCTAAAGGAAAGAATCCAATAAGGTCCAAGGCTTCCCAATCCCCTTTCTAACCATGATCCAATCAAATTATAATCTCAATTAGAACCAAAGAGACCCTCCAAGAGAAAGATAAATTGCTCACCTTTGAAGTTAAACTGTGAACTGTTGAGGGATGGAGATTGCAGAGGGAGCATTCTTGTGATTCGAGATTTATGTAAAGCAAGGTTTGGGGCCCAATCTACCTTGTTCTATTGGAAAGACTAATTGACTCATGCAAATCTATTTTCCAGATTGTGCGAAAAAACATGCTTTAGACAATAAAAAGGAAGGATTAGTCCTCCAAAAAAAAATTCTATCAGTTGGAACAAAAGTTTGCAAGAGAACCCTAATGACTACGTCTTGTATGAGAAAATGAATGAGATAAAACATAATTTGAGAAAGGTTCAGATAAGGAAAGTTCAAAGTGCTAAAGTAAGGGATAAATTGAACTGGTTATAGGATGGAGATAAAGGGAACCAAGTATTTCTTCAATATCTTAAAATCTAAGAACTTAAAAGAAAATATCCAAGTAATTGTGGAAAATGGGGTTTCTCTTTACTCTCAAGCTGATATTGTGGAAGCCTTTAGGAAATTCTATGAAAAATTGTTTAAGTTTGAGGTTGATACAAACGGGTGCCTAGAGGCACAAGAACTTTGTTGTAAGATCTATGAGCCAAAGATTAATGCAGACATGAAGAAAAAAATTGGAAGCAAAGATCTCAAAAGAAGAAATTAAGAAGGCCAGGCAAATCTCCAGGGCCTAATGGGCTCCCTATTGAGTTTTACAAGGCCAATCTAGAGTGGATAGTGGATGACTTGTTTGATCTTTTTGATGAAGCTATTGAAAAAGGCACTTTAGGGGCAAATATAAAAGAAGGAATTATAAAACTATTACCAAAGGAAGTAGACAAATTAGACATGAAGAACTAGAGGCCAATCACTCTTCTGAATGTCTCATACAAGATAATTACTAAGATACTAGCCCTCAAGTTAAGAGACATTTTTCCTGAGATCATTAGCCATACCCAGACAGGTTTCATAAAGGGTAGATTTATCCTTGAAAATTTAATAACAAGTTGGGAGGGTCTGCACTGGGCCAACAGACTATCAACAAGCAGGCATTGTCCTATTAGATTTCGAGAAAGCCTACGTTAGAATTGAATGGTCCTTCTTGTTCAAAATGCTCAGAGCTATGGGTTTTCATGACTTTTTCTGCAAAATGGTTGAAATGTTATTTGTGGATACCTCCGCACAAGTGGAAGTAAATGGTGAGTTGTCTCCTCCATTCAAGATGGAGAGGTCCATAAGATAGGTCTGTCCTCTGGCACCATCTCTCTTTGTCATTGCTTCAGATGCCCTTTATTATATTCTAAGAATTGAACTTATAGGAAGAAAAATGGAAGTTATAATGTTGCCTAACTAGGATTGATTATTGAATGTTCAATTTGTGGATGATACAACTCTCTTCCAAAATGTTAATGAGCAAGAGTTCAGAACAATGGGAAAAAGACTAGACCTTTTCTGCCTGGCTTCAGGAGCAAAAATCTCTGCTTCTAAATCAATTCTTTAAATGGGATGAAAACAGACCCAATTGGCTCTTATTAGATAAATGGCAATGGGTTGGGCCTACTAAACAAGTTAGTTTTTTAGGCATCCCTTTCACAATCAGTCCTAATTTGAAGCAAATGTGGATCTTGCTATTTTCTAAATTAGAGAAAAAATTAAAAAATTGAATAAGATGTATCTTTCACCTGGCAGGTAGAACGCAAGTATGCTAAAAAAATTTGCTGCATATTCTATGTTCTACTCTTCCATGTGGCTATTTGCAACTTATCAGTTTAAGACAATTCATAACTAATAAGAGGTTTCCTCTGGTCTGATGTTTCCTCTGGTCTGATGGAAAAGGATGTCTAGAAAACATCTTGTATGCTGGGATTGGTATTGTGTCTCTAAGGGATTGGGGGGTTTGGGACTAAAGAACCTGATATTTAAGGGCCTTGACCTCATAGCTAAGTGATAATTAATTCCTTGTCTGGTAATGAGCCATGGAAAGTCCCTTGGTGAGGAATAACATTGATAATTCTATGCAAGCTAGGAAGAAAGGTTGGTGCTCTGTTAACTTCTATGATGCCTTGTTGGGAGGGTTTCAAGTCAAGCCAAGGGGTTCTGTGGTCTTTAGTAGTATCTGGAAGGCATGGAAGAGGTCAGAGAGCTTATTGTGGACAAAGATGCTTTTTCTTGGAACAAAAGAGTTATCTAAGGTCAAAGATCCATTTGGTGGAACACTATATACAAAGGCAGGCCTCTAGCCCTCCTCCAAGGGTGCTTTGCTAGGAGATGTAATAATAGAGGCCTTTCTAATCTTGAGGACCTATTTGAAAATGGTGCCCCCCCCAGGAACTGGTTATCTATTAAGGAGCAGTACAAGTTGGAAGATAGTTTATACATGACCTTTTCTACTTTAACAAAAGCCTTGATATGCAATGTTAGTTCAAGATGTTACTAATGTGGGGGAAGAGTGGGTTATAGAGTTGAAATGGAAGGATGGTGCTGCTATCTCTGCTATCACTCCAAAAATGATTTATAAGATGCTTGCTGATTCTGATGCTATCCTCCTCCACATTAGCATTGCTTGGGCTGACACCTCAGACATTAAAGAAATTCCTAAAATGCTTAAACTACTTTGGTTCTAAGACACTGGAACCCAAAAAAGTAGCCTTTAAATGGTTATTACTGTTAAATAAGTTATCTTTAGGCCCAGATAATGTGGTGTTTTCCCAATGTGCAATGTTATTGAGTCTGTCTCCCATATATTTTTTGACTCTGTTTATGTTAAATTTGTGTGGTCTATTTTTAAGGTGAACATTGAACTATGGAATACCAATGTAGTTGAAATTAGGCATGAGATTCTATATAGCTTTGTTAGAGGTCTAAATCAAAGGCTAATTATTTTTGGTTTATATTGTCTAATGAAATTTTATGGTTCCTATGGAAGAAAAGAAATGATGAGAGGTTTCAGGGCAAGGAGAGGGATCTCATTGAGAGTCCTTAGAATCTCATACAGGGACCATATGCTATAAAGAAGATATCAGTGTTATAGACTTTGGATCAAGAACTTAGAGAAGATTCAATGAGAGATTCTTCAAGCATTACTCGAGTTTTCAGGAAGTATACAGTAGAATGAAACAAAAGGCAATGAAGAGAGCCTTCTTTACAAACACTAGGAAAAGTCATGGCAGAATTACAGTTTAGATACAGAATAGCTAAAGCTTTCCCTAAGAATTGGTTCTCTTTCTAGGAATTGATGAACATAATAGTAGCAATAATAGAGATCATATTTGGGATAAGGAACCAGAACGGTTTGATGATCTAAGAATTAGGAATGTTTCTTCAGAAGAATCAAAATAGGGGATAGAATTGGATGACAACAAGGGATGTTCTATCTTTACCAGGAAGCTGCAGATGAGCTGGACTCATGGCAATAAGAGAGAGGTGACTGAAGAACAAGTGATAGCTGAGGAGAATGCAAAGGTACAAGAATCAAACATGAGCAAAAGCATAGTGAAGGCAATGCTAGTATTCAGGGCCCTGCGAGTTCTGTTGTAGGAAATTAATTGTTGATTGCCAAATCATTCTCAGTAAGCAGACTAAGGGATTCAAATGAAGTGTTTTGTCCTTAATATATGCTCCAGTTTTAAGATGTATAAAACTTTTAGTATGTATTAGGAACTTTTAGTGTTTTTTTGGATTGGCAAAGCAACAACTAAAATTTTGAGTGGTTTTCTTAACAACGTAGTTGTAACTTCTATTTACTTTGAATATATTGGTGCTAGATTTACAATCCAAAAAAATATATGTATTTGTGTTATTTAATAGGCTTTGTAAAATTTAGTTTTATAGTTAAGTAAATATTTTAGTACTATTTTATTTTTACCAAATTAAATTATTCTTGAGATTTCAATTTTATTAACCAGTTCACATAAATTTTTCCTTATAAATTTAGTTCTGGAAATATAATAATCACAAATTTGAAATGATAAAAAATTCTTTACCTTTAGAAAAAATTTAATTAAATCATGTTCTCTAAAGTACTTACTATTATTACTTAAACAAAAAACATTTTATTTTATGAATTAGATTATTTTTGGGATTTCATTTTATTCACTCAGAGTTAAAAATCTGGGATTTCAATTTTATTTAGTTAAAAGTTAAAAATCTACACTTTCGCCATGTTATTACATTTGTTATTTTATTCTTCAAACTTACAATATTTTAAGTATTTTAATTTATAAAAGTATTAGTATTATTACATTTTAAGGAAATATTTGTGTTATTTAATAGGTTTTGTAAAGTTTAGTTTTATAGTTAAAAGGAAATATTTTAGCCCTATTTTATTTTTACCAAATTATATTATTTTTTAGATTTCATTTTATTTACCAAGACATTTCAACACTCTTCAAAAATTAATTTTTCAATTATCGGAATGCAATTTGTCTATACAACCAATACCTAATCAACAAAGAAATTACAACACTACAAGGCAGGTACTACCACTACTTAAGCACTTTTTTTATTGTTCAAACATACAATATTTTAATGTATTTTTAAATTATCATAGTATGAATAATTATTACATTTATAATATCTTAGGCACATATTTTCAAATCTCCACATAATACAAATATGCAAGCTTTCTAAAGTTTAGTTTATAGTTAAGGAAATATTTGTGTTCTTTAATAGGCTTTGTAAAGTTTCAGTTTTATACCCAAGTAATATTTAGTGTTATTTTATTTTTACGAAATTAAATTATTTTGAGATTTCAATTTTTAATTTATTTATGCAGACATTTCAAAACGAGTTTACATAAATTTTTCCAGACATTTCAAATCTCCACATAATACAAATATGTAAGCTTTGTAAGTTTAGTTTTATAGTTAAGGAAATATTTGTATCATTTAATAGGCTTTGTAAATTTAGTTTTATACCTAAATAAATATTTTAGTGCTATTTTATTTTTAGGAAATTAAATTAGTTTTGAGATTTCAATTTTCAATTTTATATATGCAAGACATTTCAAAACAAGTTCACATGAATTTTTCCTTATAAATTTAGTTCTAGAAATATAAGAGTTACAAATTTGAAATGATAAACAATTCTTTATCTTTAGAAAAAAATATTATTAAACCACAATATTAGATTAATTAAAATAATTAAAATCATGTTCTCTAAAAGTACTTACTATTATTACTTAAACAAAAAAAATTAAAGGGACTAGATAAAATACTGCAGTGATCTAAATATGAGTATGTTATTGTTATTATATTGTGTAATTATTCTTCAAACTTACAATATTTTTAATGCATTTTAAATTGTAATAATATTCAATATTATTAAATTATAATATGTTAGGTGGGCATTTCAAATCTCTCCACACCCAACTAAGGTTAGGGTTCTTGACATTTTATTTTATTTTATAGGTTTTGTAAAGTTTAGTTTTATAGTTAAACAAATATTTTAGTCCTATTTTCTTCTTAACAAACTAGATTATTATTGAGATTTCAATTTTATTTACCCAAGACATTTCAACAATCTTCAAAAATTATTTTTTCAATTATTGGAATGCAATTTGTCTATACAACCAATACCTAACCAACAAAAAAATTACAACTAAACCAAATACTATATACAACCAATAGCTAATCAACAAAAAAAATTACAACTAAAACAAATACTATAATAACAACACTACAAGGCAGATACTGGCCACTACCCAAGGTTACAAAAGATTTATATAAAAACACTTTCATGATTTCCTTTGTCATCTTCTCAGTTCTCTAATCTACTACTTATTCTATTTGTTTCACTTCTTATTTGGATCAAAACACCTATGATCTTGCTTCATATCTTCACATATTTGTTGTTATTGCTGCCGTGTGCCAAATCATTATCCTTGATTTATATCCTCTACAAGCCTTCAAATCATTATCATGTCAGCGTACTTGCAACGGCTAGTATGAAACGTGTAGACACGGATATGAAAGTTCTATTGCTCCGCTTGTGCATAGAACTTTGTGCCAATCAATATGAAGGGTTGGATAGGTCCTATACTTCCTTGAATAATAGTTCCTTTAAGCTACACAAGTCACAAAATTGCTTCAGAAGTCAAAGCCGATTAAACTTCACTGAGCACTGTGGGCTCTGCTCTATGAAAACAGGGAAAAATAGGTAATCTTGTGATAGCATATCTTTCCAGAATCAAACCCAAATAATCTGAATAAATAATCAGAATGTTCGTTGAAGCTAGTGATTATTTATTAATTGTATGACAAGAACAAATTTTTTTAAAAAGGGCTAAAAATACATTTTTCTTATTATTACGCTAGCTTAACTAAGGAGAGCTCTATCTCTACGGAATCGACGTAACCAAAACCTGGCAATCTGTTTTGCAGATAATACAAATGAGAAAAGCTTCGAACAACATTTTTCATCAAAACACCATAAAATCCATTTGCAACTCTTGTCGGTCATTCTTATTTTTTACAACCTGTAATTGTGGTCGAATTTCAGCGAATTATCAACTGTAAAAGTTATTCCGGTTTACTTTATGGCTGAGAAAATGGAGAGAATAAATTTCAGCGTTGACATACCTAAGACAGAATTCATTTTAGATTACAGATTCAACAACAATGCTTTATTGAAAGAAGCATTTGAATCCTATCACCGACTAGAATTCCTTGGAGATGCAGTATTAGAGTTTGTGATGGCCATATACGTATACAATGCTTTTCCAACATTAGATAAAGGAAAATTTGTTCGGTTAGTTAAAACAAATGTGCGAAATGATGTCCTTGGGAAAGATTGCTATAGAACATGAGTTTCACAACTTCCTATTAGATAAGGATACCAAAAATAGGGTAAGCTAGATACATTGGAATATTTTAAAACTCCTTATTTAATCGATATTGATTTTCATGATTGATATGTGTTTTTACAGGCTAATGAATACCTCGAAGCTATCACAGACAAATCTAAATCTGATTGCAATCTGAAGCCTCCAAAGGTTCTTGCAAATGTTATTGAAGCCATAGCCGGTGCTGTGTATGTGGGATACTGAATTTTCATTTGATAGAGTTTGGAAAGTAAGGAAATATTCTATTTTTAAAAAAACAAATTTATAGACTTTTAATTGAAGTAGTAAATTTCATTCAAATGTTGGAAGTATAGTTATACACTAAAGGTACATCCAAAATCAGGTCACCCAACATCATCAACAATAAAAAGATACCGTTTCCATTGATACAGTAAAACATAAATATGAAAAGATGCAATGAAAAACATAAATATGAAAAATGCAATGAAATACGTATTAGTTTTTAATATGTAATGTCCACTAGTGTATTGAACTCCTTACGAAAAATGCAATGAAATACATATTATTTTTGTACATTTAAAGTCCACTGTATTGAACTCCTTGTGTTTAATTGTGTATTAAAAACCTCCCGAATGTTTATAGGTGTTCCAGCCTTGGATGAGTGCATTGCTAACTCCCAGAGAACAAATGCAATGAACATAGTACTGATGTGTCTAGTTCCATAAAAACCCCTTCTTCAAGCGAAACAGGAGTGATGAAAGAAACACAGAGTTCAAAAGAAAAACAAGTGTCCGCACAGTGCAAGTGTGATGAAGTGAAAATGTTTATTGCGAATTTAATCCCTAAATTCGCTAATCCTTCATATAAGTCTAATGTCTTGGATGAGATAGAACAAAAACTAAACTACAATTTCAAGAGTAGAAAATTTCTGAAAGATACATTTTGTCAGCGTTTGGAGATACTAACTCTCAACGTTTTTAAACGATGCAAGATATGCGATGAAGCCTTTGAATCAGAAGGTCTGAAATCTTATGAAAAAATGGAGTTCCTTGGGAATTTGTTCCTCAAGGTAGCAATAACAATATATTTATACAATAAGTATCCCCACGATCAACCAGGCATTTTGACCACGTTAAGATCTAACATTATGGACAATGCGAAGCTGGCAAGAGTCGCTGTAGTTAAATTAGAAGTTCATAAGCATCTTACGTTTGCAAATAAATTACTCGAAGATAAGGTAACTCTTTAAATATTTGATCTAGGTTTGGAGAATGATTAATTCTTATTTTAAGAAAATCCACACTTGGTGTTATGTAGGTGAAAAAAATTCATTAAAGACATCGAAGACAATTGTAACGATGTGAATCCACCCTCAGTTTTGGTTAATATAGTTGAATCAATAGCAGGCTCAATGTTTATTGATAGCAGTGCTGGGTTAATGGAGAACATCAGCTCTTGTGTGAACGAAGTTTGGGAGGTACAAAATGAACACAATTGCATCTTCTATTTTTTCATTGTAAAATTCATTTTCTTTGGTATCCACTTGAAGGTTTTGATTTGTTTGGGCAACCTCAATGGGCTATTATTAACCTCTGCATAGTTTTTAGTTTTAAACTAGATCAAATATTTAGTATTTTTAAGGTTAAAAATAGATTTTATTGAAGGCTATTCCTTAAATATTAAATGATTTATTAAATAATTATTTGTCTTATAAATATAAAATGATTATTTACTAGATTCTAACATGAATGAAATGCAAAATTACTAGTAATTTTTGCCTATTAAAAGGATCTTTCAACAAGTAAACAGTGTTGCATTAAGTACAAAATATCAACTATTAAACACTACAGTCTTTCCACCTTTCATATTTATTGTACTAATTTCTTTTTTTTTTAATTCCAAATCTTAAGATTTCATTCACCTAATAAAATATTGTGTATGTTGACACAATCTTTACTTTATTTCTCTGTAAATATTATATTGTTTGTAGAAGCTCAAGATTTTTGTTAGAACCACTAGCCACTCCAGAGACATTGGAGAGGAATCCATTTCTGAACTTCAGGAATTATGTCATAAAAAGCGTAGGCGTGTTGAGTACAGAGACCATAAAGTGACTGGAGAGGAAAAGATAGCTGTGGAAGTACTTATAGATGATGTGGTGGCTGGAAGGGCTGAAATATAAAGAAAGAAGTGGCAAAGAAAAGTGCTGCAAGAAAAGTTCTCAAACATTTTAAAAGTGGAATGGAACCAAAATTAAGTGAATAACAAAATTTGTATGAAATACAGTAGGTTGAATGTTTCTCTGTGGTTTTCTTTGCACTATGAATCACTGAACAAGCTTTTCTCTTTGGTTTTCAAGTCCATGGACATGGTTTCGTTACAAAACTTTTTGACCATATGTTCAATGCTATTTTTCGAGGGGAGCAAAGCTCAGCAACATTGGTCTATCAAACCCACGTTGCCGAATTTAACATATTAAAATAATAATTATTTTGAAGAGTATATTTTCCAAATTTTTAATATAGATGTATTTTAGATATTTGGTCTAGTAATATTTAATAGTAATATTTAAGGTTACAAATGAATCTTGTATAAAAAATTAAGTTTGTGGTAGTTAGGATCAAGCTCACAAGGCTCAAATTGGGTCATAAAGTTTTTGAGATAAGTTCAAACATTGAAACATTTGTTTCATCTAGACAATAAATTATTTCATAAAAGTGAAGTGATTCAAAACAATATCAACATTATTTATTCACAATTGATTCTAAAACTAAATTCTATACACTTATTTAATCCTTTAAATGCCCTATGATTTTACTCTAGGTTTTCGTCCTTCTATCTTATTAAGGTTTTAGATCTGAGTTCTCTCACACTCTTACACGACTTACAATTTCACTATAGGGTTTCATCCTTATATCCTATCAAATATTATATCTAAGGGCAAGGCTATAAAGGGGCTAAGCCTTATCATGTCAATAGATTTTGTGACACCTTGATTTGAGCTTGATTTGAGCTATATTATGGAAAAAGATATAGTAATGTTCATTTACAATCTTTCACTACAATATGTATAGATTAACATGTGAAATCATATCCAAATTATTTCCATAAACCTTAAGGGATCATCCCATCCTATTTTGATTATCTAATGACATAAATCTTGAAATAAGGGCTTGTAAATTATTTACTTAGATGTTCCCAAATGGATAATGAGCTTATAAACAATTATTGCATTTTCTTATAATCCTTATGTGGTAATCTCAAACATCAAAACATCATATTGATGACGATGAAATTCTTTTTCTTGAGGCACTTCTACCTACTCTTAAAAAAAAGTACACTTGATTAATTTTATACGTATTCATTTAAAGAATTGTGGAATGAAATTTATTGCGCCTAAAGAACTCGAGTATAGTTTATCATCTTCCACATCCTCTAACATTTCTAAGTTCTAAAACTCAAATATATTTTAAAAAGTCAATGATATTATATAGAAAAGAGATAATGTGCATCCAGCGAATAATAATTATGGAGCCAATACTTTTATTTGGATAAATGTCTTAAATTTAATTAAGAAAATATTTATAAATATTTTACAAAATTTATATGATACTCTTATTAATATGCTCATTTCACTTTGGATACTTTGCATATTCACAAGGAACTTCTATTGTTGATATACTATTTAGCTATGGAATATCTCTGAAGTGAGAAAATTTGGGATTGTTCAAGATCATATTAACAAGTATGATCATAGAATACTAATGTATTGTCATAGGCCTTATGCAATACGAATGTTGCTGGAGTTAGAGTATTGTTTCGGGTGGTAATGTCTCATAGCTTACTATTGATACGGAAGAAACTACATGATGTATGGCTAAGAATTGGGTATTCTATTACGAATAAAGAGTCTTTTAGAGTATGTATGGTAGTGTAGGTCTACATGTAACATTATTGGAATGCATGCTATTAGGACATGTTGATGGGTGTTTTTGTACACAAACAACATAGATAAAATACCAAGTACTTATGCTTCTATGAACTCAACCTAGTACTCAATTAAATTTCTATTCTTCTTCTCATTTGATCCACACTATTCTCCTCTACTCTTTCTCATTACTAGTGGATAGGTAGTTTTTTAAAAATACCATGGTAGGTTGTCATATTTCAAAGTCATGAGAACCCTTCACCTATATAAACCCCTTAAAAGAAGACATTGTCACTTGCACAACACACCCCATTTCCACTTAAAATCAAACTCAAACTCATTTGAGGGTAAGAGTCTTTTTTACATATTAATTTCTTGAATCATGGAGTACATATTAGATCATATATTTATAAATAGGTAGAGTCAATCTTCATTATACAAGATATCTAATAGAGATAGAGAAAAATACCCTACTACCTCATGTGAAAAATTTGCAACCACCAAACTTATCCACAAGAATTTGATCTCAATTAAATTTTTAAACAATTGCGCTTGCCACAAATACTTGATTTTGTTTACATGAGATTATCTCTAATTTTCATTCAACTCTTATATTCGACCATCAAATCTATTGAATCATAATCCACCAAGTTAGATTGACCATTTATATGTTTACACCAATGGTCATAGGCCCTCCTTGAGATCCTCACTCATTGGAATATTGAAATACCAACTACCCATATCCAATAACTCCACCCACTACTCATTTATCATGACACTCAAATTTGAAAGCACCATTGGTGTATTAAGATGTTCTCACCACCTTTATACCTTTTCACACAACATTGAGAGGATATTTTCTTGCACTAGATAACTATGTGAGGACCAACACCCATATCTATAACTTATTAATAAACCAACCACATGTAGACATTGATATATCAATATCACTAATGAGTTCTTTAGAATAATATAAAATAATTTGAGCCCATCACATGTATCACAACCTACGATTACACTACTACACCACAAGAACACTAAGAACACACATCTTTGGGTCCATAAGATCTCTAGTGCATATCTTTCTAGCCAATTGTAATAACCACATGATATCCCCCCTATGACATGTAGTAGTAGTCAATCAAAATGATCCAAGGGTCCTCAAGGCCCATCCTCTTTCAAACATAAAATGAGGCTAGGGAACTAGAGAGTTGTACATCCCAAATGAGATGAATGGTTATTGTAACCCTACACTAACATATCACAAACCTTTTACCAAGATCTTCATTGGGCATCAGATCATCCACATCATTTTAAGATCATATGACACATTACTCTAGAATGACATCACCTCCATACACAAGGGCTCATGGGACTAGCACACTACTCCACACTAGAACATAGTGAATGCAAATACTCATGGACACCAAAAGTAAAGAAGGGGCTTGTTGACTTGTGAAAATACACATGTTAAAATTAAGAGTTAGAGAAACCAAATCCTCTCTTGAAAGAAGACTAAGAAGCATCCCAAAGGTCTCAAGTCAATACATCTTGGTATTTCTATAAGGAAGCTATGTTAATGGAAAAAATCCTACACTAATCTTGAGAGGAGGTATTGAAGGTACAAGACAACTGAGGGGGGGGGTTTAATTAGTTGTATCAAAAAATTTAACTTCTCTTTAATAAAATCACATTCACATTCACTTTCTTTAACCCCTTAATCTATTGTGAAGATTAAACATGAAATGCAGAATTAAAAACCTAATCACATTAACACCATACACATATGAACACATAAATTTTATGTGGAAAACCCCTAAAAGGGAAAAACCAAGATGAGTGTTAGCTCACAATATAATGTAGTAAAAATATTAAATAACAAAACAGGCTCAGTGTCCAAAACAATGCTCACTACAAAAAGGCTCACTGCCAAGTGGTGGCTCGCTGCTGAGGGGTGCCTCACTTCCAAGATGGGTGGCTCACTGGGCCATGAAATGATATGATAGCATCTACCACATGCTTGAGTTGAATTCTAATGAAGTGCAATACACATCACCTTCCCTGCCTCACAACACAATAACTTTCATCCTTGCATCTTCGCACACACGTACTTTACACATGGATTCATAACATTTATTTATATGAGTCATCAACGTTGGAACATACATCAAGGTTGGCAATACAATCTACAACTTGTGGAGCAGTCTCCAAGGTCAGCAAAACATACATAATTTAAATTAGGTTTGAACCCAAATATCCCACAAGGAATGAAGGTGAGCCACTTTACACTTTAGCTTAGACCTAAATCTGTCCATGCATGCTAAGCAACACTTACATGATCATCAAAATATCTCCTTAATCACCGCAATCATCCAAGGTTGGCCAACCAACACAAACACTTAAACTTCTTGATCACACACTTTCATGATCACCTCCATAACTTGAAAACCTTATACAATACTTTAACACAATCTCAAAACATCCATGAACAACATAAATTCACCAGAGAACTAACAAATTTAGGTACAACAAATCTTACTTGAAGACAATTCACAAACTACTCGCAAACAATACTGTCAAGCTTTGCTACTTAATAAAATAGCTTTTTGGAGCACCAAATCACAATGCTTTGAATACAAGATAGATTGTACCTTATAAATACTCATCTAGAATCGCAAGACCTAAAACCAAACTATGGAGAAATGTGGACTAAAATACTTTCTCCCAATCATACTGTAAACACTGTTAGAGATAGTCTTCAAACTGGTGACCATAACTTTCACACTAGAGCATTTCGGAGCACCAAACTATGGATTTAACATCTACAACTGGTTCTCTAAAACATATCCAAATTCCATTTTCTAGTCTTCAGTACAGAATAAATGTAGAGCAAAATTCAGATAGTATCCTATAAGCAAGAATACATCCTCACAACTTTGTCTTCAGTATGAACCAAAATTGTTCAAAAGAACTTGGAAACTCAATATCAAGAACATATTCTTATCATCTTTAGCACTTATACAACACAACACAAAGAAACTAAACTCATCAAAATCAACTAACAAAGCAAGAGCACAGTTGACACTAACGACAACCACAAACATGTTGACGTCAATGACAACACCGATTAGCACTTACTTGCATCAGGAGGGTTATGCAAAACTTTTTAAATCTTTTCAATAGTTAAAAAAATTATAAAAATAAAAATAGAAATAGAAATCATACCATAACACAAGGATTTACATGGAGAAAATCCTTTCAAAAGAAAACCCCACACTTATAAAGTAGCTCAATATATTATTCAGAAATCTAATAAGATTATAATATACTTGCAATGAAATTTTTTAGGAGTATCACCAACTAGACATCTGGAGGTAACTTAACAACATCTATAAGACTCTCATACACAACCTCCATCTCAAGCACCTAATATATAGGATATACAATACATGCAACTATCAAGTGGTAATTAGAAAACCATGAGCTAAAACACCCAATAGTGGCACCCAAATCTTAGGGTTCCATTATCTCCAATCACAAGTGTCTTATGATGTGTCATAATGTGCATCATAAGTTGGTCAACACATGAAACTCCCCCTTACAATTTTTTTTTCTGTCTAACATATTTTTATATTTTCCAATACGGGAGGTGCAACTTCCAAAGGCCATAACTTTTAATTTGGGAGGCTAATTCGACCCTTTTAAAAATTTTGTATAGCTCAAAGAGAACTACACATTGGGCATCCTATAACTAGAGTTGAAAAATATAAATTTTTATTTTTCCCAAATGTCAACTCTATAGCTTTAAAATTGATTTTATTCAATTTTATAACTGAAAAATGACACTTTTTGTAATTGCAATGTTGAGACGCTTTTCTCAATATTCACCCACTTGTCAAACACCTTGCAAGAGAAAAGAAGGGAGTATCAACACCAATATCTAATTTATATGGGCCAAAATTCCTAGACTCTAAACACCATCTAAACTTTTGTGTGAACATAGGCTTAGTTAACGAATCTACAAAATTCATCAAAGTCTCTACCTTAACTAGTTTCACCTTTCTATCCTCGACCATATATCTATTATAATGATATCTTACGTCAATGTGCTTGGTTCTGGCATAAAATATCAAGTTCATAGCTAGGTATATCACACTCTAAATATCACAATATATGATTATTGCACCATGTTTTATCACAATATCTGAACACAATCTCTTAAGCTAAATGGCTTCTTTACAAGCATGGGTAGCAACCATATACGCAACCTTAGTATTGGAAAAAGAAACCACAGCCTATTGCTTTACTCATATAACTAATTACTCCACCAAATAAATTAAATCTATAAGCATTGGTGGATATTCTACTATCAACATCACTTCCTAGTGTAAATCCACATAACCTTGAATATCAAGGGAATGCCTATCTCCTATCAACATACCATTATAACAGAAGGAATACTTTGAGATATCCCACAAATATTTGAAGAATCTCTTAAATATATCCCAATTGTAACTCTACTAGGATTAGAATATATTTGGAAAAAAACTCATTGCTTGGGAAATGTCTAATCTAGTACAAACCATATCATACATCAAACTTCCAGCTGGTAAGGTACAATGCTCATATCTTCCATCTCTGATGGGGATGTTGGATATTATGGACTAGGTAACTTAGTATAACTATAAAAAGAACACACAATGGTCTAATATGTTAAACCTCTGTGAAATTGAATTGATATAGAACTACATGACAAAATGTTTTGGAAACAAAATTTTAGATCTTATTGATTCTAATGTATTAAGTATTATAAATGTTCCTTCCATTGGAAAATCTATATATAATGTTTCATTTATTGATGATTATAGGAAAAGGACATGGGTATATTATTGAAAGAATAAATTTGATGTTTTTAGTTGATTTAAAGAATTTAAAGCAATGGTTAAGTTGCACAAATAGCTATAAATGCAGAGAGAATGCAGAGAGAATGAGTTCACGCTTATCTAGTTATTAATCTATTGATTATAAACCAATCAATAGACAGAATTAGTTTTCTTGTCAGGAAAATTGATTTAAATTTATACTTTTCCTATGTCAACATGATAGAAAAATAATTTATCTGTATTGTGATTGGCTGGTCTCCCACTAGCTAAGTCATGCCTAAATGGATGGCGATAATTATGAGAGGGAAGAATCATCAATTTTTATGAATTAATTTTTTGTTTCATTAGCTAAACTAAAAAATTACTTTTGCCAAACGGACAAAGTTATAATATTAATAATACTATTAAAAATATAGGAATTCTACACATTTTATTTTACAAAATTAGATTATTTTATGGATTTCAATTTTATTTACTCAAGAGTTAAAAATCTAGTATTTCAAGTTTATTTACTAAAAAGTTAAAGATCTACAGTATCATGAAAAATATTTTGCCATGTTATTACATTTTTTTATTTAAACACATTTTAAATTATCATAGTATTAATATTATTAGATTTTAATATCTTAAATAGACATTTCAAATCTCTATACACTCAAGTAGGGTCAGGGCTCTCCACATAATATAAATATGCAATAGTTAAAGAAATATTTGTGTTGAACATGATGATATTTTAGTAGAGATATATGAAAAAATAGTAGAATCACCAGGGGCTGCACAAGGGTTCTCTGATCCTCTAATGTGCTTCTCTCTGGGATCCTTTTTTGTTCTTTAAAATCTCTTAGACAATCTTGATTCCATCGTAATCTTTCTCTGCTCTGAATGTTTTCATTGACAGTTCTCCATTGTGGCTTGCCAGGGTATTATTTGCTATAATATAGTCATATATGTTTTTGTCCAGTGTATTTATTAAAAAACTTGTCTTGCTATTTCTCCCCGCCTTGTGTCTGCGTCATCTGGGTGTCACCCAGGCATTGCTTGGGGAGGGTGTCGGAAGAGGTATAGTGGGAGATGTTAGTCTCTCTTAATTGCATTAAATGGAAGGAAATGAAAATAGTGTGCCTCCCACAAGTGGAGATGAACAAAAATCGTTCAAGGATGTGGTAGGTATGGATGAGGCACAAGAGGCACCGAAAGGAGTAGATTTTTCTGTGGATGAAAATGCAGGAGCCCATAGTGCAAACGTTGAGGAAAGGATAGAAGGATGGAAAAGATGCCCCTCACATAGATTCTTTGATAGCTGGCCTACATCTATGTGGTGCAAGAAAATGGCGCTCCACTACTCTTTCTGGGGATACAACCCTGGCATCGAGAAACCCTACTGGAATATTGGGCCAGCATTGTTAAAGCGTTCCCATGGAAGCATGATATCTCCCATAAGGAGATTCAATCTATTCCATTCCCAGATGGATACTAGTTGAAAATGTTCCGATACAGTTCTGCAATTTTCTCCCACAAATGATTGCCCCGATTGGAAAAATCTTAAAAATTGATGATACCCGCTCCTCTCCCACACCTGGATGTGAGGTTGTTGGTTTCCTTTGACACTGGTACTTAAATCCATGAAATACTTGAGATAAACTAAGGTGGCAAAGAATATCTTTGTGACCTAATTAGCCTGGGTAGTCTCAATTATTGCTTCCACTGCAAAACAAGATGGTCACTAGAAAAGAGATTGCCCCCTCTTTAAATAGTAATGCAAAATATTAAATGTTATAGTTGGAATGTGAGGGGTTTTGAGTCCCCCGATAGAAAATATGCAGTCAGGAGTTTCTGTAATAAAATAAAGACATGGATGTCCTCTTTTCGCAATAAATTCAAGCTGTCAGTTTTTACCTTAGATAATACTTTGAGGCTCATTGGAAAGATGCTACCAACTTCTCAACCAGACATCAGAAAGGAAAAGGAGGGAATGCAATAATTTTAAGTCCAAGATTAACTAAAGCCCTCAAAGGCTCTGGAATTTCCCCTTGTAATAGATGTTTGTGGGCTACCTTGAATTTTGGGGAGTTTAAAATAGGTTTGTGTTCTTTCTATGCCCCAAATGAGTATAAGAACAGAATTAAGTATGGAAATGGATGTTATTCTTCCCTCCCCAAGATCCCCTAGATTTTTTTTTTTTTTTTTGGGGGGGGGGGGAGGGTGGACTTTAATATGGTGGGAAAATCTTGATGCTAAGAAGGGAGGTAAACCTTTGATGTGGAAGGGAAATGAAGAGTTTTTTTGGCAAAAGGCTTTTAACCTATTTGACCCTCTTGAGGGAGAAAAAAGTAAGCAAATGTGTTTGGCATACCTGGTCCAATTGCCAAGAAGGCTATAAGAGGATCTACTCTAGGTTAGACAAATTTTATTTCCACAAAGATGTATTCCTAGCTCCCTAAAGGAAAGAATCCAATTAGGTCCAAGGCCTTCCCAATCCCCTTTCTAACCATGATCCAATCAAATTTATAATCTCAATTAAGAACCAAAGAAGACCCTCCAAGAGAAAGATAAATTGCTCACCTTTGAAGTTAAACTGTGAACTGTTGAGGGATGGAGATTGCAGAGGGAGCATTCTTGTGATTCGAGATATATGTAAAGCAAGGTTTGGGGCCCAATCTACCTTGTTCTATTGGGAAAGACTAATTGACTCATGCAAATCTATTTTCCAGATTGTGCGAAAAAACATGCTTTAGACAATAAAAAGGAAGGATTAGTCCTCCAAAAAAAAATTCTATCAGTTGAACAAAGTTTGCAAGAGAACCCTAATGACTACGTCTTGTATGAGAAAATGAATGAGATAAAACATAATTTGAGAAAGGTTCAGATAAGGAAAGTTCAAGTGCTAAAGTAAGGGATAAATTGAACTGGTTATAGGATGGAGATAAAGGAACCAAGTATTTCTTCAATATCTTAAAATCTAAGAACCTTAAAAGAAAATATCCAAGTAATTGTGGAAAATGGGGTTTCTTTTTACTCTCAAGCTGATATTGTGGAAGCCTTTAGGAAATTCTATGAAAAATTGTTTATGTTTGAGGTTGATACAAACGGGTTGCCTAGAGCACAAGAACTTTGTTGTAAGATCTATGAGCCAAAGATTAATGCAGACATGAAGAAAAAATTGGAAGCAAAGATCTCAAAAGAAGAAATTAGAAGGCCAGGCAAATCTCCAGGGCCTAATGGGCTCCCTATTGAGTTTTACAAGGCCAATCTAGAGTGGATAGTGGATGACTTGTTGATCTTTTTGATGAAGCTATGAAAAAGGCACTTTAGGGGCAAATATAAAAGAAGGAATTATAAAACTATTACCAAAGGAAGTAGACAAATTAGACATGAAGAACTAGAGGCCAATCACTCTTCTGAATGTCTCATACAAGATAATTACTTAAGATACTAGCCCTCAAGTTAAGAGACATTTTCCTGAGATCATTAGCCCATACCCAGACAGGTTTCATAAAGGGTAGATTTATCCTTGAAAATTTAATAACAAGTTGGGAGGGTCTGCACTGGGCCAATCAGACTAATCAACAAGCAGGCATCGTCCTATTAGATTTCGAGAAAGCCTACGTTAGAATTGAATGGTCCTTCTTGTTCAAAATGCTCAGAGCTATGGGTTTTCCTGACTTTTTCTGCAAAATGGTTGAAATGTTATTTGTGGATACTCCGCACAAGTGGAAGTAAATGGTGAGTTGTCTCCTCCATTCAAGATGGAGAGGTCCATAAGATAGGTCTGTCCTCTGGCACCATCTCTCTTTGTCAATTGCTTCAGATGCCCTTTATTATATTCTAAGAATTGAACTTATAGGAAGAAAAATGGAAGTTATAATGTTGCCTAACTAGGATTGATTATTGAATGTTCAATTTGTGGATGATACAACTCTCTTCCAAAATGTTAATGAGCAAGAGTTCAGAACAATGGAAAAAGACTAGACCTTTTCTGCCTGGCTTCAGGAGCAAAACATATCTGCTTCTAAATCAATTCTTTAAAATGGGATGAAAACAGACCCAATTGGCTCTTATTAGATAAATGGCAATGGGTTGGGCCCTACTAAACAAGTTAGATTTTTAGGCATCCCTTTCACAATCAGTCCTAATTTGAAGCAAATGTGGATCTGGCTATTTTCTAAATTAGAGAAAAAATTAAAAATTGGAAATAAGATGTATCTTTCACTGGCAGGTAGAACGCAAGTATGCTAAAAAAATTTTGCTGCATATTCTATGTTCTACTCTTCCATGTGGCTATTTGCAACTTATCAGTTTTAAGACAATTCATAAACTAATAAGAGGTTTCCTCTGGTCTGATGGAAAAGGGATGTCTAGAAACATCTTGTATGCTGGGATTGGTATTGTGTCTCTAAGGGATTGGGGGTTTGGGACTAAAGAACCTGATATTTAAGGGCCTTGACCTCATAGCTAAGTGGATAATTAATTCCTTGTCTGGTAATGAGCCATGGAAAGTCTTGGGTGAGGATAACATTGATAATTCTATGCAAGCTAGGAAGAAAGGTTGGTGCTCTGTTAAACTTCTATGATGCCTTGTTGGGAGGGTTTCAAGTCCAAGCCAAGGGGTTCAGTGGTCTTAGTAGTATCTGGAAGGCATGGGAAGAGGTCAGAGAGCTTATTGTGGACAAAGATGCTTTTTCTTGGAACAAAAGAGTTATCTAAGGTCAAAGATCCATTTGGTGGAACACTATATACAAAGGCAGGCCTCTAGCCCTCCTCCAAGGGTGCTTTGCTAGGAGATGTAATAATAGAGGCCTTTCTAATCTTGAGGGACCTATTTGAAAATGGTGCCCCCAGGAACTGGTTATCTATTAAGGAGCAGTACAAGTTGGAAGATAGTTTATACATGACCTTTTCTACTTTAACAAAAGCCTTGATATGCAATGTTAGTTCAGATGTTACTAATGTGGGGGAAGAGTGGGTTATAGAGTTGAAATGGAAGGATGGTGCTGCTATCTCTGCTATCACTCCAAAAATGATTTATAAGATGCTTGCTGATTTCTGATGCTATCCTCCTCCACATTAGCAATGCTTGGGCTGACACCTCAGACATTAAAGAAATTCCTAAAATGCTTAAACTACTTTGGTCTAAGACACTGGAACCCAAAAAAGTAGCCTTTAAATGGTTATTACTGTTAAATAAGTTATCTTTAGGCCCAGATAATGTGGTTTTCCCAATGTGCAATGTTATTGAGTCTGTCTCCCATAATTTTTTTGACTCTGTTTATGTTAAATTTGTGTGGTCTATTTTTAAGGTGAACATTGAACTATGGAATACCAATGTAGTTGAAATTAGGCATGAGATTCTATATAGCTTTGTTAGAGGTCTAAATTCAAAGGCTAATTATTTTTGGTTTATATTGTCTAATGAAATTTTATGGTTCCTATGGAAGAAAAGAAATGATGAGAGGTTTCAGGGCAAGGAGAGGGATCTCATTGAGAGTCCTTAGAATCTCATACAGGGACCATATGCTATAAAGAAGATATCAGTGTTATAGACTTTGGATCAAGAACTTAGAGAAGATTCAATGAGAGATTCTTCAAGCATTACTCGAGTTTTCAGGAAGTATACAGTAGGATGAAACAAAAGGCAAAGGAAGAGAGCCTTCTTTACAAACACTAGGAAAAGTCATGGCAGAATTACAGTTTAGATACAGAATAGCTAAAGCTTTCCCTAAGAATTGGTTCCTTTATAGGAATTGATGAACATAATAGTAGCAATAATAGAGATCATATTTGGGATAAGGAACCAGAACCGGTTTGATGATCAAGAATTAGGAATGTTTCTTCAGAAGAATCAAAATAGGGGATAGAATTGGATGACAACCAAGGGATGTTCTATCTTTACCAGGAAGCTGCAGATGAGCTGGACTCATGGCATAAGAGAGAGGTGACTGAAGAACAAGTGATAGCTGAGGAGAATGCAAAGGTACAAGAATCAAAACATGAGCAAAAGCATAGTGAAGGCAATGCTAGTATTCAGGGCCCTGCGAGTTCTGTTGTAGGAAATTAATTGTTGATTGCCAAATCAATTCTCAGTAAGCAGACTAAGGGATTCAAATGAAGTGTTTTGTCCTTAATATATGCTCCAGTTTTAAGATGTATAAAACTTTTAGTATGTATTAGGAACTTTTAGTGGTTTTTTGGATGGGCAAAAGCAACAACTAAAATTTTGAGTGGTTTTCTTAACTTAACAACGTAGTTGTAACTTCTATTTAGTTTGAATATATTGGTGCTAGATTTACAATCCAAAAAAATATATATATTTGTGTTATTTAATAGGCTTTGTAAAATTTAGTTTTATAGCTAAGTAAATATTTTAGTACTATTTTATTTTTACCAAATTAAATTATTCTTGAGATTTCAATTTTATTAACCAGTTCACATAAATTTTTCCTTATAAATTTAGTTCTGGAAATATAATAATCACAAATTTGAAATGATAAAAAATTCTTTACCTTTAGAAAAAATTTAATTAAAATCATGTTCTCTAAAGTACTTACTATTATTACTTAAACAAAAAACATTTTATTTTATGAAATTAGATTATTTTTGGGATTTCAATTTTATTCACTCAGAGTTAAAAATCTGGGATTTCAATTTTATTTAGTTAAAAGTTAAAAATCTACACTTTCGCCATGTTATTACATTTCTTATTTTATTCTTCAAACTTACAATATTTTAAGTATTTTAATTTATAAAAGTATTAGTATTATTACATTTTAAGGAAATATTTGTGTTATTTAATAGGTTTTGTAAAGTTTAGTTTTATAGTTAAAAGGAAATATTTTAGCCCTATTTTATTTTTACCAAATTATATTATTTTTTAGATTTCAATTTTATTTACCAAGACATTTCAACACTCTTCAAAAATTAATTTTTCAATTATTGGAATGCAATTTGTCTATACAACCAATACCTAATCAACAAAAGAAATTACAACACTACAAGGCAGGTACTACCACTACTTAAGCACTTTTTTTATTGTTCAAACATACAATATTTTAATGTATTTTAAATTATCATAGTATGAATATTATTACATTATAATATCTTAGGCACATATTTCAAATCTCCACATAATACAAATATGCAAGCTTTCTAAAGTTTAGTTTTATAGTTAAGGAAATATTTGTGTTCTTTAATAGGCTTTGTAAAGTTTCAGTTTTATACCTAAGTAATATTTAGTGTTATTTTATTTTTACGAAATTAAATTATTTTTGAGATTTCAATTTTTAATTTTATTTATGCAAGACATTTCAAAACGAGTTTACATAAATTTTTCCTTATAAATTAGGCAGACATTTCAAATCTCCACATAATACAAATATGTAAGCTTTGTAAAGTTTAGTTTTATAGTTAAGGAAATATTTGTATCATTTAATAGGCTTTGTAAAATTTAGTTTTATACCTAAATAAATATTTTAGTGCTATTTTATTTTTAGGAAATTAAATTAGTTTTGAGATTTCAATTTTCAATTTTATTTATGCAAGACATTTCAAAACAAGTTCACATGAATTTTTCCTTATAAATTTAGTTCTAGAAATATAAGAGTTACAAATTTGAAATGATAAACAATTCTTTATCTTTAGAAAAAAATATTATTAAACCACAATATTAGATTAATTAAAATAATTAAAATCATGTTCTCTAAAAGTACTTGTTGATGACTGTTTTGATGCAATCATAACAATAAGTTAAAATTCACATGACATGAACTGTAACTATACTTGAAAGACAAGAAGGAATCATTTGGTGATTCAACTAATCCCAAGTCTACAATGGTTCGGTTGGTCAAGTTCAGTTGGTCAATGTGAAGCTGTAATGTTCAAGGGGCCTTACGTAGTTTAGGTTTGTTCTGTGGTTTACTGGCCTAAGAATATGCAAAAAGGTCATGAGATATGTCAATGTTTTTCATTCCTTTGCATAAGAGTGATACTAGGCTGCAAGTTTCAGAGGGTTTTCTTGGATTTATGCAGCTTCCTTCTTCATGTACTTATGAAAACTGTCTACTTAGACTCTGTTATGCATGCTTCTTCAGATTTGAGACATTTTCCTTTAGATTTCTGCGTTTTCAGCTAAATATTTCAGATGGGTTGGGAAAAGTTAGAAAGATCTACTCTATACTTCATCTAATCTACAGAAGGATCTAATTGTTTCTGTTATCCACTATGTAAATACCACAGTAATTTGATCAAATCCACAGTAAAAACCCTAAATGTAAGTCCTGAGCATTTTCACAAACATACATTTAAAATTGCAAGCTCTCAAAGAAGATATTTCAAAACACAAAGAAGAGCAGGAGAACACTCAGAAGATAGATGCAAAACTCCAGATTCTATTGTATTAGAAACGAATAGCCATACATGATTTACAATGTAAGAATGACTCTTAGTTTCATTGATCATACTACAGAGAACTTACAAGCTTTACAGATATAGTAAGGCAGCCAGACATTCCACGCGCACCTTACTGCAGACAAACAGGCGACCTCCTTCTTCTACTTCTAAACTATGCTAAGCTATCATGCTGTGTTTTCCTAGAATCTCTGTTGTAGGCCCTAAAAATCCCTGTTGTAAAGCCCCTGTTGTAAAGTATTACAGTGTAGAGAGGCACAATATATAACATTTTGATTGTCCTCACTACAGCAAAAACCTAACTAAACCCCCTGGTTCAAACCTCTAGTTACAGCAATAAATGCAGGTGAACCAGTTCTCAAAAATATCTCTGAGCTGTGGTCAAATCTGGATGAAATATTGCCCCTTCTGAGAAGTTCCAGCAGCTGGGCAATAACTTCTGTTTGTCTTTTGCAGAAATACCTCCAGCTGCGACCTTCCTCTTCACTTGAATGGCTTTGACTTTTTGCATTTCATCTCCATCTTCTTGCTCCTGAGATCAGATCTTCTGCCTCCATGAGGTCACTGTATTGACTTTCCAGCTGCTTCCTCAACTGCAAGCCTGCGAGACAAGACAAGTAATAAGTTTCACATTTATCACAAAAAACAGCAGGAAACTAGAATAAGCGTTTAAATCCAGGTGACTGCGCAAGATCGCGGAAATCAGATCCAAAATCCGCTCAAAACGCGTCAAAAATGCGCCCAAGCTGCTCAAAATTGATGGGTCAATCATCGCTGACTGAAAAAATGTCAGAGGTGCCAAAAAAAACACTTTAAAACTCCACCGCTTCATTTCCCGCCCATCGGCATGATATTCGCAGTCGGTGCATCAAAAAAACAGGTTGGTTGATATACCTCATCATCATGATATTCTGGAAATAGCATTCCCTCCTGAAGGTTCAGATGAATGTCATCATGATATTTGACTTCTGCATATGAAGAAACGGACAACATCATCATCATCATAATGTTGAAGAAGAATAGGAGGATACGAATATAATCATGCTGCCGAGGAAAGGAAGATGATGGTGACGTCATCATGATATTCGGGATTCATGAAAATGCTAAGGATGACGTCATCGTCATATCCGGTTAAGATCAGGGGGATAATTGCAATATCGGGTTACCTGAGGAGCATGATCAGGATGATGAAGTGAATATGATCCTCTTGCGGCCAAGGTAACCCTCTCGAAAGATCAGCATGATGAAGATCATCATCATATTTGCGGCTTGTGTCAAACTTGGAATAGGACGTCATCATGATATTTTGGAAAACGGATCGCGCTTGAAAAAATATCCTGTTTGAAGGAAAAAAGATGATGATGATGATCATCAGGATATTAGCTTCTGTCGAACATAGAAGAAGACATCATCATCATATTTCGCGAACCAGATCGGGTTTTGGAAAATATCCTGCTGAAAGAAAAGATGATGATGCTGATCATCAGGATATTTTCATCTTCGTTATAAGATCGGGATGACGTCATCATGATATTCGGAGCCTTCGTTAAACTTGAACATGACGTCATCATGATATTTCGGCAACCGGAGCATGTTTGGGAAAAAATCCTGCCGAAGGGAAAATGTGATGATGATGATGATCATCAGGATATGTGCAAAAGGTTGTATTTCATCGGCAGGAGGACTTTGCGAAATATCAGGCGAACAAACAAGATCATGATGATCTTGACAATCAGGACAGGATAAAAAATGATGATGATGACCCTCCTCATCGATTTATCATGATGACGTCATCATGATAAATTATCTTCGAAGCACAAGGGTGAGTTAAGGTCATCATGATAAATGCGCTAGGGTGATATTGCAAAATATGATGATGCTGTTGAGAAATGTAATATCGAACCCTTCTTATTAGATAGGCCGATCATCATGATGTTTCGGCAAACGGATATCAGGAGGATATGAAGATGATGATCCTCTTTCTTGAATTATCATGATGATGCCTCCAGCACTTAGCGGATTTCAGCAAATGACCCTCGTGTGAAAGATCAGGATGATGATCATGATGTTGCGAAAGGAGACCAGGAGGATATGAAGTCGTCGTCATCATCTTTCGAATGTCAGCAAATATCATGATGATGACCCTCCAATAGGTTTTGAACGTGCGTATGCAAATATGCCGAAGGCGATTTTGTTAAGTCAGGGTGATCTTATACCATCAGCATGATATTTTAAGATCAGGCGATGCATGGATATCATGATGATGCTCGCGATAAAAAGGCCGCTCGACGGGGGGGAACTTACCTTGACTTAAAGTTGATGTCATCATGATATTTCGAACCTCAGGATATTATCGGGGGGGGGGGGGTTCAAATATGATGATGATGATGCTCTCCAGCAAAACTGAGTTTATAATATGACCTTCCTAAAAGATATCATGATGCTGCATAATGCGAAGATCATGATGATCCTGTCAACATGACTTAGAATAAAAATAAAATGATGATCCTCCTTCGAATATCAGGTTTGACCAAGACTTTGACCGTGCATAACTTTCACATATGGCCGAATTTTCAAGTGAAGTAAAAGGCAAACCTGCATGGAATTTCAAGCTCCTTTTAAATATGAGGTCAGAGTAATAAAATATGAACTTTGACAAACAGACCTCATGATGATGACCTACCTTATGCAATATCATGATGATGATGCACCTGACCTTCATTTTTTACCAGACCGCCAGAAAGCAGAAAAAACACAAGCAGAAGCAAAAAGCAAGACATCAGCAGGGGTCCCCATTTTGCTAAGGAGCATAATGGGGCGTGTTGTGAACATCACAACAACTAGCAACCAAAACAAAACAATTAAATTCAGAGTGTTCAAGGAAACTAGGTGAAATGAACTCATAACTTTCAACTATCTTTCCTGCAAATTACTATTCAGCTTGAGACTCAAAGTGTTCAATAAAGATGCATGAATTTCCATTTTCAGTTTAGTTGTGTGCATGTGATTAATTATCCTCATCTTGAAGATCGGTTGAACAAACCAGTGACTGACATTAGCCTACGTAGGTGAGGATATTCCCTCATAGCCAACCGGATAGAGCCTTGCTGCCAGCGAGCGTCTATAGCCCCGGCAAGGTTATCGTTACAATTCTCCTAAGTAGAGCCCCACTGCCAGCGAGCGTCCATAGCCCCGGTAGAGTTACTTAGATGGCTTAATCTGGATTTTCAGTATAATCCGCTTTATTTATTTATTTATTTATTTTTTGTTTTCTAATTTTGAAAGACTTCATAAGGTATAGCAATTTGTAACTTCATGATGATGCAAGGAGTGGACACTTGCTGAAATTAAGCTGAGAATTGTAATGGTAGCAAGGGTGACCTCTGATTTTTCACCTAATATCTACACTGGTAGGTTCAACAAACCCAAGGATTTTAGGTGTGTCATCGTGAGAAACCTGCTTCGAATTCTCAATCACATTTATTGAATACAAAACTTCAGAAGATGAACAACTCTCTACATTCATGACAGTGACAGGTTATGTGTAAATTGCAAATGGTTAACCTAAATATCCTAAATTATATACTGTTTTGAATGGTTGCTAGTTCTGCTCCTTAATACTCTACAGTAAATTAAAGATCCCTGCTGAGGAGACAACAAACAAACCAAACAAACAGGCTGTACAAACAGCACAACAACAGAAAAAACTGTACAAACAGACAGAAAAAAGAAGACAAGCTATACAAACAACCAACCTAAAAAAGAAAACAGCAAAAAGAAGAACACAAAAACAAAAACAACTACCCTACCAGACTATATACAAGCCTCTACGAGGCAACTAGAAACCCAGGAAAAAGACCCAAGAACACCCCTACTTGCATATTTCTTTAGGTTGTGCAGGAGTAACAGGGTACTGGTTATGGTCCTCATCATAGCAGATTTATCTTTGAATTCTGAAAAAAATTCTGATATTCTAGATTCATTGTGTTTATTAGAATAGCTCTTAACTAGTAACTGAGGCTGCTCATCAGGGTTATGATTAATCCATAAGCATGTCCTATCTCTTGAATTTCCATAATCAAAATAGCATTTATCATTGTTTACTAAGGAAAGGAAAGAGACAACCTGATGTGCCTTTAGCTTTGTGGAACACACTTGTTCATTGATAGCTGGCTTTTCATTTGGCTCTGCATTTTCATTGCCCAGCTCTATGTCTAGTCCTTCTTCAAGTTGAAAGATGAACGACTCTAGATGTATCATATCTTCATCTTCATCTACCTTTATTCCTTCATTCTGGATGTTCAGTTTATCCTCAAATTTAGCACACCTCTCAATGTTCTCATTAGTTTCCTGCACATCAGCACTTAAGTAAGTATCTTCATCATCATAATCTGACATACAGAAATTAATCATTTCTAAATCACTTGAGAGTAAAGGTGGGACAACATCTTTTGATTGACAGGAGTACTCCCCTGTTTTATTTTCAACATGGTGCTGGGGCGATGTCTGATTGTGCACAGCAGCAACATGATCCTCTGTATCCTCTTTTTTAAAGGATTGTTCATCAGATGACTCACAGTTATCATTCAGTGTGGAGTCTGCTTCTATTGACCTGCAACAATCCTGAACTTGGACATTTACTTCAAAGAAGTCAGATGTAACACTAGGATTTACTTTCTTTTCTATGACTTCATTAGCTTCTACAGTAGGGATCTCATCAGTTTTAGTGCATTTTAATTCTGCTAATGCTTGTTTACACTTATTTGCAAAATCATGTTCGTTAAAACTTTTCAGGTCAGACCCAGAGGCTGCTTCTTGACAAATATTCCTTAGTAGTTCCATATATTTATCAAATGTATCAAGATGAACCTCACTTTTCTTTTCTTTTTCATTAAATCCTTTTTGCTTATTATCTAGAAAAGAGACAGGAGCTGTGATTTCTTCTCTGTATTTTTTAGGATATTTATACTTTTCAGTAGCTTTAATCACAGCCGGATCCTGACGAAAAGACAGATTTTTTTTTTACCATCACATGATTCCTGCCAAGAGATCTTATTACCCTTTATTCTTAGCATTGGTTCCATCTTTGTATTCTCTGCACATTTAATGACCGTTGATGCTGCATCCTTCTGTCGCTCAATAATCTCCTCACTTCCCTGCCAACTTTCAGCTTTATACACATCTGAGAGAGAGATTAGTCCTTTCAAATGTAAATCTAATCTTGTAAGGAAAGCTAAACAATTAAGCTCACCATGCTCTATGGACTTATGTATCCTACACCTTCCAAATAAACCATAGCTATATAAATTTTTGGGATAAAGCTGGTTATTCAAAGCTTTCTGAAATGAAGGAATGTCAACTTGAAAACTGCCCCTATATGAGTCCATTAAAAAATAGGACCCTCTTTCAACTTTTTAGGCCTTTGAAATTTTATGAGATCTAACATATCTCAGAATATAGCATTTAAACTCAGAAAATTAACCCTAAACCAAATCAGGTCCTCCTTCTAGCGCCAGAAAACTGTTGATGACTGTTTTGATGCAATCATAACAATAAGTTAAAATTCACATGACATGAACTGTAACTATACTTGAAAGACAAGAAGGAATCATTTGGTGATTCAACTAATCCCAAGTCTACAATGGTTTGGTTAGTCAAGTTCAGTTGGTCAATGTGAAGCTGTAATGTTCAAGGGGCCTTACATAGTTTAGGTTTGTTCTGTGGTTTACTGGCCTAAGAATATGCAAAAAGGTCATGAGATATGTCAATGTTTTTCATTCCTTTGCATAAGAGTGATACTAGGCTGCAAGTTTCAGAGGGTTTTCTTGGATTTATGCAGCTTCCTTCTTCATGTACTTATGAAAACTATCTACTTAGACTCTGTTATGCATGCTTCTTCAGATTTGAGACATTTTCCTTTAGATTTCTGCGTTTTCAGCTAAATATTTCAGATGGGTTGGGAAAAGTTAGAAAGATCTACTCTATACTTCATCTAATCTACAGAAGGATCTAATTGTTTCTGTTATCCACTATGTAAATACCACAGTAATTTGATCAAATCCACAGTAAAAACCCTAAATGTAAGTCCTGAGCATTTTCACAAACATACATTTAAAATTGCAAGCTCTCAAAGAAGATATTTCAAAACACAAAGAAGAGCAGGAGAACACTCAGAAGATAGATGCAGAACTCCAGATTCTATTGTATTAGAAACGAATAGCCATACATGATTTACAATGTAAGAATGACTCTTAGTTTCATTGATCATACTACAGAGAACTTACAAGCTTTACAGATACAGTAAGGCAGCCAGACATTCCACGCGCACCTTACTGCAGACAAACAGGCAACCTCCTTCTTCTACTTCTAAACTATGCTAAGCTATCATGCTGTGTTTTCCTAGAATCTCTGTTGTAGGCCCTAAAAATCCCTGTTGTAAAGCCCCTGTTGTAAAGTATTACAGTGTAGAGAGGCACAATATATAACATTTTGATTGTCCTCACTACAGCAAAAACCTAACTAAACCCCCTGGTTCAAACCTCTAGTTACAGCAATAAATGCAGGTGAACCAGTTCTCAAAAATATCTCTGAGCTGTGGTCAAATCTGGGCGAAATATTGCCCCTTCTGAGAAGTTCCAGCAGCTGGGCAATAACTTCTGTTTGTGTTTTGCAGAAATACCTCCAGCTACGACCTTCCTCTTCACTTGAATGGCTTTGACTTTTTGCATTTCATCTCCATCTTCTTGCTCCTGAGATCAGATCTTCTGCCTCCATGAGGTCACTGTATTGACTTTCCAGCTGCTTCCTCAACTGCAACCCTGCGAGACAAGACAAGTAATAAGTTTCACATTTATCACAAAAAATAGCAGAAAACTAGAATAAGCGTTTAAATCCAGGTGACTGCGCAAGATCGCGGAAATCAGATCTAAAATCCGCTCAAAACGCGTCAAAAATGCGCCCTAGCTGCTCAAAATTGATGAGTCAATCATTGCTGACTGAAAAAATGTCAGAGGCGCCAAAAAAAACACTTTAAAACTCCACCACTTCATTTCCCGCCCATCGGCATGATATTCGCAGTCGGTGCGTCAAAAAAACAGGTTGGTTGATATACCTCATCATCATGATATTCTGGAAATAGCATTCCCTCCTGAAGGTTCAGATGAATGTCATCATGATATTTGACTTCTGCATATGAAGAAACGGACAACATCATCATCATCATAATGTTGAAGAAGAATAGGAGGATACGAATATAATCATGCTGCCGAGGAAAGGAAGATGATGGTGACGTCATCATGATATTCGGGATTCATGAAAATGCTAAGGATGACGTCATCGTCATATCCGGTTAAGATCAGGGGGATAATTGCAATATCGGGTTACCTGAGGAGCATGATCAGGATGATGAAGTGAATATGATCCTCTTGCGGCCAAGGTAACCCTCTCGAAAGATCAGCATGATGAAGATCATCATCATATTTGCGGCTTGTGTCGAACTTGGAATAGGACGTCATCATGATATTTCAGAAAACGGATCGCGCTTGAAAAAATATCCTGTTTGCAGGAAAAAAGATGATGATGATGATCATCAGGATATTAGCTTCTGTCGAACATAGAAGAAGACATCATCATCATATTTCGCGAACCAGATCGGGTTTTGGAAAATATCCTGCTGAAAGAAAAGATGATGATGCTGATCATCAGGATATTTTCATCTTCGTTATAAGATCGGGATGACGTCATCATAATATTCGGAGCCTTCGTTAAACTTGAACATGACTTCATCATGATATTTCGGCAACCGGAGCATGTTTGGGAAAAAATCCTGCCGAAGGGAAAATGTGATGATGATGATGATCATCAGGATATGTGCAAAAGGTTGTATTTCATCGGCAGGAGGACTTTGCGAAATATCAGGCGAACAAACAAGATCATGATGATCTTGACAATCAGGACAGGATAAAAAATGATGATGATGACCCTCCTCATCGATTTATCATGATGACGTCATCATGATAAATTATCTTCGAAGCACAAGGGTGAGTTAAGGTCATCATGATAAATGCGCTAGGGTGATATTGCAAAATATGATGATGCTGTTGAGAAATGTAATATCGAACCCTTCTTAATAGATAGGCCGATCATCATGATGTTTCGGCAAACGGATATCAGGAGGATATGAAGATGATGATCCTCTTTCTCGAATTATCATGATGATGCCTCCAGCACTTAGCGGATTTCAGCAAATGACCCTCGTGTGAAAGATCAGGATGATGATCATGATGTTGCGAAAGGAGACCAGGAGGATATGAAGTCGTCGTCATCATCTTTCGAATGTCAGCAAATATCATGATGATGACCCTCCAATAGGTTTTGAACGTGCGTATGCAAATATGCCGAAGGCGATTTTGTTAAGTCAGGGTGATCTTATACCATCAGCATGATATTTTAAGATCAGGCGATGCAAGGATATCATGATGATGCTTGCGATAAAAAGGCCGCTCGACGGGGGGGAACTTACCTTGACTTAAAGTTGATGTCATCATGATATTTCGAACCTCAGGATATTATCGGGGGGGGGGTTCAAATATGATGATGATGATGCTCTCCAGCAAAACCGAGTTTATAATATGACCTTCCTAAAAGATATCATGATGCTGCATAATGCGAAGATCATGATGATCCTGTCAACATGACTTAGAATAAAAATAAAATGATGATCCTCCTTCGAATATCAGGTTTGACCAAGACTTTGACCGTGCATAACTTTCACATATGGCTGAATTTTCAAGTGAAGTAAAAGGCAAACCTGCATGGAATTTCAAGCTCCTTTTAAATATGAGGTCAGAGTAATAAAATATGAACTTTGACAAACAGACCTCATGATGATGACCTACCTTATGCAATATCATGATGATGATGCACCTGACCTTCATTTTTTACCAGACCGCCAGAAAGCAGAAAAAACACAAGCAGAAGCAAAAAGCAAGACATCAGCAGGGGTCCCCATTTTGCTAAGGAGCATAATGGGGCATGTTGTGAACATCACAACAACTAGCAACCAAAACAAAACAATTAAATTCAGAGTGTTCAAGGAAACTAGGTGAAATGAACTCATAACTTTCAACTATCTTTCCTGCAAATTACTATTCAGCTTGAGACTCAAAGTGTTCAATAAAGATGCATGAATTTCCATTTTCAGTTTAGTTGTGTGCATGTGATTAATTATCCTCAT
The DNA here is from genome assembly GCA_027924645.1 of Cunninghamia lanceolata. Lineage (NCBI taxonomy): Eukaryota > Viridiplantae > Streptophyta > Pinopsida > Cupressales > Cupressaceae > Cunninghamia > Cunninghamia lanceolata. The sequence goes on along the minus strand of BSBN01000055.1, from coordinate 7,050,488 downwards.
CTTGAAGATCGGTTGAACAAACCAGTGACTGACATTAGCCTACGTAGGTGAGGATATTCCCTCATAGCCAACCGGATAGAGCCTTGCTGCCAGCGAGCGTCTATAGCCCCGGCAAGGTTATCGTTACAATTCTCCTAAGTAGAGCCCCACTGCCAGCGAGCGTCCATAGCCCCGGTAGAGTTACTTAGATGGCTTAATCTGGATTTTCAGTATAATCCGCTTTATTTATTTATTTATTTATTTTTTGTTTTCTAATTTTGAAAGACTTCATAAGGTATAGCAATTTGTAACTTCATGATGATGCAAGGAGTGGACACTTGCTGAAATTAAGCTGAGAATTGTAATGGTAGCAAGGGTGACCTCTGATTTTTCACCTAATATCTACACTGGTAGGTTCAACAAACCCAAGGATTTTAGGTGTGTCATCGTGAGAAACCTGCTTCGAATTCTCAATCACATTTATTGAATACAAAACTTCAGAAGATGAACAACTCTCTACATTCATGACAGTGACAGGTTATGTGTAAATTGCAAATGGTTAACCTAAATATCCTAAATTATATACTGTTTTGAATGGTTGCTAGTTCTGCTCCTTAATACTCTACAGTAAATTAAAGATCCCTGCTGAGGAGACAACAAACAAACCAAACAAACAGGCTGTACAAACAGCACAACAACAGAAAAAACTGTACAAACAGACAGAAAAAAGAAGACAAGCTATACAAACAACCAACCTAAAAAAGAAAACAGCAAAAAGAAGAACACAAAAACAAAAACAACTACCCTACCAGACTATATACAAGCCTCTACGAGGCAACTAGAAACCCAGGAAAAAGACCCAAGAACACCCCTACTTGCATATTTCTTTAGGTTGTGCAGGAGTAACAGGGTACTGGTTATGGTCCTCATCATAGCAGATTTATCTTTGAATTCTGAAAAAAATTCTGATATTCTAGATTCATTGTGTTTATTAGAATAGCTCTTAACTAGTAACTGAGGCTGCTCATCAGGGTTATGATTAATCCATAAGCATGTCCTATCTCTTGAATTTCCATAATCAAAATAGCATTTATCATTGTTTACTAAGGAAAGGAAAGAGACAACCTGATGTGCCTTTAGCTTTGTGGAACACACTTGTTCATTGATAGCTGGCTTTTCATTTGGCTCTGCATTTTCATTGCCCAGCTCTATGTCTAGTCCTTCTTCAAGTTGAAAGATGAACGACTCTAGATGTATCATATCTTCATCTTCATCTACCTTTATTCCTTCATTCTGGATGTTCAGTTTATCCTCAAATTTAGCACACCTCTCAATGTTCTCATTAGTTTCCTGCACATCAGCACTTAAGTAAGTATCTTCATCATCATAATCTGACATACAGAAATTAATCATTTCTAAATCACTTGAGAGTAAAGGTGGGACAACATCTTTTGATTGACAGGAGTACTCCCCTGTTTTATTTTCAACATGGTGCTGGGGCGATGTCTGATTGTGCACAGCAGCAACATGATCCTCTGTATCCTCTTTTTTAAAGGATTGTTCATCAGATGACTCACAGTTATCATTCAGTGTGGAGTCTGCTTCTATTGACCTGCAACAATCCTGAACTTGGACATTTACTTCAAAGAAGTCAGATGTAACACTAGGATTTACTTTCTTTTCTATGACTTCATTAGCTTCTACAGTAGGGATCTCATCAGTTTTAGTGCATTTTAATTCTGCTAATGCTTGTTTACACTTATTTGCAAAATCATGTTCGTTAAAACTTTTCAGGTCAGACCCAGAGGCTGCTTCTTGACAAATATTCCTTAGTAGTTCCATATATTTATCAAATGTATCAAGATGAACCTCACTTTTCTTTTCTTTTTCATTAAATCCTTTTTGCTTATTATCTAGAAAAGAGACAGGAGCTGTGATTTCTTCTCTGTATTTTTTAGGATATTTATACTTTTCAGTAGCTTTAATCACAGCCGGATCCTGACGAAAAGACAGATTTTTTTTTTACCATCACATGATTCCTGCCAAGAGATCTTATTACCCTTTATTCTTAGCATTGGTTCCATCTTTGTATTCTCTGCACATTTAATGACCGTTGATGCTGCATCCTTCTGTCGCTCAATAATCTCCTCACTTCCCTGCCAACTTTCAGCTTTATACACATCTGAGAGAGAGATTAGTCCTTTCAAATGTAAATCTAATCTTGTAAGGAAAGCTAAACAATTAAGCTCACCATGCTCTATGGACTTATGTATCCTACACCTTCCAAATAAACCATAGCTATATAAATTTTTGGGATAAAGTTGGTTATTCAAAGCTTTCTGAAATGAAGGAATGTCAACTTGAAAACTGCCCCTATATGAGTCCATTAAAAAATAGGACCCTCTTTCAACTTTTTAGGCCTTTGAAATTTTATGAGATCTAACATATCTCAGAATATAGCATTTAAACTCAGAAAATTAACCCTAAACCAAATCAGGTCCTCCTTCTAGCGCCAGAAAACTGTTGATGACTGTTTTGATGCAATCATAACAATAAGTTAAAATTCACATGACATGAACTGTAACTATACTTGAAAGACAAGAAGGAATCATTTGGTGATTCAACTAATCCCAAGTCTACAATGGTTCGGTTGGTCAAGTTCAGTTGGTCAATGTGAAGCTGTAATGTTCAAGGGGCCTTACATAGTTTAGGTTTGTTCTGTGGTTTACTGGCCTAAGAATATGCAAAAAGGTCATGAGATATGTCAATGTTTTTCATTCCTTTGCATAAGAGTGATACTAGGCTGCAAGTTTCAGAGGGTTTTCTTGGATTTATGCAGCTTCCTTCTTCATGTACTTATGAAAACTATCTACTTAGACTCTGTTATGCATGCTTCTTCAGATTTGAGACATTTTCCTTTAGATTTCTGCGTTTTCAGCTAAATATTTCAGATGGGTTGGGAAAAGTTAGAAAGATCTACTCTATACTTCATCTAATCTACAGAAGGATCTAATTATTTCTGTTATCCACTATGTAAATACCACAGTAATTTGATCAAATCCACAGTAAAAACCCTAAATGTAAGTCCTGAGCATTTTCACAAACATACATTTAAAATTGCAAGCTCTCAAAGAAGATATTTCAAAACACAAAGAAGAGCAGGAGAACACTCAGAAGATAGATGCAGAACTCCAGATTCTATTGTATTAGAAACGAATAGCCATACATGATTTACAATGTAAGAATGACTCTTAGTTTCATTGATCATACTACAGAGAACTTACAAGCTTTACAGATACAGTAAGGCAGCCAGACATTCCACGCGCACCTTACTGCAGACAAACAGGCAACCTCCTTCTTCTACTTCTAAACTATGCTAAGCTATCATGCTGTGTTTTCCTAGAATCTCTGTTGTAGGCCCTAAAAATCCCTGTTGTAAAGCCCCTGTTGTAAAGTATTACAGTGTAGAGAGGCACAATATATAACATTTTGATTGTCCTCACTACAGCAAAAACCTAACTAAAACCCCTGGTTCAAACCTCTAGTTACAGCAATAAATGCAGGTGAACCAGTTCTCAAAAATATCTCTGAGCTGTGGTCAAATCTGGGCGAAATATTGCCCCTTCTGAGAAGTTCCAGCAGCTGGGCAATAACTTCTGTTTGTCTTTTGCAGAAATACCTCCAGCTGCGACCTTCCTCTTCACTTGAATGGCTTTGACTTTTTGCATTTCATCTCCATCTTCTTGCTCCTGAGATCAGATCTTCTGCCTCCATGAGGTCACTGTATTGACTTTCCAGCTGCTTCCTCAACTGCAACCCTGCGAGACAAGACAAGTAATAAGTTTCACATTTATCACAAAAAATAGCAGAAAACTAGAATAAGCGTTTAAATCCAGGTGACTGCGCAAGATCGCGGAAATCAGATCTAAAATCCGCTCAAAACGCGTCAAAAATGCGCCCTAGCTGCTCAAAATTGATGAGTCAATCATCGCTGACTGAAAAAATGTCAGAGGCGCCAAAAAAAACACTTTAAAACTCCACCGCTTCATTTCCCGCCCATCGGCATGATATTCGCAGTCGGTGCGTCAAAAAAACAGGTTGGTTGATATACCTCATCATCATGATATTCTGGAAATAGCATTCCCTCCTGAAGGTTCAGATGAATGTCATCATGATATTTGACTTCTGCATATGAAGAAACGGACAACATCATCATCATCATAATGTTGAAGAAGAATAGGAGGATACGAATATAATCATGCTGCCGAGGAAAGGAAGATGATGGTGACGTCATCATGATATTCGGGATTCATGAAAATGCTAAGGATGACGTCATCGTCATATCCGGTTAAGATCAGGGGGATAATTGCAATATCGGGTTACCTGAGGAGCATGATCAGGATGATGAAGTGAATATGATCCTCTTGCGGCCAAGGTAACCCTCTCGAAAGATCAGCATGATGAAGATCATCATCATATTTGCGGCTTGTGTCGAACTTGGAATAGGACGTCATCATGATATTTCAGAAAATGGATCGCGCTTGAAAAAATATCCTGTTTGAAGGAAAAAAGATGATGATGATGATCATCAGGATATTAGCTTCTGTCGAACATAGAAGAAGACATCATCATCATATTTCGCGAACCAGATCGGGTTTTGGAAAATATCCTGCTGAAAGAAAAGATGATGATGCTGATCATCAGGATATTTTCATCTTCGTTATAAGATCGGGATGACGTCATCATAATATTCGGAGCCTTCGTTAAACTTGAACATGACTTCATCATGATATTTCGGCAACCGGAGCATGTTTGGGAAAAAATCCTGCCGAAGGGAAAATGTGATGATGATGATGATCATCAGGATATGTGCAAAAGGTTGTATTTCATCGGCAGGAGGACTTTGCGAAATATCAGGCGAACAAACAAGATCATGATGATCTTGACAATCAGGACAGGATAAAAAATGATGATGATGACCCTCCTCATCGATTTATCATGATGACGTCATCATGATAAATTGTCTTCGAAGCACAAGGGTGAGTTAAGGTCATCATGATAAATGCGCTAGGCTGATATTGCAAAATATGATGATGCTGTTGAGAAATGTAATATCGAACCTGTAAGGACCCGCTTGGTCCAAACTCAAATTTTCAAAAATTTTACTTTATTCACAAGTTCTTATGAGATATATCAAGACTTTTATTGAGTACTCAGGAAAAACTTCGGCCAAATCGGGCCATATGTTCAAAATAGAACATTCTTAAGCCACCCGGGCTCTTCTATCCTTTGGGCAAATAGGTTCATACAGAACCAGGTCAAACGGACCTTATCGCTACCTGATTCGGGTAGAACAAACGATGGCCAAAAGGCCTAGTGGTCTAACGGACCAATACTCTATCCAATCCGGGATACATAAACATAACAGCCTAATGGGCTAAGGAGGACAGGAATCATTTTGCTCTGGCCAGAGACTTCTGACTCCCTCGGGACCAATATAGGTTCATGAGTCACTTCCTGGGGACCACAGTCTGCCCAGACACTGTACTGAGGATGTCGACCAGGGAACACATATCATCTACTTGTACTCACCTCAGTTTACGGCAATGCCGGGTACAAGTAATCCACCCCGGGGATTCTTCTGAGTACTAGGAGAGTTCTTAAGTTACCTAAATAACCTTTAAACTAGGGATCGAGATTATAAACTTGATTATAAGGAGTATACTATATCCGAGGGACCTGAGTACTGGGGGCATCCTTCACCGTCCAGACTGCCTACATACCCTGTATCCACGGGATCAAGGCCCTCTACGGATGCGATCTACACGACGAATGCGAACATGTAGTTCTGTCTTGCACTATGTTTAATGTAGCTGTGAGTGAGTACACAACTCTTTGTCGATTGCCACCCACTCGAGTGATGCAATGGACGGAATTCCTAAGGAACTATTTTGCAAACAGACCTCCCGGGAGTGTTTGGCATTTAAGTTTTTCAAGTGTGAATAGTTTACCTAACACGCGTATTTTCCCAATGAGATCTTCCCATTGATCGTCCTACAACAATTTTCGATAGGTTCTCCTTTTCTTTTCTTTTAATTAATCTTTTTAGTGAGGTATCCGAGGAGATTTTCCCTTCCTACGGATTTAACTTTGACATGTTCCTTATTACTCCCCGACGATTTAGAGGGACGATGCCCAGACGTCGTTGTTGCAGCTATGTTAGGCGCGAGGTACTTGGTTCAACACGACGGCATTACCCGTAAACGTGACCCAGAGGTACCGTAAATACCGAACACTGCGAATGTTTGAGTTTGGACGTTTATTTTAAAGGTTTACCTATCTAGTAGAATAGGAAAAACTTGTATAATAATAGTTGATAAAGGGAAAAACTTCCTTAATTCAAAATGCGGATAAAAGATGCTTGCTCATAATGAATAGAACTAGAAAATAAACTTAATCAATTTTCATAAACATATGAGTAGAAAGATACTTATATCAACTCATGAATAGAAAGATCTTGTAAAATTTGATCTAGGTCAAATAAAAATAATCTTTGATAACTAGTTCAACTTTTGAATTATCATATGCAATTTCAATAAACACTTTTTAATTTATCACAATTCCAAGCATTTGTATCTAGTCATTCTAAAACCAACAATACCCCTGTTTGATCATTTAGAAATTCACATAATCTAAGATATGATATGAAATTGAATTCACCATATACTTAATTCAATCACTTTTGATGAAACTTAGATTATAAAAGATATACATATCTATTTGCCATACCCTATGTGTGTGATCATGCTTATATAAGTAGTATCAATTGAGATACAATATCTTGACCCTACCAAGTTTTAAACATGATACCTAATCTTAATCATAGTAAGAAAACCCATTTGATTATTAAAGCGTACCAAGTAGCTTAGTTTGACTAATAATCCACCACTATTATCAAGGTAACCACTCCTCAATTATGTAAAAATTCCATCATAAAAATCCTTATTTCTCTAGCCTATACAAATATAGTCTCATGTTAATAGGTGCATTCATTTTGGATTTGGCTTGTTTAATTGTTTTCTCAAAATTCTTTGTATATAAGCTAGCCTTGTATTTCTTAACTCTCTGTTGTTGCATTATTGCATACATTTATTCGTATATTTGCCATGTATATTCTTACCCTTTTTGCAAATCATTTTTCTTATACTAGTTTACCTTATGCCATTAATTATTTTATTGTCTTACTTACCATTTATCACTTGCACTTTTATATTATTTACATTATGATCTTGAATTCATGCACTTTTAATTCATAAAAAATGTTTTTTTACCTCAACCAACTATAATATGTAAAATGCAACCCTATCACTATGTCTTTATTTGAAATTGTCGTTATAGAAATTATTTTCATCATCTTTATCAAGATTTAGTCTTAAATTCTAAATTGTAAAATTTATGGGTGTCAATTAGCCAATAGGCTTTTATATATGGATATTATAGTGTTTGGAACATTGCCACAAAATTTCACACCTGAAAATTTTCTAACCTTGTTGGTTGTCCCTATTCTTTGAACTTCCTACGGTGCAAGAGTTAGTGCAAGAGTTAGTGCATATTACAGACGTGGATTATGCTGTTTAAGAAAGGATTTAGAATTACCAATAGCTTATAAAATGAGGAAATAGGTTTGTGCAAGTGAAAACGGCTCCCCACACTTACCAATGGAGATATCATTGTGTGCATTATAATGCACGTTTTCCACATTCAAATTACAATCATACAATGCTATTGCCGTCCACTGCTCATCTCAATCTCACAGCATTATGTAGAGAGTTTAGGATACAAACAAAATAAAGAAGGAAGTTTGAGGACTTGAGGAGGATCAGTATTATGGACAAATATAGCAAAAGTGAGGAAGAAGATATTTTGATGCCGATATTGACCAATTTAGCGGCAGCCATGAGCGATTCCTCCAGAATTAAAATGCTTACTACAAGCGCTCTTGCAGATCTGGGAGAAGATGAAAGTACGAAGAAAGTTAAATACAGAGAATGCCTCAAAGAGATGTCATCTAGCGGAATGCAATGGTCTTAGGATTGCACAGGATGGGCTTCGTTGAATAAACTTTTGAAACTTTCAAGCAAGTGCAATTCGTCAGGTGTAAAGCAAAGATTCACGACCCTTGCCAGTATCCTCACGACCTGAGCAGAAACATTGGGGATCAGGGTATGGGTTTCTAACAAGGCATGATAAAAGGGTGATTTGCATAGACGTGAACTGTTTGACAGAATGCCTCAAGGATCGCACAAAAATGGAATTGCTGAGAAGGTATTAGAAACTTCAAATAAATGAAATTGGCACGTGAAAAGCCCAATTCCACAACCATCGCTAATGTCCTCCCTGCCTATGCCTATGTGGGCCAGACACAAGGTATGGAACAGAGTAAGGAACAGAGTATGGACATACATCAAGGCATAAAATATTTCATCTAATGTTGTAGTTGCAAATACCTATGAGACATTCGTACAAAATGTGGAAGCACAGACTAGGCACGTGAACTGTTAGTCAGAATGCCTGCAACGGCTGTAAGATTGCAGAAAAGGAGTTTGTTGAAAAAGGCTTCCAAAGCTGTCACGCAAATGCAATTGGCAGAATTAAAGAAAGATTCTACAACCTTGCTATCCACCTATTTGCCGGAGTCTATGTGGGAACTTGGAACAGGGCATGGACAGTCGTTCAAGAAAGAAGGAAAGGGGTGAATTTGTAGCAAATGAAGCAGTTACAAAATGAAGCAGTTACAGATCTTACACACAGTTTGTAAATTTTAATCATCCTAAACATTCATTAAAAAATATCTAAAATTAACAAATATTCAAGAACCAACTTTCAAAAGAAACAGAGCAAAATGAGAGGGAGAAAAACACTTACAGATTTTCTCCAGCTCTTCCCAAACAACTAGAGATCATGAGTCCCTTTCTTCCTCAAAACCCAAGCAATTTATAGGAAAACTTGACCCTTATGGATGAAACTCCAAGTCTTTGAGTCAAGTCTTCCTCTTAAATGCACCTCTCCATTTTCCAAATTGCCATTCAATGCTTGTGGAAATGGACTTGCAAATGGAGAAAATGGACATCATCTCATAAATTCTGGTCTTGACTTGAGGATGGGAGAGAAGGTTCCTCATTAAGGCTCTTTCTAGAAGTGTTTGAAAATTATGGAAATATTTCTCTCATTTGATTTTCTTTCAAATTTAAAATTCAAAATATTGAGTTGTGACATCCTTCTCCCCTAAATTTATGCATCGTCCCGATGCATGTTAGAAATAAGATCAAAACATATAGAAATAAATATACTTGCCTACTTTAAATTCCATCCTTCAACAAGGTAGGTTAAAGAGTTTAACATAGATAAAGATAACAAGGAGTATTATCTAAGCATAACTGTCTGTATCATCTTAACATCATTGTCTTTAAGCAAAATTTGAAGTTTGTCAAGTTTATAAATAATTAGAGTGTATTCAAAATAAGTGTGGATAGAGCTGTTGCATTTCCACTGTGTCTTCCCATGTAGCATTCTCAGGTGAATACTGGTCCCACTGGACTTTAGATTGGTCCACTATCCGATTGCGGAGCTGAAACTGGCGCCTCTCGATGATTTTGCATGGCTCTATTGTTATTGTACCGGGTTCCTCCACCTGCAGGGCATTCCAATTAAGAATATGCTTAGGGTCAGGTCTATACTTTTTTAACAAGGATACATGGAACACATCATGAATTCGGCTCAGTGCTGGAGGTAAGGCCAAGCGGTAAGCTACAGGATTGATTTCCTCAAGTACTTCAAAAGGCCCAACATAGCGAGGAGCTAGCTTTGACTTCCTTCCAAAAGAGATGGAACTTTTATGAGGTCGAACTCTTAGGAACACCTTTTCACCAACTTGAAAACTTCTGGGTGTCCTATTCTTATCTGCATAACTTTTCTGGCGATCCGAGGCTTCCTTCAACCTCTGTCGAATAAGTTGCACCTGATTATCCATATCTTTCAACAATTCAGGGCCAACTAGGATCCTATCTTCCAGTTTATCCCAACTCAAAGGTGTTCGACAAGGTCTCCCATAGAGAGCTTCAAAGGGCGCCATACCTATTGCTGCTTGGAAGGAATTGTTATAGGCAAACTCAACTAATGGCAAATATTCCTCCCATTTAGTCTGTTGATCCATGCAATACATACGAAGGAGGTCTTCCAAAATTTGGTTGGTTCTTTCTGTTTGTCCATCTGTCTCAGGATGATAGGCTGTGCTGAAATTCAACTGTGTTCCTAAGGCAACCTGCAATGTGGTCCAAAATCTAGAAGTAAACTTTGCATCTCTATCAGAGATTATTTTCTCAGGAATTCCATGCAACCTAAAAATTTCCTTTATGAACCTTTTTGCTACTGCTGGTGCATCATCTGTTAGGTTTCCTGGTATGAAGTGGGCAACTTTAGTGAGTTTATCCACTACCACCAAAATGCAATTGTGCCTATGAGATGTCATTGGTAGCCCTTGGACAAAATCCATACTTATGACTTGCCATTTGTAGAAAGGTACATCATGTGGATAAAGAAGTCCTGCTGGGTGCACATGTTCTGCCTTAACCCTTTGACATTCTAGGCATCTGGCAACTATGTCTACCACATCCTTCTTCATTCCTGGCCAAAAATATATTCCTTTGAGGTCTGCATACATCTTATTCACTCCTGGATGTCCTGAATATGGAGCCTTATGTGCTTCTGTCAAAATCATACCCCTTAGTTCTGCATTATCAGGAACATATATTCTTCCCTGGTACCTCATTAGTCCATCATAATCAAAAGCATAATCCAAATACTTAGGTTCCACAAAGGTGTTAGCTAGAGATGTCTTAACCTGAGCGTACCATGGGTCATGTTTCTGCTCAGAGAGTATTTGTTGCTTTAGGTCTATGTGCAAGTTGGATATGGCCATTATATGTCTCCTCCTGCTGAGAGCATCGGCCACCCTATTTTCTTTCCCCTTGATATATTGAATATCAAAATCATACTCACTTAGGAACTCTAACCACCTTCTCTGTCTTGCATTCAAATGAGGTTGAGTGAAGATATATTTTAATCCTTGATGGTCTGTTTTAAGCTCAAATGGTTTTCCCAACAAGAAATGTCTCCATTTTTGCAAGGCATGAACTATGGCTGCAAGTTCAAGGTCATGGGGGGCGTAATTGACTTCATGGATTTTTAGTTTTCGTGATTCATAAGCCACTACTCCTTCATCTTGGAAAAGAACTCCTCCCAGTCCTTCTATGGATGCATCTGTTACTACTGTGAAATTACCATTAGGGTCAGGCACTTTTAGAATTGGAGGTGATGTTAGCCTTTCCTTCAGTACTTGAAATGCCTTATCACACTGCTCAGTCCAAATGAACTTTTTGTTCTTCTTTTGCAAGGATGTGATTGGATTGGCTATCCTTGAAAAGTCTTTCACAAACCTTCTGTAGTACCCTGCCAATCCCATAAAGCTTCTTACTTCTGTCACATTTGTAGGGATAGGCCATTCAGTGATGGCTTTTACTTTATCAGGATCTACCGCTATACCCTCGGCTGAAATGATATGCCCTAAATAGTGAACCCTCCTTTCAAAGAAAGAACATTTAGATAACTTCCCAAACAACTTATGCTTCCGTAACCTTTGTAAGACTGCCTGTAGATGGGCTAAATGTTCCTCTTCATCCTTAGAATATATTAAAATGTCATCCAGAAACACAATCACAAACTTATCTAGAAAATCATGGAACACACTATTCATAAGATTCATAAAGGCAGCCGGAGCATTCGTTAGCCCAAATGGAACTACAGTGAATTCATAGTGGCCATACCTAGTCCTAAATGCTGTCTTTGGGATGTCTTCTTCTTTTATCCTCAATTGGTGATAGCCCGAGCGGAGATCAATTTTGGAGAACACTGAGGCTCCTCGCATTTGGTCAAATAGATCATCAATACGAGGCAAGGGATATCTGTTCTTCACAGTGGCCTTATTCAACATTCTGTAGTCAATGCACAACCTTAATGTCCCATCCTTCTTTTTTACAAATATGACTGGTGCTCCCCAAGGTGATACACTAGGTCTTATCAACCCTTTCTCTAGCAATTCTTGCAACTGTATTTTCAACTCTTGGAGTTCTGTGGTGTTCATCCTATATGGGGCTTTGGATATAGGTGCAGTTCCAGGAAGTATATCGATTGAAAAATCAAATTCCCTTTTAGGAGGTAATCCAGGTAGCTCTTCCGGAAACACATCCTTGTAGTCCCAAAGGAATGGACTATTTTCAAAGGTAGGGGCTTCTTTCTCTTCTCCTTTCTCATCTAAAGATACTAAGAATATCTGATTTCCTTGTTTTCGCCTTGCCTTCTTTAGTTGCATAGCAGAAATAGTCCCTACTGATATAGGTTTGTAAATTCCTTGGATCCTAACTCTACACCCCTTATCATCGACACACTCCACCACCTTGTTATAGCAATCTATGTTAGCCTTATGACTCATTAGCCAACTTATTCCAATTATGACATCATAGGCTCCTAAGGGTGCGACATATAAGTCGACTTTGGTTTCTAATTCAGGAAACTTAATGAGGGCACCTCTTATGTACTTGTTCACCTTCCGTATAGCCTTATCCCCATACTGAACCGTCCATGATAATTCCATACTCTTAGTTTGCAAAGACATTTCTCTTACCAATTCTGGGGAAATAAAATTCTCAGAGGAACCAGTATCTATCAAAATAGTTATGGGTTTACCAAAAAGCATACCTCTCATCTCCATAGGTACATTTTGATGTTGAGTTTGTTGATTTCTGACAGCAGCATGTATTTGATGTTGCCGAGGATGCTGTGGCTGATTGTACCCATTCCTTTTTGAACAATCCCTTGCATAATGATTGCCTCCACACATAAAGCATCCACCAGGGGGTCCATTAGAACTTCGGGGTGGTGCATTCCCATTATTCCTCCTGAAATTACTATTGTAATTGCTCCTATGATCCTGATTACCAGCAGATTCTGTTCTACCCCAGTCTCTCCTCTTGTTCTTTTGATCTCCTCTGTTGCCCTTATTGTCTAGTTTCCTTTTGAAGGCAAATTGTTTGTCCCGAAAGTTTTGCTTTGCCACCGATAGTGCCTGTAATTTCTTTTCCTGTTTGAGTGCCTTCTCCAAGACTTGATTCATGTTCTCAGGGGCAAACATATCCACTTCTGCCCCAATATCAGTATTCAACCCCAAAAGAAACTTCCTTGCCTGAGACCTTTCATCCTTTTGATAGATAGGAACATATTTCAATAGCTTCGCAAATTTATCCCAATACTGTTGGACCGTGAGATTCCCTTGTCTAAGATTCAGAAACTCAGTCATCTTCTCATCATAAAATAGTTGTGGAAGCCATCTCTCACGGAAGTGGCTCACAAACTGCCTCCAAGTCAGGTTTTCTTTTGAATAACAATATTGTTCTTTTATGTTTATCCACCAACTAGCAGCTTCTCCCTCTAACTGATAGGCTCCCCAGGTTGCCTTGATATTCTCTGAGTAGCTTCTTAGTTCAAAATATTTCTCCATTTCAATTAGCCATCCTTCTGCAGCATCCCCCACATGTTTACCATCAAATTTAGGAGGAGTTATCTTCTTCAGGTCTTGTGAGATATCTAGAGCGGTAGTATCTTGCCGAGTCCTAGGAACCTCTAGCTCATTTTGAGCTATGTGTACTTCTGCACCTTGAGGTTCATTTTCAGGTTCCAAAATGTTTTCTATAGTCCCCTGTCTATTCTTTAAGTCCTGTACAGTTTTCTCAAGGTTTTCCAACTTTTCCCTCTGTTCTGTCAACAACTGAATAATTGCCTCTATCCCAGCATTTGGGTTCTCAGGTGGGTTTTCAACATGTTCTTGGTTCCCAACTGGTTCTTGGTTGACTGGTTCCTCTCCATGCAGATCTCGCAAATTTCGAGTTCTCGCCATTTAATTCTGAAACAAGGAGAGAGGTGATTTACAACTTGATACAATTTTTGGTTTACACATGCAAATTAACTGTAATTACATCTATTGTAATTCTTATTTTAAATACCTATTATTATCAATTTTGAGTTAGTAGGCCTCCAGGCCGAGTGTTTGAACCGTGCTCTGATACCACATGTAAGGACCCGCTTGGTCCAAACTCAAATTTTCAAAAATTTTACTTTATTCACAAGTTCTTATGAGATATATCAAGACTTTTATTGAGTACTCAGGAAAAACTTCGGCCAAATCGGGCCATATGTTCAAAATAGAACATTCTTAAGCCACCCGGGCTCTTCTATCCTTTGGGCAAATAGGTTCATACAGAACCAGGTCAAACGGACCTTATCGCTACCTGATTCGGGTAGAACAAACGATGGCCAAAAGGCCTAGTGGTCTAACGGACCAATACTCTATCCAATCCGGGATACATAAACATAACAGCCTAATGGGCTAAGGAGGACAGGAATCATTTTGCTCTGGCCAGAGACTTCTGACTCCCTCGGGACCAATATAGGTTCATGAGTCACTTCCTGGGGACCACAGTCTGCCCAGACACTGTACTGAGGATGTCGACCAGGGAACACATATCATCTACTTGTACTCACCTCAGTTTACGGCAATGCCGGGTACAAGTAATCCACCCCGGGGATTCTTCTGAGTACTAGGAGAGTTCTTAAGTTACCTAAATAACCTTTAAACTAGGGATCGAGATTATAAACTTGATTATAAGGAGTATACTATATCCGAGGGACCTGAGTACTGGGGGCATCCTTCACCGTCCAGACTGCCTACATACCCTGTATCCACGGGATCAAGGCCCTCTACGGATGCGATCTACACGACGAATGCGAACATGTAGTTCTGTCTTGCACTATGTTTAATGTAGCTGTGAGTGAGTACACAACTCTTTGTCGATTGCCACCCACTCGAGTGATGCAATGGACGGAATTCCTAAGGAACTATTTTGCAAACAGACCTCCCGGGAGTGTTTGGCATTTAAGTTTTTCAAGTGTGAATAGTTTACCTAACACGCGTATTTTCCCAATGAGATCTTCCCATTGATCGTCCTACAACAATTTTCGATAGGTTCTCCTTTTCTTTTCTTTTAATTAATCTTTTTAGTGAGGTATCCGAGGAGATTTTCCCTTCCTACGGATTTAACTTTGACATGTTCCTTATTACTCCCCGACGATTTAGAGGGACGATGCCCAGACGTCGTTGTTGCAGCTATGTTAGGCGCGAGGTACTTGGTTCAACACGACGGCATTACCCGTAAACGTGACCCAGAGGTACCGTAAATACCGAACACTGCGAATGTTTGAGTTTGGACGTTTATTTTAAAGGTTTACCTATCTAGTAGAATAGGAAAAACTTGTATAATAATAGTTGATAAAGGGAAAAACTTCCTTAATTCAAAATGCGGATAAAAGATGCTTGCTCATAATGAATAGAACTAGAAAATAAACTTAATCAATTTTCATAAACATATGAGTAGAAAGATACTTATATCAACTCATGAATAGAAAGATCTTGTAAAATTTGATCTAGGTCAAATAAAAATAATCTTTGATAACTAGTTCAACTTTTGAATTATCATATGCAATTTCAATAAACACTTTTTAATTTATCACAATTCCAAGCATTTGTATCTAGTCATTCTAAAACCAACAATACCCCTGTTTGATCATTTAGAAATTCACATAATCTAAGATATGATATGAAATTGAATTCACCATATACTTAATTCAATCACTTTTGATGAAACTTAGATTATAAAAGATATACATATCTATTTGCCATACCCTATGTGTGTGATCATGCTTATATAAGTAGTATCAATTGAGATACAATATCTTGACCCTACCAAGTTTTAAACATGATACCTAATCTTAATCATAGTAAGAAAACCCATTTGATTATTAAAGCGTACCAAGTAGCTTAGTTTGACTAATAATCCACCACTATTATCAAGGTAACCACTCCTCAATTATGTAAAAATTCCATCATAAAAATCCTTATTTCTCTAGCCTATACAAATATAGTCTCATGTTAATAGGTGCATTCATTTTGGATTTGGCTTGTTTAATTGTTTTCTCAAAATTCTTTGTATATAAGCTAGCCTTGTATTTCTTAACTCTCTGTTGTTGCATTATTGCATACATTTATTCGTATATTTGCCATGTATATTCTTACCCTTTTTGCAAATCATTTTTCTTATACTAGTTTACCTTATGCCATTAATTATTTTATTGTCTTACTTACCATTTATCACTTGCACTTTTATATTATTTACATTATGATCTTGAATTCATGCACTTTTAATTCATAAAAAATGTTTTTTTACCTCAACCAACTATAATATGTAAAATGCAACCCTATCACTATGTCTTTATTTGAAATTGTCGTTATAGAAATTATTTTCATCATCTTTATCAAGATTTAGTCTTAAATTCTAAATTGTAAAATTTATGGGTGTCAATTAGCCAATAGGCTTTTATATATGGATATTATAGTGTTTGGAACATTGCCACAAAATTTCACACCTGAAAATTTTCTAACCTTGTTGGTTGTCCCTATTCTTTGAACTTCCTACGGTGCAAGAGTTAGTGCAAGAGTTAGTGCATATTACAGACGTGGATTATGCTGTTTAAGAAAGGATTTAGAATTACCAATAGCTTATAAAATGAGGAAATAGGTTTGTGCAAGTGAAAACGGCTCCCCACACTTACCAATGGAGATATCATTGTGTGCATTATAATGCACGTTTTCCACATTCAAATTACAATCATACAATGCTATTGCCGTCCACTGCTCATCTCAATCTCACAGCATTATGTAGAGAGTTTAGGATACAAACAAAATAAAGAAGGAAGTTTGAGGACTTGAGGAGGATCAGTATTATGGACAAATATAGCAAAAGTGAGGAAGAAGATATTTTGATGCCGATATTGACCAATTTAGCGGCAGCCATGAGCGATTCCTCCAGAATTAAAATGCTTACTACAAGCGCTCTTGCAGATCTGGGAGAAGATGAAAGTACGAAGAAAGTTAAATACAGAGAATGCCTCAAAGAGATGTCATCTAGCGGAATGCAATGGTCTTAGGATTGCACAGGATGGGCTTCGTTGAATAAACTTTTGAAACTTTCAAGCAAGTGCAATTCGTCAGGTGTAAAGCAAAGATTCACGACCCTTGCCAGTATCCTCACGACCTGAGCAGAAACATTGGGGATCAGGGTATGGGTTTCTAACAAGGCATGATAAAAGGGTGATTTGCATAGACGTGAACTGTTTGACAGAATGCCTCAAGGATCGCACAAAAATGGAATTGCTGAGAAGGTATTAGAAACTTCAAATAAATGAAATTGGCACGTGAAAAGCCCAATTCCACAACCATCGCTAATGTCCTCCCTGCCTATGCCTATGTGGGCCAGACACAAGGTATGGAACAGAGTAAGGAACAGAGTATGGACATACATCAAGGCATAAAATATTTCATCTAATGTTGTAGTTGCAAATACCTATGAGACATTCGTACAAAATGTGGAAGCACAGACTAGGCACGTGAACTGTTAGTCAGAATGCCTGCAACGGCTGTAAGATTGCAGAAAAGGAGTTTGTTGAAAAAGGCTTCCAAAGCTGTCACGCAAATGCAATTGGCAGAATTAAAGAAAGATTCTACAACCTTGCTATCCACCTATTTGCCGGAGTCTATGTGGGAACTTGGAACAGGGCATGGACAGTCGTTCAAGAAAGAAGGAAAGGGGTGAATTTGTAGCAAATGAAGCAGTTACAAAATGAAGCAGTTACAGATCTTACACACAGTTTGTAAATTTTAATCATCCTAAACATTCATTAAAAAATATCTAAAATTAACAAATATTCAAGAACCAACTTTCAAAAGAAACAGAGCAAAATGAGAGGGAGAAAAACACTTACAGATTTTCTCCAGCTCTTCCCAAACAACTAGAGATCATGAGTCCCTTTCTTCCTCAAAACCCAAGCAATTTATAGGAAAACTTGACCCTTATGGATGAAACTCCAAGTCTTTGAGTCAAGTCTTCCTCTTAAATGCACCTCTCCATTTTCCAAATTGCCATTCAATGCTTGTGGAAATGGACTTGCAAATGGAGAAAATGGACATCATCTCATAAATTCTGGTCTTGACTTGAGGATGGGAGAGAAGGTTCCTCATTAAGGCTCTTTCTAGAAGTGTTTGAAAATTATGGAAATATTTCTCTCATTTGATTTTCTTTCAAATTTAAAATTCAAAATATTGAGTTGTGACAGAACCCTTCTTAATAGATAGGCCGATCATCATGATGTTTCGGCAAACGGATATCAGGAGGATATGAAGATGATGATCCTCTTTCTCGAATTATCATGATGATGCCTCCAGCACTTAGCGGATTTCAGCAAATGACCCTCGTGTGAAAGATCAGGATGATGATCATGATGTTGCGAAAGGAGACCAGGAGGATATGAACTCGTCGTCATCATCTTTCGAATGTCAGCAAATATCATGATGATGACCCTCCAATAGGTTTTGAACGTGCGCATGCAAATATGCCGAAGGCGATTTTGTTAAGTCAGGGTGATCTTATACCATCAGCATGATATTTTAAGATCAGGCGATGCAAGGATATCATGATGATGCTCGCGATAAAAAGGCCGCTCGACGGGGGGGAACTTACCTTGACTTAAAGTTGATGTCATCATGATATTTCGAACCTCAGGATATTATCGGGGGGGGGGGGGGGTTCAAATATGATGATGATGATGCTCTCCAGCAAAACCGAGTTTATAATATGACCTTCCTAAAAGATATCATGATGCTGCATAATGCGAAGATCATGATGATCCTGTCAACATGACTTAGAATAAAAATAAAATGATGATCCTCCTTCGAATATCAGGTTTGACCAAGACTTTGACCGTGCATAACTTTCACATATGGCCGAATTTTCAAGTGAAGTAAAAGGCAAACCTGCATGGAATTTCAAGCTCCTTTTAAATATGAGGTTAGAGTAATAAAATATGAACTTTGACAAACAGACCTCATGATGATGACCTACCTTATGCAATATCATGATGATGATGCACCTGACCTTCATTTTTTACCAGACCGCCAGAAAGCAGAAAAAACACAAGCAGAAGCAAAAAGCAAGACATCAGCAGGGGTCCCCATTTTGCTAAGGAGCATAATGGGGCGTGTTGTGAACATCACAACAGTACTTACTATTATTACTTAAACAAAAAAAATTAAGGGACTAAGATAAAATACTGCAGTGATCTAAATATGAGTATGTTATTGTTATTATATTGTGTAATTATTCTTCAAACTTACAATATTTTAATGCATTTTAAATTGTAATAATATTCAATATTATTAAATTATAATATGTTAGGTAGGCATTTCAAATCTCTCCACACCCAACTAAGGTTAGGGTTCTAGACATTTTATTTTATTTTATAGGTTTTGTAAAGTTTAGTTTTATAGTTAAACAAATATTTTAGTCCTATTTTCTTCTTAACAAACTAGATTATTTTTGAGATTTCAATTTTATTTACCCAAGACATTTCAACAATCTCCAAAAATTATTTTTTCAATTATTGGAATGCAATTTGTCTATACAACCAATACCTAACCAACAAAAAAATTACAACTAAACAAATACTATATACAACCAATAGCTAATCAACAAAAAAAATTACAACTAAACAAATACTATAATAACAACACTACAAGGCAGATACTGGCCACTACCCAAGGTTACAAAAGATTTATATAAAAACACTTTCATGATTTCCTTGGTCATCTTCTCAGTTCTCTAATCTACTACTTATTCTATTTGTTTCACTTCTTATTCGGATCAAAACACCTATGATCTTGCTTCATATCTTCACATATTTGTTGTTATTGCTGCCGTGTGCCAAATCATTATCCTTGATTTATATCCTCTACAAGCCTTCAAATCATTATCATGTCAGCTTACTTGCAGCGGCTAGTATGAAACGTGTAGACACGGATATGAAAGTTCTATTGCTCCGCTTGTGCATAGAACATTGTGCCAATCAATATGAAGGTTGGATAGGTCCTATACTTCCTTGAATAATGTTCCTTTAAGCTACACAAGTCACAAAATTGCTTCAGAAGTCAAAGCCGATTAAACTTCACTGAGCACTGTGGGCTCTGCTCTATGAAAACAGGGAAAAATAGGTAACCTTGTGATAGCATATCTTTCCAGAATCAAACCCAAATAATCTGAATAAATAATCAGAATGTTCGTTGAAGCTAGTGATTATTTATTAATTGTATGATTATTTATTAATTGTATGACAAGAACAAATTTTTTAAAAAAGGGCTAAAAATACATTTTTCTTATTATTACGCTAGCTTAACTAAGGAGAGCTCTATCTCTACGGAATCGACGTAACCAAAACCTGGCAATCTTTTTGCAATAATACAAATGAGAAAAGCTTCGAACAACATTTTTTATCAAAACACCATAAAATCCATTTGCAACTCTTGTCTGTCATTCTTATTTTTTACAGCCTGTAATTGTGGTCGAATTTCAGCGAATTATCAACTGTAAAAGTTATTCCGGTTTACTTTATGGCTGAGAAAATGGAGAGAATAAATTTCAGCGTTGACATACCTAAGACGGAATTCATTTTAGATTACAGATTCAACAACAATGCTTTATTGAAAGAAGCATTTGAATCCTATCACCGACTAGAATTCCTTGGAGATGCAGTATTAGAGTTTGTGATGGCCATATACGTATACAATGCTTTTCCAACATTAGATAAAGGAAAATTTGTTCGGTTAGTTAAAACAAATGTGCGAAATGATGTCCTTGGAAAGATTGCTATAGAACATGAGTTTCACAACTTCCTATTAGATAAGGATACCAAAAATAGGGTAAGCTAGATACATTGGAATATTTTAAAACTCCTTATTTAATCGATATTGATTTTCATGATTGATATGTGTTTTTACAGGCTAATGAATACCTCGAAGCTATCACAGACAAATCTAAATCTGATTGCAATCTGAAGCCTCCAAAGGTTCTTGCAAATGTTATTGAAGCCATAGCCGGTGCTGTGTATGTGGATACTGAATTTTCATTTGATAGAGTTTGGAAAGTAAGGAAATATTCTATTTTTAAAAAAACAAATTTATAGACTTTAAAAAAACAAATTTATAGACTTTTAATTGAAGTAGTAAATTTCATTCAAATGTTGGAAGTATAGTTATACACTAAAGGTACATCCAAAATCAGGTCACCCAACATCATCAACAATAAAAAGATACCGTTTCCATTGATACAGTAAAACATAAATATGAAAGATGCAATGAAAAACATAAATATGAAAAATGCAATGAAATACGTATTAGTTTTTAATATGTAATGTCCACTAGTGTATTGAACTCCTTACGAAAAATGCAATGAAATACATATTATTTTTGTACATTTAAAGTCCACTGTATTGAACTCCTTGTGTTTAATTGTGTATTAAAAACCTCCCGAATGTTTATAGGTGTTCCAGCCTTGGATGAGTGCATTGCTAACTCCAGAGAACAAATGCAATGAACATAGTACTGATGTGTCTAGTTCCATAAAACCCCCTTCTTCAAGCGAAACAGGAGTGATGAAAGAAACACAGAGTTCAAAAGAAAAACAAGTGTCCGCACAGTGCAAGTGTGATGAAGTGAAAATGTTTATTGCGAATTTAATCCCTAAATTCGCTAATCCTTCATATAAGTCTAATGTCTTGGATGAGATAGAACAAAAACTAAACTACAATTTCAAGAGTAGAAAATTTCTGAAAGATACATTTTGTCAGCGTTTGGAGATACTAACTCTCAACGTTTTTAAACGATGCAAGATATGCGATGAAGCCTTTGAATCAGAAGGTCTGAAATCTTATGAAAAAATGGAGTTCCTTGGGAATTTGTTCCTCAAGGTAGCAATAACAATATATTTATACAATAAGTATCCCCACGATCAACCAGGCATTTTGACCACGTTAAGATCTAACATTATGGACAATGCGAAGCTGGCAAGAGTCGCTGTAGTTAAATTAGAAGTTCATAAGCATCTTACGTTTGCAAATAAATTACTCGAAGATAAGGTAACTCTTTAAAATATTTGATCTAGGTTTGGAGAATGATTAATTCTTATTTTAAGGAAATCCACACTTGGTGTTATGTAGGTGAAAAAATTCATTAAAGACATCGAAGACAATTGTAACGATGTGAATCCACCCTCAGTTTTGGTTAATATAGTTGAATCAATAGCAGGCTCAATGTTTATTGATAGCAGTGCTGGGTTAATGGAGAACATCAGCTCTTGTGTGAACGAAGTTTGGGAGGTACAAAATGAACACAATTGCATCTTCTATTTTTTCATTGTAAAATTCATTTTCTTTGGTATCCACTTGAAGGGTTTTGATTTGTTTGGGCAACCTCAATGGGCTATTATGTATTTTTAAGGTTAAAAATAGATTTTATTGAAGGCTATTCTTAAATATTAAATGATTTATTAAATAATTATTTGTCTTATAAATATAAAATGATTATTTACTAGATTCTAACATGAATGAAATGCAAAATTACTAGTAATTTTTGCCTATTAAAAAGGATCTTTCAACAAGTAAACAGTGTTGCATTAAGTACAAAATATCAACTATTAAACACTACAGTCTTTCCACCTTTCATCTTTTATTGTACTAATTTCTTTTTTTTTTAAATTCCAAATCTTAAGATTTCATTCACCTAATAAAATATTGTGTATGTTGACACAATCTTTACTTTTATTTCTCTGTAAATACTATATTGTTTGTAGAAGCTCAAGATTTTGTTAGAGCCACTAGCCACTCCAGAGACATTGGAGAGGAATCCCATTTCTGAACTTCAGGAATTATGTCATAAAAAGCGTAGGCGTGTTGAGTACAGAGACCATAAAGTGACTGGAGAGGAAAAGATAGCTGTGGAAGTACTTATAGATGATGTGGTGGCTGGAAGGGCTGAAAATATAAAGAAAGAAGTGGCAAAGAAAAGTGCTGCAAGAAAAGTTCTCAAACATTTTAAAAGTGGAATGGAACCAAAATTAAGTGAATAACAAAATTTGTATGAAATACAGTAGGTTGAATGTTTCTCTGTGCTTTTCTTTGCACTATGAATCACTGAACAAGCTTTTCTTCTGGTTTTCAAGTCCATGGACATGGTTTCGTTACAAAACTTTTTGACCATATGTTCAATGCTATTTTGCGAGGGGAGCAAAGCTCAGCAACATTGGTCTATCAAACCCACGTTGCGGAATTTATCATATTAAAATAATAATTATTTTGAAGAGTATATTTTCCAAATTTTTAATATAGATGTATTTTAGATATTTGGTCTAGTAATATTTAATAGTAATATTTAAGGTTACAAATGAATCTTGTATAAAAAATTAAGTTTGTGGTAGTTAGGATCAAGCTCACAAGGCTCAAATTGGGTCATAAAGTTTTTGAGATAAGTTCAAACATTGAAACATTTGTTTCATCTAGACAATAAATTATTTCATAAAAGTGAAGTGATTCAAAACAATATCAACATTATTTATTCACAATTGATTCTAAAACTAAATTCTATCCACTTATTTAATCCTTTAAATGCCCTATGATTTTACTCTAGGTTTTCGTCCTTCTATCTTATTAAGGTTTTAGATCTGAGTTCTCTCACACTCTTACACGACTTACAATTTCACTATAGGGTTTCATCCTTACATCCTATCAAATATTATATCTAAGGGCAAGGCTATAAAGGGGCTAAGCCTTATCATGTCAATAGATTTTGTGACACCTTGATTTGAGCTTGATTTGAGCTATATTATGGAAAAAGATATAGTAATGTTCATTTACAATCTTTCACTACAATATGTATAGATTAAACATGTGAAATCATATCCAAATTATTTCCATAAACCTTTAAGAGATCATCCCATCCTATTTTGATTATCTAATGACATAAATCTTGAAATAATGGCTTGTAAATTATTTACTTAGATGTTCCCAAATGGATAATGAGCTTATAAACAATTATTGCATTTTCTTATAATCCTTATGTGGTAATCTCAAACATCAAAC
Source organism: Cunninghamia lanceolata (assembly GCA_027924645.1). Taxonomy (NCBI): domain Eukaryota; kingdom Viridiplantae; phylum Streptophyta; class Pinopsida; order Cupressales; family Cupressaceae; genus Cunninghamia; species Cunninghamia lanceolata. Next base: position 7,026,326 of record BSBN01000055.1, on the reverse strand, counting down.
ATCATATTGATGACGATGAAATTCTTTTCTTGAGGCACTTCTACCTACTCTTAAAAAAAAGTACACTTGATTAATTTTATACGTATTCATTTAAAGAATTGTGGAATGAAATTTATTGCGCCTAAAGAACTCGAGTATAGTTTATCATCTTCCACATCCTCTAACATTTCTAAGTTCTAAAACTCAAATATATTTTAAAAAGTCAATGATATTATATAGAAAAGAGATAATGTGCATCCTGCGAATAATAATTATGGAGCCAATACTTTTATTTGGATAAATGTCTTAAATTTAATTAAGAAAATATTTATAAAGATTTTACAAAATTTATATGATACTCTTATTAATATGCTCATTTCACTTTGGATACTTTGCATATTCACAAGGAACTTCCTATTGTTGATATACTATTTAGCTATGAATATCTCTGAAGTGAGAAAATTTGGGATTGTTCAAGATCATATTAACAAGTATGATCATAGAATACTAATGTATTGTCATAGGCTTATGCAATACGAATGTTGTGGAGTTAGAGTATTGTTTCCGGTGGTAATGTCTCATAGCTTACTATTGATACGAAAGAAACTACATGATGTATGGCTAAGAATTGGGTATTCTATTACGAATAAAGAGTCTTTAGAGTATGTATGGTAGTGTAGGTCTACATGTAACATTATTGGAATGCATGCTATTAGGACATGTTGATGGGTGTTTTTGTACACAAACAACATAGATAAAATACCAAGTACTTATGCTTCTATGAACTCAACCTAGTACTCAATTAAATTTCTATTCTTCTTCTCATTTGATCCACACTATTCTCCTCTACTCTTTCTCATTACTAGTGGATAGGTAGTATTTAAAAATACCATGGTAGGTTGTCATATTTCAAAGTCATGAGAACCCTTCACCTATATAAACCCCTTAAAAGAAGACATTGTCACTTGCACAACACACCCCATTTCCACTTAAAATCAAACTCAAACTCATTTGAGGGTAAGAGTCTTTTTTACATATTAATTTCTTGAATCATGGAGTACATATTAGATCATATATTTCTAAATAGGTAGAGTCAATCTTCATTATACAAGATATCTAATAGAGATAGACAAAAATACCCTACTACCTCATGTAAAAAATTTGCAACCACCAAACTTATCCACAAGAATTTGATCTCAATTAAATTTTTAAACAATTGCGCTTGCCACAAATACTTGATTTTGTTTACATGAGATTATCTCTAATTTTCATTCAACTCTTATATTCGACCATCAAATCTATTGAATCATAATCCACCAAGTTAGATTGACCATTTATATGTTTACACCAATTGTCATAGGCCTCCTTGAGATCCTCACTCATTGGAATATTGAAATACCAACTACCCATATCCAATAACTCCACCCACTACTCATTTATCATGACACTCAAATTTGAAAGCACCATTGGTGTATTAAGATGGTCTCACCACCTTTATACTTTTTCACACAACATTGAGAGGATATTTCTTGCACTAGATAACTATGTGAGGACCAACACCCATATCTATAACTTATTAATAAACCAACCACATGTAGACATTGATATATCAATATCACTAATGAGTTCTTTAGAATAATATAAAATAATTTGAGCCCATCACATGTATCACAACCTACGATTACACTACTACACCACAAGAACACTAAGAACACACATCTTTGGGTCCATAAGATCTCTAGTGCATATCTTTCTAGCCAATTGTAATAACCACATGATATCCCCCTATGACATGTAGTAGTAGTCAATCAAAATGATCCAAGGGTCCTCAAGGCCCATCCTCTTTCAAACATAAAATGAGGCTAGGGAACTAGAGAGTTGTACATCCCAAATGAGACGAATGGTTATTGTAACCCTACACTAACATATCACAAACCTTTTACCAAGATCTTCATTGGGCATCAGATCATCCACATCATTTTAAGATCATATGACACATTACTCTAGAATGACATCACCTCCATACACAAGGGCTCATGGGACTACCACACTACTCCACACTAGAACATAGTGAATGCAAATACTCATGGACACCAAAAGTAAAGAAGGGGCTTGTTGACTTGTGAAAATACACATGTTAGAATTAAGAGTCAGAGAAACCAAATCCTCTCTTGAAAGAAGACTAAGAAGCTTCCCAAAGGTCTCAAGTCAATACATCTTGTTATTTCTATAAGGAAGCTATGTTAATGGAAAAAAATCCTACACTAATCTTGAGAGGAGGTATTGAAGGTACAAGACAACTGAGGGGGGGGTTAATTAGTTGTATCAAAAAATTTAACTTCTCTTTAATAAAATCACATTCACATTCACTTTCTTTAACCCCTTAATCTATTGTGAAGATTAAACATGAAATGCAGAATTAAAACCTAAACACATTAACACCATACACACATGAACACATAAATTTTATGTGGAAAACCCTAAAAGGGAAAAACCAAGATGAGTGTTAGCTTACAATATAATGTAGTAAAAATATGAAATAACAAAATAGGCTCAGTGTCCAAAACAATGCTCACTACAAAAAGGCTCACTGCCAAGTGGTGGCTCGCTGCTGAGGGGTGGCTCACTTCCAAGATGGGTGGCTCACTGGGCCATGAAATGATATGATAGCATCTACCACATGCTTGAGTTGAATTCTAATGAAGTGCAATACACATCACCTTCCCTGCCTCACAACACAATAACTTTCATCCTTGCATCTTCGCACACACGTACTTTACACATGGATTCATAACATTTATTTATATGAGTCATCAACGTTGGAACATACATGAAGGTTGGCAATACAATCTACAACTTGTGGAGCAGTCTCCAAGGTCAGCAAACATACATAATATAAATTAGGTTTGATCCTAAATATCCCACAAGGAATGAAGGTGAGCCACTTTACACTTTAGCTTAGACCTAAATCTGTCCATGCATGCTATGCAACACTTACATGATCATCAAAATATCTCCTTAATCACCGCAATCATCCAAGGTTGGCCAACCAACACAAACACTTAAACTTCTTAATCACACACTTTCATGATCACCTCCATAACTTGAAAACCTTATACAATACTTTAACACAATCTCAAAACATCCATGAACAACATAAATTCACCAAAGAACTAACAAATTCAGGTACAACAAATCTTACTTGAAGACAATTCACAAACTACTCACAAACAATACTGTCAAACATTGCTACTTAATAAAATAGCTTTTTGGAGCACCAAATCACAAATGCTTTGAATACAAGATAGATTTGTACCTTATAAATACTCATCTAGAATCGTAAGACCTAAAACCAAACTATGGAGAAATGTGGACTAAAATACTTTCTCCCAATCATACTATAAACACTGTTAGAGATAGTCTTCAAACTGGTGACCATAAATTTCACACTAGAGCATTTTGGAGCACCAAACTGTGGATTTAACATCTACAACTGGTTCTCTAAAACATATCCAAATTCCATTTTCTAGTCTTCAGTACAGAATAAATGTAGAGCAAAAATTCAGATAGTATCCTATAAACAAGAATACATCCTCACAACTTTGTCTTCAGTATGAACCAAAATTGTTCAAAAGAACTTGGAAACTCAATATCAAGAACATATTCTTATCATCTTTAGCACTTATACAACACAACACAAAGAAACTAACTCATCAAAATCAACTAACAAAGCAAGAGCACAGTTGACACTAATGACAACATAAACATGTTGACATCAATGACAACACTGATTAGCACTTACTTGCATCAGGAGGGTTATGCAAAACTTTTTAAATCTTTTCAATAGTTAAAAAATTATAAAAAATAAAATAGAAATAGAAATCATACCATAACACAAGGATTTACATGGAGAAAATCCTTTCAAAAGAAAACCCCACACTTATAAAGTAGCTCAATATATTATTCAGAAATCTTAATAAGATTATAATATACTTGCAAAGAAATTTTTTTAGGAGTATCACCAACTAGACATCTGGAGGTAACTTAACAAAATCTATAAGACTCTCGTACACAACCTCCATCTCAAGCACCTAATATATAGGATATACAATACATGCAACTATCAAGTGGTAATTAGAAAACCATGAGCTAAAACCACCCAATAGTGGCACCCAAATCTTAGGGTTCCATTATCTCCAATCACAATTGTCTTATGATGTGTCATAATGTGCATCATAAGTTGGTCAACACATGAAACTCCCCCTTACAATTTTTTTTTGTGTCTAACATATTTTTATATTTTCCAATACGGGAGGTGCAACTTCCAAAGGCCATAACTTTTAATTTGGGAGGCTAATTCGACCCTTTTTTCAAATTTGTATAGCTCAAAGAGAACTACACATTGGGCATCCTATAACTAGAGTTGAAAAATATAAATTTTTATTTTTCCCAAATGCCAACTCTATAGCTTTAAAATTGATTTTATTCAATTTTATAACTGAAAAATAACACTTTTTGTAATTGCAATGTTGAGACGCTTTTCTCAATATTCACCCACTTGTCAAACACCTTGCAAGAGAAAAGAAGGGAGTATCAACACCAATATCTAATTTATATGGGCCAAAATTCCTAGACTCTAAACACCATCTAAACTTTTGTGTGAACATAGGCTTAGTTAACGAATCTACAAAATTCATCAAAGTCTCTACCTTAACTAGTTTCACCTTTCTATCCTCGACCATATATCTATTATAATGATATCTTACGTCAATGTGCTTGGTTCTGGCATAAAATATCAAGTTCATAGCTAGGTATATCACACTCTAAATATCACAATATATTATTATTGCACCATGTTTTATCACAATATCTGAACACAATCTCTTAAGCTAAATGGCTTCTTTACAAGCATGGGTAGCAACCATATACGCAACCTTAGTATTGGAAAAAGAAACCACAACCTATTGCTTACTCATATAACTAATTACTCCACCAAATAAATTAAATCTACAAGCATTGGTGGATATTCTACTATCAACATCACTTCCCTAGTGTAAATCCACATAACCTTGAATATCAAGGGAATGCCTATCTCCTATCAACATACCATTATAACAGAAGGAATACTTTGAGATATCCCACAAATATTTGAAGAATCTCTTAAATATATCCCAATGTACTCTACTAGGATTAGACATATATTTGGAAAAAAACTCATTGCTTGGGAAATGTCTAATCTAGTACAAACCATATCATACATCAAACTTCCAGCTGGTAAGGTACAATGCTCATATCTTCCATCTCTGATGGGGATGTTGGATATTATGGACTAGGTAACTTCGTATAACTATAAAAAGAACACACAATGGTCTAATATGTTAAACCTCTGTGAAATTGAATTGATATAGAACTACATGACAAAATGTTTTGGAAACAAAATTTTAGATCTTATTGATTCTAATGTATTAAGTATTATAAATGTTCCTTCCATTGGAAAATCTATATATAATGTTTCATTTATTGATGATTATAGGAAAAGGACATGGGTATATTATTGAAAGAATAAATTTGATGTTTTTAGTTGATTTAAAGAATTTAAAGCAATGGTTAAGTTGCACAAATAGCTATAAATGCAGAGAGAATGCAGAGAGAATGAGTTCACACTTATCTAGTTATTAATCTATTGATTATAAACCAATCAATAGACAGAATTAGTTTTCTTGTCAGGAAAATTTGATTTAAATTTATACTTTTCCTATGTCAACATGATAATTTTTTAACAAAAAATTATAGAAAAATAATTTATCTGTATTGTGATTGGCGGAAAAAGATGACCTCTTCTTTGCCCATTGTCAGAGAGTGCAACAAAAAGCTGTAAATGCAGAGATAATTTTGGTTTGAGGGGAGGATGTTGTAAGTAAACAAATTACGAACACAAATTTTGTCTCCCACTAGCTAAGTCATGCCTAAATGGATGGCGATAATTATGAGAGGGAAGAATCATCAATTTTTATGAATTTAATTTTTTGTTTCATTAGCTAAACTAAAAAATTACTTTTGCCAAACGGACAAAGTTATAATATTAATAATACTATTAAAAATATAGGATTCTACACATTTTATTTTACGAAATTAGATTATTTTATCGATTTCAATTTTATTTACTCAAGAGTTAAAAATCTAGTATTTCAAGTTTATTTACTAAAAAGTTAAAAATCTATAGTATCATGAAAAATATTTTGCCATGTTATTACATTTTTTTATTTTAACACATTTTAAATTAACATAGTATTAATATTATTAGATTTTAATATCTTAAATAGACATTTCAAATCTCTATACACTCAAGTAGGGTCAGGGCTCTCAACATAATATAAATATGCAATAGTTAAAGAAATATTTGTGTTGAACATGATGATATTTTAGTAGAGATATATGAAAAATAGTAGAATCACCAAGGGCTGCACAAGGGTTCTCTGATCCTCTAATGTGCTTCTCTCTGGGATCCTTTTTTGTTATTTAAAATCTCTTAGACAATCTTGATTCCATCGTAATCTTTCTCTGCTCTGAATGTTTTCATCGACAGTTCTCCATTGTGGCTTGCAGGGTATTATTTGCTATAATATAGTCATATATGTTTTTGTCCAGTGTATTTATTTAAAAACTTGTCTTGCTATTTCTCCCGCCTTGTGTCTGCGTCATCTGGGTGTCACCCAGCCATTGCTTGGGGAGGGTGTCGGAAGAGGTATAGTGGGAGATGTTAGTCTCTCTTAATTGCATTAAATGGAAGGAAATGAAAATAGTGTGCCTCCCACAAGAGGAGATGAACAAAAATCGTTCAAGGATGTGGTAGGTATGGATGAGGCACAAGAGGCACCGAAAGGAGTAGATTTTTCTGTGGATGAAAATGTAGGAGCCCATAGTGCAAACGTTGAGGAAAGGATAGAAGGATGGAAAAGATGCCCTCACATAGATTCTTTGATAGCTGGCCTACATCTATGTGGTGCAAGAAAATGGCCCTCCACTACCCTTTCTGGGGATACAACCTGGCATCGAGAAACCCTACTGGAATATTGGGCCAGCATTGTTTAAAGCGTTCCCATGGAAGCATGATATCTCCCATAAGGAGATTAAAATCTATTCCATTCCCAGATGGATACTAGTTAAAAATGTTCCGATACAGTTCTGCAATTTTCTCCCACAAATGATTGCCCCGATTGGAAAAATCTTAAAAATTGATGATACCCGCTCCTCTCCCACACCTGGATGTGAGGTTGTTGGTTTCCTTTGACACTGGTACTTAAATCCATGAAATACTTGAGATAAACTAGGGTGGCAAAGAATATCTTTGTGACCTAATTAGCCTGGGTAGTCTCAATTATTGCTTCCACTGCAAACAAGATGGTCACTAGAAAAGAGATTGCCCCTCTTTAAATAGTAATGCAAAATATTAAATGTTATAGTTGGAATGTGAGGGGTTTTGAGTCCCCCGATAGAAAATATGCAGTCAGGAGTTTCTGTAATAAAAATAAAGACATGGATGTCCTCTTTTCGCAAGAAATTCAAGCTGTCAGTTTTACCTTAGATAATACTCTGAGGTTCATTTGGAAAGATGCTCCCAACTTCTCAACCAGACATGAGAACGGAAAAGGAGGGAATGCAATAATTTTAAGTCCAAGATTAACTAAAGCCCTCAAAGGCTCTGGAATTTCCCCTTGTAATAGATGTTTGTGGGTTACCTTGAATTTTGGGGAGTTTAAAATAGGTTTGTGTTCTGTCTATGCCCCAAATGAGTATATGAACAGAATTAAGTTATGGAAATAGATGTTATCTTCCCTCCCCAAGATCCCCTAGATTTTTTTTTTTGGGGGGGGGGACTTTAATATGGTGGAAAATCTTGATGCTAAGAAGGGAGGTAAACCTTTGATGTGGAAGGGAAATGAAGAGTTTTTTTTGGCAAAAAGCTTTTAACCTATTTGACCCTCTTGAAGGGGAGGAAAAAGTAAGCAAATGTGTTTGGCATACCTGGTCCAATTGCCAAGAAGGCTATAAGAGGATCTACTCCAGGTTAGACAAGTTTTATTTCCACAAAGATGTATTCCTAGCTCCCTAAAGGAAAGAATCCAATAAGGTCCAGGGCCTTCCCAATCCCCTTTCTAACCATGATCCAATCAAATTTATAATCTCAATTAACAACCAGAGAAGACCCTCCAAGAGAAAGATGAATTGCTCACCTTTGAAGTTAAACTGTGAACTGTTGTGGGATGGAGATTGCAGAGGGAGCATTCTTGTGATTCGAGATATATGTAAAGCAAGGTTTGGGGCCCAATCTACCTTGTTCTATTGGGAAAGACTAATTGACTCATGCAAATCTATTTTCCAGATTGTGGGAAAAAACATGCTTTAGACAATAAAAAGGAAGGATTAGTCCTCCAAAAAAAATTTCTATCAGTTGAACAAAGTTTGCAAGAGAACCCTAATGACTACGTCTTATATGAGAAAATGAATGAGATAAAACATAATTTGAGAAAGGTTCAGATAAGGAAAGTTCAAAGTGCTAAAGTAAGGGGTAAATTGAACTGGTTATAGGATGGAGATAAAGGAACCAAGTATTTCTTCAATATCTTAAAATCTAAGAACTTAAAAGAAAATATCCAAGTAATTGTGGAAAATGGGGTTTCTCTTTACTCTCAAGCTGATATTGTGGAAGCCTTTAGGAAATTCTATGAAAAATTGTTTAAGTTTGAGGTTGATACAAACGGGTGCCTAGAGGCAAAAGAACTTTGTTGTAAGATCTGTGAGACAAAGATTAATGCAGACATGAAGAAAAAATTGGAAGCAAAGATCTCAAAAGAAGAAATTAAGAAGGCCATCTCTTCGGTGAGTAATGGCAAATCTCCAGGGCCTGATGGGCTCCCTGTTGAGTTTTACAAGGCCAATCTAGAGTGGATAGTGGATGACTTGTTTGATCTTTTTGATGAAGCTATTGAAAAAGGCACTTTAAGAGCAAATATAAAAAAAGGAATTATAAAACTATTACCAAAGGAAGTAGACAAATTAGACATGAAGAACTAGAGGCCAATCAATCTTCTGAATGTCTCATACAAGATAATTACTAAGATACTAGCCCTCAGGTTAAGAGACATTTTTCCTGAGATCATTAGCCATACCCAGACAGGTTTCATAAAGGGTAGATTTATCCTTGAAAATTTAATAACAAGTTGGGAGGGTCTGCACTGGGCCAATCAGACTAATCAACAAGTAGGCATCGTCCTATTAGATTTCGAGAAAGCCTACATTAGAATTGAATGGTCCTTCTTGTTCAAAATGCTTAGAGCTATGGGTTTTCCTAACTTTTTCTGCAAAATGGTTGAAATGTTATTCGCGGATACCTCTGCACAAGTGGAAGTAAATGGTGAGTTGTCTCCTCCATTCAAGATGGAGAGGTCCATAAGATAGGTCTGTCCTCTGGCACCATCTCTCTTTGTCATTGCTTCAGATGTCCTTTATTATATTCTAAGAATTGAACTTATAGGAAGAAAAATGGAAGTTATAATGTTGCCTAACTAGGATTGATTATTGAATGTTCAATTTGTGGATGATACAACTCTCTTCCAAAATGTTAATGAGCAAGAGTTCAGAACAATGGGAAAAAGACTAGACCTTTTCTGCCTGGCTTAAGGAGCAAAAATCTCTGCTTCTAAATCAATTCTTTAAAATGGGATGAAAACAGACCCAATTGGCTCTTATTAGATAAATGGCAATGGGTTGGGCCTACTAAACAAGTTAGATTTTTAGGCATCCCTTTCACAATCAGTCCTAATTTGAAGCAAATGTGGATCTGGCTATTTTCTAAATTAGAGAAAAAATTAAAAAATTGGAATAAGATGTATCTTTCACTGGCAGGTAGAACGCAAGTATGCTAAAAAAATTTTGCTGCATATTTTATGTTCTACTCTTCCATGTGGCTATTTGCAACTTATCAGTTTAAGACAATTCATAAACTAATAAGAGGTTTCCTCTGGTCTGATGGAAAAGGGATGTCTAAAAAGCATCTTGTATGCTGGGATTGGTATTGTGTCTCTAAGGGATTGGGGGTTTGGGACTAAAGAACCTGATATTTCAGGGCCTTGACCTCATAGCTAAGTGGATAATTAATTCCTTGTCTGGTAATGAGCCATGGAAAGTCTTGGTGAGGAATAACATTGATAATTCTATGCAAGCTAGGAAGAAAGGTTGGTGCTCTGTTAACTTCTATGATGCCTTGTTGGGAGGATTTCAAGTCAAGCCAAGGGGTTCTGTGGTCTTTAGTAGTATCTGGAAGGCATGGGAAGAGGTCAGAGAGCTTATTGTGGACAAAGATGCTTTTTCTTGGAACAAAAGAGTAATCTAAGGTCAAAGATCCATTTGGTGGAACACTATATACAAAGGCAGGCCTCTAACCCTCCTCCAAGGGTGCTTTGCTAGGAGATGTAATAATAGAGTCCTTTCTAATCTTGAGGACCTATTTGAAAATGGTGCCCCCAAGAACTGGTTATCTATTGAGGAGCAGTACAAGTTGGAAGATAGTTTATACATGACCTTTTCTACTTTAACAAAAGCCTTGATATGCAATGTTAGTTCAGATGTTACTAATGTGGGGGAAGAGTGGGTTATAGAGTTGAAATGGAAGGATGGTGCTGCTATCTCTGCTATCACTCCAAAAATGATTTATAAGATGCTTGCTGATTCTGATGCTATCCTCCTCCACATTAGCAATGCTTGGGCTGACACCTCAGACATTAAAGAAATTCCTAAAATGCTTAAACTACTTTGGTCTAAGACACTGGAACCCAAAAAAGTAGCCTTTAAATGGTTAGTACTGTTAAACAAGTTATCTTTATGCCCAGATAATGTGGTTTTCCCAATGTGCAATGTTATTGAGTCTGTCTCCCATATATTTTTTGACTCTGTTTATGTTAAATTTGTGTGGTCTATTTTTAAGGTGAACATTGAACTATGGAATACCAATGTAGTTGAAATTAGGCATGAGATTCTATATAGCTTTGTTAGAGGTCTAAATTCAAAGGCTAATTATTTTTGGTTTATATTGTCTAATGAAATTTTATGGTTCCTATGGAAGAAAAGAAATGATGAGAGGTTTCAGGGCAAGGAGAGGGATCTCACTGAGAGTCCTTAGAATCTCATACAGGGACCATACGCTATAAAGAAGATATCAATGTTATAGACTTTGGATCAAGAACTTAGAGAAGATTCAATGAGAGATTCTTCAAGCATTACTCGAGTTTTCAGGAAGTATACAGTAGGATGAAACAAAAGGCAAAGGAAGAGAGCCTTCTTTACAAACACTAGGAAAAGTCAAGGCAGAATTACAGTTTAGATATAGAATAGCTAAAGCTTTCCCTAAGAATTGGTTCCTTTCTAGGAATTGATGAACATAATAGTAGCAATAATAGAGATCATATTTGGGATAAGGAACCAGAACGGTTTGATGATCCAAGAATTAGGAATGTTTCTTCAGAAGAATCAAAATAGGGGACAGAATTGGATGACAACCAAGGGATGTTCTATCTTTACCAGGAAGCTGCAGATGAGCTGGACTCATGGCATAAGAGAGAGGTGACTGAAGAATAGGTGATAGCTAAGGAGAATGCAAAGGTACAAGAATCAAAACATGAGCAAAAGCATAGTGAAGGCAATGCTAGTATTCAGGGCCCTGCGAGTTCTGTTGTAGGAAATTAATTGTTGATTGCCAAATGATTCTCAGTAAGCAGACTAAGGGATTCAAATGAAGTGTTTTGTCCTTAATAGATGCTCCAGTTTTAAGATGTATAAAACTTTTAGTATGTATTAGGAACTTTTACTGTTTTTTGGATTGGCAAAGCAACAACTAAAATTTTGAGTGGTTTTCTTAACAACATAGTTGTAACTTCTATTTACTTTGAATATATTGGTGCTAGATTTACAATCCAAAAAAATATATATATTTGTGTTATTTAATAGGCTTTGTAAAATTTAGTTTTATAGCTAAGTAAATATTTTAGTACTATTTTATTTTTACCAAATTAAATTATTCTTGAGATTTCAATTTTATTAACCAGTTCACATAAATTTTTCCTTATAAATTTAGTACTGGAAATATAATAGTCACAAATTTGAAATGATAAAAAATTCTTTATCTTTAGAAAAAATTTAATTAAAATCATGTTCTCTAAAGTACTTACTATTATTACTTAAACAAAAAACATTTTATTTTATGAAATTAGATTATTTTTGGGATTTCAATTTTATTTACTCAAGAGTTAAAAATCTGGGATTTCAATTTTATTTAGTCAAAAGTTAAAAATCTACACTTTCGCCATGTTATTACATTTGTTATTTTATTCTTCAAACTTACAATAATTTAAGTATTTTAATTTATAAAAGTATTAGTATTATTACATTTTAAGGAAATATTTGTGTTATTTAATAGGTTTTGTAAAGTTTAGTTTTATAGTTAAAAGGAAATATTTTAGCCCTATTTTATTTTTACCAAATTATATTATTTTTTAGATTTCAATTTTATTTACCAAGACATTTCAACACTCTTCAAAAATTAATTTTTCAATTATTGGAATGCAATTTGTCTATACAACCAATACCTAATCAACAAAAAAAATTACAACACTACAAGGCAGGTACTACCACTACTTAAGCACTTTTTTTATTGTTCAAACATACAATATTTTAATGTATTTTAAATTATCATAGTATGAATATTATTACATTATAATAGCTTAGGCACATATTTCAAATCTCCACATAATACAAATATGCAAGCTTTGTAAAGTTTAGTTTTATAGTTAATGAAATATTTGTGTTCTTTAATAGGCTTTGTAAAGTTCAGTTTTATACCTAAGTAAATATTTAGTGTTATTTTATTTTTACGAAATTAAATTATTTTTGAGATTTCAATTTTTAATTTTATTTATGCAAGACATTTCAAAACGAGTTTACATAAATTTTTCCTTATAAATTAGGCAGACATTTCAAATCTCCACATAATACAAATATGTAAGCTTTGTAAAGTTTAGTTTTATAGTTAAGGAAATATTTGTATCATTTAATAGGCTTTGTAAAGTTTAGTTTTATACCTAAATAAATATTTTAGTGCTATTTTATTTTTAGGAAATTAAATTAGTTTTGAGATTTCAATTTTCAATTTTATTTATGCAAGACATTTCAAAACAAGTTCACATGAATTTTTCCTTATAAATTTAGTTCTAAAAATATAAGAGTTACAAATTTGAAATGATAAACAATTCTTTATCTTTAGAAAAAAATATTATTAAACCACAATATTAGATTAATTAAAATAATTAAAATCATGTTCTCTAAAAGTACTTACTATTATTACTTAAACAAAAAAAATTAAGTGACTAAGATAAAATACTGCAGTGATCTAAATATGAGTATGTTATTGTTATTATATTGTGTAATTATTCTTCAAACTTACAATATTTTAATGCATTTTAAATTGTAATAATATTCAATATTATTAAATTATAATATGTTAGGTAGGCATTTCAAATCTCTCCACACCCAACTAAGGTTAGGGTTCTAGACATTTTATTTTATTTTATAGGTTTTGTAAAGTTTAGTTTTATAGTTAAACAAATATTTTAGTCCTATTTTCTTCTTAACAAACTAGATTATTATTGAGATTTCAATTTTATTTACCCAAGACATTTCAACAATCTTCAAAAATTATTTTTTCAATTATTGGAATGCAATTTGTCTATACAACCAATACCTAACCAACAAAAAAATTACAACTAAACAAATACTATATACAACCAATAGCTAATCAACAAAAAAAATTACAACTAAACAAATACTATAATAACAACACTACAAGGCAGGTACTGGCCACTACCCAAGGTTACAAAAGATTTATATAAAAACACTTTCATGATTTCCTTGGTCATCTTCTCAGTTCTCTAATCTACTACTTATTCTATCTGTTTCACTTCTTATTCGGATCAAAACACCTATGATCTTGCTTCATATCTTCACATATTTGTTGTTATTGCTGCCGTGTACCAAATCATTATCCTTCATTTATGTCCTCTACAAGCCTTCAAATCATTATCATGTCAGCTTACTTGCAACGGCTAGTATGAAACGTGTAGACACGGATATGAAAGTTCTATTGCTCCGCTTGTGCATAGAACTTTGTGCCAATCAATATGAAGGTTGGATAGGTCCTATACTTCCTTGAATAATGTTCCTTTAAGCTACACAAGTCACAAAATTGCTTCAGAAGTCAAAGCCGATTAAACTTCACTGAGCACTGTGGGCTCTGCTCTATGAAAACAGGGAAAAATAGGTAATCTTGTGATAGCATATCTTTCCAGAATCAAACCCAAATAATCTGAATAAATAATCAGAATGTTCGTTGAAGCTAGTGATTATTTATTAATTGTATGATTATTTATTAATTGTATGACAAGAACAAATTTTTTAAAAAAGGGCTAAAAATACATTTTTCTTATTATTACGCTAGCTTAACTAAGGAGAGCTCTATCTCTACGGAATCGACGTAACCAAAACCTGGCAATCTTTTTGCAATAATACAAATGAGAAAAGCTTCGAACAACATTTTTTATCAAAACACCATAAAATCCATTTGCAACTCTTGTCTGTCATTCTTATTTTTTACAACCTGTAATTGTGGTCGAATTTCAGCGAATTATCAACTGTAAAAGTTATTCCGGTTTACTTTATGGCTGAGAAAATGGAGAGAATAAATTTCAGCGTTGACATACCTAAGACGGAATTCATTTTAGATTACAGATTCAACAACAATGCTTTATTGAAAGAAGCATTTGAATCCTATCACCGACTAGAATTCCTTGGAGATGCAGTATTAGAGTTTGTGATGGCCATATACGTATACAATGCTTTTCCAACATTAGATAAAGGAAAATTTGTTCGGTTAGTTAAAACAAATGTGCGAAATGATGTCCTTGGAAAGATTGCTATAGAACATGAGTTTCACAACTTCCTATTAGATAAGGATACCAAAAATAGGGTAAGCTAGATACATTGGAATATTTTAAAACTCCTTATTTAATCGATATTGATTTTCATGATTGATATGTGTTTTTACAGGCTAATGAATACCTCGAAGCTATCACAGACAAATCTAAATCTGATTGCAATCTGAAGCCTCCAAAGGTTCTTGCAAATGTTATTGAAGCCATAGCCGGTGCTGTGTATGTGGATACTGAATTTTCATTTGATAGAGTTTGGAAAGTAAGGAAATATTCTATTTTTAAAAAAACAAATTTATAGACTTTTAATTGAAGTAGTAAATTTCATTCAAATGTTGGAAGTATAGTTATACACTAAAGGTACATCCAAAATCAGGTCACCCAACATCATCAACAATAAAAAGATACCGTTTCCATTGATACAGTAAAACATAAATATGAAAGATGCAATGAAAAACATAAATATGAAAAATGCAATGAAATACGTATTAGTTTTTAATATGTAATGTCCACTAGTGTATTGAACTCCTTACGAAAAATGCAATGAAATACATATTATTTTTGTACATTTAAAGTCCACTGTATTGAACTCCTTGTGTTTAATTGTGTATTAAAAACCTCCCGAATGTTTATAGGTGTTCCAGCCTTGGATGAGTGCATTGCTAACTCCAGAGAACAAATGCAATGAACATAGTACTGATGTGTCTAGTTCCATAAAAACCCCTTCTTCAAGCGAAACAGGAGTGATGAAAGAAACACAGAGTTCAAAAGAAAAACAAGTGTCCGCACAGTGCAAGTGTGATGAAGTGAAAATGTTTATTGCGAATTTAATCCCTAAATTCGCTAATCCTTCATATAAGTCTAATGTCTTGGATGAGATAGAACAAAAACTAAACTACAATTTCAAGAGTAGAAAATTTCTGAAAGATACATTTTGTCAGCGTTTGGAGATACTAACTCTCAACGTTTTTAAACGATGCAAGATATGCGATGAAGCCTTTGAATCAGAAGGTCTGAAATCTTATGAAAAAATGGAGTTCCTTGGGAATTTGTTCCTCAAGGTAGCAATAACAATATATTTATACAATAAGTATCCCCACGATCAACCAGGCATTTTGACCACGTTAAGATCTAACATTATGGACAATGCGAAGCTGGCAAGAGTCGCTGTAGTTAAATTAGAAGTTCATAAGCATCTTACGTTTGCAAATAAATTACTCGAAGATAAGGTAACTCTTTAAAATATTTGATCTAGGTTTGGAGAATGATTAATTCTTATTTTAAGGAAATCCACACTTGGTGTTATGTAGGTGAAAAAATTCATTAAAGACATCGAAGACAATTGTAACGATGTGAATCCACCCTCAGTTTTGGTAAATATAGTTGAATCAATAGCAGGCTCAATGTTTATTGATAGCAGTGCTGCGTTAATGGAGAACATCAGCTCTTGTGTGAACGAAGTTTGGGAGGTACAAAATGAACACAATTGCATCTTCTATTTTTTCATTGTAAAATTCATTTTCTTTGGTATCCACTTGAAGGGTTTTGATTTGTTTGGGCAACCTCAATGGGCTATTATTAACCTCTGCATAGTTTTTAGTTTTAAACTAGATCAAATATTTAGTATTTTTAAGGTTAAAAATAGATTTTATTGAAGGCTATTCTTAAATATTAAATGATTTATTAAATAATTATTTGTCTTATAAATATAAAATGATTATTTACTAGATTCTAACATGAATGAAATGCAAAATTACTAGTAATTTTTGCCTATTAAAAAGGATCTTTCAACAAGTAAACAGTGTTGCATTAAGTACAAAATATCAACTATTAAACACTACAGTCTTTCTACCTTTCATCTTTTATTGTACTAATTTCTTTTTTTTTTAAATTCCAAATCTTAAGATTTGATTCACCTAATAAAATATTGTGTATGTTGACACAATCTTTACTTTTATTTCTCTGTAAATACTATATTGTTTGTAGAAGCTCAAGATTTTGTTAGAGCCACTAGCCACTCCAGAGACATTGGAGAGGAATCCCATTTCTGAACTTCAGGAATTATGTCATAAAAAGCGTAGGCGTGTTGAGTACAGAGACCATAAAGTGACTGGAGAGGAAAAGATAGCTGTGGAAGTACTTATAGATGATGTGGTGGCTGGAAGGGCTGAAAATATAAAGAAAGAAGTGGCAAAGAAAAGTGCTGCAAGAAAAGTTCTCAAACATTTTAAAAGTGGAATGGAACCAAAATTAAGTGAATAACAAAATTTGTATGAAATACAGTAGGTTGAATGTTTCTCTGTGCTTTTCTTTGCACTATGAATCACTGAACAAGCTTTTCTTCTGGTTTTCAAGTCCATGGACATGGTTTCGTTACAAAACTTTTTGACCATATGTTCAATGCTATTTTTCGAGGGGAGCAAAGCTCAGCAACATTGGTCTATCAAACCCACGTTGCGGAATTTATCATATTAAAATAATAATTATTTTGAAGAGTATATTTTCCAAATTTTTAATATAGATGTATTTTAGATATTTGGTCTAGTAATATTTAATAGTAATATTTAAGGTTACAAATGAATCTTGTATAAAAAATTAAGTTTGTGGTAGTTAGGATCAAGCTCACAAGGCTCAAATTGGGTCATAAAGTTTTTGAGATAAGTTCAAACATTGAAACATTTGTTTCATCTAGACAATAAATTATTTCATAAAAGTGAAGTGATTCAAAACAATATCAACATTATTTATTCACAATTGATTCTAAAACTAAATTCTATCCACTTATTTAATCCTTTAAATGCCCTATGATTTTACTCTAGGTTTTCGTCCTTCTATCTTATTAAGGTTTTAGATCTGAGTTCTCTCACACTCTTACACGACTTACAATTTCACTATAGGGTTTCATCCTTATATCCTATCAAATATTATATCTAAGGGCAAGGCTATAAAGGGGCTAAGCGTTATCATGTCAATAGATTTTGTGACACCTTGATTTGAGCTTGATTTGAGCTATATTATGGAAAAAGATATAGTAATGTTCATTTACAATCTTTCACTACAATATGTATAGATTAAACATGTGAAATCATATCCAAATTATTTCCATAAACCTTTAAGGGATCATCCCATCCTATTTTGATTATCTAATAACATAAATCTTGAAATAAGGGCTTGTAAATTATTTACTTAGATGTTCCCAAATGGATAATGAGCTTATAAACAATTATTGCATTTTCTTATAATCCTTATGTGGTAATCTCAAACATCAAACATCATATTGATGACGATGAAATTCTTTTCTTGAGGCACTTCTACCTACTCTTAAAAAAAAGTACACTTGATTAATTTTATACGTATTCATTTAAAGAATTGTGGAATGAAATTTATTGCGCCTAAAGAACTCGAGTATAGTTTATCATCTTCCACATCCTCTAACATTTCTAAGTTCTAAAACTCAAATATATTTTAAAAAGTCAATGATATTATATAGAAAAGAGATAATGTGCATCCAGCGAATAATAATTATGGAGCCAATACTTTTATTTGGATAAATGTCTTAAATTTAATTAAGAAAATATTTATAAAGATTTTACAAAATTTATATGATACTCTTATTAATATGCTCATTTCACTTTGGATACTTTGCATATTCACAAGGAACTTCCTATTGTTGATAGACTATTTAGCTATGAATATCTCTGAAGTGAGAAAATTTGGGATTGTTCAAGATCATATTAACAAGTATGATCATAGAATACTAATGTATTGTCATAGGCTTATGCAATACGAATGTTGTGGAGTTAGAGTATTGTTTCGGATGGTAATGTCTCATAGCTTACTATTGATACGGAAGAAACTACATGATGTATGGCTAAGAATTGGGTATTCTATTACGAATAAAGAGTCTTTAGAGTATGTATGGTAGTGTAGGTCTACATGTAACATTATTGGAATGCATGCTATTAGGACATGTTGATGGGTGTTTTTGTACACAAACAACATAGATAAAATACCAAGTACTTATGCTTCTATGAACTCAACCTAGTACTCAATTAAATTTCTATTCTTCTTCTCATTTGATCCACACTATTCTCCTCTACTCTTTCTCATTACTAGTGGATAGGTAGTATTTAAAAATACCATGGTAGGTTGTCATATTTCAAAGTCATGAGAACCCTTCACCTATATAAACCCCTTAAAATAAGACATTGTCACTTGCACAACACACCCCATTTCCACTTAAAATCAAACTCAAACTCATTTGAGGGTAAGAGTCTTTTTTACATATTAATTTCTTGAATCATGGAGTACATATTAGATCATATATTTCTAAATAGGTAGAGTCAATCTTCATTATACAAGATATCTAATAGAGACAGACAAAAATACCCTACTACCTCATGTAAAAAATTTGCAACCACCAAACTTATCCACAAGAATTTGATCTCAATTAAATTTTTAAACAATTGCGCTTGCCACAAATACTTGATTTTCTTTACATGAGATTATCTCTAATTTTCATTCAACTCTTATATTCGACCATCAAATCTATTGAATCATAATCCACCAAGTTAGATTGACCATTTATATGTTTACACCAATTGTCATAGGCCTCCTTGAGATCCTCACTCATTGGAATATTGAAATACCAACTACCCATATCCAATAACTCCACCCACTACTCATTTATCATGACACTCAAATTTGAAAGCACCATTGGTGTATTAAGATGGTCTCACCACCTTTATACTTTTTCACACAACATTGAGAGGATATTTCTTGCACTAGATAACTATGTGAGGACCAACACCCATATCTATAACTTATTAATAAACCAACCACATGTAGACATTGATATATCAATATCACTAATGAGTTCTTTAGAATAATATAAAATAATTTGAGCCCATCACATGTATCACAACCTACGATTACACTACTACACCACAAGAACACTAAGAACACACATCTTTGGGTCCATAAGATCTCTAGTGCATATCTTTCTAGCCAATTATAATAACCACATGATATCCCCCTATGACATGTAGTAGTAGTCAATCAAAATGATCCAAGGGTCCTCAAGGCCCATCCTCTTTCAAACATAAAATGAGGCTAGGGAACTAGAGAGTTGTACATCCCAAATGAGACGAATGGTTATTGTAACCCTACACTAACATATCACAAACCTTTTACCAAGATCTTCATTGGGCATCAGATCATCCACATCATTTTAAGATCATATGACACATTACTCTAGAATTACATCACCTCCATACACAAGGGCTCATGGGACTACCACACTACTCCACACTAGAACATAGTGAATGCAAATACTCATGGACACCAAAAGTAAAGAAGGGGCTTGTTGACTTGTGAAAATACACATGTTAAAATTAAGAGTCAGAGAAACCAAATCCTCTCTTGAAAGAAGACTAAGAAGCATCCCAAAGGTCTCAAGTCAATACATCTTGGTATTTCTATAAGGAAGCTATGTTAATGGGAAAAAATCCTACACTAATCTTGAGAGGAGGTATTGAAGGTACAAGACAACTGAGGGGGGGGTTAATTAGTTGTATCAAAAAATTTAACTTCTCTTTAATAAAATCACATTCACATTCACTTTCTTTAACCCCTTAATCTATTGTGAAGATTAAACATGAAATGCAGAATTAAAACCTAAACACATTAACACCATACACACATGAACACATAAATTTTATGTGGAAAACCCTAAAAGGGAAAAACCATGATGAGTGTTAGCTCACAATATAATGTAGTAAAAATATGAAATAACAAAACAGGCTCAGTGTCCAAAACAATGCTCACTACAAAAAGGCTCACTGCCAAGTGGTGGCTCGCTGCTGAGGGGTGGCTCACTTCCAAGATGGGTGGCTCACTAGGCCATGAAATGATATGATAGCATCTACCACATGCTTGAGTTGAATTCTAATGAAGTGCAATACACATCACCTTCCTTGCCTCACAACACAATAACTTTCATCCTTGCATCTTCGCACACACGTACTTTACACATGGATTCATAACATTTATTTATATGAGTCATCAACCTTGGAACATACATCAAGGTTGGCAATACAATCTACAACTTGTGGAGCAGTCTCCAAGGTCAGCAAACATACATAATTTGAATTAGGTTTGAACCTAAATATCCCACAAGGAATGAAGGTGAGCCACTTTACACTTTAGCTTAGACCTAAATCTGTCCATGCATGCTATGCAACACTTACATGATCATCAAAATATCTCCTTAATCACCGTAATCATCCAAGGTTGGCCAACCAACACAAACACTTAAACTTCTTGATCACACACTTTCATGATCACCTCCATAACTTGAAAACCTTATACAATACTTTAACACACTCTCAAAACATCCACGAGCAACATAAATTCACCAGAGAACTAACAAATTCAGGTACAACAAATCTTACTTGAAGACAATTCACAAACTACTCACAAACAATACTGTCAAGCTTTGCTACTTAATAAAATAGCTTTTTGGAGCACCAAATCACAAATGCTTTGAATACAAGATAGATTTGTACCTTATAAATACTCATCTAGAATCGCAAGACCTAAAACCAAACTATGGAGAAATGTGGACCAAAATACTTTCTCCCAATCATACTGTAAACACTGTTAGACATAGTCTTCAAATTGGTGACCATAACTTTCACACTAGAGCATTTCGGAGCACCAAACTGTGGATTTAACATCTACAACTGGTTCTCTAAAACATATCCAAATTCCATTTTCTAGTCTTTAGTACAGAATAAATGTAGAGCAAAAATTCAAATAGTATCCTATAAGCAAGAATACATCCTCACAACTTTGTCTTCAGTATGAACCAAAATTGTTCAAAAGAACTTGGAAACTCAATATCAAGAACATATTCTTATCATCTTTAGCACTTATACAACACAATACAAAGAAACTAACTCATCAAAATCAACTAACAAAGCAAGAGCACAGTTGACACTAATGACAACACAAACATGTTGACATCAATGACAACACTGATTAGCACTTACTTGCAACAGGAGGGTTATGCAAAACTTTTTAAATCTTTTCAATAGTTAAAAAAATTATAAAAAATAAAATAGAAATAGAAATCATACCATAACACAATGATTTACATGGAGAAAATCCTTTGAAAAGAAAACCACACACTTATAAAGTATCTCAATATATTATTCAGAAATCTTAATAAGATTATAATACACTTGCAAAGAAATTTTTTTAGGAGTATCACCAACTAGACATCTGGAGGTAACTTAACAACATTTATAAGACTCTCATACACAACCTCCATCTCAATCACCTAATATATAGGATATACAATACATGCAACTATCAAGTGGTAATTAGAAAACCATGAGCTAAAACCACCCAATAGTGGCACCCAAATCTTAGGGTTCCATTATCTCCAATCACAAGTGTCTTATGATGTGTCATAATGTGCATCATAAGTTGGTCAACACATGAAACTCCCCCTTACAATTTTTTTTTGTGTTTAACATATTTTTATATTTTCCAATACGGGAGGTGCAACTTCCAAAGGCCATAACTTTTAATTTGGGAGGCTAATTTGACCCTTTTTAAAAATTTGTATAGCTCAAAGAGAACTACACATTGGGCATCCTATAACTAGAGTTGAAAAATATAAATTTTTATTTTTCCCAAATGTCAACTCTATAGCTTTAAAATTGATTTTATTCAATTTTATAACTGAAAAATGACACTTTTTGTAATTGCAATGTTGAGACGCTTTTCTCAATATTCACCCACTTGTCAAACACCTTGCAAGAGAAAAGAAGGGAGTATCAACACCAATATCTAATTTATATTGGCCAAAATGCCTAGACTCTAAACACCATCTAAACTTTTGTGTGAACATAGGCTTAGTTAATGAATCTACAAAATTCATCAAAGTCTCTACCTTAACTAGTTTCACATTTCTATCCTCGACCATATATCTATTATAATGATATCTTACGTCAATGTGCTTGGTTCTGACATAAAATGTCAAGTTCATAGCTAGGTATATCACACTCTAAATATCACAATATATGATTATTGCACCATGTTTTATCACAATATCTGAACACAATCTCTTAAGCTAAATGGCTTCTTTACAAGCATGGGTAGCAACCATATACGCAACCTTAGTATTGGAAAAAGAAAACCACATCCTATTGCTTACTCATATAACTAATTACTCCACCAAATAAATTAAATCTATAAGCATTGGTGGATATTCTACTATCAACATCACTTCCCTAGTGTAAATCCACATAACCTTGAATATCAAGGGAATGCCTATCTCCTATCAACATACCATTATAACATAAGGAATACTTTGAGATATCCCACAAATATTTGAAGAATCTCTTAAATATATCCCAATGTACTCTACTAGGATTAGACATATATTTGGAAAAAAACTCATTGCTTGGGAAATGTCTAATCTAGTACAAACCATATCATACATCAAACTTCCAGCTAGTAAGGTACAATGCTCATATCTTCCATCTCTGATGGGGATGTTGGATATTATGGACTAGGTAACTTCGTATAACTATAAAAAGAACACACAATGGTCTAATATGTTAAACCTCTATGAAATTGAATTGATATAGAACTACATGACAAAATGTTTTGGAAACAAAATTTTAGATCTTATTGATTCTAATATATTAAGTATTATAAATGTTCCTTCCATTGGAAAATCTATATATAATGTTTCATTTATTGATGATTATAGGAAAAGGACATGGGTATATTATTGAAAGAATAAATTTGATGTTTTTAGTTGATTTAAAGAATTTAAAGCAATGGTTAAGTTGCACAAAAAGCTATAAATGCAGAGAGAATGCAGAGAGAATGAGTTCACACTTATCTAGTTATTAATCTATTGATTATAAACAAATCAATAGACAAAATTAGTTTTCTTGTCAGGAAAATTTGATTTAAATTTATACTTTTCCTATGTCAACATGATAATTTTTTAACAAAAAATTATAGAAAATAATTTATCTGTATTGTGATTGGCTGAAAAAGATGACCTCGTCTTTGCCCATTGTCAGAGAGTGCAACAAAAAGCTGTAAATGCAGAGATAATTTTGGTTTGAGGGGAGGATGTTGTAAGTAAACAAATTATGAACACAAATTTTGTCTCTCACTAGCTAAGTCATGCCTAAATGGATGGCAATAATTATGAGAGGGAAGAATCATCAATTTTTATGAATTTAATTTTTTGTTTCATTAGCTAAACTAAAAAATTACTTTTGCCAAACGGACAAAGTAATAATATTAATAATACTATTAAAAATATAGGATTCTAGACATTTTATTTTACGAAATTAGATTATTTTATGGATTTCAATTTTATTTACTCAAGAGTTAAAAATCTACTATTTCACGTTTATTTACTAAAAAGTTAAAAATCTACAGTATCATGAAAAATATTTTGCCATGTTATTACATTTTTTATTTTAACACATTTTAAATTATCATAGTATTAATATTATTAGATTTTAATATCTTAAATAGACATTTCAAATCTCTATACACTCAAGTAGGGTCAGGGCTCTCCACATAATATAAATATGCAATAGTTAAAGAAATATTTGTGTTGAACATGATGATATTTTAGTAGAGATATATGAAAAATAGTAGAATCGCCAGGGGCTGCACAAGGGTTCTCTGATCCTCTAATGTGCTTCTCTATGGGATCCCTTTTTGTTCTTTAAAATCTCTTAGACAATCTTGATTCCATCATAATCTTTCTCTGCTCTGAATGTTTTCATTGACAGTTCTCCATTGTGGCTTGCAGGGTATTATTTGCATAATATAGTCATATATGTTTTTGTCCAGTGTATTTATTAAAAAACTTGTCTTGCTATTTCTCCCGCCTTGTGTGTGCGTCATCTGGGTGTCACCCAGGCATTGCTTGGGGAGGGTGTCGGAAGAGGTATAGTGCGAGATGTTAGTCTCTCTTAATTGCATTAAATGGAATGAAATGAAAATAGTGTGCCTCCCACAAGTGGAGATGAACAAAAATCGTTCAAGGATGTGGTAGGTGTGGATGAGGCACAAGAGGCACCGAAAGGAGTAGATTTTTCTGTGGATGAAAATGTAGGAGCCCATAGTGCAAACGTTGAGGAAAGGATAGAAGGATGGAAAAGATGCCCTCACATAGATTCTTTGATAGCTGGCCTACATCTATGTGGTGCAAGAAAATGGCGCTCCACTACTCTTTCTGGGGATACAACCTGGCATCGAGAAACCCTACTGGAATATTGGGCCAGCATTGTTTAAAGCGTTCCCATGGAAGCATGATATCTCCCATAAGGAGATTCAAATCTATTCCATTCCCAGATGGATACTAGTTAAAAATGTTCCGATACAGTTCTGCAATTTTCTCCCACAAATGATTGCCCCGATTGGAAAAATCTTAAAAATTGATGATACCCGCTCATCTCCCACACCTGGATGTGAGGTTGTTGGTTTCCTTTGACACTAGTACTTAAATCCATGAAATACTTGAGATAAACTAGGGCGGCAAAGAATATCTTTGTGACCTAATTAGCCTGGGTAGTCTCAATTATTGCTTCCACTGCAAACAAGATGGTCACTAGAAAAGAGATTGCCCCTCTTTAAATAGTAATGCAAAATATTAAATGTTATAGTTGGAATGTGAGGGGTTTTGAGTCCCCCGATAGAAAATATGCAGTCAGGAGTTTCTGTAATAAAAATAAAGACATGGATGTCCTCTTTTCGCAAGAAATTCAAGCTGTAAGTTTTACCTTAGATAATACTCTGAGGTTCATTTGGAAAGATGCTACCAAATTCTCAACCAGACATGAGAAAGGAAAAGGAGGAAATGCAATAATTTTATGTCCAAGATTAACTAAAGCCCTCAAAGGCTCTGGAATTTCCCCTTGTAATAGATGTTTGTGGGTTACCTTGAATTTTGGGGAGTTTAAAATAGGTTTGTGTTCTGTCTATGCCCCAAATGAGTATATGAACAGAATTAAGTTATGGAAATGGATGTTATCTTCCCTCCCAAGATCCCCTAGTTTTTTTTTTTGGGGGGGGGGGGGACTTTAATATGGTGGAAAATCTTGATGCTAAGAAGGGAGGTAAACCTTTGATGTGGAAGGGAAATGAAGAGTTTTTTTGGCAAAAGGCTTTTAACCTATTTGACCCTCTTGAAGGGGAGAAAAAAGTAAGCAAATGTGTTTGGCATACCTGGTCCAATTGCCAAGAAGGCTATAAGAGGATCTACTCCAGGTTAGACAAGTTTTATTTCCACAAAGATGTATTCCTAGCTCCCTAAAGGAAAGAATCCAATAAGGTCCAGGGCCTTCCCAATCCCCTTTCTAACCACGATCCAATCAAATTTATAATCTCAATTAAGAACCAGAGAAGACCCTCCAAGAGAAAGATGAATTGCTCACCTTTGAAGTTAAACTGTGAACTGTTGAGGGATGGAGATTGCAGAGGGAGCATTCTTGTGATTCGAGATGTATGTAAAGCAAGGTTTGGGGCCCAATCTACCTTGTTCTATTGGGAAAGACTAATTGACTCATGCAAATCTATTTTCCAGATTGTGGGAAAAAACATGCTTTAGACAATAAAAAGGAAGGATTAGTCCTCCAAAAAAAAATTTCTATCAGTTGAACAAAGTTTGCAAGAGAACCCTAATGACTACGTCTTGTATGAGAAAATAAATGAGATAAAACATAATTTGAGAAAGGTTCAGATAAGGAAAGTTCAAAGTGCTAAAGTAAGGGGTAAATTGAACTGGTTATAGGATGGAGATAAAGGAACCAAGTATTTCTTCAATATCTTAAAATCTAAGAACTCAAAAGAAAATATCCAAGTAATTGTGGAAAATGGGGTTTCTCTTTACTCTCAAGCTGATATTGTGGAAGCCTTTAGGAAATTCTATGAAAAATTGTTTAAGTTTGAGGTTGATACAAACGGGTGCCCAGAGGCACAAGAACTTTGTTGTAAGATCTGTGAGCCAAAGATTAATGCAGACATGAAGAAAAAATTGGAAGCAAAGATCTCAAAAGAAGAAATTAAGAAGGCCATCTCTTCGGTGAGTAATGGCAAATATCCAGGGCCTGATGGGCTCCCTGTTGAGTTTTACAAGGCCAATCTAGAGTGGATAGTGGATGACTTGTTTGATCTTTTTGATGAAGCTATTGAAAAAGGCACTTTAGGGGCAAATATAAAAAAAGGAATTATAAAACTATTACCAAAGGAAGTAGACAAATTAGACATGAAGAACTAGAGGCCAATCACTCTTCTGAATGTCTCATACAAGATAATTACTAAGATACTAGCCCTCAGGTTAAGAGAGATTTTTCCTGAGATCATTAGCCATACCCAGACAAGTTTCATAAAGGGTAGATTTATCCTTGAAAATTCAATAACAAGTTGGGAGGGTCTGCACTGGGCCAATCAGACTAATCAACAAGCAGGCATCATCCTATTAGATTTCGAGAAAGCCTACGTTAGAATTGAATGGTCCTTCTTGTTCAAAATGCTTAGAGCTATGGGTTTTCCTGACTTTTTCTGCAAAATGGTTGAAATGTTATTTGCGGATACCTCTGCACAAGTGGAAGTAAATGGTGAGTTGTCTCCTCCATTCAAGATGGAGAGGTCCATAAGATAGGTCTGTCCTCTGGCACCATCTCTCTTTGTCATTGCTTCAGATGCCCTTTATTATATTCTAAGAATTGAATTTATAGGAAGAAAAATGGAAGTTATAATGTTGCCTAACTAGGATTGATTATTGAATGTTCAATTTGTGGATGATACAACTCTCTTCCAAAATGTTAATGAGCAAGAGTTCAGAACAATGGGAAAAAGACTAGACCTTTTCTGCCTTGCTTCAGGAGCAAAAATCTCTGCTTCTAAATCAATTCTTTAAAATGGGATGAAAACAGACCCAATTGGCTCTTATTAGATAAATGGCAATGGGTTGGGCCTACTAAACAAGTTCGATTTTTAGGCATCCCTTTCACAATCAGTCCTAATTTGAAGCAAATGTGGATCTGGCTATTTTCTAAATTAGAGAAAAAATTAAAAAATTGGAATAAGATGTATCTTTCACACGCAAGTATGATAAAAAAATTTTGCTGCATATTTTATGTTCTACTCTTCCATGTGGCTATTTGCAACTTATCAGTTTAAGACAATTCATAAACTAATAAGAGGTTTCCTCTGGTCTGATGGAAAAGGGATGTTTAAAAAGCATCTTGTATGCTGGGATTGGTATTGTGTCTCTAAGGGATTGGGGGTTTGGGACTAAAGAACCTGATATTTCAGGGCCTAGACCTCATAGCTAAGTGGATAATTAATTCCTTGTCTGGTAATGAGCCATGGAAAGTCTTGGTGAGGAATAACATTGATAATTCTATGCAAGGTAGGAAGAAAGGTTGGTGCTCTGTTAACTTCTATGATGCCTTGTTGGGAGGGTTTCAAGTCAAGCCAAGGGGTTCTGTGGTCTTTAGTAGTATGTGGAAGGCATGGGAAGAGGTCAGAGAGCTTATTGTGGACAAAGATGCTTTTTCTTGGAACAAAAGAGTTATCTAAGGTCAAAGATCCATTTGGTGGAACACTATATACAAAGGCAGGCCTCTAGCCCTCCTCCAAGGGTGCTTTGCTAGGAGATGTAATAATAGAGGCCTTTCTAATCTTGAGGACCTATTTGAAAATGGTGCCCCCAAGAACTGGTTATCTATTAAGGACCAGTACAAGTTGGAAGATAGTTTATACATGACCTTTTCTACTTTAACAAAAGCCTTGATATGCAATGTTAGTTCAGATGTTACTAATGTGGGGGAAGAGTGGGTTATAGAGTTGAAATGGAAGGATGGTGCTGCTATCTCTGCTATCACTCCAAAAATGATTTATAAGATGCTTGCTGATTCTGATGCTATCCTCCTCCACATTAGCAATGCTTGGGCTGACACCTTAGACATTAAAGAAATTCCTAAAATGCTTAAACTACTTTGGTCTAAGACACTGGAACCCAAAAAAGTAGCCTTTAAATGGTTATTACTGTTAAATAAGTTATCTTTAGGCCCAGATAATGTGGTTTTCCCAATGTGCAATGTTATTGAGTCTGTCTCCCATATATTTTTTGACTCTGTTTATGTTAAATTTGTGTGGTCTATTTTTAAGGTGAACATTGAACTATGGAATACCAATGTAGTTGAAATTAGGCATGAGATTCTATATAGCTTTGTTAGAGGTCTAAATTCAAAGGCTAATTATTTTTGGTTTATATTGTCTAATGAAATTTTATGGTTCCTATGGAAGAAAAGAAATGATGAGAGGTTTCAGGGCAAGGAGAGGGATCTCACTGAGTGTCCTTAGAATCTCATACAGGGACCATATGCTATAAAGAAGATATCAGTGTTACAGACTTTGGATCAAGAACTTAGAGAAGATTCAATGAGAGATTCTTCAAGCATTACTCGAGATTTCAGGAAGTATACAGTAGGATGAAACAAAAGGCAAAGGAAGAGAGCCTTCTTTACAAACAGTAGGAAAAGTCAAGGCAGAATTACAGTTTAGATACAGAATAGCTAAAGCTTTCCCTAAGAATTGGTTCCTTTCTAGGAATTGATGAACATAATAGTAGAAATAATAGAGATCATATTTGGGATAAGGAACCAAAACGGTTTGATGATCCAAGAATTAGGAATGTTTCTTCAGAAGAATCAAAACAGGGGACAGAATTGGATGACAACCAAGGGATGTTCTATCTTTACTAGGAAGCTGCAGATGAGCTGGACTCATGGCATAAGAGAGAGGTGACTGAAGAACAGGTGATAGCTAAGGAGAATGCAAAGGTACAAGAATCAAAACATGAGCAAAAGCATAGTGAAGGCAATGCTAGTATTCAGGGCCCTGCGAGTTCTGTTGTAGGAAATTAATTGTTGATTGCCAAATCATTCTCAGTAAGCAGACTAAGGGATTCAAATGAAGTGTTTTGTCCTTAATATATGCTCCAGTTTTAAGATGTATAAAACTTTTAGTATGTATTAGGAACTTTTAGTGTTTTTTGGATTGGCAAAGCAACAACTAAAATTTTGAGTGGTTTTCTTAACAACGTAGTTGTAACTTCTATTTACTTTGAATATATTGGTGCTAGATTTACAATCAAAAATATATATATATATATTTGTGTTATTTAATAGGCTTTGTAAAATTTAGTTTTATAGCTAAGTAAATATTTTAGTACTATTTTATTTTTACCAAATTAAATTATTCTTGAGATTTCAATTTTATTAACCAGTTCACATAAATTTTTCCTTATAAATTTAGTTCTGGAAATATAATAGTCACAAATTTGAAATGATAAAAATTTTTTACCTTTAGAAAAAATTTAATTAAAATCATGTTCTCTGAAGTACTTACTATTATTACTTAAACAAAAAACATTTTATTTTATGAAATTAGATTATTTTTGGGATTTCAATTTTATTTACTCAAGAGTTAAAAATCTGGGATTTCAATTTTATTTAGTCAAAAGTTAAAAATCTACACTTTCGCCATGTTATTACATTTGTTATTTATTCTTCAAACTTATAATATTTTAACGTATTTTAATTTATAAAAGTATTAGTATTATTACATTTTAAGGAAATATTTGTGTTATTTAATAGGTTTTGTAAAGTTTAGTTTTATAGTTAAAAGGAAATATTTTAGCCCTATTTTATTTTTACCAAATTATATTATTTTTTAGATTTCAATTTTATTTACCAAGACATTTCAACACTCTTCAAAAATTAATTTTTTAATTATTGGAATGCAATTTGTCTATACAACCAATACCTAATCAACAAAAAAAATTACAACACTACAAGGCAGGTACTACCACTACTTCAACACTTTTTTTATTGTTCAAACATAGAATATTTTAATGTATTTTAAATTATCATAGTATGAATATTATTACATTATAATATCTTAGGCACATATTTCAAATCTCCACATAATACAAATATGCAAGCTTTGTAAAGTTTAGTTTTATAGTTAAGGAAATATTTGTGTTCTTTAATAGGCTTTGTAAAGATCAGTTTTATACCTAAGTAAATATTTAGTGTTATTTTATTTTTACGAAATTAAATTATTTTTGAGATTTCAATTTTTAATTTTATTTATGCAAGACATCTCAAAACGAGTTTACATAAATTTTTCCTTATAAATTAGGCAGACATTTCAAATCTCCACATAATACAAATATGTAAGCTTTGTAAAGTTTAATTTTATAGTTAAGAAAATATTTGTATCATTTAATAGGCTTTGTAAAGTTTAGTTTTATACCTAAATAAATATTTTAGTGCTATTTTATTTTTCGGAAATTAAATTAGTTTTGAGATTTCAATTTTCAATTTTATTTATGCAAGACATTTCAAAACAAGTTCACATGAATTTTTCCTTATAAATTTAGTTCTGGAAATATAATAGTTACAAATTTGAAATGATAAACAATTCTTTATCTTTAGAAAAAAATAGTATTAAACCACAATATTAGATTAATTAAAATAATTAAAATCATGTTCTCTAAAAGTACTTACTATTATTACTTAAACAAAAAAAATTAAGTGACTAAGATAAAATACTGCAGTGATCTAAATATGAGTATGTTATTGTTATTATATTGTGTAATTATTCTTCAAACTTACAATATTTTAATGCATTTTAAATTGTAATAATATTCAATATTATTAAATTATAATATGTTAGGTAGACATTTCAAATCTCTCCACACCCAACTAAGGTTAGGGTTCTAGACATTTTATTTTATTTTATAGGTTTTGTAAAGTTTAGTTTTATAGTTAAACAAATATTTTAGTCCTATTTTCTTCTTACCAAACTAGATTATTATTGAGATTTCAATTTTATTTACCCAAGACATTTCAACAATCTTCAAAAATTATTTTTTCAATTATTGAAATGCAATTTGTCTATACAACCAATACCTAACCAACAAAAAAATTACAACTAAACAAATACTATATACAACCAATAGTTAATCAACAAAAAAAATTACAACTAAACAAATACTATAATAACAACACTACAAGGCAGGTACTGGCCACTACCCAAGGTTACAAAAGATTTATATAAAAACACTTTCATGATTTCCTTGGTCATCTTCTCAGTTCTCTAATCTACTACTTATTCTATCTGTTTCACTTCTTATTCGGATCAAAACACCTATGATCTTGCTTCATATCTTCACATATTTGTTGTTATTGCTGCCGTGTACCAAATCATTATCCTTCATTTATATCCTCTACAAGCCTTCAAATCATTATCATGTCAGCTTACTTGCAACGGCTAGTATGAAACGTGTAGACACGGATATGAAAGTTCTATTGCTCCGCTTGTGCATAGAACTTTGTGACAATCAATATGAAGGTTGGATAGGTCCTATACTTCCTTGAATAATGTTCCTTTAAGCTACACAAGTCACAAAATTGCTTCAGAAGTCAAAGCCGATTAAACTTCACCGAGCACTGTGGGCTCTGCTCTATGAAAACAGGGAAAAATAGGTAATCTTGTGATAGCATATCTTTCC
This sequence comes from Cunninghamia lanceolata, assembly GCA_027924645.1. Taxonomy (NCBI): domain Eukaryota; kingdom Viridiplantae; phylum Streptophyta; class Pinopsida; order Cupressales; family Cupressaceae; genus Cunninghamia; species Cunninghamia lanceolata. The sequence goes on along the minus strand of BSBN01000055.1, from coordinate 6,993,677 downwards.
AGAATCAAACCCAAATAATCTGAATAAATAATCAAAATGTTCGTTGAAGCTAGTGATTATTTCTTAATTGTATGATCATTTATTAATTGTATGACAAGAACAAATTTTTTTAAAAAGGGCTAAAAATACATTTTTCTTATTATTACGCTAGCTTAACTAAGGAGAGCTCTATCTCTACGGAATCGACGTAACCAAAACCTGGCAATCTTTTTGCAATAATACAAATGAGAAAAGTTTCGAACAACATTTTTTATCAAAACACCATAAAATCCATTTGCAACTCTTGTTTGTCATTCTTATTTTTAACAACCTGTAATTGTGGTCGAATTTCAGCGAATTATCAACTGCAAAAGTTATTCCGGTTTACTTTATGGCTGAGAAAATGGAGAGAATAAATTTCAGCGTTGACATACCTAAGACGGAATTCATTTTAGATTACAGATTCAACAACAATGCTTTAATGAAAGAAGCATTTGAATCCTATCACCGACTAGAATTCCTTGGAGATGCAGTATTAGAGTTTGAGATGGCCATATACGTATACAATGCTTTTCCAACATTAGATAAAGGAAAATTTGTTCGGTTAGTTAAAACAAATGTGCGAAATGATGTCCTTGGAAAGATTGCTATAGAACATGAGTTTCACAACTTCCTATTAGATAAGGATACCAAAAATAGGGTAAGCTAGATACATTGGAATATTTTGAAACTCCTTATTTAATCGATATTGATTTTCATGATTGATATGTGTTTTTACAGGCTAATGAATACCTCGAAGCTATCACAGACAAATCTAAATCTGATTGCAATCTGAAGCCTCCAAAGGTTCTTGCAAATGTTATTGAAGCCATAGCCGGTGCTGTGTATGTGGATACTGAATTTTCATTTGATAGAGTTTGGAAAGTAAGGAAATATTCTATTTTTAAAAAAACAAATTTATAGACTTTTAATTGAAGTAGTAAATTTCATTCAAATGTTGGAAGTATAGTTATACACTAAAGGTACATCCAAAATCAGGTCACCCAACATCATCAACAATAAAAAGATACCGTTTCCATTGATACAGTAAAACATAAATATGAAAAATGCAATGAAAAACATAAATATGAAAAATGCAATGAAATACGTATTAGTTTTTAATATGTAATGTCCACTAGTGTATTGAACTCCTTACGAAAAATGCAATGAAATACATATTATTTTTGTACATTTAAAGTCCACTGTATTGAACTCCTTGTGTTTAATTGTGTATTAAAAACCTCCCGAATGTTTATAGGTGTTCCAGCCTTGGATGAGTGCATTGCTAACTCCAGAGAACAAATGCAATGAACATAGTACTGATGTGTCTAGTTCCATAAAAACCCCTTCTTCAAGCGAAACAGGAGTGATGAAAGAAACACAGAGTTCAAAAGAAAAACAAGTGTCCGCACAGTGCAAGTGTGATGAAGTGAAAATGTTTATTGCGAATTTAATCCCTAAATTCGCTAATCCTTCATGTAAGTCTAATGTCTTGGATGAGATAGAACAAAAACTAAACTACAATTTCAAGAGTAGAAAATTTCTGAAAGATACATTTTGTCAGCGTTTGGAGATACTAACTCTCAACGTTTTTAAACGATGCAAGATATGCGATGAAGCCTTTGAATCAGAAGGTCTGAAATCTTATGAAAAAATGGAGTTCCTTGGGAATTTGTTCCTCAAGGTAGCAATAACAATATATTTATACAATAAGTATCCCCACGATCAACCAGGCATTTTGACCACGTTAAGATCTAACATTATGGACAATGCGAAGCTGGCAAGAGTCGCTGTAGTTAAATTAGAAGTTCATAAGCATCTTACGTTTGCAAATAAATTACTCGAAGATAAGGTAACTCTTTAAAATATTTGATCTAGGTTTGGAGAATGATTAATTCTTATTTTAAGGAAATCCACACTTGGTGTTATGTAGGTGAAAAAATTCATTAAAGACATCGAAGACAATTGTAACGATGTGAATCCACCCTCAGTTTTGGTTAATATAGTTGAATCAATAGCAGGCTCAATGTTTATTGATAGCAGTGCTGGGTTAATGGAGAACATCAGCTCTTGTGTGAACGAAGTTTGGGAGGTACAAAATGAACACAATTGCATCTTCTATTTTTTCATTGTAAAATTCATTTTCTTTGGTATCCACTTGAAGGGTTTTGATTTGTTTGGCCAACCTCAATGGGCTATTATTAACCTCTGCATAGTTTTTAGTTTTAAACTAGAAAAAATATTTAGTATTTTTAAGGTTAAAAATAGATTTTATTGAAGGCTATTCTTAAATATTAAATGATTTATTAAATAATTATTTGTCTTATAAATATAAAATGATTATTTACTAGATTCTAACATGAATGAAATGCAAAATTACTAGTAATTTTTGCCTATTAAAAAGGATCTTTCAACAAGTAAACAGTGTTGCATTAAGTACAAGATATCAACTATTAAACACTACAGTCTTTCCACCTTTAATCTTTTATTGTACTAATTTCTTTTTTTTCTAATTCCAAATCTTAAGATTTCAGTCACCTAATAAAATATTGTGTATGTTGACACAATCTTTACTTTTATTTCTCTGTAAATACTATATTGTTTGTAGAAGCTCAAGATTTTGTTAGAACCACTAGCCACTCCAGAGACATTGGAGGGGAATCACATTTCTGAACTTCAGGAATTATGTCATAAAAAGCGTAGGCGTGTTGAGTACAGAGACCATAAAGTGACTGGAGAGGAAAAGATAGCTGTGGAAGTACTTATAGATGATGTGGTGGCTGGAAGGGCTGAAAATATAAAGAAAGAAGTGGCAAAGAAAAGTGCTCCAAGAAAAGTTCTCAAACATTTTAAAAGTGGAATGGAACCAAAATTAAGGGAATAACAAAATTTGTATGAAATACAGTAGGTTGAATGTTTCTCTATGGTTTTCTTTGCACTATGAATCACTGAACAAGCTTTTCTTCTGGTTTTCAAGTCCATGGACATGGTTTCGTTACAAAACTTTTTGACCATATGTTCAATGCTATTTTTCGAGGGGAGCAAAGCTCAGCAACATTGGTCTATCAAACCCACGTTGCCGAATTTATCATATTAAAATAATAATTATTTTGAAGAGTATATTTTCCAAATTTTTAATATAGATGTATTTTAGATATTTGGTCTAGTAATATTTAATAGTAATATTTAAGGTTACAAATGAATCTTGTATAAAAAATTAAGTTTGTGGTAGTTAGGATCAAGCTCACAAGGCTCAAATTGGGTCATAAAGTTTTTGAGATAAGTTCAAACACTGAAACATTTGTTTCATCTAGACAATAAATTATTTCATAAAAGTGAAGTGATTCAAAACAATATCAACATTATTTATTTACAATTGATTCTAAAACTAAATTCTATCCACTTATTTAATCCTTTAAATGCCCTATGATTTTAATCAAGGTTTTCGTCCTTCTATCTTATTAAGGTTTTAGATCTGAGTTCTCTCACACTCTTACACGACTTACAATTTCACTATAGGGTTTCATCCTTATATCCTATCAAATATTATATCTAAGGGCAAGGCTATAAAGGGGCCAAGCCTTATCATGTCAATAGATTTTGTGACACCTTGATTTGAGCTTGATTTGAGCTATATTATGGAAAAAGATATAGTAATGTTCATTTACAATCTTTCACTACACTATGTATAGATTAAACATGTGAAATCATATCCAAATTATTTCCATAAACCTTTAAGGGATCATCCCATCCTATTTTGATTATCTAATGACATAAATCTTGAAATAAGGGCTTGCAAATTATTTACTTAGATGTTCCCAAATGGATAATGAGCTTATAAACAATTATTGCATTTTCTTATAATCCTTATGTGGTAATCTCAAACATCAAACATCATATTGATGACGATGAAATTCTTTTCTTGAGGCACTTCTACCTACTCTTAAAAAAAAGTACACTTGATTAATTTTATACGTATTCATTTAAAGAATTGCGGAATGAAATTTATTGCGCCTAAAGAACTCGAGTATAGTTTATCATCTTCCACATCCTCTAACATTTCTAAGTTCTAAAACTCAAATATATTTTAAAAAGTCAATGATATTATATAGAAAAGAGATAATGTGCATCCAGCGAATAATAATTATGGAGCCAATACTTTTATTTGGATAAATGTCTTAAATTTAATTAAGAAAATATTTATAAAGATTTTACAAAATTTATATGATACTCTTATTAATATGCTCATTTCACTTTGGATACTTTGCATATTCACAAGGAACTTCCTATTGTTGATATACTATTTAGCTATGAATATCTCTGAAGTGAGAAAATTTGGGATTGTTCAAGATCATATTAACAAGTATGATCATAGAATACTAATGTATTGTCATAGGCTTATGCAATACGAATGTTGTGGAGTTAGAGTATTGTTTCGGGTGGTAATGTCTCATAGCTTACTATTGATACGGAAGAAACTACATGATGTAAGGCTAAGAATTGGGTATTCTATTACGAATAAAGAGTCTTTAGAGTATGTATGGTAGTGTAGGTCTGCATGTAACATTATTGGAATGCATGCTATTAGGACATGTTGATGGGTGTTTTTGTACACAAACAACATAGATAAAATACCAAGTACTTATGCTTCTATGAACTCAACCTAGTACTCAATTAAATTTCTATTCTTCTTCTCATTTGATCCACACTATTCTCCTCTACTCTTTCTCATTACTAGTGGATAAGTAGTATTTAAAAATACCATGGTAGGTTGTCATATTTCAAAGTCATGAGAACCCTTCACCTATATAAACCCCTTAAAAGAAGACATTGTCACTTGCACAACACACCCCATTTCCACTTAAAATCAAACTCAAACTCATTTGAGGGTAAGAGTCTTTTTTACATATTAATTTCTTGAATCATGGAGTACATATTAGATCATATATTTCTAAATAGGTAGAGTCAATCTTCATTATACAAGATATCTAATAGAGATAGACAAAAATACCCTACTACCTCATGTAAAAAATTTGCAACCACCAAACTTATCCACAAGAATTTGATCTCAATTAAATTTTTAAACAATTGCGCTTGCCACAAATACTTGATTTTGTTTACATGAGATTATCTCTAATTTTCATTCAACTCTTATATTCTACCATCAAATCTACTGAATCATAATCCACCAAGTTAGATTGACCATTTATATGTTTACACCAATTGTCATAGGCCTCCTTGAGATCCTCACTCATTGGAAAATTGAAATACCAACTACCCATATCCAATAACTCCACCCACTACTCATTTATCATGACACTCAAATTTGAAAGCACCATTGGTGTATTAAGATGTTCTCACCACCTTTATACTTTTTCACACAACATTGAGAGGATATTTCTTGCACTAGATAACTATGTGAGGAACAACACCCATATCTATAACTTATTAATAAACCAACCACATGTAGACATTGATATATCAATATCACTAATGAGTTCTTTAGAATAATATAAAATAATTTGAGCCCATCACATGTATCACAACCTACGATTACACTACTACACCACAAGAACACTAAGAACACACATCTTTGGGTCCATAAGATCTCTAGTGCATATCTTTCTAGCCAATTGTAATAACCACATGATATCCCCCTATGACATGTAGTAGTAGTCAATCAAAATGATCCAAGGGTCCTCAAGGCCCATCCTCTTTCAAACATAAAATGAGGCTAGGGAACTAGAGAGTTGTACATCCCAAATGAGACGAATGGTTATTGTAACCCTACACTAACATATCACAAACCTTTTACCAAGATCTTCATTGGGCATCAGATCATCCACATCATTTTAAGATCATATGACACATTACTCTAAATGACATCACCTCCATACACAAGGGCTCATGGGACTACCACACTACTCCGCACTAGAACATAGTGAATGCAAATACTCATGGACACCAAAAGTAAAGAAGGGGCTTGTTGACTTGTGAAAATACACATGTTAAATTTAAGAGTCAGAGAAACCAAATCCTCTCTTGAAAGAAGACTAAGAAGCATCCCAAAGGTCTCAAGTCAATACATCTTGGTATTTCTATAAGGAAGCTATGTTAAAAGAAAAAATTCCTACACTAATCTTGAGAGAAGGTATTGAAGGTACAAGACAACTGAGGGGGGGGGTTAATTAGTTGTATCAAAAAATTTAACTTCTCTTTAATAAAATCACATTCACATTCACTTTCTTTAACCCCTTAATCTATTGTGAAGATTAAACATGAAATGCAGAATTAAAACCTAAACACATTAACACAATACACACATGAACACATAAATTTTATGTTGAAAACCCTAAAAGGGAAAAACCATGATGAGTGTTAGCTCACAATATAATGTAGTAAAAATATGAAATAACAAAACAGGCTCAGTGTCCAAAACAATGCTCACTACAAAAAGGCTCACTGCCAAGTGGTGGCTCACTGCTAAGGGGTGGCTCACTTCCAAGATGGGTGGCTCACTGGGCCATGAAATGATATGATAGCATCTACCACATGCTTGAGTTGAATTCTAATGAAGTGCAATACACATCACCTTCCCTGCCTCACAACACAATAACTTTCATCCTTGCATCTTCGCACACACGTACTTTACACATGGATTCATAACATTTATTTATATGAGTCATCAACCTTGGAACATATATCAAGGTTGGCAATACAATCTACAACTTGTGGAACAGTCTCCAAGGTCAGCAAACATACATAATTTGAATTAGGTTTGAACCTAAATATCCCACAAGGAATGAAGGTGAGCCACTTTACACTTTAGCTTAGACCTAAATCTATCCATGCATGCTATGCAACACTTACATGATCATCAAAATATCTCCTTAATCACCGCAATCATCCAAGGTTGGCCAACCAACACAAACACTTAAACTTCTTGATCACACACTTTCATGATCACCTCCATAACTTGAAAACCTTATACAATACTTTAACACACTCTCAAAACATCCACAAACAACATAAATTCACCAGAGAACTAACAAATTCAGGTACAACAAATCTTACTTGAAGACAATTCACAAACTACTCACAAACAATACTGTCAAGCTTTGCTACTTAATAAAATAGCTTTTTGGAGCACCAAATCACAAATGCTTTGAATACAAGATAGATTTGTACCTTATAAATACTCATCTAGAATTGCAAGACCTAAAACCAAACTATGGAGAAATGTGGACCAAAATACTTTCTCCCAATCATATTGTAAACACTGTTAGACATAGTCTTCAAACTGGTGACCATAAGTTTCACACTAGAGCATTTCGGAGCACCAAACTGTGGATTTAACATCTATAACTAGTTCTCTAAAACATATCCAAATTCCATTTTCTAGTCTTCAGTACAGAATAAATGTAGAGCAAAAATTCAGATAGTATCCTATAAGCAAGAATACATCCTCACAACTTTGTCTTCAGTATGAACCAAAATTGTTCAAAAGAACTTGGAAACTCAATATCAAGAACATATTCTTATCATCTTTAGCACTTATACAACACAATACAAAGAAACTAACTCATCAAAATCAACTAACAAAGCAAGAGCACAGTTGACACTAATGACAACACAAACATGTTGACATCAATGACAACACCGATTAGCACTTACTTGCAACAGGAGGGTTATGCAAAACTTTTTAAATATTTTCAATAGTTAAAAAAATTATAAAAAATAAAATAGAAATAGAAATCATACCATAACACAAGGATTTACATGGAGAAAATCCTTTCAAAAGAAAGCCCCACACTTATAAAGTAGCTCAATATATTATTCAGAAATCTTAATAAGATTATAATATACTTGCAAAGAAATTTTTTTAGGAGTATCACCAACTAGACATCTGGAGGTAACTTAACAACATCTATAAGACTCTCATACACAACCTCCATCTCAAGCACCTAATATATAGGATATACAATACATGCAACTATCAAGTCGTAATTAGAAAACCATGAGCTAAAACCACCCAATAGTGGCACCCAAATCTTAGGGTTCCATTATCTCCAATCACAAGTGTCTTATGATGTGTCATAATGTGCATCATAAGTTGGTCAACACATGAAACTCCCCCTTACAATTTTTTTTGGTGTCTAACATATTTTTATATTTTCCAATACGGGAGGTGCAACTTCCAAAGGCCATAACTTTTAATTTGGGAGGCTAATTCGACCCTTTTTTAAAATTTGTATAGCTCAAAGAGAACTACACATTGGGCATCCTATAACTAGAGTTGAAAAATATAAATTTTTATTTTTCCCAAATGTCAACTCTATAGCTTTAAAATTGATTTTATTCAATTTTAGAACTGAAAAATGACACTTTTTGTAATTGCAATGTTGAGACGCTTTTCTCAATATTCACCCACTTGTCAAACACCTTGCAAGAGAAAAGAAGGGAGTATCAACACCAATATCTAATTTATATGGGCCAAAATGCCTAGACTCTAAACACCATCAAAACTTTTATGTGAACATAGGCTTAGTTAACGAATCTACAAAATTCATCAAAGTCTCTACCTTAACTAGTTTCACCTTTCTATCCTCGACCATATATCTATTATAATGATATCTTACGTCAATGTGCTTGGTTCTGGCATAAAATGTCAAGTTCATAGCTAGGTATATCACACTCTAAATATCACAATATATGATTATTGCACCATGTTTTATCACAATATCTGAACACAATCTCTTAAGCTAAATGGCTTCTTTACAAGCATGGGTAGCAACCATATACGCAACCTTAGTATTGGAAAAAGAAAACCACAGCCTATTGCTTACTCATATAACTAATTACTCCACCAAATAAATTAAATCTATAAGCATTGGTGGATATTCTACTATCAACATCACTTCCCTAGTCTAAATCCACATAACCTTGAATCTCAAGGGAATGCCTATCTCCTAACAACATACCATTATAACAGAAGGAATACTTTGAGATATCCCACAAATATTTGAAGAATCTCTTAAATATATCCCAATGTACTCTACTAGGATTAGACATATATTTGGAAAAAAACTCATTGCTTGGGAAATGCCTAATCTAGTACAAACCATATCATGCATCAAACTTCCAGCTGGTAAGGTACAATGCTCATATCTTCCATCTCTGATGGGGATGTTGGATATTATGGACTAGGTAACTTCGTATAACTATAAAAAGAACACACAATGGTCTAATATGTTAAACCTCTGTGAAATTGAATTGATATAGAACTACATGACAAAATGTTTTGGAAACAAAATTTTAGATCTTATTGATTCTAATGTATTAAGTATTATAAATGTTCCTTCCATTGGAAAATCTATATATAATGTTTCATTTATTGATGATTATAGGAAAAGGACATGGGTATATTATTGAAAGAATAAATTTGATGTTTTTAGTTGATTTAAAGAATTTAAAGCAATGATTAAGTTGCACAAAAAGCTATAAATGCAGAGAGAATGCAGAGAGAATGAGTTCACACTTATCTAGTTATTAATCTATTGATTATAAACCAATCAATAGACAGAATTAGTTTTCTTGTCAGGAAAATTTGATTTAAATTTATACTTTTCCTATGTCAACATGATAATTTTTTAACAAAAAATTATAGAAAAATAATTTATCTGTATTGTGATTGGCTGAAAAAGATGACCTCTTCTTTGCCCATTGTCAGAGAGTGCAACAAAAAGCTGTAAATGCAGAGATAATTTTGGTTTGAGGTGAGGATGTTGTAATTAAACAAATTATGAACACAAATTTTGTCTCCCACTAGCTAAGTCATGCCTAAATGGATGGCAATAATTATGAGAGGGAAGAATCATCAATTTTTATGAATTTAATTTTTTGTTTCATTAGCTAAACTAAAAAATTACTTTTGCCAAATGGACAAAGTTATAATATTAATAATACTATTAAAAATATAGGATTCTACACATTTTATTTTACGAAATTAGATTATTTTATGGATTTCAATTTTATTTACTCAAGAGTTAAAAATCTAGTATTTCAAGTTTATTTACTAAAAAGTTAAAAATCTAATGAAAAATATTTTGCCATGTTATTACATTTTTTATTTTAACACATTTTAAATTATTATTATTTTTTTAATAAAAGGGGTAAAAACTTTATTGAAATTCAGAAAAGAACATTACAAAGCATCAAAGGGCCAAGGCCCTAGTAATCCATAAGTAACAGCGATACAAAGCATGAAACAACATCATCCTTCACCAATACCATTCCCATCCTCAGCAAGAATCTTCTCCAAGTCATATCGGAGCTCATGAGGAACCTGCTCCCATTCATCACTCTTCCAACCATCTAAATGCTTAGAAGCCCACTTAGCCAAACAATCTGCTGCCCTATTCCACTCCCTTGGAATATGGACAAAAGACACCATCTCCATCAAAGAACTTATCTGCAGAATTTGTTGCACCATCATAGCCAACTGTCAACTAACATCAGAAACCTTCTGTGTATTCAGCAAATCAATCAAAACATGTGAATCAGACTCACAGATAACCTTGCGCCATCCCAAAGTATTAGCCCTCTCCAAAGCATAGAGGATCGCCAAACCTTCCATAAGGTTGATAGTTTGCCATCCTTCATGAACAGAGTAGAAAAAAACCACCGATCCTGAAAAATCCCTACCAGTCCCACCAATCCCAGCAGGCCCAGGATTGCCCCTTGAAGAACCATCAGTATTGAGCTTCAAAATGCCAGACGGAGGGGGAAGCCATCTTCCCACCCTTTGCACTTTCTTTTTCACTCGCCTTCCTTTCCTAACACAAACAGAAGCTGGAGACAACCCCTGAATACCCAATCTATCCAGCAACTCAGCATCTCCTTTCTCCAAAGGGAACACCACATCACACTTAGATTCCACCGTCTCCTGAATCATACTCATAATTTTGTGCCAAACTTGTTGAATCAACAACTTCTCACCTCGAAATATTCTGCGATTCCGTTCCAACCAAATCTGCCATAGTATGAAGGAAGGCCTAGCATACCACACATCTTGCAAGAAAGAGGCCATAGAAGGAGGTCTACCCAAACTACTCCAAAAATCCACTAGGGATGAAGCATGAACACAGGGGCTTTTCCAAACTTCCCACCAAAAATGCCAAAGCTGCAAAGTCAAGGGACAACAGAAAAACAAGTGAGAGGAGTCCTCCTCTCCACATCCACACATAACACACATAGAAGGACTTTGAAAACCCCGCTTCTGAATATTATCCCAAGTCAAGCACCTATTCCAAGCCAAAGTCCAAATAAAGTAGTTACACTTCAGCCAAGAAAGCTATTCCACACTTTCTTCCACCAGTGAACCTCCACCCCCTCCATCTGGTTAGATAACAACACCTGATATCCAGAAGCAACAGTATAGACACCCTTAGGATTAGGAGACCAAGAAAGAACATCCCCTTCCTGGAGGGAGCTACAACGTCTACGAGAAAGGATACTATGAAGCTCAGCACACTCCTCCTCCATACCAACAACAGGCCACTCATCAGGATTCTTCCATCTTACCACCACCAACTGCCCATATGAAGAAAAGGACTTGAAGTCACTCACCCTTAACCAACCAACTTCACAGAACCTCTGGCACAGAGTCACCAAATTAGGAAACTGAGAAACAATAGGAGGAAAACCATCCCAAGAATCAGACCAAAAATGAGCTTTTGTCCCACTTTTACAAATCCAAAATAAACCATCCTTGACCAGAGTAGCCCCTTTCTTGAGCGTACTCCAAATCACCGAGCCTTTCCCCACCAGTGGATACCGAGGAATATCAATTTGAGGGATCCCTGGGAAGTATTTCTGATTTAATATCCTGGCCCAGATCCCATCTTGCTCCACACACCACCACCAATACAATTTAGCAGCCAACGCCATCCATGACAACGACGACTACCTTAACCCGAGGCCGCCAAACTGCTTCGGGCTACAAACAATGTCCCATCTAACAAGGCTCCATTTAGAGGACAATAGGCTACCAGCCCATAAAAACTGTCTTGCTAAGGAATCCAATTCCCTAACAAAACCCAAAGGGGCCACCTGAATCATACATCTATAAATGGGGAGGGCCTGCACCACAGACTTGAGCAATTGAACACGACCCGCAAAGGACAACCAGCGATGGGTCCAGTGATTAACTTTCACACGAAATTTATCCAGAATATTCTGCCAAGACTCCTTGGGAAGTCTTCCAATAGAGATGGGAATACCAAGATAGGTCAAAGGGAGAACCCCAGTCTGAAATCTCAAGATATGAGCAATTCACCTCTGAATGGAACCTGGAGTATTGAAGAAAAAGATGGAAGACTTATCTTCATTGATCAATTGGCCTAAAGCTAGAAGATAAACATCCAACACCTTGCGCAAATTCAAAGCTTCCCTAATTGTAGCCACACCCATCAAAGCAGTGTCATCAACAAACTACAAGTGAGATTATGGAGGTAAACCACCTCCCCACCCCCAGCCCTGAATGAAACCTAACTCCACATTCCTTCTTATCAAGCATCCCAGACCCTCAACAAGAAGAAGAAATAAGTAAGGAGAGAGGGGGTCACCCTGCCGCAAACCCCGAGAGGCGCCAAAAAGCTCAGAGTGCTCACCATTTATTAACACAGAGAAGGAGACTGAAGTAACACAACTCATAACCCAATAAATCCACACATCCCCAAAACCAAAAGCACCAAGAACCTTCTGAAGGAAGGACCATCGAACACGGTCATAAGCCTTAGCCATATCAAGCTTAATGAACATTGCCTTATCTTTGGAATTAGCCATAGAGTGAATGGTTTCAGTTGCAATAACAACCCCATCCAGAATCTGACGTCCCACCACAAAACCACTCTGTTCCTCAGAAATCAGCACTTTAAGCCACTTTTTCAACCTATCAGCAATCAATTTAGAGATAATTTTATAAATCACATTGCAAAGAGAGATAGGATGAAATTGACTTAACCTATCTGCCCCATCACACTTTGGGATGAGAGCAAGGAAGGTAGAATTCAAAGCCCGTAACATCTGTTTAGTCTTATGAGACTCTTGAACAACTGCCAACAAGTCCAACTTGATAATCTCCCAGAATTCTTAAAAGAACTCAATCGGGAAACCATCAGGGCCAGGAGCTTTCCCCCTCTTCATTTGAAACACGATCCCCTCTAGCTCCTCAATCAAAATATCACTCATAAGATGCTCATTCATCTCCCTAGAAACCAAAGAAGGGATACAAGAAAGGACCTGAGCTTCCTCATCAGAACCCCCTTGCGAGTCCTCCCTAAATAAAGAAGCAAAATATTGCATAGCTTCACATGTGATGTCCTGCAAAGAAGAAAGAGTTTCACCCCTATCATTCACCAGAGTAGAAATAGAATTGCCATGTCTCCTAGCTTTCACCGAGTTGAAGAAAAAAGTGGTATTTTTATCCCTTTCCTGAAGCCACTCAATCCGAGCCTTTTGTTTCCAAAAAACTTCCTCTCGTAGCTCACACTCTTCCAATGCTTTCAAAGCCCTAGTCTCTTCCCGAAGCAGGTCCTCAGTCACTCCATCCTCCCTGATCAACCTCGTAATACCATCCAACTCAGCCTGGGCAGCAGTCTTAGCATGGAAAATGTTTCCAAAGCACTGTCGATTCCAACGTTTAAGCTGATACTTGACAAATTGAAGTAACTTAGCAAAAGTATACATTGCTGTACCATAAGCAGGTCTACCATACCTCCACCACTCAATAATAGAGTCATGGAGAGAGGAGTCACGCAACCACATAAGCTGGAACTTGAAAGAAGGAGATCGAGGCACACGAGCTGAAGAAATAGCCAGCTTGATAGGCCAATGATCTGATCCCCTCCAATCCAAAATTTTAGAGCTAGAAGACCACAACCCACCAACCCAGTAGCAAGAAACCAGAAAGCAGTCAAGTCGTTCCGCAATGTAGTTATTCCCAATCCTCCGATTATTCCAAGTAAACTGGCCATTAATGGGCTTGATATCCACCAGATTTAAAGCTGAAATGTTATCCTGAAGTAGCAGTGCAGAAGGCTCAAGCCTCGCAATACCACCCCTCTTCTCAGCCAACTCAGAAATAGCATTGAAGTCTCCAGCCATAATCCACGGATGGAAAGGAACCATGCTTCGGACAAACCGGATATGGGACCACAACCGTTGTTTACGCTGAAGTTTAGTAGGCGCATAGATATTGGAGAAGAGAACAGACTCCCCTGTCTCAAAACAAGAAGCAATCATAGAGATAGAAGACTGAAAGGACAACCACCAAAGAGGCCGGATCTTCTGAGGATTCCATAAACAAGCCACTCCACCAGTAGACCCTTGAGCACCAATACACTGGCACTCTCCTCTCCCCCACAACTTAGGCACTAAACCAAACACACACTCCATTGATAACTTAGTCTCCTGCAGGAAAAGAACATCAGGAGATTGACTTCTAACCAAATCACGAATAGCTTTTTGGCGAGGGCCACTGTTCAAGCCCCTTACATTCCAGGATAGAACAATCATTTCAAGGGGCTCAAAAAATGAGAATCCAGAGTCTTAATAGACCCTGACTCTACCAAAGTTTCCCCTGTTAATTTAATCTTATCCAAATCTTTTTTTCTACCAAGCTTGGAAGACTTCTCCCTAGCCCCTTTTTTTGGATCCTTTTGATGAAGACCCAAATGAGAAGAAGAAGACTTATTAATCTTCACCCCCTCAGTACCTACATTTGAAACAAGAGGAGATCCATCTTCACCACCCTTCTTCCCTACTATAATAGGAACCGATTCCACCTGGACTTCCATATGAACATCTGTGTCCATTTGCAAAGCCCTATTATCCTGCAAAACCTGAGTAGCTTCAGAAAGAAGGCCCTCCTGTCTTGTACCTGAAGCACCCTGATCCATATTCACCAAGCCTGGATTCACTTCCTGCTGGCTGAGATCATCTAAAACTTCAAATCTGTTGAAAGAATCTTCATCCTGCCTTTCCTTCAAAGTCCTTTTTTGACCTCGATTTCTATTTCGAGCCTTGACAGGAATGAAACCATCAGCCACATCACCAGGAATGGGTTCCTTCCCCTTTTCAACTCTAGGGGGATTGCGGGGAGGCTGAGAAGGCTGGGAGTCCACAGGCGTAGCCTTAGGGCATCTCCTCTGTAAATGTCCATATTCATGACAGAGACGGCACCGAAAAGGAAGAGTCTCATAGTCCAACTGCTGCACCCAAGAGTAAGGACCCGCACACATATCCACCGAATCTAGCAAGGGTTTACTTAAATCAATCTCAACACATATACGAGCAAAAGTCATCACCTTTTTAACTTGAGTCTGCTGTGAAGCACCAACTGGTTTTCCTAGCATTGAAGCTAACAAGTGTAAAACATCATCCCGCCAACATTCCACAGGAAACCTTGGAAGCCGAACCCACAGTGGAACCCAGTTCGGAAGCTCTTCAGCAGGATTGAATCCAGCATGCCAAGGTTTAATGAATAACCCAATCTGATTATGAAAATAGGGGCCTCCTTCAAAGGCCTTATTGTGATCTGCCAAGCAATTGAATGAAACCATGAAAAAGTTATTTACTAAAAGCATAACCTCCATTTCTCCCTCTGGCATCCAAGTCCGTTGGGCCGATGATTCAAGAAATTGTAAAGAAACCCGCATCCCCATAAACTTGCACAGCAATGCATGCTTCGAATAATAATCAATATCTTCTGTAATCATCTCCAGCGGGATAACCAATTTTGGCCTCTCCTCACAACGTTCAAGACATCCATTGATCTTTGTAATCCGAGTACCACCAGACAAACCCAAACCAACCAACCCTGGATTTGGTGAGAACAAGTTATTATTAAAAACCTTCGAAGCGTGCGAAGGAGAATTTGCACCAACTGCTGCTGAGCGAAAATCCATCTTGGGACTAGCCCCTGAAGACTCCCCGATCGACATTGAAACTAAACAAGATCTAAGGTGGGCAAGCAGGCCCCCAAGAAAAAAGAACCACCACTAGGGTTTAACCGATCCACCACCCAGCACTGCCTTCGAACTGCAGACCCAAACCAACCAGGCACAAAAACCCCACCCACGGCCTCCAACCAGGCACAAAACCCCCGCACGCTCAGGGAGAAAGAGACACCGATGCCGCTGAAAAAACTTTGCACTGATAAAAAAACACAACCCCAGACCTCCCCAAAACACTTGCACTCCCCACACTTCGCACGAACAGGAAAAAACCAGAGGATCGGGCTAGGGCACGAAAGCCCTAGCTCGACATGCAGAGCAAAAAATCAACATCCCCTTTCCGCAACAGCAGAAAATCCTGATGAAAACACTCTTCAACACATTTTAAATTATCATAGTATTAATATTATTAGATTTTAATATCTTAAATAGACATTTCAAATATCTATACACTCAAGTAGGGTCAGGGCTCTCCACATAATATAAATATGCAATAGTTAAAGAAATATTTGTGTTGAACATAATGATATTTTAGTAGAGATATATGAAAAATAGTAGAATCACCAGGGGCTGCACAAGGGTTCTCTGATCCTCTAATGTGCTTCTCTCTAGGATCCTTTTTTGTTCTTTAAAATCTCTTAGACAATCTTGATTCCATCGTAATCTTTCTCTGCTCTGAATGTTTTCATTGACAGTTCTCCATTGTGGCTTGCAGGGTATTATTTGCTATAATATAGTCATATATGTTTTTGTCCAGTGTATTTATTAAAAAACTTGTCTTGCTATTTCTCCCGCCTTGTGTGTGCGTCATCTGGGTGTCACCCAGGCATTGCTTGGGGAGGGTGTCGGAAGAGGTATAGTGGGAGATGTTAGTCTCTCTTAATTGCATTAAATGGAATGAAATGAAAATAGTGTGCCTCCCACAAGTGGAGATGAACAAAAATCGTTCAAGGATGTGGTAGGTGTGGATGAGGCACAAGAGGCACCGAAAGGAGTAGATTTTTCTGTGGATGAAAATGTAGGAGCCCATAGTGCAAACGTTGAGGAAAGGATAGAAGGATGGAAAAGATGCCCTCACATAGATTCTTTGATAGCTGGCCTACATCTATGTGGTGCAAGAAAATGGCGCTCCACTACTCTTTCTGGGGATACAACCTGGCATCGAGAAACCCTACTAGAATATTGGGCCAGCATTGTTTAAAGTGTTCCCATGGAAGCATGATATCTCCCATAAGGAGATTCAAATCTATTCCATTCCTAGATGGATACTAGTTAAAAATGTTCCGATACAGTTCTGTAATTTTCTCCCACAAATGATTGTCCCGATTGGAAAAATCTTAAAAATTGATGATACCCGCTCCTCTCCCACACCTGGATGTGAGGTTGTTGGTTTCCTTTGACACTGGTACTTAAATCCATTAAATACTTGAGATAAACTGGGGTGGCAAAGAATATCTTTGTGACCTAATTAGCCTGGGTAGTCTCAATTATTGCTTCCACTGCAAACAAGATGGTCACTAGAAAAGAGATTGCCCCTCTTTAAATAGTAATGCAAAATATTAAATGTTATAGTTGGAATGTGAGGGGTTTTGAGTCCCCCGATAGAAAATATGTAGTCAGGAGTTTCTGTAATAAAAATAAAGACATGGATGTCCTCTTTTCGCAAGAAATTCAAGCTGTCAGTTTTATTTTAGATAATACTCTGAGGTTCATTTGGAAAGATGCTACCAACTTCTTAACCAGACATGAGAAAGGAAAAGGAGGGAATGCAATAATTTTAAGTCCAAGATTAACTAAAGCCCTCAAAGGCTCTGGAATTTCCCCTCGTAATAGATGTTTATGGGTTACCTTGAATTTTGGGGAGTTTAAAATAGGTTTGTGTTCTGTCTATGCCCCAAATGAGTATATGAACAGAATTAAGTTATGGAAATAGATGTTATCTTCCCTCCCCAAGATCCCATAGATTTTTTTTTTTTGGGGGGGGGGGACTTTAATATGGTGGAAAATCTTGATGCTAAGAAGGGAGGTAAACCTTTGATGTGGAAGGGAAATGAAGAGTTTTTTTGGCAAAAAGCTTTTAACCTATTTGACCCTCTTGAAGGGGAGAAAAAAGTAATCAAATGTGTTTGGCATACCTGGTCCAATTGCCAAGAAATCTATAAGAGGATCTACTCCAGGTTAGACAAGTTTTATTTCCACAAAGATGTATTCCTAGCTCCCTAAAGGAAAGAATCCAATAAGGTCCAGGGCCTTCCCAATCCCCTTTCTAACCACGATCCAATCAAATTTATAATCTCAATTAAGAACCTGAGAAGACCCTCCAAGAGAAAGATGAATTGCTCACCTTTGAAGTTAAACTGTGAACTGTTGAGGGATGGAGATTGCAGAGGGAGCATTCTTGTGATTTGAGATATATGTAAAGAAAGGTTTGGGGCCCAATCTACCTTGTTCTATTGGGAAAGACTAATTGACTCATGCAAATCTATTTTCCAGATTGTGGGAAAAAACATGCTTTAGACAATAAAAAGGAAGGATTAGTCCTCCAAAAAAAATTTCTATCAGTTGAACAAAGTTTGCAAGAGAACCCTAATGACTACGTCTTGTATGAGAAAATGATTGAGATAAAACATAATTTGAGAAAGGTTCAGATAAGGAAAGTTCAAAGTGCTAAAGTAAGGGGTAAATTGAACTGGTTATAGGATGGACATAAAGGAACCAAGTATTTCTTCAATATCTTAAAATCTAAGAACTTAAAAGAAAATATCGAAGTAATTGTGGAAAATGGGGTTTCTCTTTACTCTCAAGCTGATATTGTGGAAGCCTTTAGGAAATTCTATGAAAAATTGTTTAAGTCTGAGGTTGATACAAACGGGTGCCTAGAGGCACAAGAACTTTGTTGTAAGATCTGTGAGCCAAAGATTAATGCAGACATGAAGAAAAAATTGGAAGCAAAGATCTCAAAAGAAGAAATTAAGAAGGCCATCTCTTCGGTGAGTAATGGCAAATCTCCAGAACCTGATGGGCTCTCTGTTGAGTTTTACAAGGCCAATCTAGAGTGGATAGTGGATGACTTGTTTGATCTTTTTGATGAAGCTATTGAAAAAGGCACTTTAGGGGCAAATATAAAAAAAGGAATTATAAAACTATTACCAAAGGAAGTAGACAAATTAGACATGAAGAACTAGAGGCCAATCAATCTTCTGAATGTCTCATACAAGATAATTACTAAGATACTAGCCCTCAGGTTAAGAGACATTTTTCCTGAGATCATTAGCCATACCCAGACAGGTTTCATAAAGGGTAGATTTATCCTTGAAAATTTAATAACAAGTTGGGAGGGTCTGCACTGGGCCAATCAGACTAATCAACAAGCAGGCATCGTCCTATTAGATTTCAAGAAAGCCTACGTTAGAATTGAATGGTCCTTCTTGTTCAAAATGCTTAGAGCTATGGGTTTTCCTGACTTTTTCTGCAAAATGGTTGAAATGTTATTTGCGGATACCTCTACACAAGTGGAAGTAAATGGTGAGTTGTCTCCTCCATTCAAGATGGAGAGGTCCATAAGATAGGTCTGTCCTCTGGCACCATCTCTCTTTGTCATTGCTTCAGATGCCCTTTATTATATTCTAAGAATTGAACTTATAGGAAGAAAAATGGAAGTTATAATGTTGGCTAACTAGGATTGATTATTGAATGTTCAATTTGTGGATGATACAACTCTCTTCCAAAATGTTAATGAGCAAGAGTTCAGAACAATGGGAAAAAGACTAGACCTTTTCTGCCTTGCTTCAGGAGTAAAAATCTCTGCTTCTAAATCAATTCTTTAAAATGGGATGAAAACAGACCCAATTGGCTCTTATTAGATAAATGTCAATGGGTTGGGCCTACTAAACAAGTTAGATTTTTAGGCATCCCTTTCACAATCAGTCCTAATTTGAAGCAAATGTGGATCTGGCTATTTTCTAAATTAGAGAAAAAATTAAAAAATTGGAATAAGATGTATCTTTCACTGGCAGGTAGAACGCAAGTATGCTAAAAAAAATTTGCTGCATATTTTATGTTCTACTCTTCCATGTGGCTATTTGCAACTTATCAGTTTAAGACAATTCATAAACTAATAAGAGGTTTCCTCTGGTCTGATGGAAAAGGGATGTCTAAAAAGCATCTTGTATGCTGGGATTGGTATTGTGTCTCTAAGGGATTGGGGGTTTGGGACTAAAGAACCTGATATTTCAGGGCCTTGACCTCATAGCTAAGTGGATAATTAATTCCTTGTCTGGTAATGAGCCATGGAAAGTCTTGGTGAGGAATAACAT
Source organism: Cunninghamia lanceolata (assembly GCA_027924645.1). Classification (NCBI taxonomy): domain Eukaryota; kingdom Viridiplantae; phylum Streptophyta; class Pinopsida; order Cupressales; family Cupressaceae; genus Cunninghamia; species Cunninghamia lanceolata. Next base: position 6,973,327 of record BSBN01000055.1, on the reverse strand, counting down.
TGATAATTCTATGCAAGCTAGGAAGAAAGGTTGGTGCTCTGTTAACTTCTATGATGCCTTGTTGGGAGGGTTTCAAGTCAAGCCAAGGGGTACTGTGGTCTTTAGTAGTATCTGGAAGGCATGGGAAGAGGTCAGAGAGCTTATTGTGGACAAAGATGCTTTTTCTTGGAACAAAAGATTTATCTAAGGTCAAAGATCCATTTGGTGGAACACTATATACAAAGGCAGGCCTGTAGCCCTCCTCCAAGGGTGCTTTGCTAGGAGATGTAATAATAGAGGCCTTTCTAATCTTGAGGACCTATTTGAAAATGGTGCCCCCAAGAACTGGTTATCTATTAAGGACCAGTACAAGTTGGAAGATAGTTTATACATGGCCTTTTCTACTTTAACAAAAGCCTTGATATGCAATGTTAGTTCAGATGTTACTAATGTGGGGGAAGAGTGGGTTATAGAGTTGAAATGGAAGGATGGTGCTGCTATCTCTGCTATCACTCCAAAAATGATTTATAAGATGCTTGCTGATTCTGATGCTATCCTCCTCCACATTAGCAATGCTTGGGCTGACACCTCAGACATTAAAGAAATTCCTAAAATGCTTAAACTACTTTGGTCTAAGACACTGGAACCCAAAAAAGTAGCCTTTAAATGGTTATTACTGTTAAATAAGTTATCTTTAGGCCCAGATAATGTGGTTTTCCCAATGTGCAATGTTATTGAGTCTGTCTCCCATATATTTTTTGACTCTGTTTATGTTAAATTTGTGTGGTCTATTTTTAAGGTGAACATTGAACTATGGAATACCAATGTAGTTGAAATTAGGCATGAGATTCTATATAGCTTTGTTAGAGGTCTAAATTCAAAGGCTAATTATTTTTGGTTTATATTGTCTAATGAAATTTTATGGTTCCTATGGAAGAAAAGAAATGATGAGAGGTTTCAGGGCAAGAAGAGGGATCTCACTGAGAGTCCTTAGAATCTCATACAGGGACCATATGCTATAAAGAAGATATCAGTGTTACAAACTTTGGATCAAGAACTTAGAGAAGATTCAATGAGAGATTCTTCAAGCATTACTCGAGTTTTCAGGAAGTATACAGTAGGATGAAACAAAAGGCAAAGGAAGAGAGTCTTCTTTACAAACACTAGGAAAAGTCAAGGCAGAATTACAGTTTAGATACAGAATAGCTAAAGCTTTCCCTAAGAATTGGTTCCTTTCTAGGAATTGATGAACATAATAGTAGAAATAATAGAGATCATATTTGGGATAAGGAACCAGAACGGTTTGATGATCCAAGAATTAGGAATGTTTCTTCAGAAGAATCAAAACAGGGGACAGAATTGGATGACAACCAAGGGATGTTCTATCTTTACCAGGAAGCTGCAGATGAGCTGGACTCATGGCATAAGAGAGAGGTGACTGAAGAACAGGTGATAGCTGAGGAGAATGCAAAGGTACAAGAATCAAAACATGAGCAAAAGCATAGTGAAGGCAATGCTAGTATTCAGGGCCCTGCGAGCTCTGTTGTAGGAAATTAATTGTTGATTGCCAAATCATTCTCAGTAAGCAGACTAAGGGATTCAAATGAAGTGTTTTGTCCTTAATATATGCTCCAGTTTTAAGATGTATAAAACTTTTAGTATGTATTAGGAACTTTTAGTGTTTTTTGGATTGGCAAAGCAACAACTAAAATTTTGAGTGGTTTTCTTAACAACGTATTTGTAACTTCTATTTACTTTGAATATATTGGTGCTAGATTTACAATCAAAAAAATATATATATATTTGTGTTATTTAATAGGCTTTGTAAAATTTAGTTTTATAGCTAAGTAAATATTTTAGTACTATTTTATTTTTACCAAATTAAATTATTCTTGAGATTTCAATTTTATTAACCAGTTCACATAAATTTTTCCTTATAAATTTAGTTCTGGAAATATAATTGTCACAAATTTGAAATGATAAAAAATTCTTTACCTTTAGAAAAAATTTAAATAAAATCATGTTCTCTAAAGTACTTACTATTATTACTTAAGCAAAAAACATTTTATTTTATGAAATTAGATTATTTTTGGGATTTCAATTTTATTTAATCAAGAGTTAAAAATCTGGGATTTCAATTTTATTTAGTCAAAAGTTAAAAATCTACACTTTCGCCATGTTATTACATTTGTTATTTTATTCTTCAAACTTATAATATTTTAACGTATTTTAATTTATAAAAGTATTAGTATTATTACATTTTAAAGAAATATTTGTGTTATTTAATAGGTTTTGTAAAGTTTAGTTTTATAGTTAAAAGGAAATATTTTAGCCCTATTTTATTTTTAGCAAATTATATTATTTTTTAGATTTCAATTTTATTTACCAAGACATTTCAACACTCTTCAAAAATTAATTTTTCAATTATTGGAATGCAATTTGTCTATACAACCAATACCTAATCAACAAAAAAAATTACAACACTACAAGGCAGGTACTACCAATACTTAAGCACTTTTTTTATTGTTCAAACATACAATATTTTAATGTATTTTAAATTATCATAGTATGAATATTATTACATTATAATATCTTAGGCCCATATTTCAAATTTCCACATAATACAAATATGCAAGCTTTGTAAAGTTTAGTTTTATAGTTAAGGAAATATTTGTGTTCTTTAATAGGCTTTGTAAAGTTCAATTTTATACCTAAGTAAATATTTAGTGTTATTTTATTTTTACGAAATTAAATTATTTTTGAGATTTCAATTTTTAATTTTATTTATGCAAGACATCTCAAAACGAGTTTACATAAATTTTTCCTTATAAATTAGGCAGACATTTCAAATCTCCACATAATACAAATATGTAAGCTTTGTAAAGTTTAGTTTTATAGTTAAGGAAATATTTGTATCATTTAATAGGCTTTGTAAAGTTTAGTTTTATACCTAAATAAATATTTTAGTGCTATTTTATTTTTAGGAAATTAAATTAGTTTTGAGATTTCAATTTTCAATTTTATTTATGCAAGACATTTCAAAACAAGTTCACATGAATTTTTCCTTATAAATTTAGTTCTGGAAATATAATAGTTACAAATTTGAAATGATAAACAATTCTTTATCTTTAGAAAAAAATATTATTAAACCACAATATTAGATTAATTAAAATAATTAAAATCATGTTCTCTAAAAGTACTTACTATTATTACTTAAACAAAAAAAATTAAGTGACTAAGATAAAATACTGCAGTGATCTAAATATGAGTATGTTATTGTTATTATATTGTGTAATTATTCTTCAAACTTACAATATTTTAATGCATTTTAAATTGTAATAATATTCAATATTATTAAATTATAATATGTTAGGTAGACATTTCAAATCTCTCCACACCCAACTAAGGTTAGGGTTCTAAACATTTTATTTTATTTTATAGGTTTTGTAAAGTTTAGTTTTATAGTTAAACAAATATTTTAGTCCTATTTTCTTCTTACCAAACTAGATTATTATTGAGATTTCAATTTTATTTACCCAAGACATTTCAACAATCTTCAAAAATTATTTTTTCAATTATTGGAATGCAATTTGTCTATACAACCAATACCTAACCAACAAAAAAATTACAACTAAACAAATACTATATACAACCAATAGTTAATCAACAAAAAAAATTACAACTAAACAAATACTATAATAACAACACTACAAGGCAGGTACTGGCCACTACCCAAGGTTACAAAAGATTTATATAAAAACATTTTCATGATTTCCTTGGTCATCTTCTCAGTTCTCTAATCTACTACTTATTCTATCTGTTTCACTTCTTATTCGGATCAAAACACCTATGATCTTGCTTCATATCTTCACATATTTGTTGTTATTGCTGCCGTGTACCAAATCATTATCCTTCATTTATATCCTCTACAAGCCTTCAAATCATTATCATGTCAGCTTACTTGCAACGGCTAGTATGAAACGTGTAGACACGGATATGAAAGTTCTATTGCTCCGCTTGTGCATAGAACTTTGTGACAATCAATATGAAGGTTGGATAGGTCCTATACTTCCTTGAATAATGTTCCTTTAAGCTACACAAGTCACAAAATTGCTTCAGAAGTCAAAGCCGATTAAACTTCACCGAGCACTGTGGGCTCTGCTCTATGAAAACAGGGAAAAATAGGTAATCTTGTGATAGCATATCTTTCCAGAATCAAACCCAAATAATCTGAATAAATAATCAGAATGTTCGTTGAAGCTAGTGATTATTTATTAATTGTATGATCATTTATTAATTGTATGACAAGAACAAATTTTTTTAAAAAGGGCTAAAAATACATTTTTCTTAGTATTACGCTAGCTTAACTAAGGAGAGCTCTATCTCTACGGAATCGACGTAACCAAAACCTGGCAATCTTTTTGCAATAATACAAATGAGAAAAGTTTCGAACAACATTTTTTATCAAAACACCATAAAATCCATTTGCAACTCTTGTTTGTCATTCTTATTTTTAACAACCTGTAATTGTGGTCGAATTTCAGCGAATTATCAACTGTAAAAGTTATTCCGGTTTACTTTATGGCTGAGAAAATGGAGAGAATAAATTTCAGCGTTGACATACCTAAGACGGAATTCATTTTAGATTACAGATTCAACAACAATGCTTTATTGAAAGAAGCATTTGAATCCTATCACCGACTAGAATTCCTTGGAGATGCAGTATTAGAGTTTGTGATGGCCATATACGTATACAATGCTTTTCCAACATTAGATAAAGGAAAATTTGTTCGGTTAGTTAAAACAAATGTGCGAAATGATGTCCTTGGAAAGATTGCTATAGAACATGAGTTTCACAACTTCCTATTAGATAAGGATACCAAAAATAGGGTAAGCTAGATACATTGGAATATTTTAAAACTCCTTATTTAATCGATATTGATTTTCATGATTGATATGTGTTTTTACAGGCTAATGAATACCTCGAAGCTATCACAGACAAATCTAAATCTGATTGCAATCTGAAGCCTCCAAAGGTTCTTGCAAATGTTATTGAAGCCATAGCCGGTGCTGTGTATGTGGATACTGAATTTTCATTTGATAGAGTTTGGAAAGTAAGGAAATATTCTATTTTTAAAAAAACAAATTTATAGACTTTTAATTGAAGTAGTAAATTTCATTCAAATGTTGGAAGTATAGTTATACACTAAAGGTACATCCAAAATCAGGTCACCCAACATCATCAACAATAAAAAGATACAGTTTCCATTGATACAGTAAAACATAAATATGAAAAATGCAATGAAAAACATAAATATGAAAAATGCAATGAAATACGTATTAGTTTTTTTTTTTTTTAAACAGAAAAACGGGGAGTGAACACCCATATATTAAGAAATAAAAAGTTACAGAAAACATGGCCGAAGCCGAGTCCAGGAGAAAGAAACCAAAACACCCCACGCTAAAACAGAAACTAATGAAAGGAAAAACATAAGAAAAAAGGCACCCATTCAAGCGCCACTGAGGCCGCCACTACTGGCGGCAAAGAGAAAGCACCAAGAAAGACATCCCACAGCACGCGAAGCCACCACCAGGGCAAGAGCCGAAAAAACAAAACCTGCCATCCACCCACGCCAGACGCAGCCGAAGAAACCGCCAGAACCAACCCCACACCGACACCGAGTGAACAAAGACGGAGACCGCCCCCAAACCAAACACTCCCAACCGTTAAAACAGAAACCCACCACCCCCTCAGCGCACCGCAGCCAACACAGGACATCCAGTAGCAAAAACCTCTGACCACAGACCACGAGCCCCGCGAGATACATCACGCCGCTGGTGGAGCAGCCGGTAGAGCTTGTGCGTCCATATCCGTAGCAGGCTCAGACTGACCACCCTCCTCCACCTCAGACAGAGCGTAATAAGGCATACCCGGGGCCAGGTCCGAAGCATGGATCCTGAGAAAGCGAATTGCTGTGAAAACATCCTTGATTCGCTCGGACCGTTTCTTTGAGAAGTGAAAACAGTAGGACCAAAGCGCTTCATCCAATTCCGCACTACACAGGGATTTAAGACTAGATTGCATTGCCCTATAAATCGCCTGCTAGGGAGGGGAATTCCGCAGGGAAGTGAGGTTAAAAATCCCTCCAATGAGGGCATCACCTTGGTCCATTTTATAATTAGCTACTGCCACCTCCCAACGTTCCATCGTATAAATGTTCTTGAAGAACAACCCTGCCGCGAGAGAGTGGACATAGACACCATCCATAACTAGGTCCATAATGTTGGAGAGGAGCTGCGAAACGACATCTGAAAAGTTTAGAACACGACCCTCATATCCCCTGATCCAGGCATGCCCCACAATGTTCCAGACAGCAAACTGAAAAAGAGTGCAATCCGAATCAATCAAGGTCATAAGATCGATTGCCTTCACGTGCCCCCTTATCTCAGGTTCCCAGTCCAAAGAAGGAAAAAATAACCTCTGGTTTAACCGCGTATCCGCCATCACCAATCGCCAGAAGACCGAAACTTGGAAGAAGAAGGAGCGACAGAGACTGAGAAAAGGTAGCCAAATGAAACTGAGGGCTGGCGAAGAATAATAAATACAATTGCTTCAGCCACATATGAAGAAAGGGAAGTACGCAGCCAGCTAGAAGAAAGGGAAATACGTATTAGTTTTTAATATGTAATGTCCACTAGTGTATTGAACTCCTTACGAAAAATGCAATGAAATACATATTATTTTTGTACATTTAAAGTCCACTGTATTGAACTCCTTGTGTTTAATTGTGTATTAAAAACCTCCCGAATGTTTATAGGTGTTCCAGCCTTGGATGAGTGCATTGCTAACTCCAGAGAACAAATGCAATGAACATAGTACTGATGTGTCTAGTTCCATAAAAACCCCTTCTTCAAGCGAAACAGGAGTGATGAAAGAAACACAGAGTTCAAAAGAAAAACAAGTGTCCGCACAGTGCAAGTGTGATGAAGTGAAAATGTTTATTGCGAATTTAATCCCTAAATTCGCTAATCCTTCATGTAAGTCTAATGTCTTGGATGAGATAGAACAAAAACTAAACTACAATTTCAAGAGTAGAAAATTTCTGAAAGATACATTTTGTCAGCGTTTGGAGATACTAACTCTCAACGTTTTTAAACGATGCAAGATATGCGATGAAGCCTTTGAATCAGAAGGTCTGAAATCTTATGAAAAAATGGAGTTCCTTGGGAATTTGTTCCTCAAGGTAGCAATAACAATATATTTATACAATAAGTATCCCCACGATCAACCAGGCATTTTGACCACGTTAAGATCTAACATTATGGACAATGCGAAGCTGGCAAGAGTCGCTGTAGTTAAATTAGAAGTTCATAAGCATCTTACGTTTGCAAATAAATTACTCGAAGATAAGGTAACTCTTTAAAATATTTGATCTAGGTTTGGAGAATGATTAATTCTTATTTTAAGGAAATCCACACTTGGTGTTATGTAGGTGAAAAAATTCATTAAAGACATCGAAGACAATTGTAACGATGTGAATCCACCCTCAGTTTTGGTTAATATAGTTGAATCAATAGCAGGCTCAATGTTTATTGATAGCAGTGCTGGGTTAATGGAGAACATCAGCTCTTGTGTGAACGAAGTTTGGGAGGTACAAAATGAACACAATTGCATCTTCTATTTTTTCATTGTAAAATTCATTTTCTTTGGTATCCACTTGAAGGGTTTTGATTTGTTTGGGCAACCTCAATGGGCTATTATTAACCTTAGATCAAATATTTAGTATTTTTAAGGTTAAAAATAGATTTTATTGAAGGGTATTCTTAAATATTAAATGATTTATTAAATAATTATTTGTCTTATAAATATAAAATGATTATTTACTAGATTCTAACATGAATGAAATGCAAAATTACTAGTAATTTTTGCCTATTAAAAAGGATCTTTCAACAAGTAAACAGTGTTGCATTAAGTACAAGATATCAACTATTAAACACTACAGTCTTTCCACCTTCCATCTTTTATTGTACTAATTTCTTTTTTTTTTAATTCCAAATCTTAAGATTTCATTCACCTAATAAAATATTGTGTATGTTGACACAATCTTTACTTTTATTTCTCTGTAAATACTATATTGTTTGTAGAAGCTCAAGATTTTGTTAGAACCACTAGCCACTCCAGAGACATTGGAGAGGAATCCCATTTCTAAACTTCAGGAATTATGTCATAAAAAGCGTAGGCGTGTTGAGTACAGAGACCATAAAGTGACTGGAGAGGAAAAGATAGCTGTGGAAGTACTTATAGATGATGTGGTGGCTGGAAGGGCTGAAAATATAAAGAAAGAAGTGGCAAAGAAAAGTGCTGCAAGAAAAGTTCTCAAACATTTTAAAAGTGGAATGGAACCAAAATTAAGGGAATAACAAAATTTGTATGAAATACAGTAGGTTGAATGTTTCTCTGTGGTTTTCTTTGCACTATGAATCACTGAACAAGCTTTTCTTCTGGTTTTCAAGTCCATGGACATGGTTTCGTTACAAAACTTTTTGACCATATGTTCAATGCTATTTTTCGAGGGGAGCAAAGCTCAGCAACATTGGTCTATCAAACCCACGTTGCCGAATTTATCATATTAAAATAATAATTATTTTGAAGAGTATATTTCCCAAATTTTTAATATAGATGTATTTTAGATATTTGGTCTAGTAATATTTAATAGTAATATTTAAGGTTACAAATGAATCTTGTATAAAAAATTAAGTTTGTGGTAGTTAGGATCAAGCTCACAAGGCTCAAATTGGGTCATAAAGTTTTTGAGATAAGTTCAAACATTGAAACATTTGTTTCATCTAGACAATAAATTATTTCATAAAAGTGAAGTGATTCAAAACAATATCAACATTATTTATTCACAATTGATTCTAAAACTAAATTCTATCCACTTATTTAATCCTTTAAATGCCCTATGATTTTACTCTAGGTTTTCGTCCTTCTATCTTATTAAGGTTTTAGATCTGAGTTCTCTCACACTCTTACACGACTTACAATTTCACTATAGGGTTTCATCCTTATCTCCTATCAAATATTATATCTAAGGGCAAGGCTATAAAGGGGCTAAGCCTTATCATGTCAATAGATTTTGTGACACCTTGATTTGAGCTTGATTTGAGCTATATTATGGAAAAAGATATAGTAATGTTCATTTACAATCTTTCACTACAATATGTATAGATTAAACATGTGAAATCATATCCAAATTATTTCCATAAACCTTTAAGGGATCATCCCATCCTATTTTGATTATCTAATGACATAAATCTTGAAATAAGGGCTTGTAAATTATTTACTTAGATGTTCCCAAATAGATAATGAGCTTATAAACAATTATTGCATTTTCTTATAATCCTTATGTGGTAATCTCAAACATCAAACATCATATTGATGACGATGAAATTCTTTTCTTGAGGCACTTCTACCTACTCTTAAAAAAAAGTACACTTGATTAATTTTATACGTATTCATTTAAAGAATTGCGGAATGAAATTTATTGCGCCTAAAGAACTCGAGTATAGTTTATCATCTTCCACATCCTCTAACATTTCTAAGTTCTAAAACTCAAATATATTTTAAAAAGTCAATGATATTATATAGAAAAGAGATAATGTGCATCCAGCGAATAATAATTATGGAGCCAATACTTTTATTTGGATAAATGTCTTAAATTTAATTAAGAAAATATTTATAAAGATTTTACAAAATTTATATGATACTCTTATTAATATGCTCATTTCACTTTGGATACTTTGCATATTCACAAGGAACTTCCTATTGTTGATATACTATTTAGCTATGAATATCTCTGAAGTGAGAAAATTTGGGATTGTTCAAGATCATATTAACAAGTATGATCATAGAATACTAATGTATTGTCATAGGCTTATGCAATACGAATGTTGTGGAGTTAGAGTATTGTTTCGGGTGGTAATGTCTCATAGCTTACTATTGATACGGAAGAAACTACATGATGTATGGCTAAGAATTGGGTATTCTATTACGAATAAAGAGTCTTTAGAGTATGTATGGTAGTGTAGGTCTGCATGTAACATTATTGGAATGCATGCTATTAGGACATGTTGATGGGTGTTTTTGTACACAAACAACATATATAAAATACCAAGTACTTATGCTTCTATGAACTCAACCTAGTACTCAATTAAATTTCTATTCTTCTTCTCATTTGATCCACACTATTCTCCTCTACTCTTTCTCATTACTAGCGGATAGGTAGTATTTAAAAATACCATGGTAGGTTGTCATATTTCAAAGTCATGAGAACCCTTCACCTATATAAACCCCTTAAAAGAAGACATTGTCACTTGCACAACACACCCCATTTCCACTTAAAATCAAACTCAAACTCATTTGAGTTTTTACATATTAATTTCTTGAATCATGGAGTACATATTAGATCATATATTTCTAAATAGGTAGAGTCAATCTTCATTATACAAGATATCTAATAGAGATAGACAAAAATACCCTACTACCTGATGTAAAAAATTTGCAACCACCAAACTTATCCACAAGAATTTGATCTCAATTAAATTTTTAAACAATTGCGCTTGCCACAAATACTTGATTTTGTTTACATGAGATTATCTCTAATTTTCATTCAACTCTTATATTCTACCATCAAATCTACTGAATCATAATCCACCAAGTTAGATTGACCATTTATATGTTTACACCAATTGTCATAGGCCTCCTTGAGATCCTCACTCATTGGAAAATTGAAATACCAACTACCCATATCCAATAACTCCACCCACTACTCATTTATCATGACACTCAAATTTGAAAGAACCATTGGTGTATTAAGATGTTCTCACCACCTTTATACTTTTTCACACAACATTGAGAGGATATTTCTTGCACTAGATAACTATGTGAGGAACAACACCCATATCTATAACTTATTAATAAACCAACCACATGTAGACATTGATATATCAATATCACTAATGAGTTCTTTAGAATAATATAAAATAATTTGAGCCCATCACATGTATCACAACCTACGATTACACTACTACACCACAAGAACACTAAGAACACACATCTTTGGGTCCATAAGATCTCTAGTGCATATCTTTCTAGCCAATTGTAATAACCACATGATATCCCCCTATGACATGTAGTAGTAGTCAATCAAAATGATCCAAGGGTCCTCAAGGCCCATCCTCTTTCAAACATAAAATGAGGCTAGGGAACTAGAGAGTTGTACATCCCAAATGAGACGAATGGTTATTGTAACCCTACACTAACATATCACAAACCTTTTACCAAGATCTTCATTGGGCATCAGATCATCCACATCATTTTAAGATCATATGACACATTACTCTAGAATGACATCATCTCCATACACAAGGGCTCATGGGACTACCACACTACTCCGCACTAGAACATAGTGAATGCAAATACTCATGGACACCAAAAGTAAAGAAGGGGCTTGTTGACTTGTGAAAATACACATGTTAAAATTAAGAGTCAGAGAAACCAAATCCTCTCTTGAAAGAAGACTAAGAAGCATCCCAAAGGTCTCAAGTCAATACATCTTGGTATTTCTATAAGGAAGCTATGTTAAAGGAAAAAATTCCTACACTAATCTTGAGAGGAGGTATTGAAGGTACAAGACAACTAAGGGGGGGGTTAATTAGTTGTATCAAAAAATTTAACTTCTCTTTAATAAAATCACATTCACATTCACTTTCTTTAACCCCTTAATCTATTGTGAAGATTAAACATGAAATGCAGAATTAAAACCTAAACACATTAACACCATACACACATGAACACATAAATTTTATGTGGAAAACCCTAAAAGGGAAAAACCATGATGAGTGTTAGCTCACAATATAATGTAGTAAAAATATGAAATAACAAAACAGGCTCAGTGTCCAAAACAATGCTCACTACAAAAAGGCTCACTGCCAAGTGGTGGCTCACTGCTGAGGGGTGGCTCACTTCCAAGATGGGTGGCTCACTGGGCCATGAAATGATATGATAGCATCTACCACATGCTTGAGTTGAATTCTAATGAAGTGCAATACACATCACCTTTCCTGCCTCACAACACAATAACTTTCATCCTTGCATCTTCGCACACACGTACTTTACACATGGATTCATAACATTTATTTATATGAGTCATCAACCTTGGAACATACATCAAGGTTGGCAATACAATCTACAACTTGTGGAACAGTCTCCAAGGTCAGCAAACATACATAATTTGAATTAGGTTTGAACCTAAATATCCCACAAGGAATGAAGGTGAGCCACTTTACACTTTAGCTTAGACCTAAATCTGTCCATGCATGCTATGCAACACTTACATGATCATCAAAATATCTCCTTAATCACCGCAATCATCCAAGGTTGGCCAACCAGCACAAACACTTAAACTTCTTGATCACACACTTTCATGATCACCTCCATAACTTGAAAACCTTATACAATACTTTAACACACTCTCAAAACATCCACGAACAACATAAATTCACCAGAGAACTAACAAATTCAGGTACAACAAATCTTACTTGAAGACAATTCACAAACTACTCACAAACAATACTGTCAAGCTTTGCTACTTAATAAAATAGCTTTTTGGAGCACCAAATCACAAATGCTTTGAATACAAGATAGATTTGTACCTTATAAATACTCATCTAGAATCGCAAGACCTAAAACCAAACTATAGAGAAATGTGGACCAAAATACTTTCTCCCAATCATACTGTAAACACTGTTAGACATAGTCTTCAAACTGGTGACCATAAATTTCACACTAGATCATTTCGGAGCACCAAACTGTGGATTTAACATCTACAACTAGTTCTCTAAAACATATCCAAATTCCATTTTCTAGTCTTTAGTACAGAATAAATGTAGAGCAAAAATTCAGATAGTATCCTATAAGCAAGAATACATCCTCACAACTTTGTCTTCAGTATGAACCAAAATTGTTCAAAAGAACTTGGAAACTCAATATCAAGAACATATTCTTATCATCTTTAGCACTTATACAACACAATACAAAGAAACTAACTCATCAAAATCAACTAACAAAGCAAGAGCACAGTTGACACTAATGACAACACAAACATGTTGACATCAATGACAACACCGATTAGCACTTACTTGCAGCAGGAGGGTTATGCAAAACTTTTTAAATCTTTTCAATAGTTAAAAAAATTATAAAAAATAAAATAGAAATAGAAATCATACCATAACACAAGGATTTACATGGAGAAAATCCTTTCAAAAGAAAGCCCCACACTTATAAAGTAGCTCAATATATTATTCAGAAATCTTAATAAGATTATAATATACTTGCAAAGAAATTTTTTTAGGAGTATCACCAACTAGAGATCTGGAGGTAACTTAACAACATCTATAAGACTCTCATACACAACCTCCATCTCAAGCACCTAATATATAGGATATACAATACATGCAACTATCAAGTGGCAATTAGAAAACCATGAGCTAAAACCACCCAATAGTGGCACCCAAATCTTAGGGTTCCATTATCTCCAATCACAATTGTCTTATGATGTGTCATAATGTGCATCATAAGTTGGTCAACACATGAAACTCCCCCTTACAATTTTTTTTGGTGTCTAACATATTTTTATATTTTCCAATACGGGAGGCGCAACTTCCAAAGGCCATAACTTTTAATTTGGGAGGCTAATTCGACCCTTTTTTAAAATTTGTATAGCTCAAAGAGAACTACACATTGGGCATCCTATAACCAGAGTTGAAAAATATAAATTTTTATTTTTCCCAAATGTCAACTCTATAGCTTTAAAATTGATTTTATTCAATTTTGTAACTGAAAAATGACACTTTTTGTAATTGCAATGTTGAGACGCTTTTCTCAATATTCACCCACTTGTCAAACACCTTGCAAGAGAAAAGAAGGGAGTATCAACACCAATATCTAATTTATATGGGCCAAAATGCCTAGACTCTAAACACCATCTAAACTTTTGTGTGAACATAGGCTTAGTTAACGAATCTACAAAATTCATCAAAGTCTCTACCTTAACTAGTTTCACCTTTCTATCCTCGACCATATATCTATTATAATGATATCTTACGTCAATGTGCTTGGTTCTGGCATAAAATGTCAAGTTCATAGCTAGGTATATCACACTCTAAATATCACAATATATGATTATTGCACCATGTTTTATCACAATATCTGAACACAATCTCTTAAGCTAAATGGCTTCTTTACAAGCATGGGTAGCAACCATTTACGCAACCTTAGTATTGGAAAAAGAAAACCACAGCCTATTGCTTACTCATATAACTAATTACTCCACCAAATAAATTAAATCTATAAGAATTGGTGGATATTCTACTATCAACATCACTTCCCTAGTCTAAATCCACATAACCTTGAATATCAAGGGAATGCTTATCTCCTATCAACATACCATTATAACAGAAGGAATACTTTGAGATATCCCACAAATATTTGAAGAATCTCTTAAATATATCCCAATGTACTCTACTAGGATTAGACATATATTTGAAAAAAAACTCATTGCTTGGGAAATGCCTAATCTAGTACAAACCATATCATACATCAAACTTCCAGCTGGTAAGGTACAATGCTCATATCTTCCATCTGTGATGGGGATGTTGGATATTATGGACTAGGTAACTTCGTATAACTATAAAAAGAACACACAATGGTCTAATATGTTAAACCTCTATGAAATTGAATTGATATAGAACTACATGACAAAATGTTTTGGAAACAAAATTTTAGATCTTATTGATTCTAATGTATTAAGTATTATAAATGTTCCTTCCATTGGAAAATCTATATATAATGTTTCATTTATTGATGATTATAGGAAAAGGACATGGATATATTATTGAAAGAATAAATTTGATGTTTTTAGTTGATTTAAAGAATTTAAAGCAATGGTTAAGTTACAAATTGGAAAGAAAATAAAATGTTTGAGGACTGACAATGGTGGTGAATTTTTTTGTAATAATTTTGATAGATTCTATAAATATTGTTCCATTTAGAGATAGAAGACAACTATGTATTATCCATAGTAGAATGGACTTGTAGAGACAATGAATATGACACTGATGGAGAAGGCTAGGACTATGCTTAGTGGTGCTATTTTGGAACAAGTGGTCTGGGCTAAAGAATATTGTAGTAGGATTTTTTCTATCACAACTCTATCAAAATTTTAAAAATAAATGACAAATTTTGGGCATCAAATTTCTTCTATCAAAATTTGCTACATGTTTTTGGTGTTGTGTCAAGATCTACATCACAATCCACATCATAATTCATTTTAAGGCAAGAGATTAAAATATTGTCATTAAAAATGGTTTGTTTGTAATTCTTTGTTGGATTGAAAATTGGTTTAGGACTAATGTATTCATTCATAAACATTATTCTTGGTGGTCTCATGTGATTCTTATCAACATAGCCCTCTTGCCAGAGTTCCATAGATTTATGTGATTACTTGTAAAAGAAACACACAATGGTCTACAATACTCCATGTTAAACCTCTGTAAAATTGAGTTGAGATACTTACTCTAGAACCAAGCCATAGTTTTGCAGTCACTCTATCTCTTCTAATTTTCATCCCCAGAATGTGTTTAGCTGCACCAAGATATTTCATTTTTTCATATAGGGATTAAGTGACTACCAAACCTTTTTTTGAAGAACCATTAGGAAAGTTTTTTATTGGCTTGAAGTCAAAGTGAAGTATAAACTCATCAACCAATATTTTGAGTCATTTTATTCTTTTGTTGATTTCATTTTATTAGTGTACACATTTCATTTGGCCTCATTTGGAAGCCTCATTTTATGCACATGGCATAAGACGCCTTAGTTGGGTGTGTGGAAATTATGAAGAGTCTTTCAAACTCTTTCACTCCACATATCTTTTGCAGATAGCCACATCTACTTGAGTCTCCTTAAGTTATGGGATTGACTCCCATTAACTCAAGGTTAATCAAGGATATATGTACTTGTCATTTTTACTTCTAATTCACTCCAAATTTGTGATTAGCATTCATCTTATAGATCTTGCAAATTCTAATATGGTATCAGAGAAAACTGAGTTGTTTGCTAGTTCGTTTTGGAGTCAAAAAGTCTTTGTATCTATAAGAGACATTTCCATCTGGCTGAGCATTTGAACCCCTGTTGGACATGTGCCATTTGGGTGTGTGATTTTGCCTGCAGAATATAGTGAATGTGTAGTAGCGGGCAGTTTGTGATTTTTGAAGGATTGCTAGAGCTGGTCTCCACTATTGGTCACAAGTCGCCTATGTTGTGAGGCAGCACGCCAGTGAGCATATTGTTCTAATATATTGTGAGCATATTGTGGAATTTGAACCAGTGACTTTGAAAGAAAGAGAACGAATGGATTTTAAATGGCCGTGAGGGTGCAAAAACATTGCTCATGGCTATGGATTCAGACTATGGCAAGTGGAGGGATATGCATTCTTTTGAGCTTTGGCGGCCAACAAAGGGCCATCAGATCTGCCATTATATGCCATTCTATTTTTTGCAGACCTACGACCTTTATCGATCAAAACCCCAAATCCAATGGTCTTCATAGTCACCATAACTTTTACCAACAGTCAGAGTGCTTCCTAGAGAAGTGCCACATCACTGGCCACATCGTTTATCACATAGGCCGACGGCTCTTGGTCATTTGTTGCAGATAGACTTCTTCAATGTGGCATTTGTGGTTTTCTCAAACGATCTTCAAAACTGCCAGTGCGAGGTTAGAGATCTCATGTGCCACGTTTTATAGTTGTTGTTTGTCAACAGTCCTTTTTTGACTTGGCCTTTGGTCAGGCCGTCTTAGCTTATTCCGTGGCTCAATTTCTCAAGTTTGATTGATCACTAACACTTTTTGTGTCACACTTGTTGTTTTCACATATTGTTTAAGTGATTCCATAAATATTTGTAATTATGAAGGATGTTAGATGGTTTCTGGGAACCAAGAATCCACAGGGTCACCATAATACTGAGTTCACGTCGCTCCTTCAAACTGCCAGTGGTTTCCACCTATGCAAGCATAGTTTGTCTAATAGGTGGTATTTCAAGTTATTGTTAACATTTTGTGACTATGCAGTGGTCTTCGCACCAGTCAGCACTAACATTATATGTTCTATTTGTTAAACAGTATATGTTACAACTTGTGTAACAATATATTTTAGCTTTTTATCGCATTGGTTGTTTAAACATACTTTGTAATGCACTATCATTATAAAGTGCCACAAACAAGGGGAGGTCACTTAATACTGAATTAGGGGGTGTATAGAATGTTCCTTGAACATTTCAGAGTTGTGCCAAAGAGCACTTCCATACAATCATGTCAAGAGCACTTCATTGAGTCATGTCTAGAACACTTCCGCAGTTTCTTTCCATTTTTTCAGTTATGGGGTTTATTTATGCACTAATTTATAAAGTGCTACAAATATCATCTGGGATAAAAAATATTAAATTACGGGGGGTTCATAGAGTTGTGTCAAGAGCATTTTTTAGTTGTGCCAAGAGCACTTCCATAGTGATATGTCAAGAGCACCTCACTACTACTTCATCATTCTTCAACTTTTTTTTCCCACATTGTATTGAGATGTGTCACGAACACTTCCACTATAACATCATTATCACCTAATGCTACATGTGCATCCATGCTTGATTCTTCAAGAACGTCCAGAGATTCATCACAGCAGAAGATTGATATCAGTTCATTTGCTTCTACAGATTTTAGAGTTGCTTCATAGAAGGCTTCCACAAAATCTTCAAAGAAGGACTTTACATTGGACTTGAATTGTAGCCATATGGCATGCAATTGCATTCCACACATGGATCTTGCAAGATTTGCAGGACTAGATTACTTTTAGTTGTATTGTGTCAAGTGCACTTCCATTGAGTTGTGTCTAGTACACTTTTTAATTTTTTTCTCTTTTGGGGGGTAGTTTTTTTCCCATTGGGTTTTCTATCTTTCTCCACTTATGAGAGGTTTTTTGTACATGGGTACATCATTAGGCCTTGTTGCTGAGACCCATCTTTTACACCCACCTAAGTTGTTCTTAAGGGGGGGTATTAGTGTACACATTTCATTTGGCTTCATTTGGCTTTCATTTGGGCTCATTTAGAAGCCTCATTTTATGCACATGGCATAAGACACCTCAGCTAGGTGTGTGGCAGTTATGAAGAGTCTTTCAAACTCTTTCACTCCACATATCTTTTGCAGATTGCTACATCTACTTGAGTCTCCTTAAGTTATGGGATTGACTCCCATTAACTCAAGGTTACTCAAGGCTATATGTACTTGTCATTTTTACTTCTAATTCACTCCAAATTTGTGATTAGCATTCATCTTATAGGTCCTACAAATTTTAATACATTTCAATGTAGATGTTCAATAAAAAATGATCTAATGATTTAAACCATGGTGGAAAGATTGGAAATGGTATCTTAATAAATCATTTTGTAATTATAAGTCTTATAAAGGTTACACTTGTCGTTAACATCAGTTGCACATGATGTAGAAGATTAGCTATAGTTGAACTCTTCAATCTTTTGATAATGCATGGAAGTATAGATTTCAGACTATTTGGCTAGATATTATTGAGTTGAAGCTTGCTCATTATACTTGGTGCTTATACCAAGGTAAATTCTTATTGGTTCAAGATTGATTCATTTAGAAGTTTTCAATACTTTCTACCCTTTTGGTGGGCATTAAGAAACTCTGAAATGTTTTTTTTAGCTTAGATATTATTGATGTAGTTATTAGTCACATAAACAGAAAATAAAAGTTTACACAACAAAACTTTACTATCTTGAAAGATACGAGAAATTCAAGATGAATTTATGATGCCAAGTCTTCATTAGTCAGAACTTTGCTTTTTGACAGTCACTCATAGTTGATGTGTGTTGCTGTTAATCATGTTGGAGCCTTATGTGCTTTTATAATCTCTACAAATATTAGTCAATATTCACCAATATCTAGCCTATTTCACCTGATTTGTAAATATCTTGATAATTCTATTAAATCATGCAATATTGAGTTAGGATTCATACAAATATATGTAAACTCAATTTCCTAATTATGAGTATTTTACTTGAATCTATCCCTGATTTGGACTAATTATGATAATATTTCTAACTTTAATTAGGTCTTCAAATATTTCACTTGTCTACACTAATCTTTTCTTATGAACTTCAAATTTTCTCAAAGAATGTGTTCAAAGCATACAATTCATTGATATTTATGATAATTTGCATGAAATGCATCAATATTTACTTATCTTTATTTCATATGCTTCAGATCTACCAATATTTAGCATATATTTACTGTATTTACTTATGATACATCATTGTTTGTAATTATCTATGACTATATTTAAACTAAGAAAATAGAGTTTAGAGATTAAGATCCTAAACTTACTTAATTTTGACCAATGATCCACATACATGCTTTGATACTATAATGAAAAAGAGAAAACTAAATCATACTTCACTAGGATGTTCCACAACTACCTATGATCAACACAAATCTTCAGAGGAAAGTTGACAGCAATATGCAATAAAATGAAAGCACTTCAATAGAACACAACATTTCACCATTACATATACAGAAATCAACTAGAAGATTATCTAGGATTTACAATCAAGAGGTAATCTACAACTTCATCTCAATTAGGTATGCAAAGAATAGGTACATTTACAATGGTCTTGAGAAAGAACAGGTTTGAGAGAATTCACACAGTTGTAAAAGGACAGAAATTGAGTGCTCATAATTAAAATAATTCAGCCTCTCTTAAAGCCAACAATTCAATCTCCTCTTTCAAAAAAGAGGTCATGGTCCCTTTATAGAGAAAGGACCAAAAATAGTTACATTTCATCTAATGGTTAGGATCCATCCATAATATTCAATGGTCCAGATTGGTGGCATGTGATTTTCCAGCTGGCAATCACTCTGTGGAATATAGTTTTGAAAGGAATATTTTAGCATATTTGACTCAGCACCCTTCCAGTTGGAAGACAACATAAATTCGCTGGTATCTTTGCCTCAACATCTTATAAGTCATCTTCTGCAACATTCCAACATCCTTCATTGTTCAGTAATCCAAAGCTTCATCTCTTTTTACATGCCAACTTGCAATAACAACATATAGTAGTTAATCATCTGCATTAATATTTGACTTTGGCTTTTACCTATGTAGAATCATGTTGCAAATTGCCTTGGACATCCTCGAGCTTCCTGTAATAATTAGATTAAACTATTACATTTGATAATTATGTGTAAACTATGCATAAGGAGTTCATGTCAAATAGTGATGACTGATAATAATACTATTAGGTTCCAATTAGCCTTTGAAATCAAGTTATATGACAATCCATGTCAAAAATATCTCTTGCAGAATATTCACATTGAAAAGTCCATGGAATAGACATATGGCGCATGGTCATTAGACCATGAAATCATGAAACAACCATGTCAGAAGGTGTAAAATACTTAGGCGATGATGTGTTACCTATTTCTAAAACTTGACATTCAAACAACCGTATTCTACCATTCCATAGAGGAGAAATTCACATGTAAAGATAACCTGCAGAATCATAGAATCATGCCACGTGGATAACCTATGACTAATGTGTGCGGCTATGGGTTTATGTGTTAATCTTTGGACCCCACCATGCATACGTGGCAAGATCTACGGCTTTCCACCATTCTTTGGAGGTACGATGAAAGGGCAAACCTTTCCACAAAACCATGGAAAGGTGTCAAGTGGTGGTCTTGCATCTTACATGGATATTGTGCTGGGCCCCGCCACACACTTAACTGCACTCAACTTATGAAATGGTGGCCCATAGAGAGGACACGTGGAGTCTCTAGAATGATTCCACCATTCCGTAAAGGTATTAGGTGGACCCCAAAAGGAGTCCACGGAATGGTAGAATAGGTTCCATGTGGCAAGCCTTGGGGCTTTCCTTTTCATTCTTTTATTTTGGAAGGAATCAAAGGAAAAATATAAATTCTAACCCTCCGATTACTTAGCTAAATGCACTATGGGGCAGGGTACATTTTCATGGCACACTTTGGAGTGTTGAAAAGGCTCCACATGGCAAGCTATAACCTGCTTATTAGTTAAGGGAATTAACTACCATATGGCATGATTTGAGGGAATTCCACCATTCCGCAGAGGTTTGATTGCATTAGACTTGGATGATAGTGAAATCACAGAATAAAGGCAAAAAGGGGTCAAACTTTTGAACCTCAGGCTTTTGCTTTTTTGCCTTCCAATTTGGGATGAGGGAAAGAGAAATGCTAAAGCCCCTAAACTCTGATTTGACCCAGACTTTGACCAAGCACAAATTCTTCATTTTTTTGAACTTTTAGTTGGTTCAAAAGGTAGAGTTTCTTAAAATTTAGTTCTCTATCCATTGGTAACCATTCCACAGGAAAATTCAGACCTAGAATTTTGAAGTATTAGGACATGACATTTTACCACTACCCAAAGGGGAGAAGAACACACAAGCACCACCAAGGAAAAAGTTGGGTCCTTGTTTTTCTAGGGCAAAATGGGGCGTGTTGTGAAACCTCACAACATATACCATGTAACTCAAGGAATCTAATCCATGAATTCTTCAAGCTTTTAGACCTTAGATTTTTTCTTCAAATATGATACTTTTAAGAGATTGGTGCAAAATATTTGGTAAATTCACCTAAATATGACATTTTTTCAAAGTGGAAGCCTATTTAGCATTTGGAAAGGTAGGAATTCTACTATTTTTTAGATATACTCTTGATAGTAATTTCTCCATGTATTATAAATCTATGATATGTTCTAATATGTTAATGCAATCTATACATGTGCAAGCTAATAAATTTACACTTGAAATGACCCATGTCTAGGTGCTTATTAATCATTGGGGTAATGCATCTTGTACGGTTATCAAATTTTTCTAACCATGCCTCATCATTCAAATAGTGATCAATCCCCACCATAAGGGTGTCAACATGACAAAAGTCAAATACCTAGGGTCTTGATGATTCATGTGATGTTCAACACATTTAGCTCACAGTCCTAGTGATCATGGTTAGTCACAATCATCACATAATCATTCAAATTATCCTTATTGTTGTACTAGAGGAGCCCATCAATGACAAAACAATGGAAAATTCCCTCACCTTGCCCTAACTATTTGGCATACCAAAGATGCAAGTCAACCTTGTGAGGAAGTGGAAACTAATAAGGATTGTGTGGGGACCTAGTGATTGTGACCTACCTCCTACTATTAGTACATTATCTCTTGCTTCTTAGAGGCTTTGTTTTTCTTTCCAGATATGATGTTTAAAGCACATCTTTCTTAGACTTAGGGGTGTGATTATCAACATGAACTGGTATTTTTGTGATATAGTTAGTTTAAAAGACTTCTATAGTTAATGTAAATGTCTATTTTATTAAAAATTAGCATATTAACCAATTTAATTTTTCCACCTAGATTCAACTAACATGTACTAGTATTTTAAGATATTTTTTACATTCATTTTAATCATCTCTCATCTCTCAATTGCATGTCTTCTCTCATTCTGCAACATTAAATGAGAAAATCAATAGTGACACACTTGGATTTGGTGCTTAAAAATAGTAAAAGATCTATATCCTAGGGCTCATTTATTATCTTCAGTCTTGTCGACTTTTAGGGATCGATATAGATGAAGGATCTTCCCAACTTGCTCATATGACAACCTATTAAGGTAATTTTTAATATTGTTTATCCCATAGCAACCTAAAAGAGTAGACGAGAACAATGTGGATGAAATGAACATAATAGTAGAAATTTATCTAGGTATTGGGATGAGATCATAGAAGAAAGATTAACTCATGGTCATGATCTTTTATTGACCTAGAAAGATTTCCTCTAAAAAAGTACAAGGCATACACAAATCCATAAGATTTTATTAGACTAAGAGATCAAAATGTCTACAACTAATCATCAATATATTTGAATCTTTATCCATAATCTTAATTTTTATACATAAAGCTAAGTATTCATATCCAACCATTTTATTTCTTAATATAACAAATACACTTATCAATTAATCAAGCACGTTCTATTTATATTTAATCTAGGTCCATTAATATTTAATGAATCATTTTATTAGATTATCCTAGACTAAACATGAGTATCTTTTGCACATTTTTAGTTGGAGCATTTTTATTGTTTGGATAATAACTAGCAATCACACTTTGGTGTGCAATGGGTACATTGAAGAGTTATTGAAGTTTAAATGTTATGTCTTTAAGTGAATGAATTAATTTTCATAATCAAGTAATGGATTTGAATATCCTTGTTTTTTTCTTAGTAGATACTTAGAATTTGTGAGCTTTCATGTTTGTTGTCTAGTCTCTATTTGTAAACATAACTAAAAAATAAATATATTATAATATAATATAATACTAGAAATTTATAACTATAATATATTTTATATTATATAGTATTATATTATACTCTAGTTTCTAGGATTAAGGTGCCATCAACCTTGTAAATCTGATCTATTTAATTACTCCTAATATTGTTTGTAAATCATCCAAAGGGATGAAGTATTCACCAAGTGGCAATCTTGCTTTAGCTGCATGTTTGGTCCTGTACCTAATGGGTGATGGTTATTCAAGAGGTACAATGGGCACCCTACTATGGGGTATATGGAACTCATTCCCCTAGAGGGGGGTTTGGGGACTGTGTGCCCCAGTGAGGTTCAAGGGCAACACCCCTGAAAGCCATATTTTATATATTTTCTCATTGTAAATATGGATTGTTCATCATTAGGTCACAGATCTGATGGTAGAGATTATGTTATATTTTCTTGTCTTAAGAGGCAACTCATTTATGAGGATATTGTATTATGGTTTTGTAGAGGTAGAGAGAGTTGAGACCAAAAAATAGGTGCTATTGGATTGAAGACTGAAGAGGAGGTTTTAACTAATGTATTCTAAACTCTATTCAATTTAATATAGATTGGTGTGTCTCTTCTTGTGTGGAGTTCTTTCTTGAAAGGGTTTCTCCACATAAACACTATGTTATGTGCTCAATTCTTCTATTCCTATATTTATTTGTATTGTTGATTTGATTTCATATAATCTCCATTTGATTCTATACTAGATTAGCAGTTACAGTTGTAATTAGTTTTCCATTCTATAGTTGTTTATCTTCATTTCTAACATTTAGTATCAGATCCTAGCCAATTATACATCTGGGGTGGAAGTGTGAAGGTTTTTTGAGTTGTAGTGAGAGTTTTGGTTGAAACTTATTTTGCAAATTTGTATAGAATCCATGACTACACCCTCATCCCAATGGGACATTGAAAATTTTATTTTTTCATGGGTTATGAGTTATTAAAGTGAAAAATGAAGGATCTCCTTGAACAGAGAGAACAATGGTTTACCATATAAAGAGAAAATCAATAATGTCAGTCAAGATGAGTGGAACAAATTGGACAAAATAGAAAGAGGAACAATCTAGTTATCCCTTGCAGAGTCTTTACTATTGAATGTGTCTACTGTGAAGACTGCACATGTATTAATGAAGTGGTTGGGTGAAATCTATTAGGCCAAGAGCCTGGTAAATAAATTGTATATCAAAAGAAATTTGTTTTCCCTTAAAATGAAGGAGGGATTTGATAGCTGAGCACTTGAATACATTTAATTTGATTTTATGTCAATTAGCTTGTATTGATGTTAAGATCTTAATGAGGAAGATAAGTGTAAATTATTCTTCATTATTCTCTGCCTAAGTCTTGGGAGAATTTCATTCTTACTATCATTGCTTTAACCTCAAAGATCCAAAGATGGATGCCCTTGTTGTAACATTGTTGCCATAGGAAATGAGGAAGAAGGCTATGGATAGATTGGTGGATGCTCTTAATGTTAAGGGAAGGTCTATGGAAAGAGGACCAAAAGGAGGCCAGATGGAGTCTAAGGAATCAAAATACCAATCTAAAACTCTTGGGAAGAAGAACAAATCTACGTGTTGGAACTACAGTAAGAGAGTGATATGAAGAAACAATGCAAAAACCCAAAGATATAGTGGGATTACTCTACCAAAAAGTCCTCAAATGTAGGAGATGAAGTTTTACTTTCTACATGTAATGTTATGTCAAATGAATAGTGGTTGATTGACTTAGGTTTCTCATATCATATGACTACTCATGACGAATGGTTCTCAACATATGAGAAATATGATGGAGGTAATGTTTACCTTGGGGACAACTCTACATATCTCATTATTTGTTGGGGAAAGGTATAGTTGTGTTTCAGTGAAGGGAGTATTAAAATTGTCCCTAGTGTTTTCCATATTCCTGGATTGGCTAGAAATATTATCTCTAATTTAAAGTTAAATGATTTAGGAATGCATTTAACATTTAATAATCATGGTTCTAGATTGGTGGTAGCCAAGGGAACAGGGATAGTGTAATACCCCAACTATTACACTGGAGCATTGGACACAAACATAAACCATTGTCTATAATTGAATAACCAGGTAAATACACAAAGATGAGTCCACTTAAGGTGGAAGTTTCAGACTTATAAAAAAACCTAAAATCGAGTTAACTAAAACATGATCCCACTTTTTATGAAACGGGATCTCATTTTGCTTCAGGATCCTAAGCCAAAAGCGGGATCCCATTTTCTAGAAACGGGATCCTGTTTTGAGTTTCATAAATGGTTAATATTTTAACCTTTATGAAATGGGATCCCATTTTGAAACGAGATCCTATTTTAAAATGGGATCCTATTTTAAAACGGGATCTGGTTTCATAAAAGATTAAAATATTAACCTTTTATGAAACGAGATCCCGTTTCATAAAATTTGAATTCTGACCGACTTTTACTATGGGTTTTGGGTCAGAAAAAAGGCTTGGGAACCCAACCCTTGGCTTTGGACCTGGTTTGACCTGCAAGTTGAAGGTCCTATCAATGTCACAACAAAATAACGACTTTGGGCATATGTCTGAAGGCCTTTTTTGCTAAATTTTTTGACGAAATTAAAACCCATTATAGATGAGACAGTGTAGATTCCAAATATTAATTTTTTTTACAATTGGATTATTTTTTCTCTTTTTCAATTAATTTCTGATGAAACATGTCCATAAACTTGAATTATCAGGGTTTTTTAAGTATTTTAATTACTTTTTATTAAAATATTTTTTTGTAAAAAAATTGTACAAAAATGTACTTCAGATAATTATTTTCAATTTGAAAAAAAATTCAAAAAATGATAAGTTTAGGTCATCTTATGTGTGACGTACACGACAATTTTTTAAAACACCAAAAATGGCCAATAAAAAATTAACAAAAAAAAATATTCAATAAAAAATTACAAAACAATATGGAAAACGTGCTTCAGTGAGTTACAAATCTTTTCCCAAAAGGATTTAAAAAAATATGATTATTTAGGTCAAAATATGGATGACGTACATGTGCATGGTATAGTAAAAAAAAAGTGACTTTTAAACAGTGGATTTTAGAAACGCCTATTAAAAATCAATTTGTATCATCTGGGTATTAAAAAAAATTACATATTTGGAAACTAGACTCTGAGTACTACATTTCATATTTATTGTCTTTTTCCAAGATTCCACCTTTAGGTGCTTCAAATTTTTAGGTCAAATGTGACAAATTCTAAAAATTAGTGAAAACACTTCCACTTTTTGGCCAAAAAGTGGACTTAACTTCTTGCACACACCCAACCAACTCTGATAAATTAATTTTGTAAAACATGTACCTTGATAAAGATATCATCAACTAAATGAAAAATCATTGACATACCTCATAAAATTAGTTTAGTATGGTAGTTGTTTCAATACATTGTAGCCACATCTTAAAAACTAGAAGTACAGTTTTACTTTGATAACTTAGAATAAAAATAAAATGATGATATGTACCAACGCATGTACAACCCTATTCACAATGATAACACTTAGCATGCAATATTTACTTTAACAAGAGAAAATAATGATGAATCTATTGAACAAACTCCTAATTTGTTTCGATATCAAATATGATTTACATTAACTCATTACATCAAAACATATAAATATGTATTATTCTAAGATAACACTTTAGTTGTAAAGGAGGATATCATTGTACATGTTATGTATAGAATTTGAACATACAGTCTTCTTTCTTATAATTTCAAGATATACATACATACATGCATGCATGCATATTTATATAGACACATATAAATAAGTAATTCTAGAGGAGCTCCTTTGAAAATATCTTGCATCAAGGAGCATGTGTGAAAAAAACAAGAAAAGCAAGGTCAACATCCAAAGGCGCCACCAGAGGAAGCGGAGTAGATCGAGATCAATTTAGAAGTGGAGGTCACCAAGGATTTGGAAGTTCTTAATGGGAAGGAACTCATTTGCCGATTTATGGGCTACATAAAATCAAGTAAGGATATCAAAACCTGGCCTTCCTCAAACTAGGATTTGTCCCTTTGTTCTAAAATTTCTACTGCAAGGATATTTTACAGAGATATTCACCAACAAGGAGGATTGAGATGCAAGAAGGTTTCTAATGGACAACAAGATTTCTCCCCTATTTGTTCAAGACTGGTGTCCTAATTTTGACATGTTGAAGTGTGAAATTAGTGAGGAGGCAATCTAGATGATGCTTTACAATATGTAGCTAGAATTCTGGTCAGGAGATTGGTTAAGGAAAATTAGGAACTCTCTTGGTGTGATCATTGAATTAGACAAAGGGCTCATGGAGGAAAACTCATACATGTATGCTAGAGTGAAAATACTAGCCATACACAAGGTCCCATGGAAATCATCCTTGCATCAATGACTGGGTCTTAGATTCAAGGACTCGAAGTGGAGAAGAAAAAATCCTATTGCTTGGAGTGTGGGAAGAGGGATCACTTGACAAATAATTTCCACATAAAAGATCAGGATGTCTAGAGGAAAAAAGAGGTTAGGGTGGCTTCTAAAGGACATTGAGAACCATCCTTGGACTTGATAATCTTGTCCTAGACCAAGCCTTCCTTAATCGATATTGCAAAGCCTACCCTTTTTGACCCTGATCTCGTGATCAACTCACTAAATGATGATTTTGAAGAAGCTCTACAAAACAATGAGGAATCAGAGTGTGAGAGCATGGCTGGGTTGGATGAAGAGGATTTTGAGTTGGCAGAATTTAGCACAATCAAACAAACGGCCTCCAAAATCTCCAAACCCAACTTGAAACTTGGGGAAAAAAGAGGCAGGAAGATGAACCAAAAGAAGAGGGAGGAGGTAGCATGCAAAAAAATTAGACATCCATCAACATTTTTTTTAATGTAAGGTAGGAGACCCCTCCCTTAGGGGGCAATGAAGGTCACCACATGGAATGTTAGTGGCCTAAACGCCCCTAACAAATGATACTTAATGAAGTACTAGTTTGAGTTATTTAAAGTAGATGTGATCATCCTTTAAGAAACTAAACTCAATTTGGAAGATGTAGACAATTTCTTCCTTAAATTCAAGCACTAAAGAGGACAATTCATGGCTTTGAGAAAAGAATCTAGAGGAATTGGGGTAATGTGGTGCCTATATATGGTAACTATCTCGTTTCTAGGCAATTCAGAAAATTGGATGGGGATGGAGATTTCTCCCACCAGCTCCAATATTTCCTTTGGATTAATCAATTTGTATGGGCCAACAAGAACTAAGGATAAGCTAAAATTGTGGAATGAAATCCAGTCCTTTATTGATTCTTCAGGATTCCTTCTCTATCTTATTAGGGGAAACTTTAATACTATTCCTACATGTGGGGAGAAGAGAGGAGGAATGAACATATTAACCAAGCAACAAAGGGATTTTAAAGACTTTATACAAGATCTGGGTTCAATGATTGATGTTCCTCCAAAGAATGGGACCTTCACCTAGACTAACCGTAGGTAGGGCTTCACTAACATAGAAGAGTGACTTGACAGGTTTTTTGCCTACCCTAATTGGTTGAATACAAAATTTATACTGAACTCATGGATCTTTCCTTGCTCTGGCTTTGACCATTATCCAGTTTCAGTTTTGATAGGAGAGGATAAATCCTCAATCAATGCCTTTTCAAAATTGAGAAAATGTGGCTCAGACATAAATCCTTGCAAGAATAGATGAAGGAATGGTGGCATTCGGTGCATGTCCAACAAGGTACAAAGATGTTTCGGTTTGCTAAAAAGATGATTTCAATAAAGAAAAAATTGAAAAATTGGAATAAAGAAGTATTCAAAAACATCTTCAAAGAACAGGAGAAAGTGGAACAAGAAATTGGAATCCTACATAATCAAATTCTTGAATCGAGGATGATTGAGGAAGAATACAAGAGGAAAAATGAGCTAATGAAAGAACATGAAGAGATGTTTGTGAGAGAAGAGGTGTATTGGAAGTCCATGTCAAGAGAGATGTGGATCAAAGAAGGAGATCATAATACAAAGTTCTTCCATAATTCTACTAAGTGAAAAAGGATACAAAATAGAATCAATCATTCAGAAGAGAAGATGACACAATTACTGAAGAAAAAGAAGAGATTTTCAAAGAAATCCTACACTACTTTCAAGATCTCTTGGCTAACACAGAGGCCTCTAACATATTGGAGAAAAAATTCTTTCTCAACCTCATTCCTAAGATAATAAGTGAAGAAGATAATCAGATGTTGATGGCACCAACTACCAAGGAAGAGGTAAAATGTCTTGTCTTTCAAATGCAACCAGACAAGTTCCTTGGACCTAGTGACTTTTGAACTTTCTTTTAGCAAAAATTCTCACACATTCTGGAGGATGAGGTTTGGGTCCTGGTTGAAGATTTGAGTAGAATACAAGGATTCTGCAAAGACATCAATAACACACTTATTACACTAATCCCTAAAAAGACAAAATGGAAGGGTTGTTGGATTTCAACCCTATCTCCTTATGCAACACTATATACAAAGTCATTTCAAAGTTTATGGTAAACCATTTCAAGATCTTACTTCCTAAAATCATCTCTAAAGAACAATCAGGATTTACTCTATGGAGAATAATTACTGATGGAATCATAATGATACACCAAATAGTACATTCCATTACCAGGACCAACCAGAGCTGCATGACACTCAAACTAGATGTTAGTAAGGCTTATGATTAGGTGAATTGGAGATTATGTATGAGCATTCTGAAGGAGTTTGGGTTAAGTGATGAGTGGATGAATTGGGTTTTCAGTTGTATAACCACTTTCATATATTTGATACTAGTTAATGGAAGCCCTATGGGCTTCTTTGAGCCCACTAGAGGATTATGCCAAGGCGATCCTCTCTCTCTGTTTCTATTTATAATCATGGAAAAAGTGATAGGTAGAGTTATCAAAAGAGAAGAAGAAGTTGGACTATGAAATGGAGTACATGTAGCAGATGACTTTCCCAGGGCAAGCCACTAACAATTCGCATATGATAGAAATTGTATATAGTATGGTGGAGATGACAAAAGCTAGAACAATCAAAGAACTACTATCAAAATATGTTTGAGCCATAGATTAGTACATCAATAAACATAAGTCATGCATCTTTTTCTTTAATACTAAAAGTCTGTGAGAAGAAGAATACTTTCTTTGCTTGAATTCCAACATATGGAATTACCAAGGATCTACTTAGGGATACCCCTATTCAAAGGAGAAGTCAGAACAAATTTGTGGGAAGATACAATTGAGAAGTGTAGGGTAAAAGCCACCACCTAGAATGGGAAACGGCTCACCCTAGCAAGTAATGATTAAGGTTGCCCTATCTATGATGCTTATCTATCTTCTCTCTAACATGGATATTGCCAACAAAGTGGCAAGTAAAATTGAAGGAATCCTCAAAAATTCCTCTAGGAAGGATCTAGAGAGATTAAAAGAGTGCCTCTGGTTAACTAGGATACAATGTGCAAATGAAAATTCCCCATCAATCAATCAATCAATCAAATCAACATCATCCTTTGGCTTTGGTCATTATCTAGCTTTTTGATCATATCACAACAATTTTTCCAGCTTAAGAGAGTGGTTCCTTTTGAGTTGGGATACATCACCATCATCAATCAATTTTGCCTACCCTTGAGTTCATGAGTCTATCTCTTGGGAGATAATCTTATCCAATCAAAATCAATCCAATCCATCAATCAATCAATCATCAATCAACCCATCGAATCCAAATCAAACCATGATAGATGAGGAATGAGAGAAAGAAGAATTAGAACCTGAAAGTAAGAAATGGGAACAAGATGAAGAATAGTTTGCGAGTGGTACATTGGCCACACTTTCAAGAGCACCCAAATACTACCCATTTAGAGTGCGTAGTGTGCTACAAGGTCAAAAGGTAATCATATTAGTCGATAGCGGTGCTACACATAACTTTATTGATGCGGGACTAGTAATAAGGATGGAATTAAAAGCTTAAGACTTTGAAGGGTTCAAGGTAGTCATGGCGGATGGATTCACTACCCCTTGCACACAAAGAGTTCCACAACTATGCATCACCTTGGGTAGACACCAAATATGTGAAGATTTCTATGTGGTGACCGTAGGTGATTTGGATGTGGTTTTGGGCATTCAATGGTTACACTCATTGGGTAGATACTATCAAGATTTCCAAAATATGGAACTATGTTTCCAACATGATGGGAAAGAAGTGGTAATACAAGGTCTATCAAATGGGTCTCCTAGGTTTGTATCATCAAAAAGGGTGGAGAGAGAATTTAAACATGGACAAGTACAAGATGGTGGATAATGCACATTCTAGACAAAGAATAAATATACCTCATCTCAGGATCAAAGATCAAGGTGTCATTCAAGGACAAGAGAAAACTTTTCTTAAGTTAGGGACCTTACAAGTTACCAACTCTTGGTTTTGTTGTTGAGAGATATTGGGAAATACAAGTATATGAACTAGAAGGATATTGGACAATACATTAACCTCATACTTTAGAAAAGGTTATCAACCTTATGATCTTAAAGGGCTATGTTGGTGGTTGGATGGGGACAAGTAGATTAACAACCATTCTTCAAGGAAGATTGATTTATGTTGACTACATTAGGAGTGTCCTAGTTGTGATTGCTTGAGGACAAGCAATCTTGGGTGGGGTGGACTGTAATGTCCTATGTTATGCAAGGAATTCATAAAAATAAAAGATTTAATTTTTCCTAAGAGGAGCCAACTTCTTGCAACTCTTGGTCAACTCCTAAAAAGAATAAAATACAGCCCACTTCATCATAAGGCTGACCTCCTTCAAATCAACTGCTAAGAGCATATTAATATCTTGAAAAGGTATGTGATTTATATAATGAAAAACAAATGATGCGATCTGAATATAGGAAGTGATCTGAATTATTACAATAAGTGCAACAATCATATTTTAGTAAAGGCAGTGATTTGTTAAAAGATTAAAGAGGTGTGATTTTGTTAGGAAAGGTTGTGATTTGTTTGAAAGGATAGCAAGATTCAAAGAGACACATCTATTCACCAAGACATATCCAATGAAGGCATATAAGAGGTAATCGATCAAGGAAATATATTTGGAATAAGGAGAAGAAGAATTAATTATAAAAGAAGAGAGGAATATATCAGCAGTGATATATTAACAGCAGAAACATTATTTATAACAGTAGATTGGAATCCATCAAGAGGTACATACCAATCATACCAATTCCTAAGCAATACAATTGAAATATGGTGAGGTTAGTAAGTATGAAATGATGGCCCTTTTGGGGCTCACGAGATGGTGAAGTGCTAATAGGCCCCTTCATCAAGTACGCCACCCTGAGTTAACTGCTTGTGGGCTGGGAGGCTTATGAGTGCTCCTGGGCTTGTTGAATAGTAGACTTTATGCATCTTGTCAAGTACACCACCCCAAGGTGTGCCACTCGTAGGTTGGGAAGCTATTAAGTGCTCATGGGCTTGATCAAGGTATCTTATCAAGCATGCCACCTCAAGGTGGGCACTCGTGGGCTAGGAGGTTACTAAGTGCTCTTGAGCTTGATCAAGGAGGATGGCCAACCTCCAAGGTGAACCGGGAGATGTTAGGTGGACTGACCCCTTTCATGCTCTTGACAATATTGTTACTTACTAATGCTCTGGGAAGATTCAATGTGTGATTGGCTTGAGAAATTGTGTTATGGATTGAACTAAATGTGGATTATGCTATGATGATTTGATCTCATTATTTATGTTATGAAGTATTGATCACATTAATAATTATGTTATGATAGATGATCTTAATATGAATGATAGATGAATTTTAATATGAATAATTCTATGAACTGATTATTATCTAATTTATTAATCTTTAATATTTTTAATGTCCTGTCTAGTGATTTTATTGTATATAGCTGTAGAAATCAGGAATATCCTTGAAGGGGACATTACAGTGGGGCACTACCCTTGGATCCCATGTAAAGTACTGCCCCTCAACCCCACAGGGAGCTGCTGCACCCAAACCCTTGCTCTGATTTTAAAAATAAAAAATAAAAATTGTTTTCAGCTGCACTAGATTGAAAAGCAACATTTTTCCCTCTTAATTTTATTTTAATTAACAAAAACAACATTTTTTCCAGTTTTATGTATATTTCAGTGTTTTCTAATTTCCCTAATTTTTCCCAGTTGAATTCCATTTATACTTTTGGTTTGCAGAGTCAATGTGATTCCAAGTAGTGCCAATGTGATCAAAATGGACATGTGTTCTTTAAATTCATTCTTTATGCTTCTCATGCATTATTCAAGTTTATTTTGTGCATTTATGTAATTTATTTTATTTACTAAGATTTTGTCAAGTTTTTTTTTTAAAGTCCAACTACAAGTCAAATTTTTGGACTACCAAGTTCTAGCTGATTCCAAGTTCTTGAACTATGCTAAAGATGGCTACTGATGATGTAGTAACATATCGAGACATAGGTAATACCCCCCATTTTGGTATGTGGCAATTGATCATGCAAGTATTGTACACTAGTTATGTATCCAGGGTCTTTTTTGCATAATCAGAGTCGGTTGTTAATTTTGGTTAACCGACAAAAGAAAAATGACATTGCAAAACCCTAATTCTAGAAGCTTCCAAAAATCTTGTTATAAGTGGTTGGGATGTATGTTATGACAATGTATTTGAGAGATTGTAATCTATTTTGCACTGGATAATAAAATCATTGGATGATTGAGTTTCTGTGGATGTAGCCCATATTGGGTGAACCACGTTAAATTTCTGTGTTGATCTCTTTTCTGTTATTCCTCATTGTTATGTTTGGGTTATTTAATCTGCATATAATTGTTAGTGTTTATTGTTTTGATCTGCCTGAACCCTAACAATTGGTATCAGATTGGGTTGTGTTTGTTTATCATCTGCAGGAAGGTCTCACGGTTGAGTACGAGTCTCATGGTTAAGTGGGAGCAATGGCGAACGGGAGTAAATTGAAGGTAGATAAATTCAATGGGTAGAACTATCTATTATGGAAGATGCGGATGGAGGATTATCTCTATCAAAAGGATTTATGGAGGCCATTGGAAGGAATAGCCAAGAAACTAGTAGCAATGACTGATGAGGATTGGGAACTTTTGGATAGAAAGGCACTGGGAACCATTCGGTTGTGCCTGACACCATCTATGGCATTCAATATAATAGAACTGAAGACAACAAGTGAAGTAATGAAAGCTTTGGCCAAATTAAATGAAAAACCCTCAGCCTCTAATAAGGTGTTTCTCATGAAGCATTTATTTAATGTGAAAATTATTGAAGGTGGATCTATGTCAGATCATTTAAATGAGTTTAATATGATTACCAGTCAGTTAACTTTTGTAAAAGTGAAATTTGATGAAGAGGTAAGGGCTCTCTTGGTTTTATGTTCTTTTCCAGAAAGCTATAATAGCTTGGTAATGGTTGTAAGTAACTCTGTCTCTAGTTCAAATACATTGAAATTTGATGATGTTGTTAGTGTTATCCTTAGCGAGGAAATGTGATGGAAAAGTACACGTGAGACTTCAACATCTAGTAATGCTTTGACTGTAGAGAATAGGGGAAGAACAAACGAGAGAGGGAAAAGCCTAACAAATTATGGGAAGTCACAAGGGAAGTCAAAGAAAGGTAGATCTAAATCTAGAGGAAGAATGGGTTGCTGGCACTGTGGAAAGCCAAGACACTTGAAGAAGGATTGCTAGTCTCAAAAGGGCAAACAAGATGGACAACATGATGACAGTAAGGAAGCTAATGTTGCAAGTAATAAATTACATGATACTTTAATTTTGTGTTTAGATAATGCTAATGATTCCTGGGTATTAGATTCAGGGGCTTCATTTCATGCCACACCCCATAGGAAATATTTTGTAGATTATGTTCAAGGTGATTTTGGACAAGTATATTTGGGTGATGATGAACCCTGTCAGATTGTTGGAAAAGGAAAGATAAAAATCAAGTTACAAAATGGAAATGAATGGTTGCTACATGAGGTAAGGCATGTTCCAAATTTGAGAAGGAATTTAATCTCTGCAGGTTAATTGAGTAGTGAAGGCTACATAGTTACCTTTTCAGACAAAGTCTGGAAGGTCACTAAAGGTGCAGTAGTAGTAGCTAAAGGTGAAAAGGTAGGCACATTGTATTCGTGTACTGGTAATACTTATTCTACCTTAGCTGCTACAGAAATAGTTGCTACTGAGACAATTATAACACTTGCTACAGGGATAGAAATAGAATTGTGGCACCATAGACTTGGGAACATGAGTGAGAAAGGGATGAAGATCCTTCACTCTAGAAAGTTACTACCAGGTCTAAAGAAGATTGACTTGGAGTTTTGTGAAAATTGTGTTTATGGAAAATAGAAAAGAGTCTAATTTCTCAAAGTTGGGAAAGAGAAGAAGAGTGAGAAATTAGAGCTTGTACATTCAGATGAATGGGGACCAGTTTAGGTATCTTTTCTTGGTGGCTCTTGCTGTTATGTTACTTTCATTGATGATGCAACTAGGAAAACATGGGTGTATTTCCTAAAACAAAAATTAGAAGTATTTGAAACTTTTAAAAAGTGGAAAGCTTTGGTTGAGAATGAGACAGGAAAAAAGTTGAAGTGTCTCATATCTGATTGTTGATGTATAAATTTGTGGGTCTAATCCAACAACAACATGGGAAACTTCAGAGACATGGGATTGACCTTGAAATGACCTCCAGATTTTATGGAAGTTGGCTCTTCCTTCTTTCAATGGGGTTTGGGAAAAGGGGAGAAAAAAATAAGATTACAGATACAATATGAAGATTTCTAATCCTATGGTGATGCGCCCGATTTAAATAACTACCCAGAAAGCACAGTGTCAAACCCTAAATGATTTAACTGGAAAAACCAAAGAGCACGATGCATGATTGATTACCTAGTTAAGGAACATATTTAACAGAGGCAAAGAAACAAAAAATCAAAGCAAGAAGCAGAAATAAACTCATAGCTGCACAAAACACCATCTCTCTTTATTTGAATGGAAAATAATTTACAGAGGTAAGGTTTGCACAAAATAAAATGTCACATCCTCATGAAAGAGGCACTGTAGAGGCAAAAAGAAAATATTTGTTGCTACTATCTTCTCTGATCTGTATAGAACTATGGAATTGTATGGAACTCTCTAATCTATGAAGAACTCTCTAACTGGTGTGGCCTAGATCTGTATTTTATAACCTAGAAAAATGAATCTCCAAAAATCTCTGCTTAGAAAACTCCAACTGAAAATTCCCCAAAATCTAGCACTGATTCTAGATCTGGTAACTACAACTAGCTGTGAACTAAACTTCCATGGCTGGAAAATATCTTCCCTGATCTCTGACCTACATGAGAAGAAAAATCTCCTGCCCATCTCTTTGCTGTCCGTGAAAAGTAAAAGTGGCTGCGTAGAAAATTAGGGTTGCATCTCTTTAATTTCCCATAAGGAGTGGCATAAAAGTCAAATGAGCGTCTTATTAAAATTTCACCTTTGATGCTAGAGGGACCCACTACATCCTTTCAAATAAGAAGAGACTCTTATCTTACTTCTTACTCACTTGTAGCTTTATAAAACAAATGGGACTCATTAATATTTTAAAAACATTTGACGGAGGCCCACCACTATCTCAACTTTAATAAAAGACTCAGTTTCACATGACTCTATTTGATGCATTTATTAAGATGAAACAAAATATTTGATTTATCTCTCTCTGGGTTCAACCACGTGGATCATCTTGGGATGGATTTTTCATTGCTTCTCCTTAAACACCCGCCATGTTGACAAGTGGCATCCTTCGCTTCCTCTATTCTCATCTGTCCCGAGTCGTCGATCCCTTTTGCATCCTACAATGACTATGTTTGGCACCTCTGAAACCCTATTCCTTGTGTCTTTATATTGTTCTTTTGAGTAGCAGCCATGATTAATATGAAATGGCTAAGTTGAACCTATAGACCACTAATTTGGATTCCATGACCTGACTGATTTTGTGTTGCAGCATCTTTTCCCTTTGAATAGTAGCACCACAGTTGTATTTGTTGAGTCTTTCACGTAGGGGTCATATTTGTTTTAAGATGCCGAGCCTCTTGAATTTGCAACATCACCTTTCTTTTAAAGGATTGTTACTTGAATTTGGCTATGTGCCTTCTACTTGGAAGGACCGCTCATGGTGCCTTCATCTTCAATGACAGCGCCACATCTTCGATGAACTGAGACATGATCTTGTTTTTGATATGCCTTGTCTTTTCCTGCTTGGACTCCTCATAGAGTTGCACTATGATTTTATACTAGAGCACCATTGAATTATAACAGTGATGAAATACCTCATAGGCTGAGTGCCATTGTAACTGTGCCTGATACATGAGATCATGCCTTCTATTTTGCTGATGGGATGTGCCTTTGTATTGAATGACTGCCTTCTTTGTATGATGCATATCATTTGATTTGGAGACACCATAAAAGGAATGACCTGTTGTTTATGGGAGCTTTTCCTTCACTTTGAAGGACACTTGGTATAGCTTGAGGTTCGCTAAGGTTGTACAGAGAGTGGAGTGCATCCCATAGAGCTCTGAGTGCATGTAGATTGTCCCTTACAATATTACTATCAGGAAATTTGGGCAATTTATTTACTCCACTAGTACTAGTCCTGTCTCCATATTGAGTAGCTACGCCTTATTGAGGCAATGACTTTTATGATTGCATACCATTATTAATGGTTGCGTGATATGACTACATTATATCTATGTGCCTTCACTTATGGTGTTTGTGAGCCTATGAAAGATGACGGCCTTAACATATTGGCATTGGATATAACTTACAAAAATGCCATTATATGTATATTGGCAGTGCCTTACTTTTAGATGCCTGTGGCTTTGATTGTAGAGACCCTATATTTGAATGGCCCAAAGGAAATAGCTGAAATGCTGAGATTTTACTTACAAATCAGGCCTCTTGTAATGCTCTGATGTGATATTGCCATATCTTGCTTTAGTAGATACTCACACCATCACTATGTAGATAGCACCATATCTTGCTTTAGCAAATACTCTTTGTGGTCTTTCAACAAGTCATCCCATACATTTCATGGCTTGTGTCTTTCTTAAATGGTTGGATGGTGCCTCTAATGTGCAAGCTACACCCTTTCTAATACAAAAAGTCCTCATTCTTGCTAAGTGCCTTCTTCCTCATGTTGTGCGCTTTGTTTCTTGCTGTGAACCTTTATATTGGTGCCATCACATGAAATAGGTCGTGGCTTCATTTCTTAAGAAGCTTGTGCCATGATTGAAACTTGAAACTTGGCTCTTTAAATCTGATGTGAAACATAACTGTCACCATCTGAAAAAGGCCAAACTTCTATTATGCTATGGAGCCATGCCTTGTCTATGAAGCCCACACCATAACATGAGCAGTGCCTTGTCTATGAATGGCCGAGGATTTGAATAATTGGTGCCTTTGCATTCTTTTAATAGGTCGATCCTTCCATTATAATAAACACCACTTACCTGATCTAGGGCTGCCACTTATAGACTGAGCTCATTGATTTTAGCTAAGTATGCACTTTATACATTGGCTCCAATCTCCTCTAACTGACCACACTCAAATGAAGAGGTGAAACTTATTTGGAGTGACAACACGTCATTTTTTATGATCTACTCTTGATATAAGGCTGTGTGACTCTCATCTTTGTTGAACTGAGCTGAGTTCTTCAATATGTTGTCATGCCAATCTCTAATGATGCTTGCCCTTAGTGATAGTACCTTTTCTTAAACTTGATGTGGTTGTGTTTTGAATCTTAATATCTTTGCCATGTATTATAGTTATGATGACTCACCTTTATTGAAGACTCTCTATTCCATATGTATATGATATTGGCTTCTCTTTCAATGGGCATCGTATCATTATGAGTGATAGCACTCCATAATACAAAGGTTGTACACCTCACATAATGTGGCACCTTATTGTATTAATGATGCCA
This sequence comes from Cunninghamia lanceolata, assembly GCA_027924645.1. Taxonomy (NCBI): domain Eukaryota; kingdom Viridiplantae; phylum Streptophyta; class Pinopsida; order Cupressales; family Cupressaceae; genus Cunninghamia; species Cunninghamia lanceolata. Next base: position 6,933,813 of record BSBN01000055.1, on the reverse strand, counting down.
TATCAAAACTAACACCATTCCCACAAGTTGCACTAATCTTTAATTTGTGTCTCATTCTTGATAGGTCCCAAGAAGCTGTACCATGCTTTATAGCTTGCCCTTACTTTGAAACAGTTCGAGCCTTTATACTGTATACCACTATGCATTTGGCTTTGAAAATAGAAGTTGCACCATCTTTTACTTTAAATGGATGAGCTTTGGACACATTCCTCTGCCCTTTGATATGCAGTGCCATTTCATTTCACTGTTCTCTCATATGAACTAGGTCAAGCTTGATTTGGCAGCTCCCTGTGATCGGAGATGACCCGACTCATTCATATTGTGCCCCATTTATTGTCTGAGACTCGATGGCCACTTTCAAATCATATATGCACACTTAGATATGCAGTGCCTTCAATAACTACTAAGGATTGTAAAATATGGGTGGCCTTCAATATATTGAACCTCCATCATACAATGGCCGAGTTTTGACCCCAATATATGATGCAGTGTCTCTCATTCACAGGAGTGTTTTGATAAAGTCATTAACTTTGTGCCTCTAAAAATCTCACAGTACTGATATTTGAAAAGAATTTTGAAATGGTGTAAAAATTTATCACCACTGATAATGGAGGCGAGTATTGCAACAGAGAATTTGAGAATTATTGTTCATACAATGGAATCCATAGGCAGAAAATGGTTCCTAGAACCCCACAAGAAAATGGTGTGTCTGAGAGGATGAATAGGACCATTATGGAGTGTGCAAGGAGCATGAGATTGCATGCTGGACTACCCTTACACTTTTGGGTAGATGTTGTACATATTGTTGTTTATTTAATAAATAGGGGACCTTCAAATCCTTTGGATGGTGGCATTCCAGAGGAAGCATGGATGGGTAAAAAGGTAAAATATTCATTTCTAAAAACCTTTGGTTGTGAAGCTTTTGTTTGTGTTGATATTGAAAATAGAACCAAGCTTGAGGCTAAGTCTAAAAATTGTACCTTCATTGGATACGAAGTAGATGAGTTTGATTATCAGTTATGGGATTATAAAAATCATAAAATCATTTGGAATAGAGATGTTATATTCAATGAGAAGGTCATGTATAAGGATCAGCTACAGAAAAAGAAGCATGAATAGGACAAAAAAGAATATGTGGTGCTAGATGAGATTCCAGAAAATAAAATACCAGTGGTACATGATGCTTAGCAACAACAAGTTATCCCACAGACTCCTGCAAGTGTTAGACGTTCTACAAGTATATCTAGACCTCTAAAAAGATTTTTTCCATCATCTTATTCTATATTATTAACTGATTATGGTGAACCTGAAAGTTATGAAGAAGCAATGCATATAGATACAAAAAAGAAGTGGGAGCTAGGCATGAAAGAGGAAATGGATTCCTTGCTGCAGAATCTAACTTGGGACTTAGTCCAATTGCTTGTAGGTAAAAGAGCCTTGCCAAATAAATGGGTTTACAGGTTGAAGGTAGAAGATGGAGGCAAGAAAAGATATAAGGGTAGACTCATGGTAAAAGGTTTTGCACAGAAAAAAGGGTATAGATTTTGATGAAATATTTTCTCCGGTTGTAAAGATGACTTCTATTAGAACTATTCTAAGTCTTGTGGTTGCAGAAGACTTGCATCTTGAACAACTAGATGTGAAAATAGATTTTCTCCATAGGGATTTGGAAGAGGAAATATACATGCAACAACCACAAGGATATGAGGTCAAGGGTAAGGAGGAATTTATGTGCAGGTTAAAAAAGAGTTTGCATGGCCTGAAGCAAGCACCTCGAAAATGGTATTTGAAATTTGATAGTTTTATGGCTGAACAAGGTTACAAAAGATGTCATTCTAATTATTGTGTTTATTTTAAGAAATTGGGTAATGGCAGCTATATTATCCTATTGCTTTATATTGATGACATGCTTGTTGTCGGGTCTAACATGCATCATATTAATGAACTTAACCAAAAATTAGCAAATTCATTTTCTATGAAGGATTTGGGTGCAGTAAAATGAATCCTTGATATGAGGATCACATGGGATAGGACAAATAGAAAATTATTTTTGTCTCAAAGTGAGTATGTAGAGAAGGTGTTGAAAAGGTTTAACATGTAGAATGCAAAATCAATTAATACATCTTTGCTTAGTCATTTTAAGTTGACTAAGGAGATGTGTCCAAAGACACAAGAGGAGGAAGATAAAATATCTAAGATACCATATGCATCAGTAGTTGGCAGCTTGATGTATGCAATGGTATGCACAAAGCCAGATATTGTACATGTAGTGGGAGTTGTGAGTAGGTATATGAGTAATCTGGGAATGGAACATTGAAATGCTGTAAAATGGATTCTTCAATATTTGAGAGGTACTACTTAAAAGAAACTATGTTTTGGAGGAACAAATTCTACTCTAAAAGGATATGTTGACTCTAATCTGGTGGGTGATATTGATAGTAGGAGGAGTACCAAAGGGTATGTTTTTACTATAGGAGGTATTGCAGTCAGTTGGATTTCAAGGCTGCAAAAGGTTGTTGCGCTTTCAACCACTGAAGCTGAGTATGTTGCTACTACGGAAGCTAGCAAGGAGATGATTTGGTTACAACATTTTCTGGAGGAATTGGGGTAACAACAAGAAAATAGCCCTTTGTACACTGATAGCTAGAGTGCCATTCATCTTGCTAAGAAATCAACTTTGCATTAAAAACTAATCACATACAGCTCAGATACCACTTCATCTGGTCAGTTTTGGAGGATGGTCAGTTGAAGCTAGAGAAAATTCACACAAGTGAGAATCCTACAAATATGTTCACAAAGGAAGTTACATGGGAGAAACTGATTTCCTCATCAGTTTCTATTGGCCTTCATAACTAATAATGGTGGACATAAGAAACTAGTTAGGCCTGTAATCCAGTGGGAGTTGGAAGTGCAACAGTGTCGTCCAGGATCAATCTCCAAGTGGGAGATTGTTTGGTGTGGAATCTGATCAATCTCCAAGTGGGAGATTGTTGGTATGTGGCGACTAATCATGCAAGTACTGTACACTACTTATGTATCTGCACCCCTAAAAAAAAATTTCTCTCTTTTTTGCATGATCGGAGTCGGTTGTTAATTTTTGTTAACTGACAAAAGAAAAATGATATTGCAAAAGCCTAATTCTAGAAGCTTCCAAAAAGCTTTTTATAAGCGGCTAGAATGTATGTTACAGTGATATATTTGTGAGATTGTAATTTGTTTTACACTAGATAATAAAATCATTGGATGGCTGAGTTTCTGTGGATGTAGCCCATATTGGGTGAACCACGTTAAATTTTTGTGTTATTCCTCATTGTTATATTTGGGTTATTTAATCTGCATATAATTGTTAGTGTTTATTGCTTTGATCTGCCTAAACCCTAACACCCTGCAAGATTGAAAACAAGGAGATTGCTTAATGAACAAAGCAAGTAAGAGAAATAAATAATGATAAATTGAATTAAAGATTTAATTTACATGACACAGGCCGGCCTATGTTTTAGTATTTTAAATTGTAAATGAGATGAGGCCAACTTCCTTAAGGAAGTTAAAGTAAATTAAATAATGGCCGACCACCTTTAATGTTGGCTGACCATCTTTACGAATATATATATATGGCAGAGACAAAAAGGGAAGTGTGTGATAAGAGTAAACAAGGCAGTGATTAGAGATATATTAAGGCAGCGATCAAGTGTATGGTGCGATATGATTTATGAAAGATTGTGACTTGTTACTAAAAGACAAACAGAAAGGCTGTGATTTGTGAAGGCTCATATCTATTCATAAAAGTCATATCCTTTGTGAAGGTATAAGAAGCAAATGAGGGGAATTGTTTGAAACATATGTAATATCCCCTGTAGGATTGAAAACAAGGAGATCGCTTAATGAACAAAGCAAGTAAGAGAAATGAATAATGATAAATTAAATTAAAGATTTAATTTACATGACAGAGGCCGACTTCCTTAAGGAAGTTAAAATAAATTAAATTATGGCTAACCACCCTTAATGTTGGCCGACCATATATATATATATATGCTAAAAAAGGGGAGGTGTATGAGTGTTGTCAATCTTGTTGAATAGTGGTCTCCATGCATCTTATCAAGAACACCACCCCGAGATGAGACACTCATGGGCTAGGAGGCAACTAAGTGCTCTTGTGCTTGATCAAGGAGGATGACCAGCCTCCAAGGTGGACTGGGAGATGTTAGGTGGACTGACCCCTTTCATGCTCTCGGTAATATTGTTGCTTACTAACACTCCTAGGAGATTCAATATGTGATTGGTTCGAGGAATTGTGTTATGATGGATTGAACTAAATATTGATTATGCTATGATGATTTGATCTCATTATTAATTATGCTATGATAGATGAACTTAATATAAATGATAGATGAATTTAATATGAATGATGCTATGAACTAAATATTATCTTAATTTATTGATATTTCTAATGTCCCTTTCTAGTGATTATTATTGTTGCAGGTTATGAAATCAAAAAAATCCTAATAGGGGACATTACAACATATTGGATATAGACCAAACATGGGCTCGTATATGGACACATCTCAATACAATATCATGTTGTATCCAGGAGTATTGTATCCTTAACCAGTACATGGATACATTTGGATATGATATCCATGTATTGGATATGATATCCATGTCATATCCATAAGTCTCATATTCTTATCTGGTATCCAATACATGCATCTGAGCAGGGGACATAAAGTATCTAGCAACTCCAATAGTAATTGAAAATGATATATTTTGGAAAAAAATGAGTAAAATTTTACTAGCATCAACATTTTAGAATGCACCACCCAATCCTTCATCAGAAAGAAAAATGTGTTTGGATTGCAACATAGAACTCCTTATATAGATAACTCTAGTGCAGGTATAATATGCCATGTAGGCCCCACTCAAAAGAAAACATTAAATGTCAAATTAGCCATTACAAACTAGCCATTGTAAACTACCATTAAAACTAGCCCATACAATTGTTTGTTGTATCCCTTTAATCTACCAATTAATTATTCCTTCTCTCTTGGAAAAGAACCTTCCCTCAACTTGTGGATGGTGGATCTCCAATTGTGGCTAAAAAGCAATCACTTATCTATGCTTAGGTTGTGTGAATGCTTGCCATCCATTGAAAGGTTTTCAATAAGATTGCTAAATTTTAAAGCATCAGAATATTAATTCCAAAAACAATCAGAAGAAGGTTATCAAATCTTAAAAGGATCACTTAGAGCCGAAGTTAAGAAGTGGGTTCTATTGTATTCAGTGCTCATGTAGTAGACCTTACATTGTTGAGACAAGCATGTCTATACAAACAAAGATAAAAGAGCATAGTATAGGTATCTGCCTCCTTGGCAATTGTTTGTTGGAACCTTTTAATATTCTTATTAATTACTCCCTCCTCCTTGGAAAAGAACCTTCCCTCAATTTGTGGATAGTGGATATAGAGTAGCGAAAAATTAATTGCTTACCCATGCTTGGATTGTGTGAATGCTTGTCATTCGTTGAAAGGTTTCCAATAAGATTGATAAATTTTAAAGCATCAAAATATTAATTCCACCAATCACAAAACAATCTCGAGAAGGTTATTAAGTCTTATAGCCCAAGTTAAGAAGTGGGGTCTGTTGCATTCAATGCTCATGTGGGAGACGTTACATTGTTGAGACAAGCATGTCCATACAAACAAGGATAAAAGAGCATAGTTTAGACATCTGCCTCCACAAGGTAGACAAGTTAGCCTTGGCAGAGTGCTTAGACTCTTCAAAACACCGTATATTCTACCAAAAGGCTAAGGTCATCACAAATGAAGATCATTACTTCAAATTGTGTCTTGAGGAGGAATGGAGATTGGCGCACACCTACACAATCTAAGAAGAGACGACGGCTTAGAATTGAGCCAATCAAGGAGCCTTGTCATCCACAAATTCAAGGACAGTTCCTAACCCAAGGAAGGAGGAGTAATTAATAGGTAAATTAGTGGTTCATGACTACCAATTGTATCAGCTAGTTTTTGGCAACAAATTTACAACAGGTAGATTAACAACTAATTTAATATTAAGAGATCGTATATAATCTCTAGTTTTAACAGCTAGTTTCAATTCGTTGTTTTAATGGCTAGTTTAAAATAGCTAGTTTTTAACTATTAACCCCATGTCCCCATGCCGCTGTTTAAGTTAATTTTCTGATTAAATTTAAGCAGTTTTAAACAGTTGGAGTGGCCTCATGAAAATTTATAATTGTGGGAAAAGGATAATATTGAATTTTCCTTATTTTTGTGGAAGCTACTGTTTAAGAATTGCAAATAATCAAATGAAAAAAAGGGGGCTGGAAATAACCAACCACATAATAAAAAATATGCCATGTGGCTGCATATATTTCAGTTTTTATATAATAAAAAACTACAAATTATCAAATATCTCCTAAGAAAATTGAGCAGTGGCAGTAGCATGGGGACATGCCCTAATTTAAAATTGCTAGTTTTAAGCAGCTAGTTTAAAATCCCAATTTTTTAGCGGCTAAGTTAATTTTCTACTGTTAATTTTCTACTTAAGTTTAAACAGTTTTAAGCAGTTGGCCCATGCAAATTTATAAAGATAATATAGAATCTTTCCTATTTTTGTGGAGCAACTACTGCTTAGAATTACAAATAAGATGTGGAAAAAAAGGGGGCTTGGAAATAAGCAGAAAAGGGGGCCTGGAAATAAGCAGCCACTCCATAATGAAAAATATGTCATGTGGCTGCATATATTTCTTTCCCTCTTTTTTTTTTAATTTTCTTTTAAACTAACATAGTTAAAAAAATTGAGCAGTGACTGCTAACCAAAATAAGCTAAACAGCAGCATAGGGATATGCCCTTACAATCACTACTTCTTAGCAGCTAACATAAAATCACTAATTTTTAGCAGCTAATCTATAAGGCCTTTGGGTGGAGCTTTATGTCATCTATACCTGTGCTAGAGTTATCTATAAAAGGAGCTCTATTCTGCAATTCCAACAAAACATCTTCCATCTTTCATAGTGATAGTGGATCAACTTAGTAATTCAAAAGTATATTATATACAATTTCATTGGAAAATTTCTTCCTCAAACGTATATAGAGGCTAGCCAGCAACACAATTTTCCTGGTGCATACACTCGCTAGGTTGACATAGACCTAACGGTTCAAATTCTGCTAATATGTAGTTCCCAACTATAACTAAATAATATGGTCCTAAAACCCTAGTAATATAACCCCATTTTAAGCTACAGCGCCCAAATTCTGATTAGTAGGATTCTATAAAAAGCTAGAAGCAATATAATTCTGAAGATTTACTTGCCTCCAGACGATTCCGTTAACTTGGCTTTTTTTTGGGTCTGCATTTGATTTATTTGTCTTGTAATGGAAAATCCCTTTTGGCTTGGAGAAGTGAAAGGAGAATCCCTTGTTTCCCACAGGGGTTTGACGGGAGGCGGTGAATTTGTCCATGTAAACAGGTTTACCGTTTACGGCGGGATTTTTGTGAAAAGAATGCTGAGTGGGGTTTTAAAGGCACGTGTGAATTTCTACGTGTGAAACAGCAACTTTAACAAGACGGATCTACCAAATTAAATCAAATATAAAAGAAAGATTAATTACCTATGCGGATGCCTCTACAGTCAAGCCGGCACTGTAACAAAAATCACAAAAACCATGGAAATCCCAAACATAAAAAATAAAAATAAAAAGTATGAAAAACAAAAAGCACTAACAAAATTTGGAGAAGATGGACATACTATATAGTATAGATATATATTTTTATATATAAATATACTAATAGTATTTGTTTTGTAATTCATAACTTTTTTATATTTATGTAGTGTTGTAATAATACTATTTGTTTTATAACTCAAAAATTTGTACATGTATGTAGTGTTGTAATAATAGTATTTGTTTTGTAATTGAAAAATTTGTTCTTATAACACATACAATATTGAAAAAAAATTTCTTATGGTTATACAATATAAATCCAAAGTCAGCAATTTATAATTTCTTATTTATATCAATTTTTAGTTTCTACCAAGAAAACTATAGGCAGCCTGTTCTTAACTATTATTAACAAGAGGTGCAGAGCTGCCAAGTTTTTGCCAAAATGTTCATCAATAGTTATGTTTTTAACTAATATTAACAAGAGGTGCAGAGCTGCCAAGTTTTTGCCAAAATGTTCATCAATAGTTATGTTTTAATTTGTTGTGCTTGCTTAGTTTTAGCAACAATGTTGATAATATAATTTTATAATAATCTTGAAATTTGTCATTTTTTTTGGTTTAAGTTAGAGTTGATTGGTTTAAGTTAGAGTTGACAGTGTTGTAATATTTAAAAATAAATATTGTAACTCTAAAATGTAAGAAAAAAAAACAAGAGGTGCATTTGCCCACTTCTTTAGCTCAATTACTATCTGAAAAAACGATGGTACATAGATCACAAACTAGTACACATGTTATACATAGTCTTGTATATTTAGTTAAGAATAGCAATAGCTATGTATTGTAGACAAGATATTTCCACAGTCTATGTAAATGATTGAAAATGCTTCTGATAATAACTGTGTAAATGTTTTTTTTGCATCAATAATAAAATTGTGTACACAATTTCAGTAACAGCCATTTACTCAATTTGCTTCTGATAAGTGTAAATGTTTTTTTGCATCAATAATAAAATCGTGTACGCAATTTCAGTAGTAGCTATTTACTCAATTTCAGTAATAAATTAAACATGTGAAACCTAGAAGCTAAATAAAATTGTGTTGCCGTATTGTAACTTGTTCTAAAAGTAAAGCCAAGAATAGCTTCATCTGCATAATAAAAAATTCAGTAGCAAATTAGGCATAAATAAAACTAGTAAGAAAAATTCTTGATTCCTTTCTGCATGAAGGCCCATCCCTGTTCAAGGTCTATGGTCTTCCTGTCGGCCATGGTCATTTTCTGGGGGCCCAGCTTCAACCCTAGATGTTAATTACTGCTCGCAGTATCATACACACCTTGAATGAGAAAGACAAAAATAACATTAAAACTATAGAGAAACCCAAATAGCAAACGACCACCAGAATCATACACTTGAAAAAAAACTAGCCAAAAGTTTAGCAAACCTCATTGAAAAATCAAACTTCTTTGACATATGAGGATCCATATAACCCTAACTACACTTTGAAAATTGAAAAGGTATTTATTTAAGCAAATGGTAACAATTTATGGCATGTAATCAAAATCTAAACAATGGCAGCATAAGCAAAGCTCAAGGTAGTCTGCGAAAAACAAAATACAGAAGTACAATTGCGAGGAAAAGCCAATAAATTTACACAGGAGGCCACCAAATTTGGCACACCACAGGAACTTAAAAGCAACTTAAGAAAATTAGCATAGGGTGAAATTGCATAAGAACCAGTACTGAAATTGCAAAATAAAAACATAGGTGCTATCTTTGAAAAGAAGTTGAATAACACAAGTAGAGAAGCATAATAGAGCTTACAAAATGGACAATGCTTTTAGTAATTGTTAGCAAAAATATACTGTTTTTAGAATGCCTCGCTGTCCATTGACAAAACAGTTCCACAAAATTAAATTTCAATTGTTCATAATAATATGCCTTAAAAAACAAGAGCTGCAAAGCAGCCAAGTTTCTGCCAAAATGTTCATGAATAGTCTTGTTTTGTTTTAATTTGTTGTGTTTGTTTAGTGTTAGCAACAATGTTGATAATATAATAACTTTATAATAATCTTGAAATTTGTGAATTTTTTGGTTTAAGTTAGAGTTGACAGTTTTGTAATATTTACAATGAACGTTGAAAATTGAAGAACTTTGAGATTCTACATTTAATAATTAGATTGCATAAAATGGAAGTTACAAAGTAAGTGATTTTTTATTATACCTAAAGATTTATGATTATACTTCAAGATTTATGGTGAACTTGACAAAATGGATTATTTGATTGATACAGCCTCCTAAAGCTAGAAAGGGGCACCCTGGCAATTAAAACTTGGTTCTTGATGGTCTGACAAGAGGCAAATATAGAAGGCGATAAATGCACTAGCCTTCAATAGTTTGCACTTAAACTGCAATACAAAGAGTTGTTAGTGCTATAAAAATCACTTAACATCATAATTTTAAAGATTTGAAGTTATAGCTTATAGTGAGGGACAAGTGAAACCCTAAAATTAGTTCTACCATATAACTAGCACTTGCACCAATAAGAGGATCATGGAATACCTTGCTTGGAATAGCAAATGAGTTTCGAAGATCTTCGAGCGTGAATGTTGTTTACAACATGAAATTCAGGGAATATGCTGATAGGAACCAAACAGTTTTGAAATTTTCCCACATGTTCCAAGACAATGCACAGCCATGTCATTCACATATTAAATGATGAGACTACAAAATACAAATAGTTTTCTGCAACTCAAAATATGAAGATGACTCTGCAAAGAAGATATTAGAATGTGATAGTTGATAGCACGCGGCAAAAGCAATATCTTCCCTCAGTTTTAGATCAGATAATCAAAGAAATTGTAGAGCCAATGATAGAATTAACAACTACTGCAAGAACCCAAATTAATTGAAGCCTGTGAACTAAAAAACAATTTAAATTTTTCAGTCTTGCAATACCTTGAAACCCAAATATCTTCAGAAATGTACCAAAAGTTGCATAACTCGTAGATTGTCCTATCATAAATTTGATTTAGGAAATGTAGCCTATTTATAAAATTTTGGCATAAGAACAGTTTGGGTAGTTGAACTGTAATAGTTAGGTGAACTGCACGGGTTTTTTAATATTTTCAATTTGTTACAAATAGGTTTTGATTTAGGTTTTTAGGTTTGTAAATAATAAATTAAATTCCTTAATTTTTATTTTTATTTACAGAGGAAAGATTTATTTAATTAATTAAAATTAATTAAATCTTATGATTAAAGGTAGATTAGGGATTAAGGGAAATTTAATTAATTAAATTTCATGTGAAGGGAGGACTTATGGAATTGATCATGGTCAATTTTTCCTATCTATGCATTAATATATATTTTAAAATTTTGATGTATTAGTATATTATTATCATAGATTAAGGATATAATCTATGTAAATGATATATTATTATTATTATTATTATTAATTATTAAAGACATATATATAAATTTGGGATAAACTTATAAATTATATTTGTATTTAAATTCCTATTAGTATTAATATTGATTAGCAATAGGAATCTTATATAACTATAATATTTTTATTGTCTAATAATATTATCAATATTAATACTAATAGGAATTTAAATACATGTTTCTTAATATTTTTATTTTTATTTTAGTTATAATATATTTAAATTGGTTAATAAGTGAGATGCTAAAAAAACTTTACTGCCTAATATTTTACCCATAAAGTCTCAAACTAGAAACTTAATAGTTACTTAATAGTTTTAAGTCTCAAACTAGAAACTTAAAAGTTACTTAATAGTTTTAAGTATTAGTATATTAGTATCATAGATTAAGGATATTATCTATCACAAAACTTTATAATATAAACCTTGATGATCCGCAATAATCGCCCTTATCGGGTGAAAGTTTTCTGCCAATTAGATTGAAGAAATTTTTTTTTCAAATATGTTTTGTTAAAATATTTGCATCTATACAATAGCAATAGCTAAATATTATTTAAATAGAAAAACTATTTCAGTTCTCATTGGTTGCAAAAAGAATTATTAATAACTAGTTAACAACAGGCCTCGCCTATAGTTTTCTTGGCAGAAAGTAATAACAAAGTTTAAACTGTTTTCTCCTTACTTTAAGCATGCCTAATGTTTTGTTAAAATATTTGCATCTATACAATAGCAATAGCTAAACATTTTTTAAATAGAAAAACTATTTCAGTTCTCATTGGTTGCAAAAAGAATTATTAATAACTAGTTAACAACAGGCCCCGCCTATAGTTTTCTTGGCAGAAACTAATAACAAAGTTTAAACTGTTTTCTCCTTACTTTAAGCATGCCTAAAAATCTGCCACTCGGTTTAGGTAATCCTCTTAGAATTTTTTTAAGTTATCCATTTACATTATTATTAATATAAATATGTTTTCAATAAGATTTGATAAAATATTTGCATATAGACTTAGGAAAAAAATTAATATTTGTTTAAGGTTAAAAAAATATTCTCGTCATTGATTTATTTTAGATAGAATAATTACTAGGTAATAAAAACTCATTGCAATGGGTGAAAGCAAGAAGTTGAGTATACATTTTGTGGAAGTTTTCCATGTGTGAAAAATGCCTCTTGGAACGGGCACCCGAGCCGTGCCCATTATGAAATGGGTGCCCATTACGAAATGGGTACCTGTTTATGATTGGGCACCCGAAGCAAAAAACAGGCACCTGTTATGAAATGGGTACCCATTTTTTAAAAGTATATTTTTTTTAAAAAATAGGTCTGTAGCTTCATTTTAACAGCTACAGGCCGTGAGACACAAGGGACAACGACGTCAGAAAATGGGTACCCATGTTTGCTAACACAATTTTCAACCTCCACAGCATCCCTACCTCCTCAGATCCATTCACTAGTGCCCCAAGTTGGTTAGCCATCCATTTCTGTCGATTTTCATTAATTTTTGCTTTGTATTTCATTGTTTTTTTGTTGTTTTTGCAATGTTAACCTATATATATTCAACCTGAAATCGAAAACAAGTAAACCCTAATGCATAAAGTATAAACCTTTAATTAAGAAATGGTACACCCTATTTCATAAAGACTAAACTGTAAAACCTTAATTTATAAACTAGGGTTTCAAAAATAGTAAAACATAAAACCCTAATTCATAAACTAGGGTTTCAAAAAAGGTAAAATGTAAAACCCTAATTCATATTTACACTAAACTGTAATTGATAAACTAGGATGTAATGAACCCTGTTCTTTTTCATTATTTCTCCATGCCTTACATGGGCTCTTGGAGAAAAAAAAAGTTGGTGAGGATGTTAATTAGTGCTAGAAAATATCTTGGGAGCAACTCATTGCGGAGATTGGGGGTCGTTCATTTTAGGGAGGTTGGTAAATGATAAATGCAGGGGAGAAATACCTATGCAGTGGGTGAGAAAATGAAGGGCTTTGCTAGCAGCGCGTTGGAGACAGAGGCTGACCGTTCAATTTTGGGAGAAGGAATGGCTCGCCCTTCCTCCACATAGGGCATCTAGTAATGGGTGTTGACCATAGTATTAAGGGGTGGTCAAATGCAGGCCTTTGGGGAGGTAAAACCAATGTCCACATAAAGTGTGGGCTCCCAGCAAGCACCGTCAGAGAGGACGGAACAAATCGACAGGCTACCTCAAATCAATCCAAGGGATTGACCTTCAAAATTTTTCAGCCTTGGTCACCATAGATCAGGCTTCTAGTCTTCCACAACACCAAAATATTGGGCACTCTACAATTCACAGTCTTGTGCAGCTACCTGCATACCTTACAAACAGGCATGGGTAGAGATTGTCTAAAAACCATTGCAGAAAACTCCCAAATCAACATTAGTGGCGTCTTTAGAAACCACAGATCAGCTTGGTGTCACCTATTTGAAGACAAACAAACTCTGCAAGAAGAGGTCATCTCTTTCCTAGGGACAGGATGACCAGAGGGAGGAGTCAACGCCTCATATTTGGGGGCTCTAGAAAAACCAAAAAAAAAAAAAAGAAATAGGATGAGAGACATGAAAGAAAAGAATAGATCATCAGCGTAGGAGAGAAGAAATTACTCAAGTAAGAATATGAATTGCAAGAAAGAGGTGTGATCAGAGGGGGAGTGTGATCTGTTGGGAGCTAGGTGCATCAGTTCTTTGTTTTTTTTTTCTCTGGCACATAAATGATACTCTATTTGCTGCAACTTTACCAATTGCAAAAAAAAAAAAAATCTAAACCCCCATCTCTACATTTTTAAAATATGCCAAGATTTATTTTGATGCAAGATATTTACATTGCCTCTGTCCTTGAATTTATTGTTAAAATGCAGAGCTACTTCCTTATTCTTTAGATATGAGGGTTTTCAAAAAAAGATCATGTGTTTTCTAAGTTATAGTTTTTAGGAAAACAGAGGGTTCAACTTTACTAAGAAAATAATGAGGGCTGCCATATACAAGAAACTGGGACGCCATGATAGAGATTGAAGAGGTCTAAGTCCCATGAAACCTTTTTGTTATACGATGACTTCTCTGATGGGATTTTCATTACAGCTTTACTTAGAAATTGAGTGGCTTACTATTTTGATCATTACGGTCACTTTCTGTTAAATCACTAGTCTAGAGGAAACCATCATTGAGTTAAAGAATGTTATGGCACCATAATACCTTAGATTTATTGATCTGTGTTTGTGCATTGAAAATTGTTCACCAAACTCTCTCATTAGGAAAAATTGTTCTGCAACACAAGGATCTAAGGGAACTATTGTAGGAGGAAAAATAATTAAGTTTGCCTTTTTGTAAGTCTTTTTAACATTTTCTTTTGTTATGGTAAATATGGTAGATGATATGTAAAAACTCAGGCTGTGAGTAGACTTGCAATTCCATTTGCCATACTTTTCTTAGAATATATGTGTCTCCTTTGTGTATCATGACCGATTGGAGTCACTAGAGTTATTACACAACTGATCTAACTGGCAAAGGGCTATTTTCAATAAAGTTACACTATCATCAAAAGTTTTGGTCTTATAGATTACATTTTTTCATATTTGCTATTTCAAATCTATAGTTCAGTGTTTCAATTGATTTTGTATACCTCATTTGGTTAAATGAGATGATCTTAGGTCTAGGATATTGAGTCCTCGTGCATGGCCTTGAGCATTTATAAAGGCTAAGGATGCACACGAGAAGACCTATCCATTTGTGGGACATCGAGCTATCCGTCTGTGGGGTGTTGATTTGAGCATGTTTGAGTCTCCTCATCTGATTGAGAAGTGTGTTTGATTCCCTGTGGTGCCATCCCTTTGAGCACGCATGGGGACATTCCATTTAATTTACACCCTAGTGTCTTGTACCCTTGTAGTCGTGAGTAGTACCTGACATTAAATTTGATGAGCATCTCTATGTTATGACTTTGGTTGTATGCATTGATATTCGTGTCTGCTCCATGATTGATGTGAGTGTTGGCCATCATGTATACCCTTACCTAGTTACTTCTGTTTGGGCCTTGTGATTATCTCCGAGCATAGAGGGGTGGTCTCTTATGAGTCCACATGGTTGGGAGGCATTGCCACCACCATTGGGGATCAACAAACAGGGTATCAGAGCACTAGCTTGAAGATGTTCTCTTTCTTTCTGTTACTTTATCAGTCATGTACCCATTTAGTTATTGTATCTTTCATGGATATGCCATTGTTCTTGTTTATTCCTTTATGTAATTTTGTACTCTCTTGTGAGAGATGATATAAATTATAGTAATGAGAAGATATGTGATGTTGCCTCTTATTTGACTTACAGATTTCGGTGTGGGTATCGGATCTGCTTGTACTATAGTGTTTATGGATTCATGTTTATATTTGGAAATGGGATTAGGAACATTTGAATTGGTGTTTAAAATGAATGTAGTTTTTACAATGTTTCAGTGGAGAGTAAATTACTCCTCTCTTTCGGGGTTGTGCATTCGGCCATACTTGGCAATGAATGTTGTCGATCTATCGAATCGGCAACCATATCTGTGTATGTTATCGCTTGTTATTCAAAAAAAAATTATCTTGTTCTCTTTTGGCCCTTACCCTTCGAGGTTCGCGAGGCAGGATGTTACATCTGGTATTAGAGCCCATGTTCACACACTGAGAGCTCTGGCATACTTGAGCCTTCTATGTTTCGCTGTGTTTGGTGTGAGTGGCGTGAGCTTGTTATATTGTTTTTATAGTCTTGATGGCTTTCATGCCTTAGCATGGCATTTGTGGGTTAAGTTACAACCCCATTCTTAGAGATCATGGAGGAAATAGCTTCCTTGGCCTTACCTTACTCGATGGGACTAGAGTGCTAACCTTGGTTGAGAGTCTCCCATGGTTAAGAGTGATTACTCTCCCATGTTATAGGATGAGGGTAGGAATGTTTTGCCTTGTATGTTTGCGAGTTGAAGGTAACTTGGGTTGCCTAATTACCCTTTCTTGGATATACTCTTCTTTTATCTTCCTTTATGTTGCTAGTGAATGAAATGACCCTAATTGGTCATGAATTGCTCTTGGAATTCCTTCTTGTATTATAGATGTAAAGGATGATAGGATGTAGATGTTTACAGATGTGGATAGATTAGTTTGATTGCTCCATACTCTCTTGTAAGTGTTGGATGATTTCTGATTTTTCTTATAACCTCTTAATGTGCTTGAGTTGCTACCATTTATCACCCTTGATAACATATTGAAGTCATTGGAATATTAATGGTGCCTTAAACTATCCCTTAGTAGAATTTTCATGTTTACATATCATGAATATTGGATGGCATGTAATGTCTTGACTTGAGATGAAATCTATCTTTCTGTCCTCTTCTTAATTGTCAATAGTTGACAAGATGTTAGAATAATGGAATATGGATTTAACTAGTATGTTAGAATTGCAATAAGTAAAAGATCTAATGAGATAGGAGTGAAGAAGACCTTATGCTTGTTATGATTATGTATTGAAAGTGATTAGATGTTTATGAGAAACTCCTTACTTAATTAGTTTACATGAGAACAGTAATTGCTTAGTGGGTATATCTTGTTGATGAAATTTGATCTCCTCAATTGCATTGTGGTTTTAATGAGATCATATAGATAAACACTTGTACTTTAATGCATGTTAGAGTAATAGGAATGTTGCATATCTTGCTTGATGAGTAATTGCATGCCATTGACATAGCCATGGTTACTTAAGATTATATGTATGGTTGTGAACATGAGGAATGGATTAGAGTTCCTAAAACAAACCCATTTCATTATGATTATGAGCATTTTATTTTTTTGTGAAATGTTACTTATGTTTATGCATTGATTTAAAAGTGATAGTAATGATGCTATACATGTTCATACATTATTGTGTTATGATGATAGAATTGCAAAGTGAAATTATGATGTTATGGGTAAATGACTTGCCCTTGTGGAAAGAAAAAAATTGGTATGGATGTTTGGGAATACTTAATTTTGGGTTAAGTTGTATCTTGCATTATGTTGCATAGTCATGTGTGGGCTATGGTTATGCCTTGGTAAGAGAAATTGTGATTGCATTCCCCATGTTGTCAACATCCATTGATGTATTCCTATCGAGTATTGTGATTACCTACTGCTTGATATGTGTGCCCATGTGATGGTGATACTGCATACCCATCCATGGAGGATATGTTTGGATTATGTGTATGGGGGAAAACCATACCACCTATGTGTTTTTTGTTGTCACCCTATTGACTGTCAACCCAAGGGTTGTTGATAAGTCAATATGTGGAGGGGTAGTAGCAGCAACAAAGTTCCTTGGGAGGGAATTGCATGGCGTATGTATAATGGCGGCGTAAAATGATGGCGATCATTTCAACCTCCTGGGAAAGTACTCACTACTTCCCCTTATTAATGGACTAGATACTTGGTTCATATAGTGTTAGCCTAAATCCCCTTAGTTCTTGAGGATGACATTAGTTTATGGTATGAGCACCTGTGATAGCTATGATCTTACCCATATGTGATTTTTTTAGATAAGATGTCACCCCCCCACTAGTGTTTCAACACAGTACTAGTGAGGATGCTGTGTCGCTGATGGTAGCAAGCTGAGCTCGAGGACACGATGCCACCTATCTAGATACATGAAGGCATAGTATATATGTTGTGTTCCTACTTGTTCTGAGAGGAGTGGTTTCTCGCATAGAGTAGAGGGTTCCCTCAAGAGGGCCTCGATTCTGATCGGTTGGCATGCGAGTGGAATCTAGCCATGTGCACCTCTGGCTCAGTGTGTTACTACATGTGTTTTCTCTGTGGGTACACACTATGTGGGATGTTCCTATGAGTAGGACATTGCCATGCATTATTCAGCTTGCGTGCTCTCCCCACTTAACGTATACCATGCGCGGTTGTGCCGCATGAGGTATGTGACCTGGGTGGCCAGCACATTACTTTTCCATGTGAGGATTGTATGAGTAGGCCACACCCACATGAAGGACTATTGAGATAGTCACGCTTATTTCCCTCCTTCCTTGTGTGGTGACTAGCGAGAGTCACGAGGTGTTGTAATGTGTATATTTCAAAGATTGTGAATCTTCCTTTCGGTTATTGGTGATTTTTACTTTGCTTGTGCGGACCAACACTTTGGTTATCTTGCTTGTATTGGTTTAGCCATGGATGATTTTCATTGACATGTAACTCTTGTAGTTACATTTTATTTATTGTTGAAACTATGCGTATTTTCTTACCGTATTGTTGAAATTGAGATTTACTCTTTCTTATTTATATTTTGGTGGCTAAACTCATTGACCTTTCTATTTTCGAATGTTGGTTTTTTGTTGTGATGTGATTCCTCATCGGGTATGGTGAGATCCACCCGTTTGAGTGTATACGAGGAAGTAGATGCAGGGAGACCCTTGAGGAGGGGGGTATGTGTGAGCTGTTCTAAGCTCTAATTCACTACCTTCCTATTGTTTGACTATCTCTTAGAGGCTAAAACCCTTACACAAACAAGAGATATGTCATTGTGGCTTATATGGAAGGGCTCACTAGGTGGGTCAATACCATCAAGACACATGGATATGGATATTGGACATGGTTATTGGTTATGGACTCATGGTTACTTTGGATATGGATGGTACTACGATATCCACGTGAACCCCTATGTAGCCTTGTGATGTGAATGAGTATGTATGTATATGTAGGTGGTACAATTGTCATGTATGTAGTTGCATATTAAAATATAGAAGAAAACAAAATTTGCATCATTATGCCTTGAAAAGTGACAAACTATTGCATTTTATGTAAAGAGAGGTCATGCATGCTATGAAATCAAAGGTTGAGATTATTTACATGTGTGTTGTGTACTCCATTTTATGGATAGCTGCATATAAAAGTTAGAGAAATGAAAAATTTTGTCTTGAAAGTACAGTTTTTGTAAATTATGAGAAAATTATGTGATTTATTCTAGTATAAATGTGCAAATTGAAGGTTGTTGATTTTCCTTGATGGATTCCAATACTATTATGATGTTGACATGATTGGTTATCATGTTGGATTACATACTTATATGTTTATATACTGATATCATTACTTTTGTATGATTATGGACATGAAAGGGATGACGTCGTAACACTCGTATCCGAGAGGCTTATGATATCATGACCCTCTTTCCGATGATTGATGTTTCTTCAACTATACGATATATGTTATATGCACATGTGCTTTGACGTGTGATTGGAGTGATGCAGATATTGGGTATCGACTCCGCTTGGACTCATAGGCTTGAGCGTACTCTTATTATCCCCGATGGTGGTTACTAGAGATAGTCATAGGCCCTCTTCCCTAACCTAGCCACTGTACCCTTCTAGTGTAGTGTCTCTGTGTTATTGTCGTATCATCTAGTTACCTAATGGTAATTTTTGGATTGCCCCTTATGGTCCTGTGTAGTTTGCCAGTGCGGTGGTTCAGGATTTTCTCCTTGGTTTCCGTTGACTATTCAATGTAGTTTCCTTGGCATCACTCTTTATATTGATTGGAGAAAATTATTTTATGCTAATGCATATTTTGTAGGAATGAGTGCCTTGTCTATTCCTTACCAATGTTCTGGGACTAATTGCATGTATTTGTGCATGTGATAACTTGATTTTATAATTGTATAGACTTTCATGGACTAGTGTGTGCTTTGGTTGTATCTTAGCATTTGCAGGCTTCCAGGAGTAAGCCCAGTCCTAGGGGGTAGGATTTAATGACCCCCATTCTTTTTCATTATTTCTCCATGCCTTATGTGGGCTCTTGGAGAAAAAAAGGGTTGGTGAGGATGTTAATTACTGTTAGAAATCTTGGGACTAGCTTGTTGGGGAGACTAGGGGTCATTCATTTTAGGGAGGTTGGTAAATGATAAATGTGGGGGAGAAATATCTATGTAGTGGGTGAGAAAATGAAGGGCTTTGCCAGCAGCTCGTTGGAGACAGAGGCTAACCATTTGATTTTGGGAGAAGGAATGGCTCGCCCTTCCTCCATGCAGGGCATCTAGTAATGGGTGTTGACCATAGTATTGAGGGGTGGTTGAATGTAGGCCTTTGGGGAGGCAAAACAAACGTCCACATAAAGAGGGGGCTCCCAGCAAGCACTGTTAGAGAGGGTGCAACAAATCGACAAGCTGCCTCAAATCAATCCAAGGGATTGACCTTCACAATTTTTTAACCTTGGTCACCATAGATCAGGCTTCTAGTCTTCCACAACACCAAACTATCAGGCACTTCTACAATTCATAGTCTTCTACAACTACCTGTGTACCTTATCAAGAGGCATGGGCAGAGATTGTCCAAAAACAGTTGTAGAAAACTCCCAAATCAGCATCAGTGGTGGCTTTAGAAACCACAGATCAGCCTAGTGTTGACTATTTGAAGACAAACAAACTCTACAAGAAGAGGTCATCTCTTTGCTGGGGATAGGATGACCAGAGGGAGGAGTCAACACCTCATATTTGGGGGCTCTTGAAAAAGGAAAACAAAAAAAAGAAGAAACAGGATGAGAGACATGAAAGAAAAGAACAAATCATCAGCGTAGGAGAGAAGAAATTACTCAGGTAAGAATATGAATTGCAAGAAAGAGGTGCGATCAGAGGGAGAGTGCAATCTATTAGGAGGTAGGTGCATCAGTTCTTTGTTTTTTTTCTCCGGCACATAAACGATACTCTATTTGTTGCAACTTTACCAATTGCAAAAAAAGGTAGAAAATCTGAAACCCCATCTCTGCATTTTTAAAATATGCCAAGATTTATTTCGATGCGAGATATTTGCATTGCCTCTGTCCTTGAATTTATTGTTAAAATGCAGAGCGCTTTCCTTATTCTTTAGATATGAGGGTTTTCAAAAAAAGATCATGTGTTTTCTAAGTTATAGTTTTTAGGAAAATAGAGGGTTCAACTTTACTAAGAAAATAATGAGGGCAGCCATATACAGAAAACTAGGACCCCATGATAGAGATTGAAGAGGTCTAAGTCCCATGAAACCTTTTTGTTATACGATGACTTCTCTGATGGGATTTTCATTACAACTTTACTTAGAAACTGAGTGGCTTACTGTTTTGATCATTACGGTCACTTTTTGTTAAATCACTAGTCTAGAGGAAACCATCATTGAGTTAAAGAATGTTATGGCACCATAATACCTTAGATTTATCGATCTGTGTTTGTGCATTGAAAATTGTTCACCAAAATCTCTCATTAGGAAAATTTGTTCTGCAACACAAGGATCTAAGGGAACTGTTGTAGGAGGAAAAATAATTAAGTTTGCCATTTTGTAAGTCTTTTTAACATTTTATTTTGTTATGGTAAATATGGTAGATGATATGTAAAAACTCAGGCTGTGAGTAGACTTGCAATTCCATTTGCTGTACTTTTCTTAGAATTTATGTGTCTCCTTTGTGTATCATGACCGATTGGAGTCACCAGAGTTATTACACAACTGATCTAACCAACAAAGGGCTATTTTTAATAAAGTTACACTATCATCAAAAGTTTTGGTCTTATAGATTACATTTTTTCATATTTTCTATTTCAAAATTATACTTCAGTATTTTGGTCGATTTTGTATACCTCATTTGGTTAAATGAGATGAGCTTAGGTCTAGGATATTGAGTCCTTGTGCATGGCCTTAAGAATTTATAAAGGCTAAGGATGCGCACGAGAAGACCTATCCATCTGTGGGAAGTCGAGTTATCCGTCTGCGGGGCGTTGATTTGAGCATGTTTGAGTCTCCTCGTCTGATTGAGAAGTGTGTTTGATTCCATATGGTACCATCCCTTCGAGCATGCATGGGGACATTCCATTTGATTTACACCCTAGTGTCTTGTACCCTTGTAGTCATGAGTAGTACCCGACATTACATTTTATGAGCATCTCTATGTTATGACTTTGGCTGTATGCATTGATATTCATGTCCTCTCTGTGATTGATGTGAATGTTGGCCATCATGTATACCCTTACCTGGTTACTTTTGTTTGGGCCTTGTGACTATCTCTGAGCATGGTGGGGTGGTCTCTTATGAGTCCACATGGTTGGGAGGTGTTGCCAGCACCATTGGGGATTAGCGAACAGGTTATCAGAGCACCAACTTGAAGATGTTCTCTTTCTTTCTGTTACTTTATCAGTCATGTACCCATTTAGTTATTGTATCTTTCATGGCTATGCCATTGTTCTTGTTTATTAATTTATGTAATTTTGTACTCTGTTGTGAGAGATGATGTAAATTATAGTAATGAGAAGATATGTGATGTTACCTCTTATTTGACTTACAGATTCTGGTGTGGGTATCGGATCCACTTGTACTATGGTGTTTATGGATTCATGTTTATATTTGGAAATGGGATTAGGAACATTTGAATTGGAGTTTAAAACGAATGTAGTTTTTACAATATTTCACTGAAGAGTGAATTACTCCTCTCTTTCGGGGTTGTGCATTCAGCCATACTTGGCCATGAATGTTGTCAATCTATCGAATCGGCAACCATATCTATGTATGTTATCACTTGTTATTCAAAAAAAAAATTATCTTGTTCTTTTTTGGCCCTTACTCTTCGGGGTTCGTGGGGTGAGATGTTACATTAGATTTCATAAATAGTAAAACATAAAACTGTAATTCATAAACACTAAACCCTAATTCATAAACTAGTGTTTCATAAACTAGTGTTTCATAAACTAAACTGACCTATTCTTTAAAACCTAAATGACTTATTAAACCTAAACCTAAAACCTAGAAACTTCACTTTATTATGTTTAAATCTTTAATTTAAACATATGGACATATATATTACATTTAAATCTTTAATTTAAACATTCAATATTCATATACATGGTTCGATAGAACTTAGATAGGGTTTTTGTCATATAGGCTTAACAATACAATGTATCATTCTAGTAATTAAGGAAAGAGATTTATAGTAATAAGTCACCCAATAATGACATGTAAAAGAATATTGAATACCCATTATCATAATCAACATAAAAAGGAGTGGCTTAAATGAAATGAATGAGGTAGTGGAGGAGTCTAGAAAGGATATTCAAAAGGGCAAAGTGTCATTTAGAAAGAAGGGAAGAGGAAGATGATTATAGATTGGTGTTGCATTTTCTATGATGGTAGTGGCGGATAGGGAATTATGTGTCAAAGATTTAAGGGGGGTGTGATTATGGATGACCCACTTGAAATAGTGAAGGTGGTGGAGCAAGGGTTGCCCTTAGATATTTTGTCTATGGGTTGCATAGTTGTGGAGATGATGATAAAAAGAATGCCTTGGAGCAAGGTTTCAAATTCTCATGCAATAATGTATCACATTGCCTACATAGATGAACTACTTGAATTATCTACATGTCTTTCACCTCAAGGTCTAGATTTTCTTGAGAAATGCTTACAAAGAGATTTGAAGCAAAGTTGGAGCACTACACAACTATTGAATCATACATTCCTCAGCAAGACCAATTGTTGCCTTTGATGTTGTTGTTGTTTGATAGATACATGACTTTCTCTACCTTCGCTTTGAGAATGGCAAAGTGACTATTGGGCATGTATACAAAATGACAAAAAAAGAATTTTAGAAGCTCCGAAGCCATCCAATTTCTTCCAATGCACTACAAAAGTCCATTATAGAATAAGTTGATTTGAAGAGTATTTAATAACAATTTTGGGTAGTAGTAGAGTCAATAAGAGTTAGGGTGGTGGAAATGGTAGACAATATTGTAGTCACAATCTTAGCAAATGCATAAATTCTCTCGATAATATAATCTAAACATAATTACTACCACATTATTTATAGTTGTTATAGGTTAACTAGATCAAGTCGCTTACATTGTGCAAATATTTGGTGTGCTTGAATGCCTAGTGCCATTAGGGTTACCAAACCAATTTTCCACATGGTTCCTTCTTACCACAATTGTAAAAAATTCTGTGCTAGTGCATTTTCTAACTTTGGCTTGCTAAAACTACTATAGTTATTAGTACAAATCACCCCATTCTACCCATAATTTACTCTTACATGGAGGATTGGAAAGTGGTAAGAAACTATCAACCCTACAATTTCTATATATCGCCAACCCCTAAATATAACTCGTGTTAGGTGGGATTAAAACCAAAAAAATTGACTACAAGGACATTATTCACAAAATCAAATTTAATAAATAGTCCATAATTTAAATTCTCTTTGTGATTGAATGAACCCAACTAATCTATATGGAATATAATGGTTTTAAACCCTAGTGACAAAGCCTCTACTTATCTATAGTCAAATAAATTTTCCCAAAACCTATTTTATAGCAAGGGGTATCCAATTATGGCATCAAATCCAAAGCCTATAACAATTGAACAATCAACTCGAATTTCTTCTACAATTCAATCTAAAAACTGCAATTTAAAATATTAGTAAAATTAGCCCAATGCAAGCTAAATTTTGTAACAATCTATTGTAACAATCATGTTGCTAGATTACTCCTTAAGAAAGCTAGTCGAATGTATAAATTTTGATTTTAAACATTTTATAATGTAAGTTTAAATTTTGAATGCATTTATATGTTAAATTAAATGTTTTAATGTATATTGTTTAAACCACACAAATTTTTATATTTAAACTACACAAATTTAATCTATATTTTTTTAATTGTAGCTCTACTTGTAGACTTTATTTCTACACATGGCTGATCTAGCCCATGACCCCCCCATAGGACCCCCACCCTGACATGCCCCACCACCACCACCACCACCACATGATGAGGCTCATTTGGGAGCCACAATTGATGAAAACATACATGTTCTGCAAGAAAAAATCAATTTATTGCAAATCCAAATCCAAACCCATCCACACATTTCATGGTTTGGATCTATGATGCAAACTATTGTTGATTTAGTGAGAGCTATCCACATGAATCTAGACACATTACGCTCATGACGGGAGGAGAGGGGGCAATTTTATTCAGATGCTCTCTCATATAAAGAGATCAATGATTTGCATATTACCAAAACTATAATTGCCCCATTTTTCATTGATCCATCCACAGGTCAACATATACCACCAACTAAAAAGAAAATTTCAATCAAATGGTGCACACATCAGCAGATAACTGATAATTTTTGGAATCGATGGTGGATGGTCTTTGACCATCCACCTCATGCTAATTTTGAGGTTCCCTTTTATTTTCTGAAGAGATTATGGGCAGAGTTTGAGATGGGCCAAAAGCCCAATTATTTTGATATGAGATCATTTTAGGGCGTGGGTGGTGGAATGCCACAACATAGACTAGGAGCACGTGTTGATCCAAATCAACATTTTCCCCCTGCACCTATTGTCCCTTCTCCACCCTCTGTTCCTGTGCCCTTTCACCAACGAACGATCGTCTCAGCACTCGGAGTGTTATCATCGCTCTCAAGAAACTTAACTGACCAAGCTACTCACTCGAAAGATGAAGTTAATCCTAGAGAGCCTACACAGCCTGGAGGAGCATCTGATGTTGGTCCTAATGCATCACTTAGATTGATACCATTGAGGTCCACACCGTATTTTTTTCATAATTGTCATCAACCATGTTTTGGTCCTACATCTGTTTTGAAGGAGGAGTCCTTTTTGGCTACATTATTTGCTCCTATGGACTTGGTATGTATGCCACATTTAATAAAATTAATATTAATACAAATTAATATAGATTTAGACAATTATTAATTATCAATCTTTTTAAAAAAATTTAAATATATGTTAATAAATATATATGTTCATGTTGATTGGTACAGATGACTCCATCAGTTGATGTCACTTCATCATGGCTAGACCATTTAGTGTCAACGGTAGTAGAGTTGGGTAGACCTTATACGGATGACATCTACAATTAGGACCTCTAAAGATTATTTAATTAGATATATCTAATTTAATAATATATAATTTAATGTAGAAATGTGACATTTTAATTTAAAGCAGATGGGAGGTCCTAACACTCTTGTGTTAAAACAACCTAGTCATCCAGGACCAGTGGCAACATCATCTATAGAGGAGCCTACTTCATATGTCATGGTTTGTATCTTAAAATTGTACATTTTTAGTTTAAATTTGAATTTCCAGTGTAATTTCGTGATTTTAAATTCATGTCTTTAAAGTTGAATTCATATATACATGTACATATATATGCAGGATGAGATTAGTTTAGGTGCAAGCTCAATTAATAGTATCATTGATGAGCTTGCATAGGTGCATGAGTCATCTCTCATATATTTCAGGTCCTATAGTTAAATCCTATGTGATTTCAAAGTCTTTTGTATCATTCAACCTTGTATTTTGTATCTATACTTTAGAGCATAACTAGTTGATTCAATTGTTTTATTGAAATACATGAATTGGTGACACAGACATTCAATTTGTCATCTAAATTGGCAACATCTATTGCACAGGAGCATGGCAAGAGAGATGATGAGTCTGTTGTGGTATGCTTAGACATTTTGAAGTTTGGATTTAAAAATTTAATTTGATGGTTTGGTTTTAAATATTTGATTTAAATTTAATTAGGATACAGTTTTGACATTAAAATTGATTTGAAGCTTCTTTTTGTTGTACACAGCATGAGTTGCCCTCTCAACCACATGGGACCAAAAGGCGGCTTGAAATGGATGATGATCAAACATAGTGTGCACACATGTTTTAGATTGATGGATGGATGATGGATGACAATGATGACATGATGTATTAGATTGTTTATAACTATTTTAGTATTGACTATTTCATGACTATTTCAGTATTGACTAGACATGTATATGTTTTGTGACTATTTCACTATTTTTACATGGACTGTTATTATGTCAGTATTTATATATCATAGACTATTTCATCTAGACTAGATTTTGCTATTTATTGAATTTCCACTATATACATATATATTCAAACTTTAATTTCATATATCTCATATTTAACACTTCAAATTAAATCATGTGTTTAATTACATAAAATTGTAAATACTAATTCTAATTAGATAAGAGAAAATTTTCAATTGATTTAATTTATTAAACATTTATTAGATACAGACTCTAGGTTGGATAGTTTATAGACTAAATGTCCCTTCCCCAAAGAAATTTAAAAAATAAAATGAAAATTAACAAGTTGTTGAACTAGAATGAATATGTTTGGATTTACATGAATTAAATGTTGGGACACTTGTGTTAAATTTTAATTGAGTTAAATATTTAGGAAAAATTTATTGATTAGATTTTTCAATCTACTAACCTTGTTTAATCAATTTATTTTTAATTCTAGATTAAACATTTCATAGATCAATACCTTCCCTATAAATTTACGAAAAGAATTTAAAGAAAATTAGAGAAATACCTGTACCGTTAAATTCATAATTTAAGAAATTTTGAAAATTAGAGAAATTAAAGTCTACCCTAAATTATATCAAAAGAAAAATAGAGTAATTTACATGTAACATAATAATAACTAACTTAATCAATTCAAGCACTTAATAACTTAATCAATTTCATAGCTTTCAAATCATGTCTTTGTATGGTTGTAATAATTCCAACTTCATCTCATAGTTCTCAGAAACCTAATTTATCAGTAGCTAAGAATGTTCAAAGGCAAATGTTTTGAGTTCTCAATTCCAAAGATAGCATGACTTCCAAGGAAAGAGCTTTTTAGTCAACAACATTTTTGGAAGTCTAATTAGAAGGGGAATGGGAGAACTCTACCATTTTCTCTAGTTAGAACTACGCCAACTCTAGCTCTTGTCCTACATCTAGCTCCATCAAAGTAGAAATCAAAATCCTAATTTTACCAATAGTGGTTACCTTTAGGTTGTTGGAGCCACATAAGGTCTCTCTACATGCAGTGATATTGGTGTGGCAATATCCCTAATGCAGAGAGGCACAAGGGAAGCAAATAAGGTTTAGTCTTCTCTGCCCACTCACCCACTTCACTACTCCAATCCAACCAAAGTCACATTCAAGGGCATGTGAAGGATTTGTGGTCTAGGCTGTTGTCCAACCCCTAAGGCTTCTTTCACACCTCAAGGCAGGTCTGCAAACACTTTACCAATAGTTGGTTTGGTCCCTAACTTCCCACAACTCTCCAACCTTGACTAGGCCTAGTAAGGCTACTATCCCTCCAAAACTAGTTTTCTCCACACAACTTGACAAAACCCTAAATGACCAGGCAAGAAAATGATGGATTTGAATACCCTTTAAGGGACTCTAACAAACTTCCAAGCCTAATCTCAACTCTACTCCAGCAACTTAGAACACCCACTAGGTCTCTAGGCCTAATTGATCAGTTTAGGGCTAGGTTACAAAGCAAGTGGTCTAACTCAGGTTCATAGATCAAGGACAGGAACTTGGATCACCTCTACCACCTCCAAACAACTCAAAACCACCATTCATTCACTCACCCTATCAGGATTTTGTCATTTACATTAGCAAATAGCATAAATTTGGTCAAATACCTATGAATACTTGACCTAGGGCATCACTCCAAAATTTGAA
The DNA here is from genome assembly GCA_027924645.1 of Cunninghamia lanceolata. Taxonomy (NCBI): domain Eukaryota; kingdom Viridiplantae; phylum Streptophyta; class Pinopsida; order Cupressales; family Cupressaceae; genus Cunninghamia; species Cunninghamia lanceolata. The sequence continues at coordinate 6,905,175 of BSBN01000055.1, read as the reverse complement.
GACAGTCTTTCCCAGCCAAATGCTTTTGGAATTAGGTAATATACATCCCTAGCCTACATTTCACTGATTTGCATGAGATTTCACCAGTTGAAATGCATTCTAAGGCAGATTTGTATGACAAACCCTAGAAAATAGGGTTTTTGACCAATTTGGAAACAAATTGCAATATCTCCCTCCTACGATCACTTCAAGACCTCAAACTTGTTGCATTCAAACCCTGACTCCAACTAGTTTCATAAAAAATAACATTGATCCACTTGGCCATCCGTACAGGCCATACAACAGCCAAAAATAGGGAAAAATAGTCAATTTTCTTTATTTATGTGCCCAAAACTCCGTACCAACACTTCTCTCTATATAGGAGTGAGATGACAATAGTATAAACTGATCCAAGTTGGTATCCAACCTCCAACAATAGTTTTCAACTGTCAAAACTGAGTGGCAACTGGCCCAATGTGTCATTGACACCATTGGCAACATTTTACACTATGGTATTTTTGCATTAACACAAGGTTGTCATTTGGTTTAGGTGGTCCAATGGAATCAAACCACCATCATACTCCCTAAAACATGCTAAAACATCAAGACTATCAAAAAGACTCAAGAAAACATCATTAGACCTACTAGGCCTAAGTGTCACAACTAGGGTCAAAATGGACTAAGAAGGATTTGAGGCTTATAAGATTACCCCAAACCTCTTGACCATACAGAGTGGACCTTACAATCATGGCTAGAAGCCTTATTACCAAACATACTAAACAAAAACTTCAAATTTGTCAAAATGCATCAAAATGCTCTTAGGTGCCCTACACCATACACCCACTGTTAAACAAAACTCAAGTCTCTTGAGTTGGGAATGCTGTCAAATGTGAATCTTTCCTTCTTAATGTCTGCTCTGCTCATCCAAGTGGCATCCTCTTGAGGTTTGTTGAGCCACTTCACCAAATATTCATAATAGGTGTGCCTCCTAGTTTGTTTTGCAATCCTTTTATCCAAAATACATTCAATTTGATTAGGAGATGAAGGAATCAGTTCTTGAAGTGTCTGATCAGTTTGTTTCTCTACAACAGATGTCTAAGGATCAGATCCTTTATAGGGATAAAGGTCTGCTACACTAAAGATTGGTGACAAGGCAATGCCATCTGGAAGTCTGATTTTGTAGGCATTTTCTCCACATTTCTTTAGCACTTCACGAGGCCCAATCTTCTTCATAAGTAGCTTGGTGTATTTATCTGTAAGGAGCCTCTCCTTTTTAAGGTGTACCATGTCCAAATCCCCTTCCTTGAACTGCAGATCCTTTCTCTTTCTGTCAGCAAACTGTTTATACTTTTGAGAAGTGGACTACAATTTCTGTTTTACTTTTTCATGGACATCTTTCATCACTTGGACAAAGTCTTCAGCTAATGCACTACTCTTCTCCAGTCCTCCAACCTTTCTAAGTTCCAAAATACCCCTTGGGTGAGTACCATAAACAATTTGAAAAGGTGACAGGCTGGTACTTCTATTGATAGTGTCATTGTATGAGAACTCTGCCTGAGCCAAAACTAAATCCCAACTAGCACCCTGCTCTTTAGTTAGGCACCTTAGGAGGTTGCCAAGTGACCTGTTGATCACCTCAGTTTGACCATCAGACTGAGGATGATAGGCTGATGATAAGGACATATTTGCACCTAGTCTTTTCCAAAGTGTCCTCCAGAAGTGTCCTATGAACTTGGGGTCTCTGTCAGAGATTATGAACAAAGGTAAACCATGTAATCTAACTATTTCTTTGAAGAAAATACTTGCTATGTGTGAGGCATCATGTGTGGTTTTACATGGGATGAAGTGAGCCATTTTTGAGAACCTATCCACAAACACAAAAATGTTGTCATGTCCATTCTTGGTCCTAGGCAAACCAAGTACAAAGTCCATGCTAATGGAATCCTAAGGCTTTGAAAGGATAGGTAGTGGAGTGAATAGACCTGCATTGGATGTATGTCCCTTGGCTCTTTGACAGATTTGACAAGTTTCTACAAACTTTCTTACATCAGATGGTAACCTTGGCCAATAGTAGTATCTTCTAACCAATTCTAGGGTCTTATCAATGCCAAAGTGGCCTGCCATGCTGCCACAATGCTTCTCCTGAATGATACACTCTCTAATAGACCCTCTTGGGATACATAACAGGCTACCTTTGAAAAGAAATCCATCTTGTATCAGAAAATCAAAAAAATAGTATTATACCTGCCTGTCATGGCTTTGCAAACTTGGTAAGGTTCCTTGAAGTCTTCATCATCTGCATACTAATCTTTGATGGCATGTATACCTGTACTCTCCAACTAAATGGTTTGAACAACAAGATTCCTCCTACTTAAGGCATCGGCTACCTTATTGGCCACTCCTTTCTTGTGCTTAATGGAGAATGTATATGCTTGGATGTACTCCATCCACTTAATATGCCTATGGTTTAACTTCTACTGCCTGTTCAAGAAGCTCAAAGCATGGTTATCAGTAAAAACAACAAACTCCTTGGGTAGTAAATAGTGTCTCCATTTTCTCAATGATTGAACCATTGCATATAATTCTAGATCATAGGTAGAATAGTTCTATTTTTCCTCATTTAACTTCTCAGTAAAGAAGGCTACAGGCCTCCCATCTTGACTTAGGACTCCTCCAATAGCCCTCTTACTTGCATCACACTCAACAACAAAGGTCTTATCAAAATCAGGCAGCACTAGTACTGGTTGTTCTGATATTTTCTTCTGTAACAGTTCAAAGGCTTGATTGGCCTCTTTTGTCCACACAAACACACACTTCTTGCCCCCTTTTATGGTGTCAACAAGTGGAGCACAAATGGCACTAAACCCTCAAATGAACTTTCTATAAAAACTGCACAAACCATGGAAACTCCTTACCTCAGAGGTTGTAGTAGGTGTGGGCAAATTAAGAATGACTTCCACCTTGCTTGGATCCATCTTGAGGTTGCCCTTAGAGATGACAAACCCCAAGAATGTCAATTCTTCTTGTAGGAAGACACATTTGTCAAGGTTAATTCTCAACTTCTCCTCTTGGAGCCTTCTAAGCACTTGATCAATATGTCTTATGTGATCTTCCTTGCTGTCACTAAAAACCAATATATCATCCAAATATACAACTATGAACTTGTTAAGGAAAGGTTTTAGCACCTCATTCATCAACCTCATGAATGTATTTGGTGCATTTGATAAGCCAAAAGGCATCACAACCCATTCAAATAGCCCTTCATTGGTTTTGAAGGCTGTTTTCCACTCATCCCCCTCCCTTATCCTAATTTGGTGATAACCACTTTTTAGATCCATCTTGGTAAAATACTTAGCCCTACCCAAGCAATCCATTAAATCTTCTATCCTAGGCATTGGAAATCTATACCTGATAGTGATCTTTTTGATGGCCTTGGAATCAGTGCATAGTCTCCATTGCCTTCCTTCTTGGGTGCAAGTACTGCAGGTACTGCACATGGGCTAATACTCCTCCTGATAAGCCCTTTATCCAACAAGTCTTGGATTTGTCTTACCACTTCTGGATTTTGCTTTGGGGTCAACTTGTAGGCTGCATGGTTTGGTAGAGTGGATCCAGGGATGAGATCAATGCAATGACTAATCTCCCTCTTTGGTGGAAGGGCATCCTTACTTTCATCGGCTATCACATCATGAAACTTCTCCAATAGTTCCTCCACTTCTTTTGGTCCAATCCTCCTAAGAGGCTGCTGCACTTTGGTCTTCTTAGGATTTGCATCCTTGGGCTTGATGACTACTACAAAACATGGAACTTTCTCCTCCTTGAGGTTAGCCAAAAACTCTTTTTCACCTACTAACATAACTGAACTAGGAATAATCTTTTCCTTGCTGTCATTAATCACAGGAGTCATAGTGAAATTTTCACCATTTTTAGACAAATGAATTACATTTTTTTTACCATCATGTTGGGCACTTGTATCATGTTGCCAAGGCCTTCCAAGAAGAAGGTGGCATTCATCCATATCCACTATCTCACAAAGAATCCTATCATGATATTCACCTATCTTGAATTCAACCCAACATTGTTCTTTCACCACAATTTGTTGGTCCTTGGTTAGCCAAAAGACTCTATAAGGGTTAGGATGAGGTATCCTTTGCAATCCTAACTTAGTCACCATTTCATTAGAAGCTAAATTCTTAGAAGAATCTAAATCAACTATTACCTTGCAGACTTTTCCTTTCACCTTGCAAGTGGTTCTAAAAAAAATGTTTCTTTGGGGCTGCTCCTTGGTGGCTGGCATGATGAGAGACCGGTTGAACATGATGCACTCTCCACTCTCTGGTGCTGTAGACTTGGAAGAGGTAGTTTGGTATGATGTGGTGCTTTGACAGTCATCCTCTTGAAGGAGCTACACCCTTCTATCTTTCTGATTTGCAGCAGTGTTTCCCATCTTCTCCGAGCACCTAAAGGACTGATGTCCTATCTGATTGAAGGAGAAACACCTTCTAGTGAACATAGTGGAACCCCTACCTCCACTTCTTCCTCTACCATTACCTCTCCCTCTAAACTGACCCTAATTAGTATTATTTATGTTAGCCTACACTTGAGTGCCCTCTTGTGATCTACCATCTTGGGGTCTAGAAAAGTTTTCCTTCTAAAATCTGCCTCTACCTCTAAAATTTAGATTGCCTCTGCCCCTGCTGTTTTAATCACCTCTCCTTGTTTGTTTGTCTTCAATCCTCAATGCCATTTGAAAACACTTATGCATTGTCTCAGGGTTAAAGAGACTTAATTCATCTTGAATGGAGAACTTAAGACCATTAAGATACCTTGCAAGCTTCTATTTTTCATTCTTAGGCATCTTGGCTTTCAAAGACATCTTGTGAAACTCCTCGGTGTATGTGCTCACATCCATGTCCTTCTGTCTCAAGTTTTGCAACTTCTTGTGCAAGTTGACTTCATAGTCTTTAGGAACAAATTGCTTCTTGATTTCAAGCACCATCTTCCTCCATGTAGTGATAGGGTTCCTATCATCCTCCATCCTTTCATTTTGAATGAAGTTCCACCAACTCAAGGCTGGCCCTTTCATTCTCGATTTGACAATCCTTACCTTCTGATTTTCTACCACTTCTTCACATTCAAAATAGTTCTCCATTGCCTCTATCCAATCAAGGCACTCCTCTAGATCCATCTTACTAGGAAACATAGGTAAATCCACCGTACTGTCCTTCCTACTCAGCTTTCCAAGTGCATCTAGGAATTGTCTTTCTGACATGCCTCCTTGTGGCTCTTCCATAGGCACTCCTTTTTCTTCATCTTGATCCTCTTCATCTGAATCTAAGATCACCTCTGGTTTCTTCTTCTCATCCTTGTCCTTCTTCAACTTCTCAATCTCAGCCTCCATCCTTTTGTTCTTGGCTGCTTGCTCTCTCACTATCTTTGCCAATTCGGCATTAGTCACCTTTTGAGGAATTTCCTCCTCTTCTTCTCTATCTCCCATCTCTTTTATGGCTCTGATACCACTTGATGCAGAGAGGCACAAGGGAAGCAAATAAGGTTTAGTCTTCTCTGCCCACTCACCCACTTCACTACTCCAATCCAACCAAAGTCACATTCAAGGGCATGTGAAGGATTTGTGGTCTAGGCTATTGTCCAACCCCTAAGGCTTCTTTCACACCTCAAGACAGGTCTGCAAACACTTTACCAACAGTTGGTTTGATCCCTAACTTCCCACAACTCTCCAACCTTGACTAGGCCTAGTAAGGCTACTAGCCCTCCAAAACTAGTTTTCTCCACACAACTTGACAAAGCCCTAAATGACCAGGCAAGAAAATGATGGATTTGAATACCCTTAAGGGACTCTAACAAACTTCCAAGCCTCTAATTTCAACTCTACTCCAGCAACTCAGAACACCCACTAGGTCTCTAAGCCTAATTGATCAGTTTAGGGCTAGGTTACAAAGCAAGTGGTCTAACTGGGGTTCATAGATCAGGGACAGGAACTTGGATCACCTCTACCACCTCCAAACAACTCAAAACCACCATTCATTCACTCACCTTATCAGGATTTTGTCATTTACATAAGCAAATAGCATAAATTTGGTCAAATACCTATGAATACTTGACCTAGGGCATCACTCCAAAAATTGAAGACAGTCTTTCCCAGCCAAATGCTTTTGGAATTAGGTAATATACATCCCTAGCCTACATTTCACTGATTTGCATGAGATTTCATCTGTTGAAATGCATTCTAGGGCGGATTTTGTATGACAAACCCTAGAAAATAGGGTTTTTGACTAGTTTGGAAACAAATTGCAATATCTCCCTCCTACGATCACTTCAAGACCTCAAACTTGTTGCATTCAAACCCTGACTCTAACTAGTTTCAGAAAAATAACATTGATCCACTTGGCCAATCTGTACAGACCATACAACAGTAGAAAAATAGGGAAAAACAATCAATTTTCTTTATTTCTGTGCCCAAAACTCCATACCAACACTTCTCTCTGTACAGGAGTGAGATGACAATAGTATAAACTGATCCAATTCGGTATCCAACCTCCAACAATAGTTTTCAACTGTCAAAATTAAGTGGCAACTGGCCCAATGTGTCATTGACACCATTGGTAACATTTTACACTATGGTATTTTTGCATTAACACAAGGTTGTCATTTGGTTTAGATTGTCCAATGGAATCAAACCACCATCATACTCCCTAAAACATGCTAAAACATCAAGACTATCAAAAAGACTCAAGAAAACATCATTAGACCTACTAGGCCTAAGTGTCACAACTAGGGTCAAAATAGACTAAGAAGGATTTGAGGCTTATAAGATTACCCCAAACCTCTTGACCATATAGAGTGGACCTTACAATCATGGCTAGAAGCCTTATTACCAAACATACTAAACAAAACCTTCAAATTTGTCAAAATGCAACAAAATACTCTTAGGTGCCCTGCACCAATCCCAATCTCCAAGAGGGATAAGGGAATGATGTTGACCATGGCCCCATCATCCATGAGGATCTTCTTAAAGAAATTATCATAGATCCATACTTGTAAATATAGGTTGAGGGGTCTCCTCTTCTAGCTAGCTCAACCTTTGTAGTTATTTTCTTGAGGTTTCAAAAGAAACCTAGATCGTGTAACTCAATGTTGGGTGGGCTCAAATTAGGTCAACTTGGCTGATAGGATCTTTTGGGGGGTTTACATATTTCAATTCGATGGCCTTTAGATACATGGTGTGATGAGGATTTTCTCTCAATGAACAAGATTTTTGTGAACATCTTTTTGAGATCATCCACCAATTTGCAAGGACCAATATAATTAGGAGTGGGGTCAACCATGGAGATTGCATGCATGTGATACTCCACTTTTGGAGATTCCCATGGTTCTTGGTTTTCATCATTTTGAACTAATTCAACTAATCCCAACATTTTTTTCTCTCCCTTTATCCCCATTTGAGGGGTGTTAGAACCTTCTAGGTGAGAGGCAACTATTGATCTAGTTGTAGAGGGATTAGGATGATTGGGATGATTCAAAGTGTTCTTGTGCTTACATGGTGGGAGGCAATTTTGGTAGATCCACAAATTGGAATTTTTAGTGGCGATGGGCTATAGGAAATTATGGTTTGGGGTGTCCTAGAGATGATTATATGTCGATGAATAAGTTTTTTTCTTTTGATGATTAGAAGTCCATCAATTCTCAAAATGTGCTCAAATGATCCCTTGTAGGATTTATATGGGAGATTTTGAACCTCCTCTTCTGTGTCCCTATTTAGGGCATGCAAGAAAAGATCACAAAGATCCATGTGGTCCATGTGTGGTGGTGATAAATTTTACACCATTTCAAAATTTTCAATATCATGGCCGTCACAAAAAAAGGCTCACAGAAAACATAGAAAAGGGTTTCAATGCAACAAATTTGCTACCATTGGATGCAGCGAAAGATCTAATGGTGCGGGAAAAAGAAAGCAAAGGTGAAAGCTTTAGAGTGATCCATGTGCCAGCTACAAATGAAAAGAGAGCAGCTCAACAAGGCAGCAGAGCTTGACAGATGGCAGTAGCAGAAGCTCTAGGGGAAAAGGAAAAATAATGCGGAAGCCACCACATGGTTTAAGTGCTGCAAAGAAACTCACGTGGTTAAATTAATGTAAATGTGTCATGGGAAGTCATTTAAGAGTCTTTTATTTTTAAAAGTCCCTTATTAAATAAATGTGGTGGGCCCCTCCGTAAGGCTAAATGCTTTATTAAATAATATAAGTCTTATCTTAGATTTTGAAGTGCCACATGGAAGATACTGGTGAAAAGAGAGAAGATCAAGAATGATGTGGAGAGAAGCACGTGGGAGTAAGAAAAAAGAGAAGCAAAAGGTGAAACTGGAAGAGACCACGTGGTTGAGCCTGAAGGGAGAAAAATAAATATTTTTCATTTTCATAAATGCATTAAAAGATAAATCATGTGAGTTTTTAAGAAGTGGCTAAATATATATTTTTATAAGAGTTTCATTCATAACCAGTGGACCCCTTTGTAAAGCTAGGCTTTAATAAATAAAATATTAAAGGTCTCAAATTTGTAAGTCATGGGAGTTCTTCAGATACAGAGTTCTCCATTCTTTTTTAGATCGGAGAGTTGGAGCAGCAGACATAGATGTTTTCCTTTTGCCTTTGCAGTTTCTTTCTTCAGGAGAATGTAATATCTTACTTTGTGCAACAATTTCAGCCTTTGTAACCTATTATTGTTTGAATAATGTAAAGCTCTGTCTTATACATATGAGTCTCTCTGTTCCTATTTTCTAGTTTCTTTTTTTCTTTTGCCTCTGTTAAATCTATATATAAACTAGGTTCAATCATACATTATGCTCTTTGATTTTTGGTTAAATCTCACAAGGTTAATATTGTGCAACTATTCGTTTCAAATCCAGCAGATCGCCTTAGATTTAGGCATTTATTTCTGCAATCTAGTTTTATTTCTAACCATTTTCTCAAACCCCCATTGAAGAATGGAAGATCCAGCTTCCTTAAAATCTGGAGGTTATTTCTAGGGTCAATCCCACATCTCAGAAACCTCCCATGTTGTTGTTGGATTAAACCCACAAATTTATGCATCAACAGTTTTTGGCACACCTGGTGGGATTGGATTCAAAGACTTGGGTCATTGTTTTTAGTGAATTTTTGCCCTACATTTTGTGGTGTTGATGGAAAATCACAGAAATATCTACTCATAGGAGCATGAATCATCCATTTGGCAACTCTATTGAAGGTTTTTTCTTAGATCTTTGTACCTGTAGATCATGGCAACCCTTGGTATATATGTGCATCTAAATATTCAAAGAGATCTACCTTTCGTGACTTGGGGTTCAAGTCCTCTTGTTCTTCAGCAGCAGGGTCAAGTACCTGACATAGCTTGGAAGGCATTACCTCACTTTCTTGGAGATGGATTAGTTTGTCCTGTAGATCACATTCAATATGTAGCCAGTTTATGCTCTTTTCATAATGTCATAACTGAGAATCATGCTCTCTTGTTGCTTACATCTTCTCTCAAAGGCAAAGCAAAAGAATGGTACAGAATTTTGCAACCCGGTTCAATCACTAGATAGGATCAGCTTGGTGGGCTCATCTACAATCAGTTCAAGGATAGGACAGATGTCAGCACTCCCACCCAGAACCTCATCACCATCAAAAGGCATCCAATGGAGCCCATACATGATTTCAATTCAAGATTTGACAAGGTATGGAAAAAAATTTCTATCGATATCAAGCCATCTCCAGTCTTTGTATTTCTTTACTATTTAAAGGCTTTAGACCCTAAGATATCTGTGATGATCCAATCCTTAGGAGGTGAAACTTTACCCCAGTCATATGATCTTGATGTTAGAGCTGAAAGTAACCTCATAGTGGCCGGAAAGTTATCTCCTATACCCTTAGAACAGTCGATGCATCATACAAATAACCTGTCTCAAGTCCTTTCTTATAGCCAAATGCATACAAATTTTAGTCCACCCACCCTCCCTACTCAGTTACCAAATCATGAAGAGATGATGGAGGTAAAAGAACTTATAAAAACCCTCAGCCATGATCTAAAGGAGTTAAAATGTCAAGCCATGTATAATGCTAACCCAAATTTTATGCCTCCAAGTCTGTGTGATCAACAATACCAATATGGGCAGTTTGTAGAAGAAACCCTCCCTCAGGCACAAAAGAGACCCTATTATCTTGATAATTATGCTTTACAAGCCTCCATAGCTGCAAATCAGCCCATAGAGGTCATAGATCAGGTTCTTTGTTACTTTGATGTTCAAGAGGATTCAAGTCTCAATGATCAAAATACAAAAGGAGAGATGGCGCCTGTCTTTTTAGTGTATTCTTATGATCTTGAGCATCAAGTACCTATGGTAACTTATGATCCAATGATTTTCTCAAGTGATGAAAAGGATTCAGATAATGTACATGAGGTGATGCTTCTAGAAGCTGAAAAGAACTTCAAGAGGGGCTTTGAAGCTGAAAAGTATTGGGTTGAAGGTGATCCACAGTCTATATCTCATCTTGAGGAAGAAGCTTCAATAAAGATTTTTGCAAAGTCTATAAAGGGTGGGTGTCTTTATTTCAGCCATGAGGTTTCACATTTTAAAGGAGATAGCACAAAGATGCATGAACAACATTTAGAGAAAGATGAGGATTTATTCTCAATCTTGCAACAAGGTTATTAGATTATTGATACAGAGGATACTATCATAGAACATATGAATGGCTATTTTGCAAAGCCTGTTAAAGATGATTATAAAGAAAATTTTGAAACAGAGATAAATGCACATGTTGATTTGTTTTCAATTTTTGAAAATGGTTACTCTCTTCTTCTTGATGAAGACCCATAGATGCCACCAAAGATTCATAAGGATGAGGATCAAAGGGATATTTGTAAGATCCAATAGTCATATACCGAGTCCCGCTATACACCTTTCTTCTTACAAGAAGGAATCCCAGTCAAATTCAAGACTATTCTTGGCAGTTCTGTCACCTACTCACCTAGTTTTGATAGTATCATGGGTCATCATTCAAATGAAGTGTCTAGAAAAGAAGTCACTGAAGAATTTCTATCAGTAGAAGCTTTCAAATGCAAATAGAGGAACGAACTTCAATGCACGGTTTTCCCTACCCGCCCTTCGCTGAAGCATGCACCATATGAAAATCAACCTTATTGATGTTTTGACGCTAAAGAAGACCCTCAAGAGAAAAGGAAAATGAAAGGGTACAAGTTTCTATTATACTTTTTCATGCATTTCATATGGTCAGTTATCAGTGTAATATGGATTCAGTGGAAAAGCATCATCAAGCATGGTAGTTATTTTTCTATCCCAGTGAATGGGCATGTCCCTGTGTGTTTCAGTTATCAGTAATTTAGTTTCAGTTTCAAAATATGTTGTTACAATAGCATTAGTTTTAGATTCAATTAGTTTTTCTTTCAATAAGTCTCAGCTACAAAATGGAATGAAGGATCTACGGTAAATCTCTGTGGTTCAGTCATGTCTCAAGATTAATATTCAGGGATCAATCAATTTTAGTTATAGAGTGTGTTTCAGTCATGCATCTTCAAGTTCAGATGTGTCTTCAATTTCATGAATGTTTCCGTTTCAGAGTAATGTGACTCTATGCCCAATGATAAGACATTGATCTGCCAAACTAGAGATACTGTATTTCAAAGTGAGCAGGCTCACTTGCCCATCTAGTCGCCAAGAACTAGTGATAAATTTTACACCATTTCAAAATTTTCAATATCATGGTCGTCACTCAAAAGAGGCTCATAGAAAACATAGAATAGGGTTTCAATGCAGCAAATTTGCTACCATTGGATGCAGAAAAAGATCTGATGGTGTGGGAAAAAGAAAGCAAAGGTGAAAACTTTGGAGTGATCCACATGCCAGCTACAGATGAAAAGAGAGCAGCTCAACAGGGCAGTTGAGCTTGATAGATGGCAGTAGTAGAAGCTTTAGGGGAAAAGGAAAAATAATGCAGAAGCCACCACATGGTTTAAGTGCTGCAAAGGAAAAAAAAAAAGCTACCAAAGACCACCACATGGAGCAGCCTAAAGAAAGGAAAATAAATGTTTCATTTCATTAAATTAATGCAAATGTGTCATGGGAAGTCATTTAAGAGTCTTTTATTTTTAAAAGTCTCTTATTAAATAAATGTGGTGGGCCCCTTCCTAAGGCTAAATGCTTTATTAAATAATATAAGTCTTATCTTGGTTTTATAAGTGCCACATGAAAGCTACTGGTTAAAAGAGACAAGCTCAAGAATGATGCGGAGAGAAGCACGTGGAAGCAGGAAAAAAGAGAAGCAAAAGGTGAAACCGGAAGAGACCATGTGGTTGAGCTCGAAGGGAGAAAAATAAATATTTTTCATTTTCATAAATGCATTAAAAGATAAGTCATGTGAGTTTCTAAGTAGTGGCTGAATATATATTTTTATAAGAGTTTCATTCATAACGGGTGGGCCCCTTCATAAATCTAGGCTTTAATAAATAAAATATTAAAGGTCTCTCAAATTTGCAAGTCATAGGAGTTCTTCAGATACAGAGTTCTACATTCATTTTTAGATTAGAGAGTTGGAGCAGCAGACATAGATGTTTTCCTTTTGCCTTTGTAGTTTCTTTTTTTCAGGAGAATGTAATATCTTACTTTGTGCAACAATTTCAGCCTTTGTAACCTATTATTGTTCGAATAATGAAAAGCTCCGTCTTGTGCATATGAGTCTCTCTATTCTTGTTTTCTAGTTTCTCTATTTCTTTTGCCTTTGTTAAATCTATTCATAAACTGGGTTCAATCATGCATTATGCTCTTTGATTTTTGGTTAAATCTCACAAGGTTAATATTGTGCAACTATTCATTTCAAATCTGACGGATCGCCTTAGATTTAGGCATTTATTTCTACAATCTAGTTTTCTTTCTAACCATTTTCTCAAACCCCCATTGAAGAATGGAAGAGACAACTTCCTTAAAATTGGGAGGTTGTTTCTGGGGGCAATCCCACATCTCAGAAACCTCCCATGTTGCTGCTGGATTAAACCCACAGATTTATGCATCAACATGTGGCACACTAGTTGAAGAGTAAAGCATCAGTCTCCACCTAGTTATGAAATGGGCCACTAACTCATTTGGGTCCTATTTGACACCAACAAATTCTCTAATCATACTTTTAACCATCTTATTTATGTCAAAGAAAGTAACAAACTCAAAAATTAGCATTTTGTATGTAATTTGATCAATCTGCACTAAACAATAACTTAATCAATTTGCATTAGTTAATTTTTCATAACTTCTATGTACAATAAAAAGAGCTCCCCTTAGCTTCAAGAAATACAAATATTCTATACTGACAAGGCCAACCATGTGAAGGTGGAAGCTCATGTGGCTTCACCTAAGACCTAAGACACGTGTATTCTAGTTCTGTGTAGGACACCTAAGACACATATTGTATAGGCACCTAGTTCATAACTTTCTACCTAAGACACAGGTTCTAGACACCTATTACATGGTAGACCTAGTTTACATATCTAGTATCTACCTAATCCACCTAGATTAAATTAAAACCTCATTCTGGGTGTGTGTGCAAGAAGTTGTGTCCACTTTTTGGCCAAAAAGTGGAAGTGTTTTTCCTGATTTTCAGAATTTGTCACATTTGACCTAAAAATTTGAAGCACTTAAAGGTGGAATCTTGGAAAAAGTCACTAAATATGAAATGTAGTACTCGAAGTCTAGTTTCCAAATATGTAATTTTTTTCAATACCCAGATGATAGAAATTGATTTTGAATAGGCGTTTCTAAAAACCACTGTTTAAAAGTCACTTTTTTTTTACTATACCATGTACGTGTACGTCATCCATATTTTGACCTAAATAATCATATTTTTCAAAATCCTTTTGGGAAAATCTTTGTAACTCACTGAAGCACGTTTTTCATATTTATTTGTAATTTTTTATTGAATAATTTTTTTTATTAATTTTTTATTGGTTATTTTTTGTCTTTTAAAAATCATCGTGTACGTCATGCATAAGATGACCTAAACTTAACATTTTTTGAAAAAAAAAAAATTTAAATTGAAAAGAATTGTCTAAAGTACGTTTTCATACAATTTTTTTTACAAAAAAATATTTTAATAAAAAGTTATTAAAATATTAAAAAACCCTGATAATTCAAGGTTATGAACCTATTTCATCAGAAATTGATTAAAAAATAGAAAAATTAATTTAATTGTAAAAAAAATTACATATTTAGAATCTACATTGTCTCCTCTATAATGGGTTTTAATTTCGTCAAAATATTCTGCAAAATACACCTATAAATATATGCCCAAAGTCACTATTTTGTTGTGACATTGACAGGGCCTTCAAGTTGCAGGTCAAACTAGGTCCAGAGGTCAGGGTCGGGTCCCCAAAGCATTTTCTGAAGTGGGTTACAAAGCAAAACTCGAGCCTAAAATTCAAATTTTGAATAACGCGATCCCGTTTATGAAACGCGATCCCGTTTATAAAATGGGATCCCGTTTATTTCTTCATCGGTCGTAAATAAAACGGGATCCAGTTTAATAAATAGGATCGCGCAGTAAACGGAATCCCGTTTTATATAATGGGATCTTGTTTTATAAATGGGATCCTGTTTCTTATTTGTCCATTTTTTAAAATAAGACTGTACTATGACTGTCATTTCTGCAACTTGCCCTACAGTACAGCCAACAGCGACTCTTGCAGCATTCTTTGGCATATTTCTTTCTTTTGCAGGTCCATCAACTTGAAGTATTGTTGGTATTTTGATAGAAGCCATCATGGAGACGTTATTTGAGTGGAATTTTGTTGAATTGGTACTTGTTTGAAGGACTTGAAACACATTCAAGTTTTTGACATTCATTTGTACATGCTTCATAAATTTTTTAATCATGGGATCACAAAGTCGTAATAAGAGGAAAGATAGGAAGCTATTAACCCCTGAAGAAATTGAAGCAAAGAGAGTGAAGGAGGCAAAAATACAAAGAGATAGAAGAGTAAAGATTCAATCATTGAGCAATGCTGAAGCATCCAATTCCACAACTATTGAAGATAAAAACATTGAGGAGACCATGGATATAGATGATGCAAATTTGCAAGAGGTGAATGTGGAAACTAATACGATTATGCAAACTACTCCTGGTATGTCTTCAAATCCCTCTATTAATGCTATGGAGAATGTTTCAATGGGTACAAATCTAGGTACTTCTTCAAATCCACTTTTGAATGAAATGGAAATAGTGTTGATAGGAGATTTAAAACAAGCTGGATATAACAATGTTGAGATTGATAATATTCGTAGAGATCAAAATTTGAAACAAATTGTAGTTGAAAATGAAAATAAAAATCCTTTTGTTGAAAATGAAAATGAAAATCCTTTTGTTGTTGAAAATGAAAATGAAAACCATTTTGTTGTTGAAAATGAAAATAAAAACCGTTTTGTTGTTGAAAATGAAAACGAAAATCTTTTTGTTGAAAATGAAAATGAAAATTGTTTTGTTGTTGAAAATGAAAACAAAAATCCTTTTATTGAAAATGAAAATGAAAACCGTTTTGTTGTTGAAAATGAAAACGAAAATCCTTTTGTTGAAAATGAAAATAAAAACCGTTTTGTTGTTGAAAATGAAAATTATTTTGAAGTTGAAAATGAAAATAAAAATCTAGGAAGTGATGTTGAAAATGAGAAATATTTTTTCAAAATTGAAAGAGATGTTTTGGATAATCTTCCTGGTAAAATTTCTTGGAGAGAAATAAGAACACATGCCAATAGATTATACAAGGAATTTTTTTATCGTAAAAAACTATCATTTCAATGTCAACTAATGATGCAATTAATGAAAATGTGGAAAATGAGAAAAGTAATGAAAATGTTAGGCATTTTTGTTAAACCAAGAAGAAAAGATCAATCACTAAAACATGCTATGTCTACTGTTGCTAGTGCCATTGAGTCTATTGGAAGTACTAGTCAATCCAAAGATAAAAATACAGCAAGACGAGCTATAACAACTGCTATAGTGAATAAAACAACTTTGAATAGAAGAATGGTAAGCAATATTAGTGGAATTCTAAAAATACATCCTAAAACATTGGTAAGAGCGGTAAAAAGAAGAGAAAGGATAGAAAATGATCCAATTAACCAATGTTGGAGTTTTAGTGGTCGACTTCCGAGATCTGACATGAAACTAAATGTTGAAATCAGATCTTCGATCGAAAAATATTGGCATGATAATACTAGGGTATTGTCTAATGCTAGAGATGTTGTAAAATTAAGAGTGGGGTCCAAAGTTTGCGATCCTCATCCTAAACACCTATTAGATACAACACAAACTGAATTTTATAGAAAATTTTGTGATGAATTAGTGTTACCTGGTAATATTAAAATAAGTCAAAGATCTTTTGAAAAATGCAAACCATGGTATATAAAGATTAATAAGGAACGAATATCTTGTTGTTGTAAAACGCATGTTCAATTTCGTTATTATTATGATGTGTTTCAAAATATACGTTGTACTTTACATCATAACATGATTATACAGGAATGTGATATTAATATGCCAACTGAAGCAATAAAAGAGTTTATATCAAGTTTGTTCTGTGAAAGATCTAATGAAAAAGGTTTTTATTTAAGTTCATGTATTTCTGGACAATGCACTAGTTGTGGCAATCTTTCTTTGTTAAGAGTTTGTATGCATGAAAGTGTTGAAAATAATTTTGGACAACAATTAGTGGATGTTAAAAGATTTAAGAATGTTGAATATTCTTTAAAAGATGGAAAATTTGGAAAGTGTTGTGATTTAATTACAGAAAAGGTTAGTGTGCATGCATTCATATCAGAATTTAAAAGTAAAATTGTACCAAAATATGTCAAGCACTCTCAACAAGCTCAATGGCTTGATAGAAAATTTCATGAATGTAGAAACACATTTCCAGTTGGTACTATACTATCAGTAGTTGATTTTGCAAAAAACTATACTTTAGCTCCACAAGAGGAAATTCAATCACAATATTACAATTCAGTGCAGGTTGCTATGTTTGTTCATATTGTCTATAGACATGCAGATGATAGCACAGAGAATGATAGAAAAGTTTTGAGGGAGTATCATTTCTATTTGAGTGACAACCGGTTACACTCGTCAGAGTTTGTTCAATATTGTTTCAATATATTTTATACAAATTTAAGAGAAAGAGGAATCCAGATGACTGAACATCTTATATGGTCAGATAATTGTATGGGGCAGTTCAAGAATGCTCGAATGTTCTATTGGTTATGTAGGGTTCATAAGAAGAATAATGTCCAACATATGTGAAATTTTTTTGAAGCTGGACATGGTAAAGGAGAACATGATGGAGCTGGTGTGTGTGTTAAAAGAATTCTTGCTAGACAACAATTAAAATTTGAGGATGCAGTAAAATTTAAAGATGCACGTGGGATTGTAGATTGGTGCAATACAAGATTATGTACACCTGGATCAAGCGAGTACTCTACAGTTCATCGATTCTTTTGGTTGGTTGAAGAAGAAAATATTCTACCTAGACTTGATTGCCAGACAATCAGTGGATCTACTAAATGGCATTCATTTAGGAGTTCGAATGCAAGTACATGGACTATTTGGACAAGGGAGCTTGCATGTTTTTGTCAGTTTTGTATTTCAGGAGATTGGGAAGCATGTGAGAATACAAAATGGGTTGAAGAGTGGAAACAAAGACCATTGACACTTGCACAAGCACACAATCAAAGTGAAACAACAATTGAAGATAATGATCAACTGTTTGTATCAGACGATTATGACCATGTTTCAGACCTTGTACAAGAAGGTAATTTAATTCAAATCATTTCATTTTATTTCACTTTGATTACTAATTTGTAGTGCTTTTATTTATTTATGTGTACATATGAATGCATGTATGTTGATTGGTCAAATTTTATAGACATGTGCAAGTTATTGAATCAAAATTTGTTTTGCAGGACATGTGTATGCTATTGTTGCACCAAAGAATAATGAAGAGGAAACTGAATATTGGTTGGCTCGTTGTGTGGAGACTAAACATAAGTTAACAGCACCTCGAGAAGATGATGATGGCTTTCCTTATCCAAAAGGTTTGGTGATCCCCTTAAGACATCCCCTTAAGCAAATTTTGATAATAAGTCTTTGATCCCCTTAAGCATATTTTAAGAACTTCTTTGATCCCCTTAAGTAAATTTTAAGTATTTCTTTGATGATGCCTATCATTATCCAATAGGTTCGGTGGTGGTTGTTGGCACTTGGCTACAGAAATACCTAATAAGGAAGAATGGTTTGCCTGCATTCAAAGATTATGAAACACATAAGAAGATTATACACTACTCACATTTGGTGTTGGCAACAAATATAAAACTGGAGAGGTATCGTGGAAAACCTACAAATAAAGAGCTATGGAACATTTCTATGGAAGACCATGAGACAATCATCGATGTGTTGGAAAAAAGAGAGGATGGAGATGGTACAATGGAATAAGTAAATATAGGTAAATATAGTTAAATAGATTTATATTGTTGTTTTAAATATGTATTAAATACATGTTTTGATATTTCTTGTGTGTTATTAGTTGAAATTGATTTAATTTATCCTTTTATATCCTCAGGCCATCATCACAAATTCATCAAATACTTTGAAACAAAAACTTGAGAGGCACTTGTAAATACAGGTACAAATTGTGTATATCTAGATAGTTTTATATAAATTAAAATACATGTTTTGATTCAGATATATTGATAAATTGCTTGTATTATTTTTATATCAGGTGGCATGAAGACCTGCTACATTCTCCTCAAGTTTTGGATTTTTTTGAGATGGCATATAACGACATTTTGTATTTACATTATTTTGAGTTGGCATATATGTACATACACAATTACATTATTACACATTTTGTACAGAAATTTGTATACATGTGTATGTACACAATTTTATACTCTACAGTATTAAATTTATCAAAATTATTATTTTATGTATTTTATTTGTTAAATGTCCATGTTTTTCTACTTAGAATTTACTTTAAATTTGATTTATTATATTGTTCAATTTGGTTGCCTTGGGCAACTTCACCAAATTTTGAGAACTTAAGATGTCCCCTTAAGACATCGTAAATTAGGACCCCTTAAGACATTCAAAAAGTTAGCATACAACTTCCACCTTAAGTGGACACTACAAATGCAAGAAGTTGTTTAATTTTGTTGAAGTTCTACATGGAGAACTCTACAAATGTATTATCTCTGTAATCCCATTCTTGAGATAATACATTGGGTTTGTGGTGCTTTGGAGGCCAGGTTTTTTCTAAAAGGGTTTTCACAAGGTGCATCTTGTGTTATCTTGTAATTATGCTTTATTCTTCTTTTGTATTATAGATTCTGCATACTATTTAGCATAGTTTCTCTCATTAAGGTTATGTGGAATTAGTATTTGTGGCTTGAAACTCCTAACATTTGGTATTAATAAGTACTAAAATCACATCAAGCCTACATGACAATTTGATGATGATAAATAAGTCCTAATCATAGTCATGTAGGTGTGAATTACACTCCTACCAGTAGTTTCACTCTTGGTGGCATGTCGTATGTGTTCTTCCCCCTCTTGACCATCTTTTTCAACCCCCAAATTGACCTTCCCTACCTCACATTTTTACCTAGTGCCCCCTTCATTTTTCCTACTTAGGGTCACCTCTTTGTGTCTTAGGGTTGCCCCTAGTGTTTCTAGGTTACTTGAGTGACGTTAATTAGTAAAAGTGGCGACCTTATTCCTAAAATGGGTGACCTTGTGGTTTTTAATGCATGAAATAACTCATATTTTTATCTTTTCTTCTTGATTTTTAAGAGAAATAACTCATATGGGTGAGCTTATTCCACAGAACATAGAGAAATTACTTCCTGCAACTAGAGAGCAGGGAATCCCAATCCTTTCTCATAGAATTCAAGGTGTCATCCCAATTAGCCACACCCCAAACCAATTCTTTCAAATTTGTTATTCCTTCTAATCCACTTTTCATTCCCTTATGTCTCAAAATTCATGTAATGCTCATGAAGACACTTAATAAAATTCCAAATCTTCACTATTAATATCATCTTTTTAGATTACAATGCCCTATCATATCCCTTGAAAGAAAATCCATAAAAATTACAATGAAAATGCTCTAAAATCTATCACTAGAACAAAACCCTAGAGGTTTATGCATGTTTTTCTTTGTTTTTCTTAGTCTCTCCTTTGCAACTAGTTTTCCATCTCTCAGTTTAATGAGATACTATAATATATAGATCATTCAATGTCAACAAGCAACGTTGGACAAGGACCTTGGTCACTTGAGAGTTAAATGTCCACCCATACTTTCTCGTGTCACTTTCACATGGCACACACTTGATTATCATGCTGAATTATACCATTATCCCATACCTTTATGCCCAAATCATATTTTTGAGGGGTCCACCGATGTTAAGAGGAATTTGGAGGAAATATTACATCATATCATGTCCATTGAAAGTCATTAATGGTGGTCCTAAGTCATGCAGGGGAGTACTTGGGGTGGGTGGAATCTTTTGAAGAAGTTGTAGAAATTTGACTTGGGACAGGGTCTATGAACTTGGCAAACTTTTGCAAAAAATGTTACAAAACTTCAGGTGGGAATTGGATGAAATTAATTAAAGAAAGGAATGATTTCTTCAAGGTAGTTAGGCTTCTACAATTAGGAAGAAATGAGTGTTTCGATGTTATGGGGAAATGATGTAAAACTAGACAATAGGATAGGAAGTGGGATGGGATAAATCATATCCTAAAGTTTATCTAGCTTTCACAAAGTGGAGGGAAGGGAAGATACAAATGAATATAAATTGTGGGAGAACCATATGGGACCATAGCTAGGAAGTGGAAGGGAGAAATAGATGAGATCCAGGGCCTTTTGTCTAAAAATGTAAAGTATTAAGATCTTATAAGTTCCTGCAGACCTAAACTTATTTCAAAATTTGATTCACATCCAAGGTTTGTGTTCATAGGATGAAACATGTCAAGCACAAGATTTCCTTGAGTCCTAATGGACACTAAAGATCGTATTAAAAGGACTAAGGGAAGTTCTCATTTTAGTAGTTACACTAAGATTTGAAATTAAAGTTGACAAATCCTAATGAGCTTGGGCAAGCTTAGGGGAAGGTATAGATTTATATTATTATTATTTTTTATTTTGACAAGTTAAGCTTAGTCCAATTAGATAATGACACCTAGAGTATGATATAGTAAGAACACTTTAGCTTAGTCCAATTAGAGAATGACACCTTGAGTATGATATAGTAAGTATATTTCAATGATTTGACAGGATAATTAAGGTAATAAATGGTTTCATTTTGTAAAATATTGGAATATCCCATCAATTTTCTTTGCATTAATGAAGTAAATCTATGATGAAATCTTTTGTCTTGTAAATTAAGTTGTTTATTAATCAACTTATCAAATCAAGTGATTTCTCATGATTATTTCTCAAATACATGTATATGTATCTTATTGTGGAGAAGACTGTGAAACAAAATAAGAAGTCAACTAGAACCAAAGTGATGAGAGTTTATTCAACTATAAATAGTTTGTGTAGAAGCATAAATGGAATCTAAGTTACTAGATTGCAAGAACACTCTATGATACCCACATAAGGCCTTGGGATTTAATTTAATATAATATTTCTTCATAGATTAGCTAGAGGACAAAGGAGATGTAGTCACAAATGTTGGTAGGTTAGAGCATCCTACTTACATAGGCTAGATAGAAAATTTGATGTGTTTAACTTTTTAGATATCTTGCTAGATACTTTAGGCATTGTACCATAAATGTAGACTATATCAATAATGTAGAAAAATAGACTATAATAATGGTGAGAGAAGTAGTTTTCAAATAAATGTTGAATTCACTTGAACCCACTTTGAGGTACAATGTTATAGTTGCAAGGTAATGGTCTCAAGAGTATAATGTAATTGAAGTGTTAAAAGATTGGGCTAGTCCTAATGTGGATTTAAAAAGTTAAGGAATGTGGAGGATTACACAATTGTAAGTTTTCCTAGTGAAATGAAAGAGGCCATGATTATGATGTGCAAACTATTTGGGAACAAAGACTCAATACATTTAAATGCTAGATGGGTGTCATTATTACACATGTGATTTTGGAAAGGCTAATGATTCATAACTATGGGGAGTTGAGATCATTGTAGATCTCTAAATAGGTAATTTTTGTAGGCTACCAAAGGGGAAGATTTCTACTAACTTCATTCCTAATTTGTGTCATTTATGCTACAATGAAATTCCCACCTCCACTAATAAATTGTAGGCCTAGTTCCAAAGTTATAGTTCACATGTTTTTTTATCAACAATTATCCTTGTAGGCACTCCTCCACCCATTTGGTGAAGAAGTTGTGTCCACTTAAGACATCGTAAATTAGGACCCCTTAAGACATCTTAAATTACATGATCAACACAAGATGTTCAAGCACCAAGGCACTTGGATAAATATAACTATAACCATGCTAGGATCATTTAATATAACTTAGTTGATCTCTAGATGAGAAGATGTGAGAGATTGATCCCTCCTAGTAGGCAAGAGATCCTCATGAACTTATCTCACTTTTTAATGCTTTGTTTTGATTTGCTTACCATTTTATTGCTTAAAATTTGACCAGGACCTAAATATGCATACCGTGAATGAATGGAGGAACTTTATTAGGACCTCATCACTACATAAATTCTTTCAATGCAATTTCTTCATTAAGCGCAAATCTAGATCAACACTCTGACACTTGTAGATTTATATATGACAATTGATTATTTCTATTGATGTCAATCTATATATCTTATTATGGTTGATCTCAAATGTTTACATTTCTTTTCCTTCATGCACATGGTTAGATTCGTGTTTGATTTATGATTAAATTTAGGGATGCTTGTATATACATATGTATGTGATGTTATGCTTTTATAGTTTATGATGTATATGTAATGTATGTATGCATGGATAACATATATATAAATATGGATGCACCTGAACTAACATGATGGTTTTACATGATTATTACTTTGACATGTGTATGATTTTGAACTACGACAAGATTGCATTTATTGTGTGACATGTAAAAATATATAGTCCAGGTTCAACAATATATATATAAAGTCCAGGTCCATGTTAAAAAAATATATAAAGTCCACATGTTCAACAATATATATATAAAGTCCATGACAAACAGTATATAACAAATAGTCCATGAAATAGTCAAATATATAAAGTCCATGTTCAACAATATATATATATATATATATATATATATATATATATATATATATATATATATATATATATATATATATATATATATATATAAAGTCCATGACAAACAGTATATAACAAATAGTCCATGAAATAGTCAAATATATAAAGTCCAGGTTCAACAATATATATATAAAGTCCATGACAAATAGTATATAACAAATAGTCCATGAAATAGTCAAATTATACATAGCCCATGTTTGAAATAACCTATCACATACTATCTCTATCATCAAGAGTCCTCTTCACACCATGCGAACTACTCAGATGACCTGAATCACTCTGCAAAAGAGAAAGATTTATATATGAAATTAGATGTAAGATGATAAGGAAATCTGATTTAATGACAATTTTTAAATTTATAATTTATATCATAAAATTAAATTACCGTGTGAGGCTGAGAGGCATGCTCTGGTGCACCTGGACCTGTGTCTCCATGCTTTGAATCAATTTATTTAATACAAGAGAAAGTTCAAGTTGAAATTAGATATACTTGACGATTTTTAAAATGATTTAATTCAATTTAATTTATAAGAACTATCATATTTAAAAATTATTATACCGTAAGAGGAACTTGTTGTGAATCATCTATTCCAGGACCTATCTCTACAGGCTTAGTTCCATGACATGTATCAAGCTATAATTTAAGAAAAAAGAATTTAGAATGTACATGTCAACATATATATATATATCAAGAAATTTACTTTAAGTTCACAACGTATATTTTAATTGTTCAATTTAAATATAATCTAAATTTTAAATTATACCGTATCAGGTTGCCCATCTCCTCTGTCCTCCTGCTCTGCATGTGATGTGTGTTGATCATGAAACGTGTCACTAACAAGCTCCTACAATGTCATTTATATTTAAGTTAGCACATGTGTGTACAAATTAGGTTTTAAAACATATATATAATTGACTTACAGTGTACATGTTATTAAATACGTTTTTCAACAACCTGAAATGTAGTCAACTCCTGATATAAACTTGGATTATCCAAGTGTGCTACAATGCCCATCCTCATAGTTGTGTCAACCTGCATAGACATATTTATAAAATATTAAATAGTACATGTGCACGTTTTTAGATACACTGATATCAAAATAGAAAAATTTAAGTATATATACAGTTTTTTAAAACAATATACATACTGTAACAGTGTCATGTGAGATGCCCAATGATGGAGGAGCACTCAAGACACCCTGAGATGGAGGATTCAATGTGGAAGAACCCTGAACCAGTTCATAAATAAGTTCATAAATATTTAATTGTACACACATTCAAGACTGAATTTTACAAAATTACAAATCATTGAAAATGTACCCCAAATGGGTGCCCGAGATGAACAGGTGTCGATGAAAAATTAATTCGATCAATGTGACCCCTGTTGCCATCATCTATACCAAACAAACCAAACAATTCGATTGTTAAAATATTACAATTTAATTGATCATCTATATGTTGATTAAAAACACGTGGTTAAAAAATTGTTTTAAATTCAACATGTGTACATAACCTATATATACCTATGTCGAATGATCAGTGGGATGATCCTCAGCAAATAGATAATCAACACATGATTCAGTGCCCACATTATCAAATGATGCATGTGTAGCTGAAGTGGGTGCAACTGCCTGATCAGGTTCATAACACAACTTATTGCAACTCGTACATGTATGAGGCATCGACACATGTGGAGTGGTACTAGGACCACTTCCATCATCAACTCCTCCATGCTCTCTAACTCGAGCTACCATCATAGAAGTCTACTCATGTAGGCTACCTGAGAGTGCACTCAATGTGCCTAGTGTGGATACCACTACACGATGCTCGAAGGGCGAAGGAATGGCAGCAACAGGAGGGTCAATAAGAGGTTGAACAGGCACCGGTCGTTGGGGATCAACCCGTGCCCCCAACCTCTGTTGTGGCATGCCACCACCAACACCCTGGAATGATCTAAAATCAAAGTAGTTGGGTTTTTTTATTCATAACAAACTCTGCATATAATTTTTTCAAAAAATATAAAGGAACCTCACAATTAGCATGAGGTGGATAATCAAACACCATCCACCATCTATCCCAAAAATTGGCAGACATTCCTTCATGCCTACACCACCTGATTGATATTCTTTTCTTATTTGCAGGAATAGGTTCATTTGTAATGGGATGTCTAAAATATTGTGCTAAATGAGCTTTTGTGATTTTAAGATCCAAAATAGTCTTATAGGAGAGGCCATCAGCATAAAATTGGTGCCTCTCCTCTCTCCATTTCCAGAATTTATCAAAATCTGAGTCAATAGACCTCACAGAATCTACAATGTTTTGCATCAAAGATGCAAAACGTACTACGTGAGGTGGCATGAATTGTTCACTGTGAATGGAATTCAATTTTTCTTGTATCGAATCCACATTTTCATTTATTATGGCTCGCAAGCGAGCCTGGTCAGTTCTAGGTGGGGGTGGAGGTGGAGGTGGAGGTGGGTCATCTGCAGGTGGGGCATCTAGAGGTGGGGCATTTGGCGCTGGGGGTGGGGGTGGGGGTGCGGCCGGATCATCTTGTGCATTAAGGAAGTCCTCAACATCAAAGTGAATATCATCTAGATTCATGATGTATATATAAAAATCTAGATATGAACCTGCATATATATACATATAAACATACAAACTTCAGTACAAATTTAAAATTAAATCAAGAATATATATATATATATATATATGTTTCAAGAAATTACACTTGAAATAAATTTAAATTAAAAACATACAAATAATGTATACATGCATGTACAAATTTCAAAATGTAAGAGAGCTATTAGGACCACCATAATGATTGATACAATGGACAATATATATTTCAAAATTTCAATGTGCATTTAAGTAAGGAAACTTCTTTGGACAATCATCATGTATTTCTTAAATGTGAATATGCATCCCAAATTTTGGACTATTTTAAAGAAATATGGTGCATTTAGGAACTTGGTGATTGTTGGGGTAAAGAGGAATATATGATCATGCTAGAAGAGGCACTAATTAGGCTCATAATTGGCCAAGGTTGCTTTGAATAAGGTTAAAACAAGGAGATACCCATGTTGATATTCACACCCTTTGGTCCACACCTACATTGGGATGGATTAAGCTTGAAATTTTGATGGGTAGCCAAGGGTAATCCTAGTGAAGTAGGAGGAGTATGTTTATTAAGAGATGATAAGGGAAAACCTCTACCTATCTTAAAGCTTATGATTTTGGTGTCAAGAACAATAATATGGTAGATTCTAGGGCCATGATATCCAGGGCCTCAAGATGACTTGGAAACTAAACAAGATATCCCTTAGTGTGGAAGGAGATTCCAAGATCAACATTGATCATATGAAAAAGCATAGATGAAGCTTGTGGTTATTGGAAACTATTATATATTGGAAGCTAGAAACTTGGTGAATACTTGTTTAAATCTATCTCCTTCAAACATATCAAAAGAAAAGGTAATTATATTCTAGACTAGGCAGATAATGGAAGAAATCATTAAATTGCTCCTATACATCTAGCATTTGTTGGGAAGAATAATTTTTTTACATTCAACTTGAAATCCCTAAGTTGTGCCTCCATGCTATCAAATGTTACTTGTATCTACCTTCTATACAATGATATTGAAGGGGTAGAAGGTTAGGCTAATGATTTCTATATTGCTACTTAGATAAATTCCACATCTTCAATGTGTGGCATGAGCATATGCACAAAGCCTTGGAGGATATTTCTAAGATAATGAAGATAAACCTTCATGTCTTGATGCTAAATTGGATGATTCTATCCACTATGAGAATTAAGATGAGGAGGAGGTGACATAAATCCCTCCTATCAAATTCGAACAATGTTAAAAATGTCAAGGGAGTGGTAGAGGCTTTGTAAGGCTTGTGTAATTTGTCCCACCACCCTAGGATAAAGTTTTTTAGTTTATTAGTCAGTCTAACACTACTTCAACTTATTACTCTAGGGTTAGGGCCACTATTAATTTCCCTACCACTAATATATCTTAAGACACCTATTGGTTTATGTTTGATGTCATTGTAGTATATTAATTTTCCCTACCACTATTGATTGAACAAAACTATACCATATATATTAAGTACTCTAGCTCAATGATCTTAAAATTAATGAAATCAAGACTAACTATATCATCATTATGCTTAGATGCACCCAACATGCTAATCAAGAACTTAATTACCTTCACAACCCTATTAGCATTGTATCACTCCTATTAGGGAGTGGACTTGAATGGGGCCAAAAGATTCTTTACCTATTATGATTGTGACTTTGGGTTTGGCATGGTCAACTTGGAGAGGTTGTGTGGCATATCCCTATAAGAGGATGAAGGGTGATAGGAGGTTGTAGGATGGCTAAAAGCATTCACATGATGATAATGTTCAAGTTTAAATTTCAAGATATGCATCATGGTCTACAAGGTTCTCTTGTTCAAAAGGTTCATCATATTCTAGACAAGGAACTCACAATCATTGGTACCAAATTCAAGACCTCCTATTACAAGTCTCCATATAGCTTTAAACATAACACCTATAAACACAAAATTTATAGGGCTTGAATACAAGCCCACCTCCCAGTTAGGAGACTTCCAAATATTTGGTGAACTCACATGCAATAAGGGAATAACACATGCATACAAAATATGTAGAAGAAATCCCTGTAGCATGACTCATGATTAATTAAAGTTAGGGTTAGGGTTTCAATTAGGATCAGGCTTAGGGTTAGAATTGAGGTCAGGGTTAGAATTAGAATTCAAGGGTTGCTAAATTAGGGTAAGTATTAGAGCTACAATTATGGTTTGGGTTACGGCTAAAGTTAGGGTTACAATTACAATTACAAGTAGCTCGTTAGGGTTAGGGTTAGGGCTAGAGTTAGAGTTACAATTACAATTACAAGTAGAGTTAGGGTTAGGGTTATGATTAGGGTTATAATAAGGGTTAGGGTTTGAATTGCATATAGAATTAGGGTTAGGATTAGGGTTAGAATTAGTGTTAGGGTTAGGGTTGGAATTGCATATAGAATTAGGGTTCAATCTAGCTAGAAATAGATAAATTAGTCAAGATGGTTCTAGCTCAATTTTGTTTCCTATTTCCTAGAAAATGCAAAACTAGTTATTGTTTTCTATTTAGTTGTTAGTCCCAACTCTTTCCTTTTAAGAAGTATATCAAATCTAATGTAGTAGTAGATACTTCTACATATACAATTTCTATTAGGAGAAAATATATTTTGCCAAATTTGTATAGAGTTGTCTATAGTGTGTTCCAGGGTAATCAAATGATGTAAGTCACAATTTAGAGGGTTGAGGGATAAGTTTGTGTTGAGTCTATAGGAGGTGTTTTCTTACATAGACCGAGCTCCATAATCTAGGTGTCTCCATGTCTAACTCAAATGTTTCAACTTGGTCCATATTATATCCAGATTAATGATAAAATTTTATATATATGGCTATGCACAAGATCCACGACCATATCAATGTTTGGTAGAGAAAAGTTATCTAAGTTGGGGTAGATCCTTTTTTGATGTCTCAAAAGTTAGTGCAAACATGAATTCCCTTAGTTTTCTTGTTAACTAAGACCACATTAGATCTACCCATTTAGGATAAGTAATAGTCTGAATGAACCCTGGACATCCAAGAGTTTATACAATTCTTCTATGACCACGAGGGCTACTTGGGGGTGCATTTTGTGTAGCTTTTATTGAATAGGTTTGGCATTGAGGTAAACCACAAGATGATGCATGACTTTAAAGATGGAGTCTCAAGGCATATCACCATAAGACCACATGAAGAAATCAACGTAATATTTAACATGGTGACATGGTTATATATGCCTTCTTTGATATCAAGGTCCAGTGGAGCTACTATCTTAGAGAGTTTAGGGTCCAAGCTTCTATTCATAGGTTGATGTTTATAGCATGTCCTCAACAAGGAGAGGGGAGTCATGTCTTGTATCTAAGAGGTATCTAAAGGAAGGTGAAGTTTGTCAAATTGAGGAGCTCTTGGGAAGTGTCCATTTTTATTGTATCATTTTAATCGATCACAAGTTTCTTCTTATATAGATTGTTGCTATTCTGCCTAGACTAGGGTGCCTCAGGACTAAAGGGTTCTTTCTTTCTCTCCAAAATAAGCATATATGTAGGTGTTAAGTATGGTGGAAAAGTCTTTCTTATGATTACAATGGGGATGTGGTCTTGACACTTCATAAGTTTCATGATGGCTTCATCATTTTGGAAAACATCAAATCATAAAGGGTCGTGTTGGTCCCAATCGATAAGCTCAAGGTATTCTAGGTCTAAGGAGATGGTGAGGATAGTGACCTATCATGAAAGAGGTTAGTGGTGGAAAGATCTTCGTAAGGATCATGAGTGGAGCCTACATCAATGTCATTAAGATTAGGGAAAGCATTACCAATGAGGTTGAGCTCGTATCACAATTAACATCACGATGTTCATCCCAGGGGCATAACCTAGCTAGTGAGGACAGCTACTTGAGTATATCAAAAGTTACATAAATGTTGGCTTCATTTCATTCTTGATTAGTTGGCTATCACAAAAATTGTAAAATTTTCTCAATTCTTGATTAGTTGGTTGTCTCTAAATGTTTGATTATGAAGGATGTGATAACTTGGTTTTATTATGGTTTGTTGTAATTTTTTTACATGATAGTTAGCTATTCAATAATGCCTTTAAAATACAATGACATACATTGTTATAAGTAAATTTTATAAAAACCAAATATACATATCATCCCAATGCTATATAATTTTTGACAGTTTGTTCAAAATCTCTCCTTTCATATAATACAATCGTTTCAAAATTTCAATTGCATTTTCCAGCTAAAATGTTTAAATACAGCTATTCAACACTCAAATTGAACTCAAATTTTGACAGTTTGTTCAAAATCTCTCCTTTCATATGATACAGTATTTTCAAATTTTCAATTGTATTTTACAACTAAAATGTTTAAATACAGCTATTCAACATTCAAATTGAACTCAAATTTTGACAGTTTGTTCAAAATCTCTCCTTTCATATGATACAGTATTTTCAAAATTTCAATTGTATTTTACAGCTAAAATGTCTAAATATATCTATTCAATTCTCAATTTTAAACATAATTTTGACAGTTTGTTCAAATTCTAACCTTTTATATGATATAGTCTTTCAAAATTTCAATTGTATTTTACATCTAAACTGTCAAAAATCAACTACTGATTTCATAAACCCTAAACCCTAAATAACAATTCAAAATTTAAATTTTGATTGTATTTTACATCAAAACAAACAAGGGAAGCTTAAAACAATTCATGGATAATTTGTAGAAGTGGAAAAATCCACTTATCTAGTGGCTGGATGCTCTTTGAACTTGGGATCCCATTTTCGCCTGTCGCTTGTCGCTGTTGAAAATGGGGTCTCTGCCATTTTTTAAAAAATTTAATACTTTTCAAAAACGGGATCCCATTCTATAAAACGGGATCCCGTTATATATAACGTGATCCTGTTATATAAAATGGGATCCCGTTTATAACAGGATCCCATATTTTGAAATGGGATCCCGTTTCTAGCCTCTAGGTTCGGGATCCCAGGAAAAAATGGGATCACGTTTTTGGTTCTAGGCTCGGGATCCCGAAGCAAAACGGGATCGCATTTTATATAAACGAGATCCTATTTTATATAAACGGGATCCCGTTTTTGGTTCCCCGATTTTGGATTTTTTTCTAACTCTAAAACTTCCACCTTAAGTGGACACAACTTCTTGCATTTACCCTTCTAGTCTCTAGACAAGTAGTTGCTATATATAGTATCTACCTAAGACGTGCCTAGATTCCATATTATATCTCTAGACAAGTAGTTGATATATAGTATCTACCTAAGACACCTAGATTAGATTAAATGCATTTTTTCTAGTCTTTATTTACCTAGTTGACATATAGAATACCTACGAGAAAGGGTAGAGACACAAGTATTATATAGTTAGAACCCAAGACACCTAGAGACACCTAGATTTTATACAATGTTATTCTCTAAGTCTAGATCATCTAAGATTTTATACTTGACACCTAGAAGTTGAAGACTCTAGATATGAAACATGTGTAGAGATCATACAAGTGCAACAAAAAATAATACATTTGAATCCTTTCAACACTACATGTGAAAAATTGCAAAAACAAATATAGAGGTTAGGCCACGATGAAACATATAATAAAACTTAGAAGGTCTCTAGAGATCATTTTATTTAAAGACAGAATTTGTTAAGAAGTTCCATTGAAATTATAATGAAAGGAAAGAACTATTGAAGAATAAATTAAAATAATTAATAGTATAGGTCTAGTGAATACCTGAAATAAAGTGTAAGTGAAATTTAACACAGGTTCTATGTTTCCAGCCTCTATTATGACTACAAAAAATATCTCCTGCACCATGTAATGTAATGTTAAAAAATTAGAATGTGTAACGATCTTTAAGAGAATTAGGAATATTAATATGAAGGATTAAGGGGAGTTAAGAGGATGGATTAAGGGCAGATGCAATCAATTAGGGAAATGTCAATTTACCTAACTTATGGAACATAGCTAGGGGATGGCTTAAGGGGAGTTAAGAGGATGCATTAAAATGGGAGTTAAGATGATGGATTAAGGGGAAATGGAATCAACTGTAGTATTTAAATGGTAAGGGTACATGCACTAACTTATATCATTTAGCTAGGGGACGACTCAAGGGGAGTTAAGAGGATGTCTTAAGGGGAGATGGTCCAATCAACTATAGTATTTTTGGTAAGGGTACATGCACTAACTTATATCATTTAGCTAGGGGATGGCTTAAGGGGAGTTAAGAGAATGTCTTAAGGGGAGATGGTCAAATCAACTATAGTATTTTTTGTAAGGGTACCCGCACTAACTTATATCATTAGCTAGGGGATGGCTTAAGGGGAGTTAAGAGAATCTCTTAAGGGGAGATGGAATCAACTCTAGTATTTTGGTAAGGGTGTGCTAAGCTATATCAATTAACTATATTGAAGTTATTAAACTAAATCCTAAATTTACCTAACTAATTAAACATAGCTAAGGGATGGCTTAAGGGGAGATGCAATCAATTAGGGGACATGACTTAGCTAACTTATCGAACATAACTAAGCTATGTCTTAAGGGGACTTAAGAGGATGGCTTAAGGGGAGATGCAATCAATTAGTTAAGTAATCAATCATATTAAATCCTAAACTCACATCCTAGACACAAATTAAAAGTTTAAAAATTTTTACATACCTGTTAATCATTTAAAACATTTACTCCATTGTACCATCTGCATCCTCTCTTTTTTGTATTGCATCTATGATTGCCTCATGCTCTTCCATAGAAAGTGTCCATAATTCTTTTGTGACAGGTCTCCCTTTATATCTCACTAATTGTATATTTGTTGCCACAATTAGATGCGAGTAGTGCCAAATTTTCTTATGTCTTTCATAATCTTCAAATGTAGGTATACCATTCCTCCTTATCAAATATAAATTACATAGCCAAGTACCAGTAACAACCATAGAACCTGTTGGACACTCAAAGTTATCATCATCTAGTCTAGGTTGTAACAACTTCTATTTTTCCTCAACACACTGAGCCAACCAATACTCTCTTTCCTCTTCATTACCCTTAGGTGCAACAACAACATAGACATGTCCTACAAAAAAAATTCAAATTCAATAAATCACAAAAATATACATTCATACATATGTACAATTAAATATATATTTCCAAAAAATGTATCGAAAAGAAATATTGAATGAATTTGTACCTTCTTGTACGAGGTCTGAAATACGGTCATAGTCATCCGATGCTTGCAAATAATTATCCTCCTACAATGTTATCTCATTTTGATCATGTGTTTGTAGAGGTGTTAAGGACTTTTGTTGCCATTCTTCAACCCAGTCTGTATTTTCACATGCTTCCCACTCACCTACGATACAAAATTAACAAAAACATGTGAGCTACCTAGTCCATAGAGTCCATGTGCTTTCATTTGAACTCTTAAATGAATGCCATTTTGTTGATCCACTAATTGTATCACAATCAAATCGGGTAGGAATGTTTTCTTCTTCAACCAACCAAAAAACTGTTGAACTTTAGAGTTCTCACTTGATCCTATAGTCAATTTTATATTACACCAATCCGCAATTGCATGTGCATCTTGAAACTTTGTTGCATCATAAAATTTTAGTTTCTCCCTAGAAAGAGCCCTTTTCACACATGCTCCAACTCCATCATGTTCTCCTTTACCATGTCCATCTTCAAAGAAACTCCAAATATGTTGGATATTATTTTCTTTATGGACCCTACTTAACCACAAAAACATTCAAGAATTTTTGAATTGTCCTATACAATGGCCCGACCATATGAAATGTTGTGTCATCTAGATTTGTCTTTCTTTTAAGTTGTAAAATACTTTGAAACAATACTGCCCAAAATCTGTGAATATAATCGGTTAACACTCACATAGAAATGGTACTCTCTCAAAATTTTCTTGTCATCTTCTGTACTATCAACTGCATGTTTGTATGCAATATGAATAAATATGGCCACCTGTACTAAGTTATAATATTGTGATTGAATCTCCTCTTGTGGAGAAAGTGTATAGTTTTTTGCAAAGTCAACCACTGAAAGTATAGTTCCAATAGGAAATGTGTCCTTACATCTACGTTATTGTTTATCAAGCCACCAAGCATATTGAGAATGTTTGACATATTTATACACAATCATATTCTTGAACTCTGTGATGAATGCATGTACACTACTTTATTCTATGACTAACGCACAACGCTTTCTAGTTTTTCCATCCTTTAATGGATATTGAACATTGGTGAACCTCTTCACCTCCACTAACTGTTGTCCAAAATCATGTGAACTTCTTTCATGCATGCATTCTCCTAACAATGAAAGGTTACCACATCTATTGCATTGTCCAGAAACACATGGTTTTGAAAAATAGAATTGTTCGTTAGTTGTTTCACATAGTACACTTGTTATAAAATCCTTAACTGTTGTAGGTGGCATATTAATACCACATTCCTGCATAATTTGGTTAGTATACAAAGTACAATGTATATTTCAAAAAAAAAATCATAAAAATAATGAAATTACACATGAGTTTTACAACAAGAGATTTGTTGCTTATTAATCTTGACATACCAAGGTTTACATTTCTCAAATGATCTTTGACTTATACTAAAATTTTCTATATAATTCTATTTGAGTCATGTCTAAAAGATGTTTTGGTTGAGGATTATGATTTTTTGACCCCACCCTTAATTTCAAAACATCTGTAGCATTTCATAAAACCCTTGTATTATCATGCCAATATTTTTCAATCAAAGACCTAATTTCATTGTTTAATTTCATTGTTTAATTTCATGTCAGACCTTGGGAGTCTACCACTAAAAGTCCAACATTGGTTGATTGGATCATCTTCAATACTTACTCTTCTCTTTGCTTCTCTTCTTAAAGTTATAGCATGCACATTTCAATATCCACTTTTTTTATGTATTATTCTTTTGCTCACAACTGATTTATTAACTAAAGCAAGTGTTATTGCTCTATGTGATGCATTCTTATCCTTAGATCGACTATTTTTTCCTATAGAACCAATAGCATTAGCAACACTACACATAACTTGTTCCATTGATTCATCCACCTTTTTGGGTTCTACAAAA
Organism: Cunninghamia lanceolata; assembly: GCA_027924645.1. Lineage (NCBI taxonomy): Eukaryota > Viridiplantae > Streptophyta > Pinopsida > Cupressales > Cupressaceae > Cunninghamia > Cunninghamia lanceolata. The sequence continues at coordinate 6,870,108 of BSBN01000055.1, read as the reverse complement.
ATGCCTAATTTTTCATTACTTTTTCTCATTTTTGACATTCTCATCAATTGTAATACAAGTTGACATTGAAATCTAAGAGCTTTTCTATAAAAAAATTGTTTGTACAATCTATTTGCATGTGTTCAAATTTATCCCCAAGATATCTTACCACGAAGATCCTTCAAAACATTACTTTCAATTTTTTTTTAAAAAAAATTTATTTTCATGCGTACAAGGGTTTTCATTTTCATTTTTTATTGTCTTGTTTGTAGTAGAAGCATTTATCTCATCAATATTATATTCATCTTTCTTTAAATCTTTAATCTCATTATCATTTAATGGATTCGAAGACATACCTGGATTCGTTCTTACATTTACATTTTCCATGTTATTGACCTCTTCCACATTTGCATACTCTACATTCACTTCATTCAAATTGGTCTCCTCTTCAATGTTCTCCTCCTCAATGTTCTCCTCTTCAATAGTCATCGAACTGGATACTACATCATTCTTCATTTTTTAATCCTCTCTCTCCTTTCTATTTGTCGTTTTGCCTCTTTCTCTTGATGTGCTTCAATTTCTTCAACTGTCATAACTGTCCTCTTCTTTTTTTGTTGACGTTTATTTGATCCCATGATTATCAAAATGTGTTGGATCTCTTCTTTAAAAATGTATGAAATACAAGTAGAAATAGATCCTTTGTTCAATATGATAGTTGTTTGATATTTGTTTGATCTCTCCAAGAAGTTGAATCCTTCTAAAAAATGGATTTCCTACTTCATCACATCTGAAAATTCTCATAATGATTGAATCCTTGTAAAAATTGCATAAAATATGTCCTCTTAAGAGCTCAAATTAACACTTTGCATATAAAAAAGTCGCAGAATTTGTCGTTGTTAGTGTATTGCTAAAAATGAATCTCTCCAAGAAGTTGAATGCCTGTAAAAAATAATTTTTCTACTTCATTCCATCTAAAAATTCTCCTTATGATTGAATCCCTATAAAAATTACATAAGATATGCCCCGTTGAGAGCTCGAATCGACACTTTGCACATAAAAAAATTGTAGAATCTGTCGTTGTCGGTCATACTGGTAAAAGGGAATGTTGCAGGGTTTCAGTCATACTACGAATTTATCAAAATAAATAAATAATAGCTAAAATAGAAATGGGTGCCTGTTTTAAAATGGGTGCCCGTTCTAAAAAATAAGAAATAGGTACCTGTTTTAAAATGGGTACCCATTTTTTAAAAAGGAAAATAAAACGGGTACTCATTCGTAATGGGCACCCATTATGAGCAGGTACCTATTTCTTGTTTTTCCAAATATGATACCTGCCAATTTGCCTTCATTTTAGGATTGGTAAAGGCTTGGAAACCCGAGCCTAAGCTTTGGACCTGCAACCAACTTACAACTAAGAAGCCATAAAAACAATAGGAGAGAAAACTAGTTTCACCACTGTGGCTGACAACCTTCTTTTCAAAATATTTTAAAAAAATTAAAACCCATCATCGATCTAAAAGTCTAGTTTTCAAATATATAATTTTTTTTACTATTGAACATAATTTTCTATTTATTACTTATTTTCTAAACAAACTAACTCATAAAATTGAAATAACATAGCTTACTATTTTTTTAATAACTTTTGATTTTGGAAGTTTTTTGAAAAAAAAATTGTCTAACCAAACTAGACATCATTCTCTACATGATGAAAAAAAAAAATACTGAATTGATTAATTTAGCTCAAATTATGTTGGTCGTACACAAGGGGTTTTAAAAAACACTAATTAGGCTCATTAAAAATTAGTAAAAAAAATATTTATCAAAAAATTACAAAAAAATATCCTAACCAAAATTCAACATCCTAAGAATCTTTCCACAAAATGAATTAGAAAACTACATTAATTTAGGTCAAATTATGTTGGTCGTACACATGCATGCTTTTGCAAAAAATATGGGACTTTTAAAAAACCACTTTTTGTACATCCAATAAAACTAGAAATAAAATCCCACATTTCTTATTTTTACATCATCTTAATATGTTATGTGTAAGTGCTTCAAATTGTCACTCCAAGTATGATAAAATTTGAAAAACAAGGAAAACACTTCCACTTTTTGGCCAAAAAGTGAACTCATCTTCTTGCACTTACCCCAATAGTACTTTGTTCCATCATTTTTAAAATTCTTTTATCAATACTATTTTCAATGATTGTTCCAAAAACACTCCTTATTTTATCATTAGAATGGAAAAAAATTAAACGAATTACAAACTTTGCTCAACTGAATAAATAGTAAAACTACAGAAGATAACAAAAAAAATTATTAAAAATATATAACAATAGTAGAAATCTGCCACTCCCTTTCCATAAGCCAATATTACCATCATTAATAAGGGGTAAAAGTTCTCTGCAAAGAAAAATTATTTAAACATCAAATAATTTAATGATAATTTTACACCTTATCCACCTACAAAATAATAAATAATTAATATATTTTTATTGACAAAATATACTTTAAATTTAAATCATTTAATATTTAAAAATAACATTATACATAAAATTTACTTTTTGGTTGTTACCACTTAGAGTTTACCAATTTATCTGCACACAACACAATGTAAGTAACTAGTATAGATATCTTGAATACATCTATTTTAAAAATGAGATATTGGAGTTATTTTATTTACTAAGAATTATTTTATTTACTACATGGACACATAAATTTTAATTATAAGTTAAGAATTATTTTATTTTATTACATTGTTTAGTTTTTATATTTGAAGAGCTATTTTACTTTTCTATGTAAATTTTAATTTTAATTTTGATAAAAACACCATTTATTATTTATTATTTTCGTAATTCTTTTGTTTAGTTTTTACTTTGAAAAGTGTAGTAAATATTAATTATATGTTACTTTTGAAAAGTTTAATTTTATATATCTAACTATTTATTTATTTTTATTTATATGTTGTGACTATAGAGCACTTATATACATTAAAAAACTGCCACTATAGAACATATGAATATAAAGAGCACCTCTCAATGTAATTATGAAATGAATGTGTGTTTCAAAATGGAATTATTTTCTAGCCTCTTCACGGTCTAACAAAGCTTTAATCCATTATTTTGTCGTTAATTTGTCCTTTTTGATTAGATTTGATGCAACTTCTATGTTCAACTGAAAGCTAGACATGTATATTTTTATTACTATTCAATATATCTACAAGTTCTATGTTTTAAATGAAAAATATCTTTATGTGTTTTGTGCATCTATCATTTATTAATGTCACATCGCACCTATTCTAAAGTATTTTATTTGTGACAAATGTCCAAATTAAAGATAAAGTCCATAAAGATTTATAAGAGGACTAGTGACTTAGAGCATTTGCCACTAATACTGTAGTTATTGATATATTAAATAGCTCATTGTCTCAGTTTTTGGCCCATTCCAAATCAACTGACACATTCCTCGTTGTTTTCAATATAGGGTTGTGATGATTCTCTATATTCTGGAATACCTATTGCATTCTTATTTATACTTAGACAATGCCATTTTAATGTATATCACATTCAAGAGTATTACAAGATTAATAAGAACTCAATAATCAATATTTATTAGTATTGCATTTGGTCTGACTCAATTTAAAGCTATTTAGTACTTCATTGTTGAAGTTGGAGATTCCCTGGATATAGAGAACCTCTGCATGCACACCCAATGCGTGGAAATTGAAATGGTAGCATTTGTTCTCTATCCATTTGTTTTCCTGTTCTCAGTTTCTGTGCAACTAGAAATGTGCTGCTATTTAGGTCTAGGATATTAAGTCCTCGTGCATGGCCTTGAGTGCTTGTAAAGGCTAAGGATGCATATGAGAAGGCCTATCCATTTGCGGGGTGTTGATTCAGGCATGTTTGAGTCTCTTCATCTGAATGAGAAGTGTACGTGATTCCATGTGGTGCCATCCCTTTGTGCACACATGATGACACTCCATCTGTTCTGCACTCTAGTGTCTAGTGCCTTGGTAGTTGTGAGTAGTACCCAACATTCTATTTGATGAGCATCTCTATGTTGTGGCATTGGATTTTTTTCATTGTGTCATGTCTGCTTCGTGATTGATGTGAGTGTTGGCCATTGCACCCTCACTTTGTTACTCCTATCTGGGTTTTGTGACTATCTCCAAGCATGGTGGGGTGGTCTCGTATGAGTCCACATAGTTGGGAGGCATTTCTACTGCCATTAGGGACCAATGAACATGTTATTGGAGCACCAGATTAGAGATGTTCTCACTCCCCGTTGCCCTATCTGTTATTGTACCTATTAAGTCATTGTATCATATTCAAGACTATGTTATTGTACTTGTATATCATACTTATTGGCTATGCCATTGCACTATATATTCTTTTATGTAATTGTACTCTCTTGAGAGAGATGTAATCATGCAAATTAATGAGAAGAAATGTGATGTTTCTTATTTGGTTTACAGATTCCGGTGTGGGTATCAGATCCGCTTGTACTAGATGGTTTTAGATTCATGTTTATAATCTGGAATGGGTTATAGGAATATTTGGGTTGGTGTTTAAAATGAACGTAGTTTATTGATGTTTCTCTAGAGAGTGATTTAGTCCTCTCCTGTGGGTTGTGCATTCAGCCCTACTTAGCTAGGAATGCTATCGATCTATCAAATCGGCAACCATATTTGTGTATGTTATCACTTGTTATTCAAAAAAAATATATTTTGTTCCTTTTTGGCCCTTACCCTTCAAGGTTCGTGGAGCAGGATGTTACATCTGGTATCAGAGCCCATGTTCACACACTGGGAGCTCTGGCATACTTGAGCCTTCTATGTTTCACTGTGTTTGGCATGTGTAGCGTGAGCTTGTTATATTGTTTTTATAGTCCTGATTGCTTTCATACCTTAGCATGGCATTAGTGAGTTAAGTTACAACCGCATGATTAGAAGTCGTGAAGGAAATAGCCTCCTTGGCCTTACCTTACTCAATGGGACTCAAGTGTTGACCTAGGTTGAGAGTCTCCCATGGTTAAGAGTGATCACTCTCCCATGTTAGAAGACAAGGGTAGGAATGTTCTGCCTTCTATGTTCGCAGGTTGAAGGTAACTTGGGTTGCCTAATTACCCTTGCTTGGATATGCTCTTCTTGTGTCTTCCTTTATGTTACTACTGAATGAGATGACCCTAATTGATCATGAATTGCTCTTGTAATTCCTTCTTGTATTATAGATGTAAAGGATGATAGGATGTAGCTATTTGTGGATGTGGATAGATTAGTTTGATTGCTCCATGCTCTCTTGTAAGTGTTGGATGATTGTCGATTTTTCTTATAACCTCTTAATATGCTTGAGTTTCTACCATTTATCACCCTTGATAACATGTTGAAGTCATTGGAATACTAATGATGCCTTAAACTTTCCCCTTAGTAGAATTTGCATGTTTACATATGATGAATATTGGATGGCATGTAATGACTTTACTTGAGATGAAATCTATCTTTCTCTCCTCTTCTTAGTTGTCAATAGTTGACAAGATGTTAGAATGATGGCTTATGTCTTTAATTAGCATGTGAAAGTTGGAATGAGTAAAAGAATTAGTGAAGAATAACTTATGTTTGTTATGGTTATGCAATTGAAAGTGATTACAAGCTTATTATGGCCTCCTTATTTAATGAGTTACATGAGAATAATAATTGCTAGTGGATATGTTTTGTTGTTGAAAACTAATCTTCTCAATTGCATTGTGATTTAATGAGATCATATAGGTGAACACTTGTACTTTAATGTAAACTAAAAATAGTGAATGCTAAGGTAATGAGAATGTTGCATATCTTTCTTTGAGTGAGCAATTGAATACCATTGACGTAGCCAAGGTTACTTATGCTTATATGTGTGGATGTGAATGTAGAGAAATGATTAGAGTTCCTCAAACAAAACTCATTCCATTATGTTATTAGCATTTGATTCTCTTGTGAATGAATGGTATTCCTGTGACTTGTTACATGATGTCGCATTATGTGTTATTATGAGATGTATATCATTATGTGATTATAGAAGTGACTGTAATAATGATTGTGAAAAATGTTACTTATGTTTATGCATTGACGTAAAAGTGATAGTGATGATGCTATACATGTTCATACACCATTGCGTTATGTTGAAAGCATTGCAAGTGAATCTACAATGTTATGGGTAAATGAGTTTCCCTTGTGAAAAGAGAAAATTACTTTGGAAGTTTGGGAGTACTTATTTTTAGGTAAAGTGTATATTTGCATCATGTTGCATAGTCATAGGTGGACTATGGTCATGCTTGGGTAAGAGAAATTGTGATTGTATTCCCCATTATGTGAACATCCATTGATGTATTCCTGTTGAGTGTTGTGATTAACCAGTGCTTGAGATGTGTGCCCATGGGATGGTGATACTGTGTACCCATCCATGGAGGATATGTATGGATTATGTGTATGGGAGAAAACCATACCATCTATGTGTTTTCCTATTGTCACCCTTTTGATTGCCAACCTGAGGGTTGTTGATAGGTCAATATGTGGAGGGTAGTAGCAGCAACAAAGTTCCTTGGGAGGTAATTGCACAGCATACATATAATGGCAGTGTGAAATGACAGTGGTTGTTTCAACCTCCCAGGAAAGTACTCACTACTTCCCCCTTCTTAATGGACCAGATACTTGGTTCATAAAATGTTAGACTAATCTACACAGTTCTTGAGGATGATATTAGTTGTGGTATGAGCACCTGTAACAGCTATGATCTTACCCTGATGTGATTGTTTTAGATATGATGCCACCCCCCACTGGTGTTCTGACATAGTGCTAGTGAGGATGTCATGTCGTTGATGGTAGCGAGCCAAGCTCAAGGACACGATGCCATGTACATAGATGCGTGAAGGCTTAGTATATATGTTGTGTTCCTACTTGTGCTAAGAGGAGTGATTGCTCGCACAAAGTAGAGGGTTTGCTCAAGAGGGCCTCGATTATAATCATTTGGCATGCAAGTGGAACCTAGCCATGTGTACCTCTAGCTCGGTGTGTAGCCACACGTGCTTTCTTTGTGGGTACACACTATGTGGGATGGTCCTCTGAGTAGGACATTGCCATGCAGTATACGGCCATTGCATGCTTTCTTTGCTTGGTGTATACCATGTGTGGTCGCGCCACATGAGGTATGTGACCGGGGAGTTCCGGCACAATACCTTTCGATGTGGAGGTTGCATGAGTTGGCTGCACCCACGTGAAGGATAGTGAAGACAATCATGCTTGTTTCCCTCCTTCCTCATGTGGTGACTAGCGATAGTCACGTAGTGTTGTGATGTGTATAAATTTAGAAGATTGTGAATCTTCTTTTCAGTTATTGGTGACTTTTACTTTGCTTGTGTAAACCAGCACTTTGGGTTATTTTTCTTGTATTGGTTTGGCCACAGATGATTTTCTTGGCATGTAACTCTTGCAGTTACATTTGATTTATTGTTGAAAATTTGCACATTTTTCTTACTTTATTGTTGGAATTGAGATTTACTCTTCCTTATTTATACCCTTGGTGTCTAAACTAATTGACTTTTCTGTTTTGGAATGATGTTCTTGTGATGTGATGTGATTCCTCATCGGGTATGGTGAGACCCACCCATTTGAGTGTATACGAGGAAGCAGACATAGGGAAACCCCTTAAGGATGGGGGTATGTGTGAGATGTTCTAACCTCTAATTCACTACATTCCTATTGTTTGACTATCTCTTGAAGGCTAAAACCCTTACACAAACAAGGGGTATGTCATTGTGGCTTGTATGGAAGGGCTCACTAGGTGGGTGTCATATCCCGATGTTAAGGCATTGTTTTAAAAGATTTAAATGTCGTGATAAGATGGAGATGTCACTTTTGATGATAATCATGCATATAATAATATTTACTAAAACATAAATACTATTATTAATATGTAATGATATTAATTAATATTATTTTATGGATACTTTATATAATATAATATATTTATTGTATTATCAATAAAAGTATTATTATAACTATCATAATTATAATATAATAATACTATTAAAATGATTATAAATATTATCATAATATATAAATATATATATAGGAGCAATCATTATTATAATATAATGAGATATTAATATAAATATAAATTAAGTATTATATTATATAAGATAAATATTAAATAACAGTTATTAAATATGAATTACGATGGAATATTTCCTAAACCCTGATGCCTCTAAGAAAAGACTAAATATTACTAATGTTATTTATATGGACAACTATTTCATAACCATCAAATATAAATCAAACTAAAGGATGCAAAGACAAACATCACCTTTGGAAAGGGACGTATCCCTTCACAAAGCCATGGAGGTATATATTGGCATTCGAAAGGGTAGCAAAGGACTCATGAAGCATCATTTTTTATCAATCCTATCTTAGCATTCAACGTCAATTCAGTCTCATGTCCATTCTGATATAAGCATTAAATAAGCCTCTCAGCATAGAATGACAATCAAATAAGAATATCCTTGAATATAGAGTTAGCCATGATGAGTAGTATATATATATATTAGCATTTACTCCATTAGGCAAAAACAAATACAATTGAAGGCAACCTTAATAGTAATCATCTTCAATCATTAATCATCGATCGAAGACACAAGCATCTTACATCCTCTGATTAGACATTAAGAGTTCACAACATATGTTGATCACAACAATAGATCGAGGCCTATCTCTACCATTTAGATCAAACATTTCCAAATTATTGAGTAGAAGACAACAAACATTAACATACATTACATATACGAAGCATTGGAGTGGATCGCTACAGATATCACTCAGCCAAAGTCATGGGTAAGCGCAAGAGGTATGTATAATACTGAGTTTTACTACGAATAAGAATCATACTTTTATTAAATGTTTGAATAAATGATGCACCTCTGATTTATACGGTCATACAATGATTCCATTATATGATACATAATGCAAATAATACATAAGGATGATCATAAGATTTAACCAGTCCAAGAGTAGTATGTATGATACTCATAACCCTTATAAGAATAAAAATAAATAAATGATTATATATATAATTTAGGAATGAATGAATGAATCTAGTACAAGAAGAATATAAGTCCATAGATATAAATATGATATGAATATTACAAAGAGGTGTGATTACCCAAGGATAGATAAGAGGCCTAAGTGTTAATCCACCCAACACTATGAAGAGGAAATAAATGTTTGGGTTGGCAATTGACCAAAGGATAGGTATGGTTTGAGTGGTCTAGGTACCCCTCTGAACCAAGAAAAAGGCCTTGTCTCAAGATGGTCTAGGGTACCTTATGAGACAAGTGGTTAGGCCTTTGGTTTGAGTGGTCTAGGGTACCTTGAATCAAAGGATAAAGTTAAGATAGGCCTTAGGATGGCCTATGACTTGAGTGGGTCTAGGGAACCCCTCGGAGTCAAGAAAGGAAGGACCTATGACAGTTGGTATGACGTTACACCATAGCAAGTTCACTCTTATAAGGTGGAGGGTTTGATTAACAATAGGCCCAAGTATATCCCTTCCATGGTAACATGAGACTGACATAATAGATCTATGATAGTAAGAAAGCATATAGTTTATATTTTATTGACATAGAAAAGAGGAATTGAATACTACTGTACTCCTTTATAAGTTGAAATTGTTTGCAAGGTTGCAGAAATTTTGGCTTGCTAGAAGCGGACATGACTGTAAGTGGTATCAGAGAAGTCATCCTGCCATCCTGTGAATGATAAGCAATTATTATTATTAATTGATTATATATGTTGTCAATATCAGTGATTGCAGGAATCAAATATGCATGCAAAGGTGGAGAAATCAAAGATATCCAAAAGAGAACATTATAAGACTCATACCTTGTGTATTACTTGTATTCCTACTTTATCTTCATTGCCTTAATTGTATGCTCTTTGTGTGTATTTCATATATTTTTGTGTGTATTCACATCATGCTTTTTGTTTGTGTTCATGTATGTTTTTATGTGTATGCGTATTACGTCTTATCTGTGTAATCTTGTGTATTTCTGTGCATTACCTCATACTTACGTGAAATTGCATGCTTCTTGTCTTGAGGTGCCTATGCCTCTGCAATTGTATGCTCTATGACTTTTCAATTGTATTCAAGTGTATGAGCTATGACTTTGTGATTGTATTCAAGTATATGAGTGTATACCTATGTCTTTGCAATTGTATTCAAGTGTATACTCCATGACTTTGTGTGTTCAAATGCATACTACATGATTTATGTGTGTACTCTGTGACTTATGTATGTTTAAAAGCACACTTCCTAACTTACTTGTACTCATGTGTATACTTTTTCGTTTGTCTACTTGCATGCTACATGTATGCTTCATGCCTTATGTATTACATGCATATACTTTGAATGCTTTGTGTATCAAATGTATGCTATGTGTTCATATATTGCACATGTATACTTTATGTATTCCAATGAATACTTGGCAAACTTACAGTGTATTCATATGTATATTTGTAACTTGTATTCATGTGTATACCTTGTGACTTGCATACGTCATGACTTATGTATGTTTCACGACTTACATGCACACTTCATGTATTTACATGTGTGCTTCACACTTCATGACTTATGTATATTGTATTACAAGTATTTATGCTTGAAAGTGTGTGTATGAATTTTCAAGACGACTTTATCATACATGTCTTTCATCAATATTGTTACATCTTGGAACTACATATTCATCTATAACACTTGTATTTCTTCAATCACTATCAAATAATCAATTACTCTTCAATGATATATCTAAAGGTAAAACTAAGGTGATAAGTACAAGATCGAACCTCGTAATCAAAGATCAAGATGGAATCTTGGAATCACAAATCATTTTCTCTTCACTAAAGCAATATTCACTCTAGATCAAATCCACGATTTTGTCTCAATCAGAAAGTAGACATTAAAGGTAATAAGATAACTCGTTGTGATTGTTTGAGGACAAGCAATTTTGAGTGGGCGGGGTTGTCATATCCCGATGTTAAGGCATTGTTTTAAAAGATTTAAATGTCGTGATAAGATAGAGATGTCACTTTTGATGATAATCATGCATATAATAATATTTAATAAAACATATATAATATTATTTTATGGATACTTTATATAATATAATATATTTATTGTATTAGTATTATTATAATTATTATATTATTATATAATAATACTATTAAAATGATTATAAATATTATCATAATATATAAATATCTATGTATAATATATATATAGATGATATATATGATTAGGAGCAATCATTATTACAATATAATGAGATATTAATATAAATATAAATTAAGTATTATATTATATAAGATAAATATTAAATAGCATATATTAAATATGAATTGAGATGGAATATTTCCTAAACCCCGATGCCTCTAAGAAAAGACTAAATATTGCTAATGTTATTTATATGGACAATGATTTCATAACCATCAAATATAAATGAAACTAAAGGATGCAAAGACAAATGTCACCTTTGGAAAGGGACGTATCCCTTCACAAAGCCATGGAGGTATATATTGGCATTCGAAGATGCAACAAAGGACTCATAAAGCATCATTTTTTATCAATCCTATCTTAGCATTCAATGTCAATTCAGATCTCATGTCCATTCTGATATAAGCATTAAATAAGCCTCTCAGCATAGAATGACAATCAAATAAGAATATCCCTGAATATAGAGTTAGCCACGATGAGCAGTATATATATATATATATATATATATATATATATATATATATATATATATATATATATATATATATATATATATATATATATATATATATATATATATATATATATATATATATATATCAGCATTTATTCCATCAGGTAGAAACAAATGCAATTGAAGGCAACCTTAATAGGAATCATCTTCAATCAATCATCATCGATTGAAGACACAGGCATCTTACATCCTCTGATCAGACATTAAGAGTTCACAACATCAATCACAGTAACAGATCGAGGCCTATCTCTTCCATTTAGATCAAAAATTTCCAAATTATTGAGTAGCAGCCAACAAACATTAACATACATTACATATACAAAGTATTGGAGCAGATCACTACAGACATTACTCAGCCAAAGTCGTGGGTAAGTGCAAGAGGTATGTATGATACTGAGTTTTACTACGAGTAAGAATCATACTTTTATTAAATGTTTGAATAAATGATGCACCTCTAATTTATACAGTCATACAATGATTTCGTTATATGATGCATAATGCAAATAATACATAAGGATGATCATAAGTTTTAACCAGTCCAAGTGTAGTATGTATGATACTCATAACTCTTATAAGAATAAAAAGAAATAAATGATTATATATATAATTTAGGAATGAATGAATGAATCTAGTACAAGAAGAATATAAGTCCATATATATGAATATGATATGAATATTATAAAGAGGCATGATTACCCAAGGATAGATAATAGGCCTTAGTGTTAATCCACCCAACACTATGAAGAGGAAATAAAGGTTAGGGTTGGCAATTGACCAAAGGATAGGTATGGTTTGAGTGGTCTAGGGTACCCCTCCGAACCAAGAAAAAGGCCTTGTCTCAAGATGGTCTAGGGTACCTTATGAGACAAGTGGTTAGGCCTTTAATTTGAGTGGTCTAGGGTACCCCGAATCAAAAGAGAAAGTTAAGATAGACCTTGGGATGGCCTATGACTCGAGTGGATATAGGGCACCACTCGGAGTCAAGAAAGGAAGGACCTATGATAGTTGGTATGATGTTGCACCCTAACGAGTTCACTCTTATAAGGTGGAGGGTTTGATTAACAATAGGCCCAAGTATATCTCTTCCATGGTAACATGAGACTGACATAATAGATCTATGATAGTAAGAAAGCATATAGTTTATGTTTTATTGACATAGAAAAGAGGAACTGAATACTAATGTACTCTTTTACAAGTTGAAATTGTTTGCAAGGTTGTGGAAATTTTGGCTTGCTAGAAGGGGACATGACAGTGGGTCAATGCCATCAAGACACATGGTTATTGGTTATGGACTCATGGATATGTTGGATATGGATGGTACTATGAGATGTACGTGATGTGAATGGATATGTATATATATGTGGGTTGTACAATTTGTCATGTATGTAGTTACATATTAAAAATATAGTAGAGAACAAAAATTGCATCATTATGCCTTGAAAAGTGACAAACTATTGCATTATATGTAAAGAGATGTCATGCATACTCTGAAATTAGAGATTAAAATTATGTATATGTGTGTATGGGTGCTCCATTTTATAGATAGTTGCATATAAAAGTTAGAGAATTGAAAATTTTATGTCTTAAAAGTGCATTTTGCTGCAAATTATGAGAAAATTGTGTGGTTTATGCTGGAATTACATGCTTATATGTTTATATACTATTATTATTGCTTTCAGATGATCATGGACAGGAAAGGAATAATGTCATAACACTCGTATCCAAGAGGTTTGTGATGTCATGACCCTCTTCCTGATGACCATCGATGCTTCAGTTATTATATGATATATGCACATGTGCTTTGACGTGTGCTTGGAGTGTTGCAAGTACTGAGTATCAACTCCGCCTGGATTCACGGGCCCGAGCATACTCATATTCCCCGATGGTGGTTATTGGAGATAGTCACAAGCCCTATTCCCTACCCTAGCCACTATACCCTGCTAGTGCAGTGTTCCTGTGTTCTTGTCCTAAATCATTCGGTTACCTAATGGTAATGTTTGGATTGCTCCTTATGGTCATGTGTAGTTTGCTAGTGCGGTGGTTGAGTTTTTTCTCCTTGGTTTCTGTTGATTGCTCGATGTGGTTTCCTTGGCATCATTCTTTATTTTGAATGGAGAAAATTGTTTTATGCTAATGTATATTTTGTAGGAATGAGTGCCTTGCCTATTCCTTACCCATGTACTGGGACTGATTGCATATAATTGTGCATGTGATAACCTAATTTTTTTAATTGTATCAAGTTTCATGGCTAGTGTGTGCTTTGGCTACATCTTAGCATTTGCAAGCTTCCAGGAATAAGCTTAGTCCTAGGGGGGTAGGATGTAACGACCCCTATGTTTGCATTTTGATTGTTTATCTATGTTGTTTTTACACGATATTTTAAATGGTTTTAATTATTCATTTGTTAGCTCTCTTAGTCATGTTCAAATTTTGTGCTCATGAGTTTTAACTTCATGACCGAGCTTAGTAGTAAACTCTATTAACTTACCCCGGGATGACATATTCATCCCATGATCTCTCCTTTTATCTATGGGTTATTATATAATCAAGTGAATTGATTTATGTCATTTTGCCTTCAATATCTCATGCTATTCGATGGCTCAATATGATAAAAATGGTTGGTGGATTGGTTTATGTTAGCCAAGGAAATATCTTTTGGGCTAGTGCAAATTTATGGAATTGGAGAGAGGACACCAAATAGGGGAGTCAACGCACTTGATTTGGAGGCTTTTAAAAACATAAATCAAAGAACTTGAGGGGTGGTCATGGCATGGTGAGGTGCCTGAGAATGAGTGCAGAAGGAAAATATATGGTAGTTGGGTGGAAAAATTAATTGCTTTGCGGGTAGCTCGTTGGAGACAGAGGCTGGCCATTCATTTTTGGGTGGGAGGTCGCCTTTTGCTGGGGACATGATGACCAAAGAGAAGGGAGTCAATGCCTGATTTGTGGGAGGGCTGGAAAAGAAAACGTAGAGAGGAAAAAAAGGGGAAATGTAGTATAGGAGGAAAGAAAACATCTTTGGCAAGGATATCAATTTGTAAGATCTAAGGTGAGGAAGAGAAGTGCGATCTAAAAGGTATTTTATTTAGTTCTTTGTTTTACTGGCACTAAAACTAAAATATGTTGCTGTGATTTCCATAACCACTGAAAAACTAAAACCCCACTTCTGCATAGATGTTTGAGAGAAGAACATAAGTCCTGTGGTATTTTTTTTAGGATCCCAATAAAAAAACATCATTGTTAATACTCCTAAGCCTATATTCTTATGTGATTTGCATGCACCAAGAAAACACATCCTTGCAACCAGTGCACCCCATTTGATGACACCTCTTTGAGGCATTTCACCAAACAACTCTCGTACCTTGTCTATGCTTCCACTTTCTGCACACATGTCTATCAAGTCACTTGCAATTATAGCATCTGACAAAATTTCACCTTCCGATTATGCTAAATGATAGAAGTCCATACCTTGTTTGAAAATGCCACAGGGAGGATGCTAATAAAGGTTGTAGAATTTGACTTTACACCTACCAGTCATAATTGCTTGAAGGTTTCTAAAGCCTTTTTAACAAATCCATTATGTGCATATCCCACAATTATTGCAGTCTAGAAGACCGCTTTTCTTTTTGGCTTTTTGTGAAAACAGTTGACGTGCCTTCTCTATGATACCATTTTTGCAATGTACTTTTGGGCTTAGTTTAGCAATATGCTTTTGATTAGATTTGATGCAAGTGTCTATGTTTAGCTGAAAGCTAGACATGTATAGTTTTATGACTATTCAATATATCTTTTCAATAGAACTTGTGTCGAGTTGTTTTAAATGAAAAATATCTTTGTGTTTTGTGCATCTGTCATTTTATTAACATCACATGGCACTTGTTCTAAAGTATTTTATTTGTGACAAATGTCTAATGTAATGTCCCGTCATGTAACCCCAGAGTGCTAGACTAAAAGTGCAAAAATTACAAAACTATTTTTTTTTTTTTTTGAAAGCAAGATAGTGAAAAGTAGAAACCAGACATAACACATTGCATGAAATTACTCTTCTAACCACTCTAGGGCAACATAATTGCATTAATAATAGGAAATAAAACTACTGAAGCCATAACCATTATACTGCTAAAATAGATACAAATAACTTCCAATGAAGCAGAATAGATTAGCAGTACCCTATCCATGAACACCTTGATAGACAACACTTATCAGCAAGCAAAGCGGAAATATTTTCTCTTATAAATAGGACAACAAGTGAGGTTTAGCAGATCAAACACATCAATAGTTAACAACTTGTCTCCCAAGGCGTCAAGGATGCACTACTTAACAATAAACAACATCATTACATGCATTGCTAACTAACATCGACAATTCATACAACTCTATAACAATAATGATTAGTCAAATACATCTACACTCCATGCCATAACTAGATAAACAATTTGGATAAGAATTCATGCACATTTAACAAGTCTATACAATTGAGTATATCAACATGAGATTTACATTATTGACATCCTGATTACAACTGAATATAAACAATGAGATACAATAAATACACAAGGCTAATGCATGAGCACAAGAAACTGTCTTCACCAAATAGGTACAAGGTCTGATGTCTGGCACACAAGGTGAATCCTCCTCGCTCACGAACAAACAACAAGGGAGAAAACCAATGGATCTAGCTCTTTCCACCCAACCATGTGGGCCCTAAGGCCCACCCCTCCGAGCTAGGAGTTAACATGAGGGCCCCACAAGAACAACGGTCAGGCAGACAGTGGATTAAGAACATCACAAGACTCCAACATCACTAGCCAATCTCACAACAACACAACATTACTTCCAGAGGCAACACATGACACTGTCATCATAACAGAAAATATACATAACGGTGCAAGGCATCAACCATCTTGCAACCAATCACAATACAATGAATCACTCGAGCAAGGCATGGGTCCTCTTGCTCCCAACAATTCAATCCTTTGAATAGACCAACAAGGAATTAAAACAAGCTCAACACAATAGGGGACCACAACTTACAAGAAGAGCTCGACAGTATGGGTTCAAGACCAAACAACAGGTCTAGGTAAACACATTGCAAGGCATTGACCTTCTTGTAATTATGGCAAACACATAAGGCAAAGTCCCCATACATAATTCAAGGTTTCCAAACAGAGTAATACTTGGGAGATCTATCTCTTGTACCGATGACGACATGTCTCCATTGTCTTGACCATCACAATTGTTACATCCCTTCCTTTGAAAACAATTATGCTATTTACTTTCTTACAAATTTCAATAAATTACTATGTTGTGAACGACATGGAAACTGACAATTTAATTTACAAAGTTGTTATATGAAATTGTGGAATCTAATGATTACGATCAAGGTGATATTGTAGACTAAATGTCTTTATAATAAATGCAATGATGTTTGAATATATTATATTTGGATCATAGGTGCTTTGACCACAAAATTGTATGTGAGTCTATCGATGCAGGAACAGGTGGACCGTGTTCGACGGGAAGAGAAAGTATCTTCGAGAGGGAGTATAGACTCTGGAAATTAACCATGGGCGTTTGTTACTGAGATTGCCAAACAGGTAGATAAACCTTGAAATCAACCAGTTAGTCTTGTTTGTCAGTTGGGATTAGTTAACTAGATGTTGACGTCAAAGGATAAAGTATAACATCCTAGTCGAAAGTCATCTTGTAGAATCTTGGAGTCGTCGATGGCGTCGTAAGTCCATAATAGCAATTCGACTTATTTAGACGTTTATTATTTTCATCTCTAAGTATTTAATGAACCATTTGGTGGCGAAATTGTAAATCTTGTCTCGTAATCGAAAGATGCGAGAAGTCGGCTTTGTGCATCTAACATTGTAAGAACTCGTTCACGTTACGATCAATCTGTGGTGATTGTCGTAAAACGCGTCGAACTTGTGTTGTGAATTTATTTTATTCTTGTAGATCGACGAATGTCGATTCGAAGCCATAGCGTGAAATAATTTATTATGGTCATCGTTTAACATGAGTCCTTTTCTTCTGGCTCTGACCGCGAGTTATTTTGGTCTAACCTTGAGTCTCTTTGCGAAAAAGATCTTTGTCTCCTTTACTTGTTTGACCATAGAGATGCTTTAGGCCTTTATTACCCGCTATCTTGTTGTGTTTAAATTCTCCATTCATCTTTCAGTTGCTCTTGAAGGTTAGAGGTTTTTGCGGAAGAATGACGAAATTGCTGTGTGGTGTTGTCATTTAGAACCTTCTTTTTGGTTGGGACCGCTGCAAGTATCGAGTCAGATAGTTGCATTTAATACCAACCTTGTGAATAGCCATGTGTGGTTAGATTCAAAAACCTTGTTAGAACTAGTCCTTCTCCTTCATTGTATTGTGGCGAATCATGCCGTGGATAATTAGTTAGCTAGCAATTAATGCGGGTGCTTCCTCATTCAAGAGAAGGAGATGGGGAAACCGTCGAAAGGTGAAGATAGAATCGGTTAACAAGACTTAAATGTCAGTTATTCTCAACCGACGGAGGAATCTACTAAGTAGTGGTCGGAGTTAAGAGCGTGGCGATAGCGGACTATCGCGGTTTATGGGAAAGGTACTGCGTATCGACAGGAAGAGAGGGCTAGGAAAAGTGAAAGGCCATCGAGGAAGGTAAGAGAAGAAAAAAAAAAGTTACTGCGAAGTAACGCGAGAGGAGCATAACGGCAGGGAGTCAAGGAGGTGAGGTCGCTGTGTTGAAGGAGTGGTTGCTAGAGTTCAGGAGATCTTTCCACGACTTCCATGACTATTAATGAACTATAGAGAGCCACGTTTCCTTGATTATCTGCATGCTTCTTCTAGGAGAAAATTTTGGCGTAAGTTGTGCACTTACGGCCTCCCATTACCAGAGAACGGGCCATAGCAAGGAAGGCAGAGTATTAGAATGAAAAGGTAAAAGAACTATGCTTTCGGGGGGGGAAGCATTCGGAAGATGTTACGTGGAGTTTTCACATGACCAAAGTGGATTGTTTAAACTACTTTGGATAGTGATCTTTATCAACGATAAAACCTCTTTGGTTTGCATGAACAAGCGGAGTGTTATTACGCAACGTTTCTGCCTAAAACTCTGCAGCATTGTGGAGGTAAGGTCGCTGTGTTGAAGGAGGAGGTTCGTTCTTGTGGGAGGAGTGATCAGTTATCTGGACGGAGCGAGAGAGACATTTATGGAAGCATCGAAGGTTGGAGAAACTTCTAAGGAGTGATTAGTTTCAGTGGAGATTGACTTCTGAGGTGAGAGGAGTGAGTCGTAGGGACTGTCGTGGGCTTTAGATAGTGTGATATGGCAGAGAGTTTTAGAAAAGGCATTGATATCCTTCATTGTGGAAGGGTGTGTTTTTGGAGAGGAGGAAATAAACGGCAGTGAGAGGAGTGAGTTTGAGGATGAGACTGACGGGTTTTGTCATAGGATTTGACAGCAAGATAACGGAAGGAGCTTATCTGTGTGATTGGTGGTAAGGGATCGAAGGGAAACTTCGGCACTTGCTGTGCTCTTCGTTGCTGAGTAAGGTAATATTCCTACAATGATTATGATATCATAATCATGTATTTTACTGCAATGCTGTGAGAAGTTCTTCATTGTAAATGTATTATTACTGTATTATGATAGAAGAAAACTCAGTGATAATGATGCTGCTGTCGATTAGTATGCAAGAACTTGGAAAATAGATTATTACCTCTCTTGGTAGATGTCGTAAGATGATAGAGTATAGGTCTCCATGTGCTGTCCTCAAAGATTGATCAATGCATGATTGCCAATGTGAACTACAAACTTAAAAGACGTAGAATATTAAAGAATTCCTTCAAGACAGAAATATCAACATAAAACTGCCTTGGGCACTTGAATTAATAGCTCCTTAGAGAGAAAATACTTTGCTCTATGAGTGTGTTGTGTAGGAGAGATAAACTCCAGTTTTTAAAAACAAGATTGACGTAAACGTTAATGTACTGGATAACCGAAGTTGAAGATACAACTAGTTTGAGTCATTTTTGTCTTGTATCTTTTGATAGAGGTCGACCGAGCGTTGGTCATCTCTAGAGTCGTAAGAAAGACTCCAAATCTTTTATTACTATATTTTACAAATTTTACCTCATTAACTCTTGTGAAATTAATTGATTTGAAAAGGGAAGTAGGAGTTAATGTACTTGTGTCGAAAACCCGCATGTGGAATCTAGATTACATTGCATGCGATGACTCTAGTTTCATTTTGTAGACCTTAAGAGTCTAGAACCCCTGACTTCTGGGATAACGTAAATATGTTTAAGATACTTGTGTGTGTTGTGCAAACATGGGAACCGAGTAAACGATTATGAAACCACTTAGGAGTGGGCGCTTATAAACAATATTTTTACTTGAAAATAGGTGTTGATAACTATGAACTTGGGATAAGAGTAAATGATGCACCATGCGCTATTACAGGAGGTAATCCTAAATCCTTGAGGTTATCAAGGTCGTCAAAATAGTTCAAACTATACAAATAGGAAACTGTAGGATTTCGACCTGTTCAAGTCGAGTAGGGTGGGTGAACCAAATTCATGTGTTCTTAGAATGCTGATTTAAAATACAAATCCTTTGGCCAAGGTGGTGTACTATCCTCAAGTGCATTGAACGTTCACCGTAACTGGATGGCGTTTCTTGTGGAGTGTCGTGCATGACTAGAGGGTATCTAGGGATCTGCGCGATAACAAGACACGTAGGTTACAACACCAGAGCTCAGATGGCAAACACTGATGGTTATCCTAAGTCTATCCTCTTGAGTAGGGTAGGGCCACTTCCGGTTAGGAAGGAGTGTGGGAGACCGATGGTCTGTGGTTGGAGGTTAAGCTCCTTGAAGATACTTTCTCTTCCAAATACTGAGGAATGCCGAGTCTTGAATGAGATGGGCCGATAATCGAGATGCATGATAAAGGTATGTTTCCAATATTTGTTGTTTCAACAAAATTTCATTGATTAGAAAAGAGTTTAATGTATATCATTTCTTTCAAGTTTTTATGAAAATGAAATCATGTTTATAATAGAATGAAAAATGTTGTATTGGATTATAGATGAGTTACTTTTGTATTTGATTACCTAGTAAAAAAAAAAAATTTACCGTTGTGAAAACTTAGTTACTCCTTGTCATTTTGGATTTGGATGTTACATATGGTATCAGAGCTAGCCAGGTTCAGCACTAGGGCTGATGAGTCCACTAACCTGATTAGGAAATCATCATTATGCGGGTAGCTAATGATTTGGTTTATTGTGCTAGGATGGTATACACCAAGAAAACTGCAAGAAAATCCTTCGCGGGTAAAAAGTGTTATCTGCAAGCTAAGCAGAAACGACTTGCGATGGTCAAGACCATAGAGAAAACCAATGACAAGAACGACATTTGGCTCGATGATGTGGAAACCTTAGCCAATGCAATGTCACGACTTAAGCGAGTGAGGAGAGAACTCCTAGAGGGAGCAGAGATGGTGGTTCGAACCATGATCGACCATTGCTCCTGGATAGAAACTGATAGTGTACCTGTTAGTGTACCTGTTAGTGTACCTAAGATTGTACCTAGTACTATACCCATGATCACTAGAGATCCACGTGTAATGCCTAGAGCTGAGATTATTGAGTTATCTTCAGATAGTGAGTCTGAGGGGTATACACCTCGTGATTATGTGTCGGACAATGAATCCGAAGGTTACACTCCACTAGATAACATTATGTAGAAACATGAGATTTGTCTATCTCTAATGATGTTGAAACAATTTTGCAAAATAAAAAAAGACAAAATTTTGGTTTGAGAGCAATTATGAATATGATCAAATGCTGTGTTCTTTTGATGGTGTTTAATTTAATAAGCGTAAAACTGATTAGTATATGTTTAAACAGGTGTGAAACTAAACTAGCATGGACCAATCAGGGTTTAACGAGGGGGAGGATCGGGAAGGTCGTAACTCTCGGGAAAATTCCACTGACAAGTTGGATAGGATCCTCAACATGCTCATTGAAACCAAGGAAAGATTGAACAAACTAGAGAGGAAAATAGATGAAACTGGTAACACAGAGGATGGAAACGAGAACTCTCACTTCACAAGCAAGAGTAAACATTGGGAAAATGGCACATCAAGTGAACATCATGATGACAGTGAAGCCCAAAGAAGAACCAAGGATAAACTTGCCTTAGAGCTATCTAAGGATATGAAGAAGGTTAATCCTCCAAAGTTTGATGGAACAAAAACTGGAGACGCAGTTGAAGCATGGTTGACAGAGATGGAGAAATATTTTGAGATCAGAAACTACTCTGAGGTTACTAAAGCCGTGTGGGGAGCCTATCAGCTGTTTGGGGAAGCATCCACTTGGTGGATGAATAAGAAAATGGAGTTGGAACTAAGTCCCTTGAAGGTGACATGGGACGAGTTCGTGGAACTATTCCGTAAACGGTGGTTACCACAGTTGTAATTTGATCAGAAGTTAACGGACTTCCAAAACCTCAGGCAAGGTGAATTATCTGTGATTGAGTATGCAAAAAAATTCACTAGGTTACTGAAGTATGTTCCCTAATACCAAAAGGACGAAAGGTTCTGAATCAGAAAGTTCATCATGGGACTCAACCCTCAGATCGGTGGTGAAGTGGAGGTGCATGGTCCAAGCACAATGGATCAAGTTTATGAAAAGGCAATAAAACAGGAGCAGAAGATTAAGTCTATCTCCACTTACCGTGACAAGAAACGCAAGAAGTTTGACAAGAACTACAATGATCAGTCTTTTAAAAGGAAAAATGATAAGGGATATGGAAACAGGAGATTTGATAGGGGAAATCAAAAGAATCAAGGAGGATCTGGTAATGAGCGCAGGGGTGAAGATTTTAAGAGAAATACAAATTTTAAGAAGAATGGTGACTCTGCAAGTAGGCCAACTGAGAAGCGAGGACCTATAGGAGGATGTTTCTCTTGTGGAGGAGATCATTATGCCAACTGTTGCCCCAACAAGAAGCCAAATGGAAGGCCCAGGAACACGGAGCTTCCTTCACAACAGGAAGCCTTTCAGCAAAGGATTCATGCCGCTCTCGACAATCGGCAAGCAGAGTATCAGATCACTCCTATTGAGATGATAGGTACCTTATTTGGAGTTCCTGTTTCTATTTTATTTGATACGGGTGCAACAGAAAATTTTGTGTCACCTAGAGTCCTAAGTAAATTTTCTAGAAAAGCTGGCTTTATGTCAAAACCTTGGACAGTAGAGTATGCAAATAATTCAAAGGCTCAGGTAGAGCAATGTTTGTTCGAAGCTAGGATTGATGTTTCTAACTTCACCACTGAGGCAAACTTGTACGTAGCACCTTTAGGGTCCTACGATGTCATCCTAGGAATGAGCTGGTTGTGGAAACATCGAGCCAAAGTAGATTGTTTTCATAAAACCATCGAGTGTCTGGATGAGTCGGGCAAAACTGTAAATCTTCAAGGAATTCAGCGGGAAGTAAAGGTTAGATCCATTTCTTCAAAACAACTAAAGCAGGCTATACGAAAGGGGTGTCAACTTTTTGCAGTTAAGATGGACCTAGTAGAGGAAACCTTGGAGAAGCAATCTTTTGAGGAAAAATATCCATTTCTGTGCAACTTCAGAGACGTATTTCCCGAGGAGTTACCCGGCTTGCCTCCGAAGAGAACTTTTGACTTTGGTATAGATATTAAACCAGGATCGGAGCCAATCTCTAAAGCTCCATACCGTATGACTACCACTGAACTTATGGAATTAAAAGCTCAGTTACAGGAGCTTTTGTCTAAGAATTTGATTAGGCCAAGTGTATCACCGTGGGGAGCTCCGGTTATCTTTGTCAAAAAGAAAGATGGAACTCTCAGGCTGTGCATAGACTATAGGATGCTTAATAAGGCAACTATAAAGAACAAGTATCCCTTGCCACGAATTGATGATCTATTTGACCAAATACGTGGCACATCGGTCTTTTCCAAGATAGATCTGAGATCCAGATACCATCAGTTAAGGTTAAAAGAAGAAGACATTCCCAAAACAGCTTTTAGAACGAGGTATGGTCATTATGAGTTCACGGTGTTACCATTTGGATTAACCAACGCACCTGCTGCTTTCATGAATCTCATGAATAGCGTATTCAGAGATTGTCTCGATAAGTTTGTACTAGTCTTCATTGATGATATTCTGATCTATTCCAAGGATGAAGAGGAGCATGCACGACATCTTCAAATAGTCTTGCAGCGATTAAGAGAGCATAAGCTGTATGCGAAACTCTCCAAGTGCACTTTCTTTCAGAAAGAGGTACAGTATTTAGGGCACATTATATCAGCTGATGGGATATCAGTTGATCTGGCCAAAATAAAAGCTATTATAGAATGGCCTGAACCTACCAATGTGTCAGAGGTACGAAGTTTCATGGGATTGGCAGGGTATTACAGGAAATTTGTGCTGAACTTCTCAAGCATTTCTAGTCCTATCACCTCATTGCAGAGAAAAGGAAAAAGGTTTGTTTGGACGGTTGAATGTCAAAAGGCATTTGACTTGTTAAAAGAAAAATTAACAACCGCTCCAATTTTGAAAGTTCCTGATCCAGAGGGTGAGTTTGAGGTTATCACTGATGCCTTGGGTGAAGGATTGGGAGGTGTGCTTATGCAAGATGGCAGGGTAGTAGCCTATGAGTCAAGGAAGCTGAAAAATTATGAGCAAAACTACGCTCCTCATGACCTAGAGATGGCAGCAGTGGTTCACGCCCTTCAGATGTGGCGACATTACTTGTTGGGAAGGACTTTTGTTTTAAAATCTGATCACCAAAGCCTTCGCTACATATTCACACAACCTAATCTCAATGCAAGGCAAAGGAGATGGCTGGAACTCATATCAGATTATGACTTTGAAATTTCTTATATCAAGGGCAAGGAGAACCGAGTAGCGGATGCCTTAAGTAGAAGAAGGCACATCGCCTCTATAATCTCCATACATGCTAACTTTAAAGATTTAGTATTGCAAAACTTATCTGGGGATGAGTATTATGAACAAGTGAAACAGGCTCTGCACCTAAACCCTAAGGACCCAAGATATGACGGATTCAGTTTTGAATCCGATGGTTTGCTAAGATTCAAGGGAAGAATTTATGTCCCTGATTCAGAGGAACTTAGAAACCTTGTGTGGAAGGAAGTTCACTGTGCTCCTTACTCTAGGCACCCTGGTGTGACAAAACTGTTAGCTGATGTCAATCAGTTATATTTCTGGAAAGGAATGAAAAGCGATGCTGCAAAATTTGTAGCTAGTTGTTTGGAGTGTCAGAGAGTGAAGGCAGAACACCAACATCCTGCTGGGTTGTTGTACCCACATGATATACCAGAATGGAAATGGCAAGTTATTAGTATGGATTTTGTCCAGGGGTTGCCAATGTCTAAGAATAGGCATGATGCAATATTGGTTGTTGTGGATAAACTAACCAAGGTTGCACATTTCATACCGGGAAACTTGACAGATGGAGCACATCTTTTGGCTCGAAAATTTGTGCAAGAGATTTTTAGATTGCATGGGGTACCTGAAAAGATAATATCTGATAGAGATGCTCGGATAACTTCACGGTTTTGGCAAACCTTATTTTCTGCATTAGGGACTAAACTGAATGTAAGTACTGCTTATCATCCCGAAACTGATGGTCAGACAGAAAGAGTGAACCAGGTATTGGAAGACCTTTTGAGAATGTATTGCATGGATCAGCAATATAGATGGGAGGAATATCTACCTCTTGTCGAGTTTGCCTATAACAACTCCTATCATTCTGCCATTAAGATGGCGCCATATGAAGCATTATATGGAAGGAAATGCAAAACTCCTATAAGCTGGGATAAGCTGGAAGATAGGATAAGCATTGGACCTGAAATGCTTGCTGATATGGAAGAAAAAGTTAAAGTGATTAGGAAGAGGTTGGCAGAAGCCAATGACAGGCAAAAGAGTTATGTTGATCGCAAACGAGTGCCTAGA
Source organism: Cunninghamia lanceolata (assembly GCA_027924645.1). Lineage (NCBI taxonomy): Eukaryota > Viridiplantae > Streptophyta > Pinopsida > Cupressales > Cupressaceae > Cunninghamia > Cunninghamia lanceolata. The sequence goes on along the minus strand of BSBN01000055.1, from coordinate 6,844,316 downwards.
CACTTCTCTATTGGTGAGAAGGTGCTTTTGCGGGTGAAACCCCAAAAGAGTTCTATCAAGTTTGGTAAATCTTTGAAATTGGCTCCTCGTTATGTCGGACCTTTCGAAGTACTAGAGATTATCAATCCGGTTGCCTACAAAGTTGCTCTACCTCCAGCCTTGTCTAAGATGCATAATATTTTTCATGTTTCGTATTTAAAGAAATATTTTGTAGGTAATAACCACATCCTTAATTGGAATTCCTTACAGATGCAAGAACCCGGGGTGGTTGTGATCAAGCCACTCAAGGTGCTCGAAATGCGTAAACTTCGTTTACATAATCGAGAAGTTTTGCAATGCAAAATACAGTGGGACCAATATGGTGAGGATAGCGCCACTTGGGAAGACTACAAAGACATTTATCAAAGATTTCCAAAACTTTTTAAAGACATAAATGTTGCTTTATAGAAAGTTTGTTTTAAGTTTAATTTTTGCTTGATAAACTTAATCATCGGGGACGATGATTTTTAAAGGGGAAGGATATGTTATATCCCTCCTTTTGAAAACAATTATGCTATTTACTTTCTTACAAATTTTAGTAAATTACTATGTTGTGAACGACATGGAAACTGACAATTTAATTTACAAAGTTGTTATATGAAATTGTGGAATCTAATGATTACGATCAAGGTGATATTGTAGACTAAATGTCTTTATAATAAATGCAATGATGTTTGAATATATTATATTTGGATCATAGGTGCTTTGACCAAAAAATTGTATGTGAGTCTGTCGATGCAGGAACAGGTGGACCGTGTTCGACGGGAAGAGAAAGTATCTTCGAGAGGGAGTATAGACTCTAGAAATTAACCATGGGCGTTTGTTACTGAGATTGCCAAATAGGTAGATAAACCTTGAAATCAACCAGTTAGTCTTGTTTGTCGGTTGGGATTAGTTAACTAGATGTTGACGTCAAAGGATAAAGTATAACATCCTAGTCGAAAGTTGTCTTGTAGAATCTTGGAGTCGTCGATGGCGTCGTAAGTCCATAATAGCAAGTCGACTTATTTAGACGTTTATTATTTTCATCTCTAAGTATTTAATGAACCATTTGGTGGCAAAATTGTAAATCTTGTCTCGTAATCGAAAGACGCGAGAAGTCGGCTTTGTGCGTCTAACGTTGTAAGAACTCATTCACGTTACGATCAATCCGTGGTGATTGTCGTAAAATGCGTCGAACTTGTGTTGTGAATTTATTTTATTCTTGTAGATCGACGAATGTCGATTCCAAGCCATAGCGTGAAATAATTTATTATGGTCATCGTTTAACATGAGTCCTTTTCTTCTGGCTCTGACCGCGAGTTATTTTGGTCTAACCTTGAGTCTCTTTGCGAAAAAGATCTTTGTCTCCTTTACTTGTTCGACCATAGAGATGCTTTAGGCCTTTATTACCCGCTATCTTGTTGTGTTTAAATTCTCCATTCATCTTTCAGTTGCTCTTGAAGGTTAGAGGTTTTTGCGGAAGAATGACGAAATTGCTGTGTGGTGTTGTCATTTAGAACCTTCTTTTTGGTTGGGACCGCTGCAAGTATCAAGTCAGATAGTTGCATTTAATACTGACCTTGTGAATAGCCATGTGTGGTTAGATTCAAAAACCTTGTTAGAACTAGTCCTTCTCCTTCATTGTATTGTGGCGAATCATGCCGTGGATAATTAGTTAGCTAGCAATTAATGCGGGTGCTTCCTCATTCAAGAGAAGGAGATGGGGAAACCGTCGAAAGGTGAAGATAGAATCAGTTAAAAAGACATAAATGTCAGTTATTCTCAACCGACGGAGGAATCTACTAAGTAGTGGTCGGAGTTAAGAGCGTGGCGATAGCGGACTGTCGCGGTTTATGGGAAAGGTACTACGTATCGACAGGAAGAGAGGGCTAGGAAAAGTGAAAGGCCATCAAGGAAGGTAAGAGAAGAAAAAAAAAGTTACTGCGAAGTAACGCGAGAGGAGCATAATGGCAGGGAGTCAAGGAGGTGAGGTCGCTGTGTTGAAGGAGTGGTTGCTAGAGTTCAGGAGATCTTTCCACGACTTCCATGACTGTTAATGAACTATAGAGAGCCACGTTTCCTTGATTATCTGCATGCTTCTTCTAGGAGAAAATTTTGGCGTAAGTTGTGCACTTACGGCCTCCCATTACCAGAGAACGGGCCATAGCAAGGAAGGCAGAGTATTAGAATGAAAAGGTAAAAGAACTATGCTTTCAGGGGGAGAAGCATTCGGAAGATGTTACGTGGAGTTTTCACATGACCGAAGTGGATTGTTTAAACTACTTTGGATAGTGATCTTTATCAATGATAAAACCTCTTTGTTTTGCATGAACAAGCGGAGTGTTATTACGCAACATTTCTGCCTAAAACTCCGCAGCGTTGTGGAGGTAAGGTCGCTGTGTTGAAGGAGGAGGTTCGTTCTTGTGGGAGGAGTGATCAGTTATCTGGATGGAGCGAGAGAGACATTTATGGAAGCATCGAAGGTTGGAGCAACTTCTAAGGAGTGATTAGTTTCAGTGGAGATTGACTTCTGAGGTGAGAGGAGTGAGTCGTAGGGATTGTCGTGGGCTTTAGATAGTGTGATACGGCAGAGAGTTTTAGAAAAGGCATTGATATCCTTCATTGTGGAAGGGTGTGTTTTTGGAGAGGAGGAAATAAACGGTAGTGAGAGGAGTGAGTTTGAGGATGAGACTGACGGGTTTTGTCATAGGATTTGACAGCAAGATAACGAAAGGAGCTTATCGGTGTGATTGGTGGTAAAGGATCGAAGGGAAACTTTGGCACTTGCTGTGCTCTTCGTTGCTGAGTAAGGTAATATTCCTACAATGATTATGATATCATAATCATGTATTTTACTGCAATGTTGTGAGAAGTTCTTCATTGTAAATGTATTATTACTGTATTATGATAGAAGAAAACTCAGTGACAATGATGCTGCTGTCGATTAGTATGCAAGAACTTGGAAAATAGATTATTACCTCTCTTGGTAGATGTCGTAAGATGATAGAGTATAGGTCTCCATTTGCTGTCCTCAAAGATTGATCAATGCATGATTGCCAATGTGAACTACAAACTTAAAAGACGTAGAATATTAAAGAATTCCTTCAAGACAGAAATATCAACATAAAACTGCCTTGGGCACTTGAATTAATAGCTCCTTAGAGAGAAAATACTTTGCTCCACGAGCGTGTTGTGTAGGAGAGATAAACTCCAGTTTTTAAAAACAAGATTGACGTAAACGTTAATGTGCTAGATAACCGAAGTCGAAGATACAACTAGTTTGAGTCATTTTTGTCTTGTATCTTTTGATAGAGGTCGACCGAGCGTTGGTCATCTCTAGAGTCGTAAGAAAGACTCCAAATCTTTTATTACTATATTTTACAAATTTTACCTCATTAACTCTTGCGAAATTAATTGATTTGAAAAGGGAAGTAGGAGTTAATGTACTTGTGTCGAAAACCCGCATGTGGAATCTAGATTACATTGCATGCGATGACTCTAGTTTCATTTTGTAGACCTTAAGAGTCTAGAACCCCTGACTTCCGGGATAACAGAAATATGTTTCAGATACTTGTGTGTGTTGTGCAAACATGGGAACCGAGTAAACGATTATGAAACCACTTAGGAGTGGGCGCTTATAAACAATATTTTTACTTGAAAATAGGTGTTGATAAATATGAACTCAGGATAAGAGTAAATGATGTGCCATGCGCTATTACAGGAGGTAATCCTAAATCCTTGAGGTTATCAAGGTCGTCAAAATAGTTCAAACTATACAAATAGGAAACTGTAGGATTTCGACCTGTTCAAGTCAAGTAGGGTGGATGGACCAAATTCATGCATTCTTAGAATGCTGATTTAAAATACAAATCCTTTGGCCAAGGTGGTGTACTATCCTCAAGTGCATCGAACATTCACCGTAACTGGATGGCATTTCTTGTGGAGTGTCGCGCATGACTAGAGGGTATCTAGGGATCTGCGCGATAACAAGACACGTAGGTTACAACACCAGAGCTCAGATGGCAAACACCGATGGTTATCCTAAGTCTATCCTCTTGAGTAGGGTAGGGCCACTTCCGGTTAGGAAGGAGTGCGGGAGACCGACGGTCTGTGGTTGGAGGTTAAGCTCCTTGAAGATACTTTCTCTTCCAAATACTGAGGAATGCCGAGTCTTGAATGAGATGGGCCGATAATCGAGATGCATGATAAAGGTATGTTTCCAATATTTGTTGTTTCAAGAAAATTTCATTGATTAGAAAAGAGTTTAATGTATATCATTTCTTTCAAGTTTTTATGAAAATGAAATCATGTTTATAATAGAATGAAAAATGTTGTATTGGATTATAGATGAGTTACTTTTGTATTTGATTACCTAGTAAAAAAAAAAATTTACCGTTGTGAAAACTTAGTTACTTCTTGTCATTTTGGATTTGGATGTTACAACAATAGTTCAACAAACTTAGACCAGTAAGGATTGCCACATTCATGAAGGACTGAATCATTACCCCAAGATGCATTCACAAGATACCAAGAGTATGAACACAAAATTACCACCTAGGCCTCTGGAATAATACACTCTATTACTTGCACAAAGAGTCACGTAAGGTCCATAATCCAACATAGGGCCAAACTTGTTTTATTGATGCAACCGAGTTCACATACTCCCATAACATAGAACACTCAATTTCAACATAAGTAACAAATTTTACAAGGATCACATAACAAATTCACTGACGGATTAATATAATTAATGTTCGACCAAGCCAACCTGCAATGGAAATGTTCACTAACATAATACATTTCTATTCAACAAACTCATACGAAGTTATATAACTGTATCGAGGTAGTTACAAGACACAAATGTCGTTATCCTAGGCCATCTCATAATTGTCCGCGATGAAGATTGAGTAACTCAATGAATGTAATGGGATTCTAAATTTGTTCTTGCGGAGTTTTCTATTTAGGGAGTCCAAAATAAACCTCTAGAATATATCATAAACCTATTACCGTTAAGGTGAGAAGAACAATTAATCATTTCCACATGACCATGATTGCAACTATTTATCGATCAAGACTAAGTTATACAGCTCTAAATCCATCCAATGTAAGTTAATCTCCCACTAAGTTTCACAGTCCCGAATAATCATAACACTAAGTTTGATAGCCTGCGAGGATCTACAACTAAAAAAAAACAATTTATTAACAATGCATAGGAAAACAGAAAGTAAGTGGGGACATTGCAAATGTCACAATAATATAAGAGGAATACTAGCCTTGTTTACTAGCTATCGAGCTTGTCAACTACTAAAAAAAAAATGTTTCAATAACAATAAATGGCAATATAGAAGGTACGTGGGGCATTGCAAATGACACAATATTGACAAGAGGAAAGTTATTATTACGTTTCCTCAATATATGATGCATAACTCAAGGAAAGTGTAGACACAAGTTCCTTGCAAATCTCATACAAGAATAAGAGAAATGATAATAGCAGGTTTCCTACCGAAACTAAGGAGCTCACAACAGGAGTTTACTGACGACTCACTACTCTTGCCAGTCCTAGGGCGAAAATATAGACAGCCACATCTAATTCTACGAAGGCAACTTTCCAAATGCAACAGGAGGGAGGGCGGCTCACAGCCAGTGGCAAAAATGGCAACTTCCAAGCCATAACAGAACCCAAAACACATGGGCAAAAGCTCAAAGCGCCCAGCAAGGAAAAAAAAGACGTGGTATGAGGCAGCGGTTGCATCTGCAGTTAAAATCTTCAAAGCCAAAGACGTTTTTTTTTTGTTGAGCATAGGGTTTCTGTGAGATTCATAATGATCTATGGTCAAGGCTTGCTGTTTCGTGGCTAAAGTCTGGCTCCTATCTCTGTCATTTAACGCCGAACCAGATGGTTACGAAAATTTAGCATGGGATAGCATAGAGCAGGAAGCATCAGACAAGGTGCCAGTGGAAAGCAGGCGAGTGCAATGGGGTTCAGTTTTCTTTTGCAGACATAAAGAAATGGTAGCAAACAGATTTTAGCTTTTGTGCTAGAAAGACAAAGAAGCGATGCAAATACCTTTTTCATTTGAAGGACGATTTCCTCCAAAGCCTTGGATCGAATCCTCAGAAGGTGATTGTTTTGTTTTCAAAATCCCGCATCTGTTGAGTGAGCTCTGGTACAGTTGGCGCGCAGTATTGCTGAGACCCACGAGAGGTCAATGGAGCAATACCCACCATGAAGAAGTGTAGGCGGGGGAAGGGGATCAAATTCACGGCTAGCTTCCTCAGATCTGAGTTCAGCTGTCCAGGGAACCGAAGGCAGCAGGTCACTCCGCTCATCGTGGCTGAGATCAAGTGATTCCCATCTCCAAAGCTTGGCGTAGTGAGCTTCAGAGTCTTGAAACCCTTGGGAACCGTCACAGTTTTCTGCCTCCTTCCTGACCACATCGAGCACAGAGTCGATGAGCTCAGCCCCCTCAGTCCAATGGCCCTTGGCCTAGTTGTTCCCTGCTCCAGACTGACCGAAGACCAAATTCTCAGGGCTCGACCCAAGACACCAAGTGCTCTCCTGGACGCGTAACAAAATATGGGAACATAGACAAGGCACGTGAACTATTTTACAGAATCCTTTGAAGGTGATTCTTTTGATTTCCGTCTGCACTCCCTCCAGCGATCTTCAAGTCAGATCTCCTCCAAACCCTAGCCAAATGATGTCAAATTGAAGCGCTATGATCCTATGATGGAAATATGGCAAGCCCACATCAAGTTGTGGCTAGAAACACTCAGATCTAAGGTCTGATATAAAATTACAGCAGACTGATATGAAATTTTGAATACAAAACGATTGATTTCACCAACAATGAAACCTCCAAAACATGTAAAATCATCAACACAACATGGCCATGAATACAAATAGTGAAATTCTACTCCAAATGCCTTCAAATCTGAATATGTATGCCTTCAAATATGCAAGATATCTTCAAACCCTAGCTGAACATGAAAGCTTCATTGAAACCCTAACTGATTTGAAACCTGTAGGTGCTGATATGAAATCTGAAGCACAAACCTTAACCAAAACAAGTTGGAAACTCCTCCCAGCCTTCCGTATCTCCCCAGAGCAAACATGACTCCTCGGTCATGCAGAACGTGCCTCCTTGCTCCCCACCACCCACATTCTTGTGGAATCCAACCATTTTAATAGTTTTCCAAGGGATTCCTTCAACTGACGGCACACCAAATGGACTTTGCATATTTCTCAAAAAAAACAGAGACCTCCTCCCCGCGACCTCCCCAAAAATATATATATATATATTTTTAAACCTTAGAATAGACCCATAAACCACGGGCAAAATTATTATCTTATAAATCTAATATTAACATGCATTTCAATAAACACAATTTACATTATATCAATCTATGCATTAATGAAATTTATGAACATTGCCATATACCGTTTAAACATTTACAACACTCACAAATTAGGCAATATAATTTATTTATTAATTCACATAGTATTAAATAATTATATTTTCTACATTATTTAATTCTTATTGAAACCATTAATATTTATTTAACATAATTATATTCCTAGTCAAGTAATTATATTCGAATGCATCAAAACACTGACGTAACACAGGCAACTCTGACCTTGTTAAACCTCGTGGTAGCACTAAACTTGACTAACAAGAAAGATTGGAAGACAAAACAAGACCACAATGACGGAGGCAAACAGACAACTGACACAAAAGACCAGGAACCCCATGTTAACTCTGTTCCACAAATCCATCAGCTAGGGAACGCTCAGACCTACTAGTCCAGGTGGAGTCGATGCCCGGTACCTGCATACTGCATCGAAACAACAGGGTTGTACATATATACATGTTATCATAAACATAATGAATGGAAGTCGCAGCATGGCAGGGTACTTGGACACAAGTAATGCCACACTGTTCCGTTCAGTAACTCATCAAATAAATAATTGCATCCAATCCTAGACATACATCATAATCATGATCAAACAATACCTTAAACATAAAGTAACACTACTATGAAATCATGATCATATTAAACTGAAATTAACATCAAACCATAATATGTCCATCAACTAAGAATGCACAAGGTACAAGAGATCAAGCATCATCTAACATAATCCATATCTAGTTTGTATGATAATCAAGTGTCTAGCAATATCAAGAAAAACATCAACCATAGCATAGAAATCAAAGTGTCTCAAAACTGAAAACATGCACTAAAGGACTATCATCGGTACTAGGATTGTCATAAGAATCATGAGAACAACATCTATCGCAAACGAAAAGGCGAGGGGCATTACATCCTCCCCCCCTAGATTTTGACTTACTCCTGGAAGTCACAGATTAGGGTAGAAACATAGTGTAATAATATTGCCATATTCTATTGCCAAAATATAACTTAGTCAAATACACTAAGCTAACAGACATTTCTAGGGAGAACACTATGCTATTAAACAATCAAAAGGTTAAAATGCTGCATTTTTAACATTTTCCATTAACTATCCACCCTAAGTCTTATCACAGATTCAACAAAAGATCAAAAAAAAAAATTTCATCTATTTGAAGCATGGAAACACCATTTATCAATACATAGGTACAGTTTTCATGATTTGCCATACATTCTTCACACACACACCAATATACATCACTGGGATTCACATCACAAGGCCACATAGAGGTCCATCTGAATACTGAAAACCGCATACTAATCCAAGAGCCAAAAGCCAAATCCATCTCACATAATCCATACCTCACACATAATGACTTGTTGGTGCTAGGTCACACTCACAAGGTGAGACCATCCAATAAGCCATAATGACCCCTCTCTTGTTGTATAAGGTGGTTAGCCTCCAAGAGATAGTCATCACACATAGGTGGGTAGTGGGTCTTAGCTGTATAACAGCCTCACATACCCCCATCCTCAAGGTTCCCTGTGTCTGCTTCCTCGCATACACTCACCAAGTTCGTCTCATACGTCCTTGGAGAGGAGTCACAATACAACACATGGCCGACATCGAAAACAATAAATATAACTAGTTTAGCCACCAAAGTCATGAAGAAAGATAAAAATTTAATTTCAACAATAAAATAAGAAATGCGCGCAATTATCAACACTAAGTCAAATGTAACCATGAGGGCTACAAGCAATAAGATCACAAGGTGTGGCTAAACCATCATAATCAAATACAAGAAAAGTGTCAGCCTTCGCAATTAGTCAAAAATCATCAATAACCATAGAGAAAGTCCACAATTTGAAATTGCACTGTACGACACTATGTGACTAGATAGTAGCCACCAAACGAGGAAGGAGGGAACAACGTCAGGCTATAACAGTAGCCCTCATGTGGTGCGGAATGAGCACGCCATCCACATGGCTCAGAGTGTACTCCTCGGCTACACCCTGCATCGCGTCGTCATGCGGCATGGACTAGCCAAGTGGCTCACACACTCCTTGGCTGCTCGCATGGAATGTGCACCTCGGCCACATCCCGCATCGCATCTCAACGCGGCATGGTCATACACCAGCCGGAGAAGGCACGTACTGGCCGTATGCCACATGGCAGTGTGTCTGTGGCTCCGCAGAAGTAAACACGCGCAGAACACACCCCGCATAGTGACACCTCGTGGAAAAGGCACACACAGGTACTTGCCGTAGCCAGAGGTATACATGGCTAGGACCTACTCATATGCTAACCGACTCGACACTATCGAAAGCAAACATGAGTATCCCTCTACGAGTGTGTGAGGCCCCATTACACTCAACACACAAGTAGGCTATAACACAATCTCATAGTGCACCTTCACGTGTCTATGCACGTGGCATCATGTCCTCGAGCCTAGCTCGCTACTAACAGCAACACGGCATCATCACCAGCACTGTGTCGGAACATCAGTGGGGTGTAGCATTGTACCTATCATGTCGAAACATGTGCAGATACGGAATCTATCTTAGCATGGGTAACAAATCTCCCTCCACATGCTAGACCTCAAAATATACATGGGGCACATGGTCTCACTTGGGTTACCCACGCAAGTCCTAGACCCCGGCCCCCAAGTGACGACTCATGTCATCACATAGTTCCAGTTGGGTTGTCCATGCAGGTCCTAGACCCCGGCCCCCAACTGATAACTCATGTGGTATATCATACCTTTCGTGAAGACAAGGTAAATGATCATCCAAGAAATACCATCCAGATGCTCAGAAACTGTGGGGATTAGGCTAACACATGTGAATCAAGCACCCTGATTCATCATAAGGGGAAGTAGTGGGTATGTTTCCTTAGGGTCGGTCGAGCGAGGGACCACTCTGCACCGTCATAACCGTACGCTGTTCACTCCGTCCAAGGAACTTTGTGGCTGCTACTACCCCTTCACAGACTGAGGGACTAGAGAACCAAAAGAAGAGAATCTATGATTCTAACTTTTGGCTACTCTTTTATATCTATATTTTCAACCACACAAGGGTTGGCCCTCCATCGGGTAACAAACATGCAAACACACACAATGGTATGGCACATTCCACACCAAAATACACACAATTCCCATAGATGGGTACCCAGTATCACCATCCTATAGGCACACAAAGCAAGTACGGGGTATTTACAACAATCGACCAATGCACAGTTACTGGTTTCTCACATTTACAGGGGAAGATTTACACTCACATACACCATCTCATAACTGCCATAAGTACATTTGTTTCCATAATGATGAGCTTCCTTGCAATACCATAACATTACTTGCTATCCACTTGCATAAAAAATACTACTATAGTTAAACATGGGCAACAACATCAATCCAAAGATCCCACTATTGAAACTTGGCTCTGATACCAAGTGTAATGTCCCGTCATGTAACCCCAGAGTGCTAGACTAAAAGTGCAAAAATTACAAAACTAATTTTTTTTTTTTTTGAAAGCAAGATAGTGAAAAGTAGAAACCAGACATAACACATTGCATGAAATTACTCTTCTAACCACTCTAGGGCAACATAACTGCATTAATAATAGGAAATAAAACTACTGAAGCCATAACCATTATACTGCTAAAATAGATACAAATAACTTCCAATGAAGCAGAATAGATTAGCAGTACCCTGTCCATGAACACCTTGATAGACAACACTTATCAGCAAGCAAAGCGGAAATATTTTCTCTTATAAATAGGACAACAAGTGAGGTTTAGCAGATCAAACACATCAATAGTTAACAACTTGTCTCCCAAGGCGTCAAGGATGCACTACTTAACAATAAACAACATCATTACATGCATTGCTAACTAACATCGACAATTCATACAACTCTATAACAATAATGATTACTCAAATACATCTACACTCCATGCCATAACTAGATAAACAATTTGGATAAGAATTCATGCACATTTAACAAGTCTATACAATTGAGTATATCAACATGAGATTTACATTATCGACATCCTGATTACAACTGAATATAAACAATGAGATACAATAAATACACAAGGCTAATGCATGAGCACAAGAAACTGTCTTCACCAAATAGGTACAAGGTCTGATGTCTGGCACACAAGGTGAATCCTCCTCGCTCACGAACAAACAGCAAGGGAGAAAACCAATGGATCTAGCTCTTTCCACCCAACCATGTGGGCCCTAAGGCCCACCCCTCCGAGCTAGGAGTTAACATGAGGGCCCCACAAGAACAACAGTCAGGCAGACAGTGGATTAAGAACATCACAAGACTCCAACATCACTAGCCAATCTCACAACAACACAACATTACTTCCAGAGGCAACACATGACACTGTCATCATAACAGAAAATATACATAACGGTGCAAGGCATCAACCATCTTGCAACCAATCACAATACAATGAATCACTCGAGCAAGGCATGGGTCCTCTTGCTCCCAACAATTCAATCCTTTGCATAGACCAACAAGGAATTAAACAAGCTCAACACAATAGGGGACCACAACTTACAAGAAGAGCTCGACAGTATGGGTTCAAGACCAAACAACAGGTCTAGGTAAACACATTGCAAGGCATTGACCTTCTTGTAATTATGGCAAACACATAAGGCAAAGTCCCAATACATAATTCAAGGTTTCCAAACGGAGTAATACTTGGGAGATCTATCTCCTGTACCGATGACGACATGTCTCCATTGTCTTGACCATCACAATAGTTCAACAAACTTAGACCAGTAAGGATTGCCACATTCATGAAGGACTGAATCATTACCCCAAGATGCATTCACAAGATACCAAGAGTATGAACACAAAATTACCACCTAGGCCTCTGGAATAATACACTCTATTACTTGCACAAAGAGTCACGTAAGGTCCATAATCCAACATAGGGCCAAACTTGTTTTATTGATGCAACCGAGTTCACATACTCCCATAACATAGAACACTCAATTTCAACATAATTAACAAATTTTACAAGGATCACATAACAAATTCACTGACGGATTAATATAATTAATGTTCGACCAAGCCAACCTGCAATGGAAATGTTCACTAACATAATACATTTCTATTCAACAAACTCATACGAAGTTATATAACTGTATCGAGGTAGTTACAAGACACAAATGTCGTTATCCTAGGCCATCTCATAATTGTCCGCGATGAAGATTGAGTAACTCAATGAATGTAATGGGATTCTAAATTTGTTCTTGCGGAGTTTTCTATTTAGGGAGTCCAAAATAAACCTCTAGAATATATCATAAACCTATTACCGTTAAGGTGAGAAGAACAATTAATCATTTCCACATGACCATGATTGCAACTATTTATCGATCAAGACTAACTTATACAGCTCTAAATCCATCCAATGTAAGTTAATCTCCCACTAAGTTTCACAGTCCCGAATAATCATAACACTAAGTTTGATAGCCTGCGAGGATCTACAACTAAAAAAAAACAATTTATTAACAATGCATAGGAAAACAGAAAGTAAGTGGGGACATTGCAAATGTCACAATAATATAAGAGGATACTAGCCTTGTTTACTAGCTATCGAGCTTGTCGGCTACTAAAAAAAAATGTTTCAATAACAATAAATGGCAATATAGAAGGTACGTGGGGCATTGCAAATGACACAATATTGACAAGAGGAAAGTTATTATTACGTTTCCTCAATATATGATGCATAACTCAAGGAAAGTGTAGACACAAGTTCCTTGCAAATCTCATACAAGAATAAGAGAAATGATAACAGCAGGTTTCCTACCGAAACTAAGGAGCTCACAACAGGAGTTTACTGATGACTCACTATTCTTGCCAGTCCTAGGGCGAAAATACAGACAGCCACATCTAATTCTACGAAGGCAACTTTCCAAATGCAGCAGGAGGGAGGGCGGCTCACAGCCAGTGGCGAAAATGGCAACTTCCAAGCCATAACAGAACCCAAAACACATGGGCAAAAGCTCAAAGCGCCCAGCAAGGAAAAAAAAGGACGTGGTATGAGGCAACGGTTGCATCTGCAGTTAAAATCTTCAAAGCCAAAGACATTTTTTTTTTACTGAGCATAGGGTTTCTGTGAGATTCATAATGATCTATGGTCAAGGCTTGCTGTTTCGTGGCTAAAGTCTGGCTCCTATCTCTATCATTTAACGCCGAACCAGATGGTTATGCAAATTTAGCATGGGATAGCATAGAGCAGGAAGCATCAAACAAGGTGCCAGTGGAAAGCAAGCGAGTGCAATGGGGTTCAGTTTTCTTTTGCAGACATAAAGAAATGGTAGCAAACAGATTTTAGCTTTTGTGCTAGAAAGACAAAGAAGCGAGGCAAATACCTTTTTCATTTGAAGGACGATTTCTTCCAAAGCCTTGGATCGAATCCTCAGAAGGCGATTGTTTTGTTTTCAAAATCCCGCATCTGTTGAGTGAGCTCTGGTACAGTTGGCGCGCAGTATTGCTGAGACCCACGAGAGGTCAATGGAGCAATACCCACCATGAAGAAGTGCAGGCGGGGGAAGGGGATCAGATTCACGGCTAGCTTCCTCAGATCTGAGTTTAGCTGTCCAGGGAACCGAAGGCAGCAGGTCACTCCGCTCATCGTGGCTAAGATCAAGTGATTCCCATCTCCAAAGCTTGGCGTAGTGAGCTTCAGAGTCTTGAAACCCTTGGGAACCGTCACAGTTTTCTGCCTCCTTCCTGACCACATCGAGCACAGAGTCGATGAGCTCAGCCCCCTCAGTGCAATGGCCCTTGGCCTAGTTGTTCCCTGCTCTAGACTGACCGAAGACCAAATTCTCAGGGCTCGACCCAAGACACCAAGTGCTCTCCTGGACGCGTAACAAAATATGGGAACATAGACAAGGCACGTGAACTGTTTTACAGAATCCTTTGAAGGCAATTCTTTTGATTTCCATCTGCACTCCCTCCAGCGATCTTCAAGGCAAATCTCCTCCAAACCCTAGCCAAATGATGTCAAATTGAAGCGCTATGATCCTATGATGGAAATATGGCAAGCCCACATCAAGTTGTGGCTAGAAACACTCAGATCTAAGGTCTGATATAAAATTACAGCAGACTGATATGAAATTTTGAATACAAAACGATTGATTTCACCAACAATGAAACCTCCAAAACATGTAAAATCATCAACACAACATGGCCATGAATACAAATAGTGAAATCCTACTCCAAATGCCTTCAAATCTGAATATGTATGCCTTCAAATATGCAAGATATCTTCAAACCCTAGCTGAACATGAAAGCTTCATTGAAACCCTAACTGATTTGAAACCTGTAGGTGCTGATATGAAATCTGAAGCACAAACCCTAACCAAAACAAGTTGGAAACTCCTCCCAGCCTTCCATATCTCCCCAGAGCAAACATGACTCCTCAGTCATGCAGAACGTGCCTCCTTGCTCCTCACCACCCACATTCTTGTGGAATCCAACCATTTTAATAGTTTTCCAAGGGATTCCTTCAACTGACGGCACACCAAATGGACTTTGCATATTTCTCAAAAAAAACAGAGACCTCCTCCCCACGACCTCCCCAAAAATATATGTATATATATATTTTTAAAACCTTAGAATAGACCCATAAACCACGGGCAAAATTATTATCTTATAAATCTAATATTAACATGCATTTCAATAAACACAATTTACATTATATCAATCTATGCATTAATGAAATTTATGAACATTGCCATATACCGTTTAAACATTTACAACACTCACAAATAAGGCAATATAATTTATTTATTAATTCACATAGTATTAAATAATTATATTTTCTACATTATTTAATTCTTATTGAAACCATTAATATTTATTTAACATAATTATATTCCTAGTCAAGTAATTATATTTGAATGCATCAAAACACTGACGTAACACAGGCAACTCTGACCTTGTTAAACCTCGTGGTAGCACTAAACTTGACTGACAAGCAAGATTGGAAGACAAAACAAGACCACAATGACGGAGGCAAACAGACAACCGACACAAAAGACCAGGAACCCCATGTTAACTCCATTCCACGAATCCATCGGCTAGGGCACGCTCAGACCTGCTAGTCCAGGTGGAGTCGATGCCCGGTACCTGCATACTGCATCGAAACAATAGGGTTGTACATATATACATGTTATCATAAACATAATGAACGGAAGTCGCAGCGTGGCAGGGTACTTGGACACAAGTAATGCCACACTGTTCCGTTCAGTAACTCATCAAATAAATAACTGCATCCAATCCTAGACATACATCATAATCATGATCAAACAATACCTTAAACATAAAGTAACACTAATATGAAATCATGATCATATTAAACTGAAATTAACATCAAACCATAATATGTCCATCAACTAAGAATGCACAAGGTACAAGAGATCAAGCATCATCTAACATAATCCATATCTAGTTCGTATGATAATCAAGTGTCTAGCAATATCAAGAAAAACATCAACCATAGCATAGAAATCAAAGTGTCTCAAAACTGAAAACATGCACTAAAGGACTATCATCGGTACTAGGATTGTCATAAGAATCATGAGAACAACATCTATCACAAACGAAAAGGCGAGGGGCATTACATCTAAATTAAAGATAAAGTGCACAAAGATTTATGACAGGACTAGTGACTTAGAGCACTTGCCACTAATACTGTAGTTGCTGATATATTAAATACCTCACTGTCTCTATTTTTGGCCCATTCCAAATCAACTGACACATTCCTTGCTATTTTCAATATAGGGTTGTGATGATTCTCTATATTCTGGAATACCTATTGCATTCTTGTTTATACTTAGACAATGTCATTTTAATGTATATCAAATTTAGGAGTATCACTAGATTAATAAGAACTCATTAATCAATATTTATTAGTATTGCATTTGGTTTGACTCAATTTAAAGTTATTTAGTACTTCATTGTTGAAGTTGGAGCTTCCCTAGTTAATTCTCCAATATAGAGAACCTCTGCTTGCACACCCAATGCTTGAAAATTGAAATGGTAGCATTTGTTCTCTATCCATTTGTTTTTATGTTCTTAGTTTTTGTGGAACTAGAAATGTGCTACTACTTAGCTCTACAATATTGAGTCCTTGGGCATGGCCTTGAGTGCTTCTAAAGGCTAAGGATGCATATGAGAGGGCCTATCCATCTGCGGGACATCAAGTTATCTATCTGTGGGGCATTGATTCGGGCATGTTTGAGTCTCCTTGTCTGAGTGAGAAGTGTACTTGATTCCATGTGGTGCCATCCCTTTGTGCACACATGATGACAATCCATCCGTTCTGCACTCTAGTGTCTAGTGCCTTGGTAGTCATGAGTAGTACCCAACATTCTATTTGATGAGCATCTCTATGTTGTGACATTGGCCTTTTTTGCATTGTGTGTCATGTCTGCTCGATGATTGATGTGAGTGTTGGCCATAGTACTCTCACTTTGTTACTCCTATCTAGGCCTTGTGACTATCTCTGAGCATAGTGGGGTGGTCTCGTATGAGTCCACATGGTTGGGAGGTGTTGCCACCGCCATTGGGGACTGGTGGACAGGTTATTGGAGCACCAGATTGGAGATGTTCTATAACATCCTGTCCCACGAACCCCGAAGGGTAAGGGCCAAAAGAGGACAAGATAATTTTTTTTGTGACATGAAGTGATAATATACACATAAGACGGTTGTCGATTCATTATGTCAACAATGTTCATGGCCAAGTATGGCCAAATGCACAACCCACAGGAGAGGACTAAATCACTCTCCAGAGAAACATTAATAAACTACATTCATTTTAAACACCAATTCAAATGTTCCTAATCCCATTTCTAAATATAAACATGAATCCATAAACACCATAGTACAAGCGGATCCGATACCCACACCGGACTCCGTAAGTCAAATAAGAGGCAACATCACATATCTTCTCATTACTATAATTTACATCATCTCTCGCAGGAGAGTACAAAATTACATAAAAGAATATAAAAAAACAATGGCATAGCCATGAATATGATATACAAGTACAATAATTGAAAGAGTAACGAAGAGAGAGGACATCTCCAACTGGTGCACCAATAACCTATTCACTAGTCCCCAATGGCGGTGGCAATGCCTCCCAACCATGTGGACTCATAAGAGACCACTGCACCGTACTCAGAGGTAGTCATAAGGCCCAAACACAAGCAGACAACAGTGGGGAAAGAAGACTCAGAAACTCAACCACACAAGGGAGACCTCAAGGTCACATATTTCACAAGAACACATCAAGTATGTGTTAACCATGCCAAAAAGGTACTAAAGTAATAAGGGGTGAGAGGATAGGGGCAACGATAAGGAAGCAACCATATGAAGGTACATATCTCATATTCTCGTACCAATCGCAAAACATAAGAAATCCTCTTCTCATGCAACAGGACAATAAGCGAGCACTCTTGCTCAATGCCACATTGAAAAACTGCTTCTAGGACTACCCTATCATCTATACCCATGACCGACAAGCTCAACTTGCATTCAAAAGAATTAAGAAAACACATGCGGACCACACTTGAGCGATTACACATAAAATGTTACTACATCAATAACAAGGCTATAACCATGTCTATGAATAAGTTAATAGAAGTACATGCAATCGGGTCCCCAAGGGTCTATAAAAGAATCCTAAGGGAAACCATATCATCCTCTTTAAAATGGAATTTCAAAGAAGCCATTGATACTAATTTCCATGATGCTACAATCACTGGATCTAGAGTGACTAGTTCCTAACAGGTGCAACTACAGATTCAACTAACTCAATGTGGTGTGGTATCATATAAAAAATACAGATCAGATCCATTTTCATGGACAGAGTCAAAATTAGTTTACAATGAATAAGTATGGAGATACTTTTCTATCGTATCAAAAATAGGTCACACGAGTTTCCATATACACACTCAAAATCATAATAAGATGGATGATGTGCAAATATTATACTATTATATTAAAACAGAGTATAATATATTAAAACAGATCACACCAGTTTCCATAAAGAAACTCAAAATCATAGTGAAAAGTTGGTAATTGCAATTGGTTTGTTAAACACGCCCCATAGATGAATTATTAGAGTTGTCAAAAAAAATTCCTTAGTATGTGTTGGATGCCATACAACTATAAAATTTATCTCCAAGAGTGTTGTAAGAGAAATTGTTGTGAGATATGTGAAACATTTTCATCAATTTAAACAGGGGCAGTCCTCCAGTGGAGACTATTGGTGAGGCTAAATGCAACAATCTGAAGAATAGGCTAGCACTATAATAATATGTGCACATATGTTATGGCTGCAACTGCCCTGGTAGACATATATGTAAAAAGTGTGCGCATAGACAAGGTGCATGAATTGTTTGACAAAATGCCCATGGAATGTGGTCTCATGCAATGAAATGATTGTAGGACATACACAAAATGGATTTGTTGAAAAGGCTTTAGAAACTTTTAAACATATGCAACTGGCGGTTATAGAGCCAGATGCCACAACCTTAGCCAGCATCCTCACAGCCATGCCAAAATAGAGCTTTGGAACAGGGTATAGACATCCATCAAACATAATGGCAGGGGAAATTTTTATCAAATGTTGCAGTTGCAAATGCTACGGTGGACATATATTCAAAAGTGTAAGCATAGACAAGGTACATGAACTGTTTGACAGAATGACTCAATGAAACGTGATCTCATGTAATGCAATGATTACAGGACGTACACCAAATGGATTTGTTGAAAAGGCTTAAGAAACTTTTAAGCAAATACAACTAGCAGGAATAAAGCTAATATCCATACTACTAGTGCCAAAAGAAGCCTGAATCAAGGTTTGGAGATCCATCAGAAGCATGAGGATAGAGGAATTTGCCAGATTCGGTAGCTGCGACTACCCTGGTAGAACAAGCAAAAAGGTGGGAGCATAGACAATGCACGTGACTACAGCAATTGCAGGATAAGCACGAAAATGGATTTGTTGCAAAGGCCTTAGAAACCATCACGTAAATGCTATTGGGAGGTGTAAAGCCGAACAACACAACCTTTGCCAGCATCCACGTTGTCTTCCCAAAATCAGAGGTATGAAACAGGGTATGGACACATAGACAAGGCACGTGCACTACACGGCAGAATGCATCAAAGCGACGTCATCTCATGGGACTGTAATGTTTGCAAGTTATGTACAAAATGGATTTGTTAAAAAGGCGTAAGAAACTTTCAAACTAATGCAATTGGCGATGTAAATATCTTGCAGTGAAATAAGTTTTGGCAAATCTTATTTAACAAAACACAATGATTATATTTTAGTTTTTTTTTTTTTCTGTGGTTAAAAGACAACAAACGGAGTTTAGTCTCTGTGCTAAGAAGACAAAGTACTGATGTAAATACCTCTTAATTGCACTCCCTCTCCTCACCTCAAATCTTGCAACTGATATGGTCGCCTGAGTGTGCTGATCGCATACCTCCCTCCATCACATCCAAAGCTTGCAAATTGATTTGGGTTTTTTCTTTTTCTCCCAGCCCCACATTTTCTCTTTCCCCTCTTTTTCTTTCTCCTCGATCCTTCTTTCCTCGGTGTCTCCCCCCAAAAACCTCCATCCGTTTTCTTTTCTTCCTCGATATTTCTGATTGCCTTAAATGATTTCCACCTACTTCTCTGAGATATTTTCCCTCTTAAACACTTTTACCCACTTCTCTTTTAGGCCTCCCCTTCATAAATTCAATCACCCACCATAGAAGATATTTTATGGTTGCATTTAACATCATCCAGCTCTCCAAAATGAATGACCACTATCTCCTTAACAAGATGACACCTAAAGATATTTGCTTCCGTAAATAAAAAACAAACTCACCAACTTTTTAAAGAAAACCATCCACTCATGTTCAAACAGTAATACCAACATCGAGGGTTGTTACATATTCTCACTCCCCGTTACCCTATCTGTTGTTGTACCTATTCAATCATTGTATCATATTCAAGACTATGTTATTATACTTGTATATCATACTCATAGCTATGCCATTGCACTGTATATCTTTTATGTAATTGTACTCTCTTAAGAGAGAAAATGTAATTATGCAAATTAATGAGAAGAAATGAGATGTTTCCTATTTGGTTTATGAATTCCGGTGTGAGTATCATATCCGCTTGTACTATGATGCTTTTAGATTCATGTTTATAATCTAGAATGGGTTATAGGAACATGTGGGTTGGTGTTTAAAATGAACGTAGTTTATTAATGTTTCTTTGGAGAGTGATTTAGTCCTCTCCTGTGGGTTGTGCATTTGGCCTTACTTGGCCATGAATGCTATCGATCTATCAAATTGACAACCATATCTATGTATGTTATCATTTGCTATTCAAAAAAAAATTATCTTGTTCTCTTTTGGCCCTTACCCTTCGGGGTTCGCGGGGCGGGATGTTACATTATGGACCACTTGATTCATCTTCATAATAGAAGGAAATTAATCAATTTATTAGTAATCTAAACCCAAAGCATCCAACTTGTAAGTTTATCTTTTTTTTGTTTGTTTGACAGGTTATGAGAAATTGAAACCTCTTTTTATTTTAATTTATTCTTCCCCATTAGGGCCCATGATTGATCTGTTTGCATTTTCTGTTAATTTTTCCCTTTTTTTCACAATTATTATACTTCAAATCAGGTTTGATTTGCAGTTATTATTTGAGGGATTATACCAAGCTATGGTCAAAAGAGGGAGATCTGAAAACACCGGATTGGATAATGTTGAGAAAGACATGTATAACAAATGCTACAGTGTCGCTAATTCACTGACAGGTTTATAGTCATTTCTAGATTTAGCAAAAGGTTGCATTTGAAGTTGGAGAGCCCCATGGCCGGGTAAGTATTATATTTTTAGGGTTTTTCAATCTGTTTTTAGTTGACCTTTGAATTTTGTTTTATAAAGTTGCCTGATTGACGTGGGTATTTTGTGGGCAATGCCTTGTAGTAGAGGGTTTTTCTCAATCTGAAAGTTCTTATTTTGTGGTCATTGGTTGGTATTTGCAGATTCTATATGTTGTGGTGTTCTTTGACATGATATTGTGAAGGCACATTAATGAAAAAGAATGGTTTGTGAGGTGTGCATTCTTTTAGGTGTCTTTGAAATTTGCTACTTAGACATTGGGGAAGGGTTATGGAAGGTTGGCATATGTTATTTAATTTAAGACATCTTAGTTTACAAACATTTGAGCTGCACAGAATACCAAAATATGAAATGACTTGTTCTTGGCTTTAGTGAATACATTCTTAACTTTCTAATGACTATTAACTAATAGGTAGTTTTGTTGGACATAAGGAGCAACAACATTGATCTTTTCATTGCTGTAGGTGCCTTATATGGAGCTGTAATCTTTTTAGGAGCCAGAAAAATGTCCAGTTGTGCAGTATGTACTTGCAGTGGAGAGAACTATATTCTAGAGAGGAAGGGCTGCAAGAGTATACTCGGCAATGCCCTATGCTCTCAGTCAGGTTAGTTCCATTTCTCAAGCTCGCGTTTTGTTTTTGTTTTTTATCAAGTTGTTATACGTTAAATTGATGTCTTGCTTTTGGCTTTTGTCATGAGAATTTCATCTAAGCTAGCTAACGTGTTATTCGATGTTGGAGTTATTAAAATGGTTCCATTTTCCTAGGTTCACACAAAGCAAAGTTAAGAGCCATAGAAAATGTCTAAGTTGCTTTCGACCTATTATTTTTTATGTATGAGTTTCTTGCTGGTCTTTTTGTACGCAACTTGACTTTTCAGTAATTTAGAAAGAGTAACAATATGCCTATTAGTCATGATTTTGTACATGATATTTCTAAGAATAAAGTGTAGCATTTATGTGTGGTGGCTAGTAGAACCTATGTTCATGTATTTCTGAAATTTGAACCCTAGCTATCGATTTTAAACTTCTTTTCATTTGTGGGGTTGCATTGACAATACTGCTTTAACAAGAAATAAGTTACCAATTTTGTATTCACGGTGCTTTCCTATTCCACATGTCCACTTGAGTTATGACCTATCCTACTGTAATTCAGGAATTGGAACTTGTATCACTCTTATGAATGTCATCAATAGCCTTTAGACTACGGCCCATTGGAATGGCCACTTGACTTATGAGCTATCCTACTGTAATTCAGAAATTGTAACCTGTATCAGACTCCCATGAATGTCATCAATAGCCTTTACACTATGGCCCATTGGAATGGTTATTAGAACCTAGTATGCGCATTCTACAAATTATTACCGAACATACATTCTTATAATCAAGTTTTGCTACCCATATCTTGCACAAAAAGATAATATTGTGCTATGCACAAAATGCTAATAAAATAAAGTGATTGCATTTAGATTTTAACAATGAATTCAGTTCCTGTGGTGCCATTGAAGATGAAGACATAAAGCCTAATTGACCATCCGAGTGTGATTGTGCCTCAATCAAACCCAAAGTCAGATATTTATCGATATTGATCAAGAAACAACCATGGTTGTTCAACCTTGATTTGCCTAATGTACCCAAAGAGCTAGGCTAACAATGATGACGCCCACATTACCTTTTTCAATTGATAAGGATTGAGGATTGTTATTTGCACAATCAATTAGGTTTTGTATTGTCAAGTCTCCTAAACTATGTTCCTAGGTACTGGTCAAACTGAAATTTTGCTAAAAAATTGTCTAGCCCAAGTTAGTAGCTGTCATAATGTTAGTTCCATGCTCAAACAAGTATTCAATATTGTGCTAGCAAATCAATTTTCAACTCAAGCTATAAGCAGATAACAAAAAATGTATTAAAAAAAGGCTTCTTTAAATTAGTTAGTTACAGCTTTTATAGATGCAACAATGTAATATTCTCAAAGATTCAGCTTCTGTCAGCAGTTCCTAGTCACCACAGAATTAGGTCATTAAAATAGATTACCGTATAAAGAACTTTTACCAGATAATGGAACAAGAAGTGCAGTCCAACCATTATTTTTAAAGGTACAAAGTTCTATATTTCAAAGACAACTACATACTTCAAATGCTTTCTTCAAATGCTCTCCTCTCAGTTTCAGTTGGAGTATTTCTTGTAATGCAAACCTTGGGTAATGCCTGCGTACAAACATAAAATTTTCACTAATATATTAGCAGGACTAAAAATAGTTCCAAATATAATTTAGTCGCTAGTATAAGCTTCAAGACAGTTGCCAATCACACGGAATCCACAAATAGCAATAGTTTTAGATCGGAAAAGTTGTGTATTATTCTTATAATCAGCCTGACATATCATCAAGTATAAAATTTCTAATTATATTTATGAGTCATGACGTATTTAGTAGTTTAAGTATCAAGTTGATTGCTAGCCAAGATAAATGCACAAATAAGCAAAAGTTTTAGTTTGTAAAAAAAATGTGGAATAAAAAAGATGACAATGTCTTATGTAGGAAAGAATAAATTTGTTTTCATTAATGAGAACAAAACATATAATTTTATGATTAAACAAGGTTGGAATTAGGCTTTTCCCTTGTCTACTTCGCAAGGTGAAACTGATGGGAGGGTCAACAAGATGAGTTTTTGAAATTGGTAACAACAATGCAGTTTGCATTGCTGCCATGTGTGTGTGCCATAGAGCTCCAAGCTATTGACCACTGTACTCATCTTTCTCATGAGAATACTATAGACTGTGGAAAGTTCTGGAGCATCTCTTGACTATTGTGGGTAAGAACATGATATTGAAGGAGCAGAGTTAGCTTCCACTTGTGGGAGGAGGTGAGCACTTTTGTATCGTCAGAGGGTATGGCTTTGCCCATACCCACTCCATTGAGGGCCCAAATTCTGTTATTCGATACAATGTTACTGTAGTCCACTATGGATCTTCTTAGATACTCTAAACCATTGCTGCTATTTGCTATACTTTAAGTATGACAACTTTTTGAAGTTCTAAAAACTGTTAGTTGAGGGTTAAGTATAATTTGAAAACCCTGTGAGGCTATGCTCTGGTCATTGAGCTGGGGCACTCTAGCAATGTATATATTTCTATAATCTATTTCACCTTGTGTATTTCGTCTGATCTGTTAATAGGCCCTCCATATCTCACCTCATGCTCTCTGCAAAAATATTCAGTGCTCAGGCACTGAAAATTGTTTCTATATTCATTGAATACATGTATTCATTGCATTGTTTCGACCTTCCAAAATTTCAAGCAATTTTCTGTATCAAAGTGCACTAATTGCAAATGGGTGTCATAGAACTTAGCTTAAGTTTCAACAAATTTAGTTTATTGTTATTGTTTATTTTTGATAATTTAATGTATTTGCGGGGCTTTTGTGGGTTGAGATCTGGTAAATTTAGTTGCCACTACCAATTCAGTAAGTTGAATACGGCATTTTACTCAATTTCAAGTTTACCATGTCTCCTGCAATTTGAATCTGCAGCTCTGTTATGGATTCCTAAAGCTTTTTCCACTGAGCCCATCCCGTTAAAACCTGGCGATGTTCTTACAGTGTGTGTATATATATTAAAATGTTAAATATCATGTTAAAGCCATAGCTTAGGTAATAGGAGCTCGTGCTTAAGAAATGGGTTTGGATTAAGGGCTGGCTCATTGCATTTGACAACCAGTAGTAATGATTTCTCGTCCTTGTTTGTCATTGAATATGTAGAGCAGGCCCTAATGCAAAAATCTAGGTCTGATTGTCTTGTTTATCAGAAGATCATGTTAGAGAATATATAGAGCAGGCCCTAATGCAAAAATCTAGGTCTGATTGACTTGTTTATCAGAAGATCATGTTAGAGTCATAGCTTAGGTAAGAGGACAATGTTTAAGAAGTGGGTTTGCATTAAGGATTGGATCAACACATTTGGGAACAATAGTAATGGTTTCTAGGTCTTGTTAGTCATTGGATATATATTGCATGCCCTAATACAAAAGTAATATCAGAATGTAATTAATTTACCATATAAGCCCTTATACACAGTTTCCATTTGCACACAAATTTGCTAATATTGCTAAAGAATCTATGTCTATGATCTTAAATTTAGTTTGAGCTTGTGAGGCTCAGAGATCCAATGCTAATTCTATACTTACTAGCTGCCTGGGTTTGAGTTCAGCTATCACAGAGCTTCTCCAGTAGTAGACACACACTTGTTGGTATCAGCAAGTGACCTAGGTGAACTGGGGAATACATCTTATTGCAGGAGGAATCAACCCTGCCTTCAAATTTTAAAAGATGAATTGTTTCGTCTATGTGCAATTGTAAAAAAGCAAAAACATTTGCACTGTGCCTGATAATAGTTGTTTGCAAACTTGTCTAATTTGGCAAATAATACCAACAAATTTGATATGGAAAGATTCGGGATTGGAGTTGAGGATGTTTGGAGGTTGTGATCCAATATAATTGGGTTTGCAACTGCATAAATGAAGAAGGTTTGCAACTGACATGTGATTTAAGATTGAAGCTTTTCTTAAGATGAAGCTATGCATAGAAGTAGATGTGCTAACTTTAAGAGATGATGCATGTAACATCCCATCTCGCGAACCCTAAAGGGTAAAGGACAAAAGAGAGAGAGATTTTTTTTTTTTAATAACAAGTGATAACATACATAGATATGGTTGCCGATTCGATATGTCGACAACATTCATGGCCAAGTATGGCCGAATGTACAACCCAAAGAAGGGACTAATTCACCCTCAAGATGAAAACATTATAAAACTACATTCATTTTAAACACCAACCCAAATGTTCCTAAATCCCATCCACTTTTAAACATAAGCCATAATGATCATAGTACAAGCGGATCCGATACCCACATTAGAATCCGTAAGTCAAATAAGAACAACATCATATTTCTTCTCATTAAATTATATGATTATATCTTCTCTCTTAAGAGAGTACAAAATTACATAAAAGAATATACAAGAACAAAGACGTAACCATGAACATGATACAATAACTGAAAGGGTACATCAACTGATAAAATAATGGAGAGAAAGAACATCTCCAACTGGTGCTCCAAAAATCTGTTCACCGGTCCCCAATGGCGGTGGCAACGCCTCCCAACTATGTGGACTCATAAGAGACCACCCCACCGTGCTTGGAGGTAGTCACAAGACCCAAACAAAAGATTAAAGGCAAGGGTATACATACTGGCCAACACTCACATCAATCACAGAGTAGACATGGAAAATAGTGCATAAGGCAAAAGTCAACACATAGAGATGCTCATCAATATAATGTTGGGTGCTACTCATGACTACAAAAGTACAAGACACTAGGGTGTCATGTAGAATCAATCATGCCCAAATCAACGCCCCACAGATAGATAACTCAACGTCTTGCAAACAGATAGGCCTTCTTGTATGCATCCTTAGCCTTTACAAGCACTCAAAGACATGCACGAGAACTCAATATCCTAACCTAAGCTCATCTCATTTAACCAAATGAGGTATAAAACACCAAATTAAAGACAATCCAATAACCAATCCCAATCCCCTACACTTGAAGTTGGGGTTGCTTGCAAAGTTGCGTGGCTAAATATGCCTAACAAGAAAATCTATATTTAAAGTATAAAATTAGTATTATACTTCTCATAGGCTACAAGAACATTAACACCATTTGCTAATATTGTTTATTCCCAAAACAACTAAGGCCTACTCATAAGTTCAACAAAAATGAATACAATTACCAACATATTACATACATGATTATGAAAATAATGTAATCATTCATAACATACAAAAAGGCGTTTACCAAGATTATTTATGGTTTTAATACATGCAAGATGGATTCGATAAAAGGCTTTAGAAACCTTTAAGCAATGCAACTAGCGGCTGTAAGGCTAGACTCCACAACATCAGCTAGTATCCTCACTGCTCGTGCCAAAGTGGGAGCAATGGAACAGGGTATTGACATCCATCGAAACATAATGGAAGGGATATTTTTGTCAAATGTTGTAGCTGCAAGTGCTCAGTATACATGTATGCAAAAAGTGGTAGCATAGACAAGGCATGATCTGTTTGACAGAATGCCTCAAAGAATTGTAGTCTCATGGACTGCAGAAATTACAGGATATGCACATAATGGATTTGTTGAAAAGTCTTTAGAAACTATCAAGCAAATGCTATTGGGAGGTGTAAAACCAGACAACACAACCTCTGCCCGTGGCCTCTCTGCCTGTGCTAAAATGGAAGCATATAGAGGGCACGCAAACTGTTTGACAAAATGACTGAATGAAATGTTGTCGCATGAAATGGAAGACTGCAGGACGTATAGAAAATGGATTTGTTGAATAGGCTTTAGAAACCTTCAATCAAATATCACTGATGGGCGTAACGCCGAATCCCTAACCTCTGCCAGCATCCACGCTGTCTTTGTCAAGATTGGAGTTATGGAATAGGGTATGGACGTCCAACAGAGCCTAACAGAAGGGTAATTTTTATCAGATATTTTAATTGGAAATGCTTTGGTAGACATGTATGCAAATTGTGGGAGCATACACAAGGCACGTGATCCGTTTCATGCCCAAGAAACATGGTCTAAAGAACTGCAACGATTGCCGGAGATGCACATACTAGATTTGTTTAGAAGGCTTTAAAAACTATCAAGCAATTGCTATTGACTGGCGTATAGCCAGATTCCCTATCCTTTGCCAATGTGGAGAGGGCATGTAAACAGTTTGACAAAATGCCCAAAGAAAAAGCAGTAAAGGGGGTTCAGTTTTCTCTATGCTTAATGAAATCACAGCAAACATGGTTTCTTTTTTGTTAAGGGAGTAATGGGGTTTCGGTTTTTATGTGGGTAAAGAAATTGCAACAAACGTTTTAGTTTTTATGCTAGAGAAACAAAGGTCTGAGGCAAACACCTCTCCATACCAAGCGCACCTCAAATCTTGCAACTGATATGCTGTCCTGGGTCGTGCTTTTCCTCCAGCGCTGCCTTCATGGCCTCTTCTGTCTTCAGTCTCCCTATCCAAAAGAAAAACGACTCTCCCCAAGAAGAACGGCCCTCGCTAAAACAGCTGCGTGGGTTTTCAAAAAAATCCCTAATCCTGTGGGTCGCTCTCCTCCAAGCCGTTTTCTCTACCTTCCCTTGATTCCCCCCATATGCTAGACCTCCACAACCTTAGCCAGCATCCTCATCGCCCTCTTTTCTACCCCCCCTCTCTGGTCCATTCGTGGAATAGCAATCGCTATCAAAAAGTACGCCATCAATATTTCATCCACCTCTCTTATCTTTCCTGCAGTTGCTCTCACCCAAGCCATACCATTCGCACCTACAACCAGGAATCGATCTTGTCATCTAACTGCTCCACCCCGCCATGAATTATGTTCTACCCTCCCAAAGATATTTTCCTCACTGCCTTTCACCCCCTCAACAACTTGTTTTTCCTCCGATATAAATGTTTTTTTTTAGATATATATTCGCTGCGTAGAAGTTTCTATCTCCCCAGATATTTTCTGCCACATTGAACATTCCCAACGAGTCCAAAAGATATTTTTCTTCCTCATTAATCATTCCCAGTCACCTCCTCTGCCACGATTCTGATATTTTTCTTAATGGATAGTTTGACGGATAACACTATAAACGGTTGCAAAGATTATTGGTGTTCCACGCAAGCATGGAGATGTAAGTCTTGGTAAAAGTCATAAATGTAACCACTATAGTCAAAAGTGTAGCAATTGAATAGAGGTGTTGTAACTACACCAGCCAATCGTATGAGTAGTGGTATGAACATCAAGCATAGGAATGACCACTTGATAGCAAACACGGGGGTCGTTACAATGCAACTTTAGAATAGACAAACTTGTAAAGTATCTTATCCATATCCATGATTCAAAAATACTAGATGAAAAAGTCTTCGTACTTGTGGAGGATTCTTTGTATTAATTAGATATAACTTACAAATCTAGAAACCCTTGTTTAGACTGGGTAAGGTTGTGTGCTTGTTTTATCAAGTTTATGAAAATGAAAAGGGAAATACTTGATCCCTATGTGTTTAATCTAGGCTAATGAAATAAACTCATGTATCTAAGAATAATTAATCTAGATGAAGAGTAAGAGTGGAATGGATCTTAATAGAATAATTTGATAATTGATAATTAGAAAATATTCTATAAATAGAAAGTAAATACGAGGATGGATTGTTTAGCTCTATGATTGAAAATGCGTGCTAAATGATGAAGACTCTCTGATATGTGTACATACAAAATTAGGAAATGCTTATGATAGTCACATGTATAGACAAAAATAAAAATATCTTCTCAACTCTGCTCTACATCAAGATCATTGATATGGAGCTAGTTCATAACCACAAACTTAATACCCTGCCTTCAAATTTTAAAAGCTCAATTATTTCATCTCTGTGCAATTGTAAAAAAGGAAAAACATTTGCACTTTGCCTCAGAACAGTTGTTTGCAAACTTGTCTGATTTGGCAAATAATACGAATAGATTTGATATGGAAAGATTCGGGATTGGAGTCGAGAATGTTTCGACGTTGTGATCCAATATAAGCGGGTTTGCAACTGCACAAATGAAGAATGTTTGCAACTGACATGTGATCTAAGATTGAAGCTTTTGCTGGCATGAAGCTTTTTACGTGTGCCGGCAAAAGAAATGAGACTATAATCAAGTGTATTTTGATTTCAGTTTTGAGCTGGTGTTTGTAATGGCATAAACGCTAACCCAAACTTATTAGGATGCTCGAGTTCAAATCTCAATGGTGAATAGATTCTCTAGCAAAGGGACCATGGAGAGATTCTCCAGCAAGGAGGTAGTGACCAGTTGCCGGAGATTAGTCAGTCTCAGTGACATGGATATTACAGCTATGTTCCATGGAGTTTCTGGGCAGGGGATGGTGGGAAGTGTTTACAGGATTGCAGAGCATGTGAGGCCTTTTTGTAGGGGACGTCTGGGGAGGGCGATTTAAAAAATAGGGAAAATTTTAAAAATATAGGAAATTTTAATTGTTCATATATAAGGCATTTATCGTATACATTATAAAATTAAATTACATAACATTAGAGTTGAAATGAGAATTCACATTAGAGTCAACACAGAAATTTAATTTAAATAAAATCATTGCTTTCATTGTCAATGTGCACATATATTATATTAAAATTAGGGATGGAGGAACATTCTATTGCGCTCTTTGCCATGACTAGGTCTACAACGAACACACTGTTACTAGCTATTGCAGACTACAATTTTTAGGGATGAATCAAGCTTGTGTAAACACTATTAGATGAAAAGAAAAGGGCCTTTACCTAAATGTCTTGGGATAAACATTATTTCACTTGTTATCATGTAATAGTTGTACACCAGACAAGCTCTTCTCTATTTTTCTCAGAAGAAATACCAGGCATAACTATGCTTAGTTAGATATAATAAGTAATCACTCATTTACTGTTGTCACTTTATGTCATCTCTTTTGCTCAAGAACTCAGATTTAGGCCTCATTCAGGTCAGTTTGGATGTTAGTCTGCTTCTCTTATTGATGCCTCTGAGAATGCACTCTAAATCAACTTGTTTCTCACTCTTAAAGATTAATCACTCTGAATATGCCTCATAATTGAGGAAAGGATTTCAATTCGACAAATAAATAGTTCCAAAAAGCTTAAACCTTATTGCAAACTTGTCTGATTTGGTGAAAGGAATTGCGCTTAAAAAAAGGAAGAAAAAGACGCATAGGCCATTTTGAGGAAAGATAAATTATTCCCTAAGAACATTCAACTCAATTAGCTTTTGACAAGTTTTGAGATTTTTTTTAAAGATCATTATCAATTATTAATTATTTATTGTATTCCGTTGATTCAGTGTTGTTCCTCAGATTTTTCCCTGTGTGCTTTTGAATTTGTGAAACTCAAATATGAAAGATACGTTTTATCTCTTTTCTGGTAAATAAATGATATAAATCACATGCTACACAAAACATTATAGCAAAGGCCCCTGGCAGATTTGGTTCATTTTTTTTTTAACTAACTTCTACCAAGTTTTAATTATCTATAACGACTTCTCCATTTGTGGACGGTGGTGTTTCCCCATTGGTTTGTTTGGATTTGTTTATTTCCATCAGTGGTTTGATTTATAGAGACGAATCACTACTTTTAATCTCATGCAGGTGGTATCTGGTTTTAAATGTAAGGTGATTTTGACCCCCTGTATCGAAACTCTACATTTTGGGTATATAAAAAGAATAATTTTTCAGGGATCTGTTTGGACTTATCTGAAAATCACTCAGAACTTGGACTTGTGAGTTTTGAAAAACTTTGCAAGTCTTTGTACTATGTTTTGAGCAATGAGGGGTAACCTACTGAACATCTTTGAAGAATGTGGTCTCAAATCCATGCCAAGTGCTGGATATAGTATATACCATATTGCAAATTACTAATTTCACAAATCAGAGGTAACCTACGGAACACGTTTGCAGAATAGATCCCCAAATACTAAAATTCAACGTTGGATAAAGATACTTGCATATGTTGAGGAAACCAGATAACCAAATATGCTAAAATCCATAAATATTTTGTGCAGTCTACACTTAGTGACCCAAATACCTCATCCCTCACATGCCTACCTTCAAGGCAGAGAAAAATACATCAACATGACAATTTGAGATGAAGGTAATCTAGTTAGAACTTTGAAAGGAGAAGATAGTAAAGAACTGTGCTTCATATAAAATCTGCAAATCAGTCGTCTAAACCTCAGGTAGTCAGAAAAGCACAACCTTCTACAACTAACTCATAAAGATATTAAAGAACTGTGCTTCAAGGCCATCTATGCAACCTACTACAACTAGCTCATAAAGAAAACAGAGATATGTACAAAATTGTGTCATGTCAAATTGAGTTAAGAATCTCACAAGTATACGTATAATATATTTCTCAATCATACCAAACTATAAAAAATGTGTAAGAAATGATAAAATAGCGGATTAAATTGTTTCTACCTTTCAAATGTTAAAGAAAATGTGTAAGAAATGATAAAATAGTGGATTAAACTGTCTTTTAATGTAAACTAAGACAAAGAGGCATCAATGCCTTATCATAACAAAATGCATAGGAAATGATAAAGTAGCAAATTATCTGCAAGAAAGTAAAGTAATGTACACAAAATATGGTCAATAGTAAATGATGGTCATACTGGTAAGAACTTGCAAGCTTTTAATTACATAAAGAAATTAAATATAAATAAAAAGATTTAAAAAAATCTAAAGCTTATGAAATGTACCGACTTCCATACCTCTTCTACCTGCAGAGTCTTGCAAGGCCTTCAAACTATAACACGAGGATTTCCCAGGTGCTCTGGATTATGCAGTATTCTATACAGCCTCTGAAGATTTACTATCGAATCAGTGATACTATTAATTGACTGAACACTTTTTTTACAAATCTTTTCCAAATCTGAGTCGACATGATATCTTCTCCAAATATGAATAAACATGATTTTATAAATATATTTTAAAATCAGATAAGACATCTTTCTGAATAAATATGATTTAAAAATAATGTTTTAAAATCGGATAAGACATATGTCAACACTTGGTTTTAAATGCATTCAAATATCTTAAATATTATTCATATTAAACGAATATTGCATCCATTATATGTAATTAATCGATTGAAAATACA
Organism: Cunninghamia lanceolata; assembly: GCA_027924645.1. Taxonomy (NCBI): domain Eukaryota; kingdom Viridiplantae; phylum Streptophyta; class Pinopsida; order Cupressales; family Cupressaceae; genus Cunninghamia; species Cunninghamia lanceolata. Next base: position 6,811,215 of record BSBN01000055.1, on the reverse strand, counting down.
TAAGATTTTGACTATGTCAAGTATTTTGACAGCTATGACCATAACTATAGATCTAGTTTTTTTATTATTAAAAAATAAACAAAAATTCTTTTTTGCACTGACTATTTAGAATCATACAATAGGAAAAGTAATTAATAGTTTTTTAAAAATTATTGAAAAGCAAAATAAATTCTAGATCGAATTTTTAATTCTGCATCCTGATTGGTTAGTGCATCCAACGGATACATCAGTATACCTTTGAATGGGTAACTGTATTTTTTATAAGTATACTTTTGAATGGGTAACTGTATTTTTTATGACACACAGGTACGAGTCAAATCTAAGGTAAACATTATAGGCACTATAATAATATGAATGAGTTACATAAAGTTATTTTACATATTTATGTTTAAGAATGGGGTTTTCTATATTTACAATTTATTAACTCCTTTAACTATTTAAGTTACTATATGTGAAACTCCAACATAGACCAATATTTAGCAACATAAAAATAGTTTTCTATATTATAGTTATTTTACATATTTATGTTTAACAATGGGGCTTTTTATTAAAAAATTATTAGGGTTTAAATTTGACACTAATATAATTACCCTCTTTACACCTAATACTTAACAATATATTTATTTATTTTTCGATAACAAATACCCCATTATGGACTCACATGCTATGATATTTCCTATTTAGTGTTGTCATTGGATGGATATTACATAGTTAAATCTTGATAAATCATTATAAGATTTGATATGTAACTATGAAAATATTATTTTGACTAAACTGATCTATACTAGTCATTGTCTTGTTGTACATGACATATATATTTTTGTTGCACTTTAGGAAAATATAGAGAAAACAAATTATTGGTTGGTATGTTGTTTTGAGGAAAGACATGATTTTTTAGAACACACCATCTAGATGGTGATAATTTTGATCATCTAATAGTTTATATGGTTATTGTTGGTATTTGGATACACAAGTATTTTATAAGGAATAATAGTTTTCCTAAATTCAAATATTATGAGACGTGTATAAGAGGATTTTGCACTACTCATATTTGATTTTAACAACAAATGGATAAGGTAAGATACCAAGGGAAGCTTTTGTTGAAAGAGTTTTGAACATTTTTTTATAGATGAGTACAAGTCAATTATAGATGTATTATGAAACAAAGAGGAAGATTATAGTTGAATTCTTAATCTTTATTTTTTGAGTGCTACTTTAATTTATTTTATTTACCTACTCAACTAATGAATGTCATTGTAGCTAGGCATTAGATGGGGTTTAAGGTATTAATATAAAATTCATATAATGTGAGGTCAAATGGTCTTCAAACTTAACATCGCTGACCATATTAAGAGGTAAATAAAACTTCTCTAAACAACAAGAAAACAATTAAATACAAGCAAAGTGACAAAATAGTCTTTAAACTCTTGTCACTATTGTTTTATAAAAAATTTATTAGGGTGTATATTTAATATAATAGGAAGTTGTTTACTATGTATTAAATATTCAATGTTAAAATGTGCTTGCTTCTTGTCATTAATCTTCTGCCAAGTAAGGTGGTTTGTAATTAGCTTCTGGCATTCCATCATGAATTGCCAAATGTGAGATCCCATAGGTGGATTGGCCACAGTGAATATTCTACCTAGATTGGGAGAATCCAAATAATTATTCTATAAGATTCTACATCAAAGTTTGTTTCATGTTTCATACATTTTCCAAACAAGTTTAATTTGTTTATTGAAGTTGAAGGTGGAACATTCACAAATGTTCTAAGTGTACTACATCTTGGAAGCTGATTCATTATCCCATATTTTGTACTCTAATTATCCATTGTTTGCAATGCTTGTTTTCTTGCAGGTTAAGTGTGCTCTTGTTTGTCTCGAGTGGATCAAATCGGTACTTAAATTCACTCAATGTTCTTGATTTCTACATGGTATCAGAGTGGGATTGTGTGGATATTTGTTCAAATTTTGTGAGATCTTGATAGTGTTGCTGAAGGACAAGCTTTCACAAAGGTTGTGGGATCCCTCCTCTATTGCCCTTGGTAGGTTGATTTGCATTCATGCATATTTTGGTTGTTGTGTGCTAAAGGATTGATTTGCAGGGTCATAAGGTGTTTGAAAAGAAAGATCCATGACCTAGACAATCTGTTACCCTATCTGGGAAGGCTCATGGCCCACACAAAGGCTCATGGCTTGCAAAACAACATCTTGAAACCAAAAGAAGGCTACAGCTAGGCAAATAATTTCACCAATAAGATGGTCATGGCCCTCTCAAACAAGCTCATACATAGCAGCTCCTCTAATTCTATCTACCACAATAGGTCCTGATACCTTCCGAACATATCCATAATCAATTTCCTTCTCAGAGTCCTCGAAAGTCATCAATTTCTCTCCAAATATAGATGACATTTTGGCTACTCTAAATGACAACAAAACTCCTAAAATCTGGTGCAAAAGAACTCATTTTTGAATAGTAAAAGTAGGAGAATCTGGATCAAATTTAATTTGTTGCAAAAGGTCTACGAGGATAAAAGAAAGTCCTTTAGATCCAATTAGAAGTTTGAAGGTTTTCACAGGCCGACAAAGGGTGTTTGAAGCCCAATTGACAATCCCGAGCCCTGTACCCTACAACAACAATTTCAAAGGGTAGGAAAAGGCCCATACGCATATATACCCAGGTTGATCCACAAATCAATCTATTATTCACATACAGGGAAGGGATTTTTCATGTTTGACAGAGTAGGAAACAACATTTTTTTTTGGCTTACATGCCCAAATTTAGCCTTTGACAATATGTTTTAGAAATTTTTTTTTTAAATTAAATTATAATAGATTTTAAAAAGAAAAGAGAAAAGACTAAATTTAGATACTCAAAGAGTATTTAAATTAGAGTGTTCTTTTGGAAACAATTTGTACATAACTCATTTGAGCGCTATATTTTAAAACACATTGTAACCAATTTGGGTTGGATCATAGTAATTTGATAAAGTGCTACTACATGACCCAAAATTGGATTTTTTGCCTAGACACTCAATTATAAAGTGTCAAATTGAGGGAGGTATCTAGATATTTTGAATCAAGGGTGGTGTATTTGTGTCATGCCTTGTGCACTTTCAAATCTTCTCCATAATTATTTTTTTCTGCACTTAATTTTTTTGCAAAACTGCTTCAACAACATGGATTCACAATAGGCAATCAAGCCATTGATGCTGTTTAATTATCATGAGTGGAAATCTACAATTCAACTTGTGTTAAATAATAAAGTGTTACATAGGGTAATGATGGGAATTGAAAAAGAATTCACTATTGATACAGAGAAGGATAAATGATTTAACAAGTGTGATCAAGCCTTTGGTTTTCTATGTCTAAATATAGCTCCTAAACTATTGTTTCATGTAGAAGCTTTGAAAAAACCCAATGAGGTTTGGCTAGCATTAGAAAAAAATCTTTGGGAAGGTTGATGAGATGAGAGCTCATGAGTTGGAGAATGAGCTAATTAGTCTGAGATTGAGTACATTTGACACCTAAGAAGACTTCTTTACCAAGTATAAATTTCTAAGGTTGCAATTAAAAGGGTGTGGAATCGACAAGAAAGATGATCAACTTATGCTTTCAATTCTCTCCAAGTTTGGACCTGAGTATTTTGTATTTGTATCTGCTTTTTACTCCACTAAAAGAGCTCTTGGAGCCACATGGACAATGCCATCCTTAGATGACTTCAATGTAGACTTAATTAGGGGTCAATATAAGTTAATACACATGGGTACCCTGAAGACATCAAAACCTCAAGCTCTCTTTTCTGGGAATGGGGAACATAATGCTTGAAATAACAAAGGGGAGAAGAATAAAAAAGATAGGGAGATCAAGAAGGAACAAAAATTTGAACCCAACACAAAATCTTCTTCAAATCAAGGGAAACCTAAGAAAGAGGAAGTCAAGTGAGCCCATTGTAAGAAACTTGGGCATGATGAGCACATATGTATGAAGAAATAGATAGACCACCTCACTCATCTTCTTAAGAAGCATAACATAGGGGTCCTTGAATCTATCAAAGAGTCCTCATCAACCTGGAAGAAACTTCTAAGACAAAGGAAAAAAGAAAAGAGAAACTTAAGGGAAAGGCACTAGTTGTAGTAGCATCTTCATTAGCTCCATCTTGGATTATTGACTTTGGTGCTTCACACCATATGGATTCTTCACATGTTGAGTTTTCATCCATAGAGCCTTATAACATGTATAGCATCACCTTGGGTAATGACATACCATCAATAGTTACAAGGAGAGGGTCTATTGAAGTTGAAGGTGGAACATTCACAATGTTCTAAGTGTACCTTCACTTTCAACTAATCTCCTATCAATGTATCAAATTACTCACATAGGGAAGGGCATGTGAGTTGAGTTTACTCCAGATTTAGTTGAGATCAAAGAGTTGCATAGAAACAACTTAGTGGATTTGGGAAGGGTAGATCACCATGCTAGGTTATACAACTTCTCACACTTTGCCCCTAATATTTCTCCTTCTGACCATCCACAGCAGATTCATGAGGTAGAGTTTTCTTATTCTTCCAATTTAGACAATGAGGACAGTGATGGGGTACCATCTCCATCCATCTTGATACTCATTTTAGAGGATGAGGATTCAGCATCTGACTTACCCACATTTAGCTCTCTTTGGGCTAGATAGCCACTTCAAAGTGCTAGTACTAGGGTACAGAATCCAGTTGGTGGCTAAATTACATTGTCATATTATAAGGTACATGCTTTCTATGTCTCCGCTTTTGAGTTCAGTGTTTCTCCTTTGAGAGTTTTTAGTGATTCTTTACAGCAGGATTATATTCAGGATTCACCTCATTGGGATACACTTCTACTAGACATCTCTTAGTTGTTTGTAGAGTCTCACATATAAGATCTTGATGACACCTTCAAGGATCTCATCTTACTATTTGATGAAGATACTTATACACCTTCTATTACTATACAATTCAATGAGGCTTCATCGAGGGCTTCCAATGATTCTTCACAAGACATCTCATGGGATTTGCATTGTAGCAACATAGTATGCATTAAAATTCCAATTTCATTAATCAGTTCTTTAGATCCTATTCTTCATCAGTATTCACATGATTTTGAGAGGTCACTTGAGACTCCTGATTTGTTTATGACTCATCTCAAGATTAGCATGATGACATTTGAGCAATATTCTGAGATAGGATACATCATGAGACTTACCACTTCATCTTTCTTCTTTGAGTTGGAGTTACTTCAGCATTCACCATTGGAGTTGTTTCTTCCTACAGGGAGAAACATCATTTGTCACAATTGGACCATTTTTAGCATTCATACATGGGCATTCTCTTTTGGCATAGGGGCTACTTCATTGTGGGGGGGTTACATAGTCTCTTTTAGTCTCCTATGGGGGGTCATATCTGCATCATCATAATTAGAGTGACATGGTTTCATGCTTGGTGTAGAGTTATCATCTTCAAGGAGGCTTCTGATTCCTCTTCTTTTTTCTTTCCCACAAGGTTTTCTTCCTTTCTTTGCTTTATGAGAGATTGCATTGGCTTGCACTATACATGGGTACCTGATCAGGCCTAGTTGTTGGGACCCATATTCCTTTCGCTCACCTAAGATATGCTTAAGGGGGAGGTGTTGGTGTATATTAATCTTACTTAGGTGTGCACATTCATCTATGTTTAGCCACAAGCTATTTTTGGTGTACCTAAATTAGATTTGTCTATGTTAAATGATTGTTTTTCCTATTCTTGGAGCACCACTATTATTAGTGAGCTTTTCCTATTATTTTCTTGACTATTCTTAGTTGATTATACCCTATATATACTACATCTTGGAAGCTAGTTCATTATCCTATATTTTGCATTCCAATTGTCCATTGTTTTCAATACTTGCAGGTTACTTGTGTGCTCCAGTTTGTCTCGAGTGGCTCAAATTGGTATTCACATTCACTCAATGTTACTAATTTCTACAACTCTAAAGTGACTATGAGGAGATACACTTTAATAAGGACCTTCATACCTCACCCCAAAATAGGTTATATCCTAGAGGAGGTTTTGCTCCTTGCTAAACCCCACATGTGGGAGGCTCTAACCCCCAAATGGAGAAGACCAACACCCAACATAACAATCCCTTCGTGAACATAAAATAGTTACAATAATTCAACATTCAATGAGAAAATTTCAACCAAGATATAGTCCATGATTGTACAACACACAATTACCACATCAACATACAATTATCACAATAGGTGTACATGTGTGAATCATATATTACATTCACAATACCCTTCTCTTGAGTTGGATACCTTGTATCACAACTAGAGACACAATACACAAAACTAACTAGTATCTTCACAAAACATGATAAAATTATGCATGCTTGACAAATATCATCTACTATCATCAAATACTTAAATTCATAACAATTCACAAAAGAATAAATATATATCTAAAGTAATCTACTAAATTTTGTTCTAGACAATAATCATCATGAATTATACTTCATACAAGATAAGTGATACTCATAAGGCTCCAGAGTTGATAAACTTGGATTTGATACCAAATGTCATACCCAAGATATTTAATTATGAACATAACACAAAACAACCATAACAAAAAACAAATATTAAACTATCCCACATAAGTTAGCTTGTAGCACATATAATTCAAAAATACATAACAAAATTCTAAATTAGAAGAATAGATATACAATACAAAATTCAATTAATATGAAAAATAATACTAATGTAGGCCTTCTATTTTACCTTACAACATTCAAATATTACTCACTTAGCTCCGATAACCTGTGCTCTTGAAAATAGTATCTTTTGTGAAAACTAGATAAAAGGATTAGTCTCTCAAAAAAATCATGTTAAATTTTTGATGTATGAATTAGAAAAGAAACATGACCTAAGGGTGAGACCTAGGCCTTGAGGGCTCATATTAAATGGCCTCGCCTACGTAACATGATTAGAGGCTTCATAGTTCACCAACTAGACTTTCAACTCAATTAGGTTGTCTTAAAATGCAATTTGTTCATATTGGAACAATAATAGTTCATAACTGGATTCATTACCAGAATTCTAGGCTCTCTTTTCTGAGTCAAAGATGGATACAACCTCAGATGGACAATGTTTCTTAACACAAGTTGATCTATAACTAGGTCATTACATAATAATTATTCTATAGGCACCTAGCTGACTAACATACATAGATGGTTGTTCAAGGTTGAATACACTATGCAAATACCATGTCATACAAGTACATAGTAGTACAACCTATAGAACTATTGTATAATATGCAAATTGACATCATACAATTCAAATGCAATAAATCCTTTAAAAAGTACAATAAGGAGGTTATTATAACAATAATGACTTTCAAATAATTTCAAACAACCTAATCCTCCTACTTCTTGCCATGATACTAGGCATAAATTTCACAAGCACATTCTATGAATGCAATACATGTAAATGACTATCATCTTATTTTATGCCAACGTAGAAATAAGCAACATCATATATAATAAGGATTTAAATAATATAAGCAAAAATAGTTTAAACATCTTTCTAACATTTTCTAATAAGCTGAACACACTATGCATACAAATGAGGATCTAATAGCTAAAACAATCTAAATGCAATATATGGCCCTTTCAAAAGATAGCTACCCACAATATGTTACAATTAGAAAACCACTTGTTTGGGCTATACTCGTGTGCATAAAGCAACATTACAACAAAAGTAAGCTTATGAAATCAATCCATACCCAAAAAGAACCTTGAATGAAAAACACTTATTTCATCAATGCCATCAACCTCACTACAATACCATCCCTCCTAGATCTATACCACATAATGAATTAGTATGCAATTCAACTAAGAAAGCAAAAAAATTTCAAAACATTTTACCAATTTATTAACTTAACATATGTAGGTACAATGTGTATGACTAATAATTTATATAGAACCTTTCAAAACATAAAACTATGTATTCACTTTATAGGGCTATGCTTAAGTGTACTAACATATAAAATTACATAAAACTACACCTCCTACCTTTCTAACATAGGCTTATGCTTATTTCCCCTATACTTGATGCACATACAACATCTTCTTCAATCAATAGTCAAAACAATAAAATGATAATTCAATGGTCATGCACACTCATGTAATTATGCTTATTTCCCCTATACTTATGCACATACAACATCTTCTTCAATCAATAGTCAAAGCAATAAAATGATAATTCAATGAGCATGCACACTCATGCAAGAAAGATCATATCTCACAATGTCACAACATAAATGACTCACATAAAACTATTAACAACTAAGGATAATGTAGACACAATTAAGTTTTAACCTAATCTTTAAATACCATCAAAGTATCAAGTTATAAGTAGCGTACAGAAGACATGGGTATCCTCTTGTGGAAGTCATGTTGTTACACCAAATGCAACAGACATGACTCTAATTCCAATAGTTCACAATAACCAATGAACTCCCAGCCCATGCCAAAATAGGAGCGTTGAGATGGTTTTGTTCATCCATAGCATAAAGGAGAGAGAACTTAACACATATTGTAATAGCAATAATCCAAGAAGATACGTTTGCAAAATTTAGAAGCATAAGCAAGGTAAGTGAACTATGGGCAATATGCACTAGGACTGCGGTCTCATGGAACACCATGATTGTTGGACATGTACAAAACAATTAAGTTGAAAACACTTTAGAAACTTTCAAGCAAATGCAATTGTCAGGTGTAAGGCCAAATTCGACAACCTATGCCAAAATCCTCTCTTCCTGCACCAAAATGGACGTTCAGCACGTGACCTGTTTGACAATATGCTTCAAAGAGATGTCATCTCATGGAATGCGAAAATTGCAGAAATAATGAAAATTCTTTGAAAGAGAAGCATACGTAGGGACTACAATGATGGCAAGTTATGCACAAAATCAATTTGTAACCCAAAGAAAAAAACTTTATAAAATTTCAAGCAGATGCATTTGACAAGTTAGATTACACAACTTTTCCCAGCATCCTCCCTTGGACACAAGGAATTTGATTAAAAAAAAACCAAATAAAAAAGTAGAGTCGCTGTAAATACTCTTAAGCCTATATTCATGTGCGATTCCCCCAAGCAGGGCTTAAATTTGATGGCCGTATACCTGTATTTAAAAATTTTACTGGCCGTATACCTGTATTTAAAAATTTTAACCATAAAATACAGTGAAAATAAATATTTGACCATATGTTAATACATGTAAATTTTTTTAGAAACTATAAAAAAACAACTAATATTAAAATTTGACGGTATAGTGTATATATATATAGTTCTTTCCTTTTATTTTTAAATTTTTTAATAGAAACTTTATATATATATAAAGTTGTGTTTTTTGCTTTTATTTTTTAATTTTTTAATAGAAACTTCTTATATATATATGTGCTTACAAATACATGTTTTTTAATTTTATTTTTAATTTTTTTAAATAGAAACTTCTTATATATATAAAATATATATGTGTTAAAAACAATACAAAATTACAAATATATGTTTTTTACTTTTATTTCTAAATTTTTTAATAAAACTTTCAACAATTTCTATTATTTTAATTTTTTCCTAGATTTTTCAAAATATTCAAAATATTCTTTGAATTTTTAACTTTTTTAAATATAATTTTTGGTAGGATAAATTTGTTTGGTGCTTGCTTGCTATAGTAATAGCCACTTGAATGAAGTAGTGTTGACAAATTGGGATCTACATTAGGTTTTGGGATTACTGTGTATAATTTTCAATAAATACTTCCAAAAAACTCATACTTCATAAAATTCAATATAGTTTTTATGAGTTCTTTTTATATGTTCTGTCAAGAAAATAAAATTGAATATATTCAAGGCTTTTAAGTTTTAACATTGATTCCCACCCATCTCTTCGTATTTTAATAGCTGTTGTAAATATAATAATGAAATAAAATGTTGATCTATCTTGTAGGGGGATCCAAGTCTTTATACATAAGCGTGGTTTATAAGACTTATGAAAAAATATGAACATGAGGACAAAAAACATTGTGATATGATAGATATGATAGCTTCAAATCTAATTTCATTGGTATAATCATCCTTCACGTCACTTTAGTGCATAAAATCATATCCATGGAGTTTTGTGTTAATAACAAAGATATTGGGTATAAAGTACTCTTATAAAATTTGACTTGCATTAAAAAAAATTAATTGTCATATGAAAGGCAATAATAAAGACAAAACTGTAGAAAAAAAAATTCTTTACAGACCGTCAAATTTAAGCCCTGCCCCCCAAGCGCCAAGATTGGAAGGAAACTGTTTGACTGACAAAAAGGCATTCTCATGGAATGCCACGGTTGTAGGATAAGGACAAATTGTATTTTTTTTTTTAAATTAAGAAACTTTAAGGCAAAAGCAAAAGGCGGCTGAAGGCCAGCGCTTTCCAGCTTGTGCCAAAAGATTTTACTACCACATCTTTAGAATCTTTCTACAATGAGAAGCATAGAATTTTGTCAACAAACTTGAAATTGAAGAAGACATAACGATAACACCGCAAGACATGTGGATTTTAAAGCCGATACATGCATTACTAAGAAGATATGACCCTGCAGCCTGCGTTAATGAAACAAGAACACATGAAAGCCGACAAAATACCAGTTAGAGCACAAAAAACGATTAACGGACTAAGATGAATGAACGAACAAAGGATAAACACTAAACGTTTCAAAATGAAGCTTCTACTCAATCACGTTTAGAAAGATACACAAACTATCTCTTAAGCAGAAAAAAATAAATTAAAATCAAATTCCAACTAGGTGAGTTCTATTCAAATAAATCATCCTAGGATATGATTATAATCATGCAAGTGCCTTCACAAAACAATATTGGTCACTAAAGAAACTTCAACTTATATCTTCATTAGAATTATTAATTCATATAGAACTTGATTCATTGAAAGGGCTTAGAAACTTTCATGCATATAGAAATGGCAAGAGAGAGCCATAACAGAATTAAATTATCAAGTAATTTACTTTCCATCTCCAGTCTCCCTTAAATTGACACATTCTTAAATAGTAAAAATTCAAAATAAAATTAATTTTCAGAAAGACAAGAAACTGCCACTCTGGCAAAAGAAATAATTATTGAAGGCTATCTATTTTTGTTTTTGTTAGAAAGGTGGAGGAGCACCTATAATATAATATATTATAATAAAGTTAAAATACATAGATAGAGGCTTATAGCCTGAGCCATCTAGCAAAAAAAGGCCAAAACTGCCGGCATACAAAACTAATATATGACAAAAGAAAAAAAAAAAAAGTTGAATGAAAGAATATCATAAATGATAAGAACCAAAAAATTCACTTTTTAACTTTTGACCATAAATTATTATTTTAATTAGCCGTTGCTGTCATCCGTTCTCACCCTGTACAGAAATTCACGCCGGAAAATAAACTCATCGGTTGTTCTCATGCCCGGAAAAAAATGGTGTCAAAAGCAGTCTCACTTCCCTCCAGCCAACCTTTGTTTGCCCCCGCTTCAAATCCTATGCGTTCCTCCATGCATCAAAACAAAACTTTTTAACCTTTTCCGTGCCTTCAAACTCATCCGCTGCTCCTTTGTGCTCTCCCTCGCTCGGCCTCCACCCTCAAACACTTTAAAATAATTTTTTTTTCCCGAGCCCGTGTCTTTAAACTTTTTTTATTTTAGGTTTTCATGTAAGTTTTTAACTTAAGTTTTAATTTAGTTTCTTTTTAATATAAATTTCTTTAATATAATTTCTTTAAATTGAAATTCTTTTTACTTAAACTTAAATTTGTTTTTTTTAAGGTTTTAAATAAAATTTTTTATTTTAAATTGTTTTTAATATGATTTTTAATTCAAATTTAAATATCCATTGTCTTGAACCCATTACTCACTAGTCACAAGTACTGTGCAAATATTAGTTTTAAGTTAGATTATATCTCTATGAAATATTTTAAATCAACCCTTCAAACTATGGTTATATGTTTAGAATTTTTAAATACATTTTCATAAGGATATAGAGGGTATTAAGTTATTGAAATGTATTATATTTATACCCTTACAATGCATTATATACTACTATAATATTAATAATACATAATATGTATATAATAGTAATGTAATATTACAAAACCATAATATATGATATAGTTAGTTAGGGTAGTATTGTTGATTATACCCTGAAGTAGAGTTCCATTCAATTAACCCACATTGTAATTTGTTGGAAGTATTTCTCCAATGGATGTATTATGAGCCATCTTAGTATGTATTTAAAAGAAAAATATAGTTATGTCTTATGCCTTATAATTTTAGATATAAGTTGTAGAACATAAATCTATTGTACTCTAAATAATTATTTTTAAAATAATTACATGATTAAATATACATTTGTTTCTATGGCGGATTATATAAAAAACAATAAGAGATTCAATTAATTTACTACATATACACAATATAGACAAGTTATTTAGAAGGTGAACTGTAATTTTTAAAATTATATTTTTTAAATAATCTAGATAAGTGATCTCTGGAGTGAATGTAAAGCAATGATAACTTAAAAAATATAAATATTTATAATTGACATGATAATATTTGTTATCTCAATATGTAATGTAAAAAGAAATTTACTAATATAAGTGAAAGAAGACAATAGTTAATGTGATGAAATTTCAATAACAACTGATAAAATAATTTAGTGGATTAAATAACTTATAAATTAATGAATAATAAAAAATATCTAACAAATTCTATATTTTCTTGAGAAAGTTTTTAGCCTACCCATTGAACCTATGGGTCCAATTGCTAGTATAATAGAAACACACAAAACCAAGTATTGTAACAACCTAAGAAAATATCTTTGGAAAAGGCGATCAAAATGTTGGTGAGGTGGATGAGTTTATTAATTGCTACAGCCATAGATGTCTTTGTCATGAGGTGAGCATATTGAAGGCAGGGAAGAAAAATATCTGCGAAGCAGATGAGAAGAGGACGGAGGATTCATGAAGGAATGACATCGAGGGAAAAGAATGACAATGGTGTCAGATAGGGAGTGGCTTCCATGCCTCAGATGGATGCAAATGTTGGTCATGTCCTTGAAAGATAGAGGTGGCTTCCCTATAATTGAAATGAAGGTTCAAGGACCATGAATTACGGCCCAATATTGGCAAGATCTACAATGTGTTGAAAGAGCTTGGAAAGAGGACAAATGTCTATCAAAATAGAGACTCCAATCAACCAGATCGAATCTGTAATGAAGGTACAACAGAGGGCGATGAGGATGTTGGCTAAGTTTGTGGAGTCTGGCTTGACGGCCGCCTGTTGCATCGCTTAAAATTTTCTAAATCCATTTTTAACAATCCATTTTATGTGAATCCTGCAATCGATCATCCCTTGAGACAACATCTCTTTGAGGCATTATTTCTAGCATTTTGTGTGCCTTGTTTTCACCTCCACCATTTGCATATAGGGAGGATAGGGTAGTTTGGTAATAAGTCTGTCACAACTTTGACTGTGTGGAAGAAATCGTTGCTGTTCAACTACAATGGTTTCACTATGTTTGAATTCAACCGAGATCCTTGCTTTCCGAGTTGATAATTACGATTATGGGTATAAGAGCAAGGTGGTTCTCATGGATGCTCGAGGAAATTCTCTGCTCACAATGAGAAAAAAAAAGGGTAGAGCACCTAGGCGAGCAGATGAATTTGCAAGATTTGAGGCATGGTGAAGGGGAGTGCGATCAGAAGGCAAGTGGTACAGAATAGTGTCTTCTTCTGAAGTTAGTTATCAGTGATAATGGCGTCAACATCAGGAAAAGAAGAAGAAAATGTCACAGAGCTCAAGATAGGCGAAGGTAAGTTGGTTTTCACTTCACCATCTTTAATTTTTACATACCAGTTAAATCTTTTTCAACAGCCACAATATTCTATCCCTATTGAGACTCTGGGTACTGTAAAGCTTGGTTGGAATTCCCAAATCTTTGATTAGGCTTTCCCTATTTTAGTTTTTCCAAAACTCATTTGTTATAAAATGCAAATTCCAAGGCAGAACATTGAATTGGAATTTAGAACCATTATGATTTTTATTGTTAGGTTGTAAGTTACTTTTTAGTGGAAATGCCCTAGACATTATCTTCAATTTATGTCTTCACCTATGCATGAAAGGGGGGCTAGGCTGCATTATTTTAAAACCCTTGGAAATTGCTGATCATGATTGGTAAGAGTTGTTCTCCCTCATTTTCTATCTATTTTTAATGCATAAGGTTTGTAAGGATGTGGTTATGGCATGAGTTGTAAAAGGTTAGATTTCTAATTTATTAGAGATATGAAAAGTAGTTGTTGCATTGTTTTGGGGAGCACAAACATCTGTAGAGCTATCTCATAAGACTATGATGTTTGTTGCTCATATACCTGAGTGTGTTGATAATTAATAGAGATACAAAATAGGTAGACAAAAATCCATAAAGAAACTAGCCAGAGATTACAAAAGCATCACTCTCCATAATCTTATTGCAAAATGCAGGAATGAGATTGTGCTCCATGGAATAGATCTTCCAATTAATGCCTATGATCAAGCCTACTAGTTTTAATTTATAAATATCCAATTGGCTTTATTGAAACGAAATAAAATTAAAAACCTTATAACTTGAGCGTCAATTTCACAACAGTTACAAATGTGAAGTGTAACATCCCATGGAACCCTTTTGTTATCCGATGACTTCTCTATAGAGAATTTCATTACAACTCTTCTTAAACAAAAATAGATTGGTCTTCTGTTTTGGTCACTACTGTCATTTTCTGCTGAATCACTAGCCTTGTGGAAACTGTCAACTTGAGTTAAGAATGTTATGGCACTAAAATACCTTAGCTATAGCGATCTGGGTTTATGCATTAAAATTTAGTCACATAATTTCTATTAAGAAAATCTACCATGCAATACAAGAATCTAGGAGAACTACTGTAGGAGGAAAATCCAGATTTCCTTTTTGTAAGTCCGTTTAACACTTTATTTTGTTATGTTAAATATGGTAGACAATATGCAAAATTCCAGCTATGAATAGGCTTGTAATACTATTTGTCATGTTTTCTTATGTGATACGTGCATTCCTTTGTGAAGAGTGATTAAATTGGGGTCATTGGATTTATTACAAAATTGATCTAACTAACAAAGGGTTGTTTTCAATAGATTACAATGTCATTGAAAGTTTTGGTCTTATAGATCACTTTTTTCATATTTGCTATTTCAAATTTATACTTTAGTGTTTTAGTCAATTTTGTATACCTTGTTTGGTTAAATGAGATGAGCTTAGGTCTAGAATATTGAGTCCTTGTGCATGGCCTTGAGCACTTGTAAAGGCTATGGATGCACACGAGAAGGCCTATTCGTCTGTGGGATGTCAAGTTATCTGTCTGTAAAGCATTGATTTGGGCATGTTTGAGTCTCCTCATCGGTATGAGTAGTGTACTTGTTTCTGTGTGGTGTCATCCCTTCGAGCACACATGATGACTCCCCATGCAATCTGCATTCTAGTGTCTAGTGCCTTAGTAGTCATGAGTAGTACCTGACATTATATTTGATGAGCATCTCTATGTTATGACTTTGGTTGTATGCATTGATATTTGTATCTGCTCCATGATTGACGTGAGTGTTAGCCATCATGTATACCCTTACTATGTTACTTCGATCTAATCCTTGCGACTATCTCCGAGCATGGTGGAGTGGTCTCTCATGAGTCCACATGGTTGGGAGGCATTGCCACCGCCATTGGGGACCGACGAACAGGTTATGGGTGCACCAGTTGGAGATGTTCTCTCTCCGTTACTCTTTTAGTTATTGTACTTGTATATCATATTCATGGCTATATCATTGTTCTTGTATATTCTTTTATGTAAATTTTGTACTCTCATTCGAGAGATGATGTAAATTATAGTAATGAGAAGATATGTGATGTTGTTCTTATTTGACTTACGGATTCTGATGTGGGTAACAAATCCACTTGTACTGTGATGATTATGGATTCATGTTTATAATCTAGAATGGGTTATATGAACATTTGGGTTGGTGTTTAAAATGAAAGTAATTTATTAATGTTTCTCTAGAGAGTGATTTAGTCCTCTCCCGTGGGTTGTGTATTCATCCATACTTGGCCATGAATGTTGTCGACATATTGAATTGGCAACCATATCACGTGTATGTTATCACTAGTTATTCAAAAAAAAAAATTATCTTGTCCTCTTTTGGCCCTTACCCTTCGGGGTTGCATGGCAGAATGTTACAAGTATACTTGCACTACCTAGTAGAACTTAATCTGAATTAGATCTGTGAGGATCTTTTGGAGAAGGAATAGCAAATGGAAGAGTGAATGTCAGCGTTCTTGGTGCTTGTGGTGGCCCGGGTACAAGATGAAGAGCATGGTGATGGAGAAATGTCACCGAAATAGAAAGGCTATTTTTAAACATCATCTACTTCAATAGTCAAAAGTCAATTTTGGCCAATAAAAATAGGACAAATATTTACCACTTTTTGTTGTGGATGAGGTGTAAAATTGCTATTGACTATTTGACCATTAAAGTGGACATGATGTTCAAGTAGAGCCAAATGGAAATCTCCTTGACTTTGTCTGCCATTCCCGTCAGGAGTTGGAAATGGTGGGCATTCAGTGCTCTGTTGAGAATATTATAACAATCCACCCAAAGTCCTCTCTGCATAGCATTGTATACACATGTTGCATGATGTGAGGTCTGTAGCAAATCACTATCAAAGAGGCTACCAATGGGAGTAGACCCCTCCTCCTCCTTCAATTCTAAAATACTTGGCTGTCCAAATTAGTAAATTTTGTATTAGGAGACACACTGAACCTTACTCTCACATTCATAATTTCTGCAATGCCTGAAGATAAATATGCTAGAACCTTTTCTATGGGTTGTTTTATTTTTCTAAAGATCCTATAATTCCTTTCCTTCCAAATCCCCCATATCACCACAGAAGGACATATTTCCCATAGGCATGCGAAAGTGGAATCTTGATTCAATATTGGCCAGCTCTTGAATAGGTCCATCATAGAGCTAGGTAGGGGGCACTCCAGTTGAGCTTCTCCATACACCAATTCAAACGCTTGATGTTGAATGGACATTAAAGGAGTAGGTGATTTAGGTCCTCCTCTTGTTCTTCACATAGCACACAATTAAATGGCGGGCCAATGCCAAGCTTGTGAAGTTTATTCCTAGTTAGAATTTTGTCATTTAACACTAACCAAGAGAAGGCCCCAGCTTTTGGTAATGTATCTACATTCTAGCAGAGCTTGTAGGGCCAATCCAACTTTGAGGAAATGATCAACCATCTGTACCCCTATTTGACTGAGTATTTATCTGAACTATCTACATTCTACACAAGCTCATCCACTTATCAATCTTGAACAACTTTCTATTCGAGAGGATATCTTGTGGAATTCTCTTTTGGTTTGAAGGAAAGGTGCAGTTCTCAAAGCTTTTCCAATTTATCTCACCATGAGTTTTCCCTTGTTTATGAGACCAATAATCACTAACCTTTGCTCCCAAATGTTGTTTGAGAAATGTCTTTGCCTCACCAAGTTCCATCCTTTAGGACAATTTTGGCCACCCATTCCATGATTCCTTCCAGAAGTTTTCCTTTTTACCATTATGAATGATCCACGAAAGATGCAAACCAATCAAGTCCCAGTTGTTTGTGATGAAACTCCATATGTTTGAGCCTTTGTGTAGGTCTTTCACCATGAAGATTCTCTCCCTATCTCTGGAGTCCAAATATTTAGCTTGCATTAGTTTGACCCACCTTGCATTCAGTTTTGTGTACATGTGCCAAGCCAACTTGGCTCACAATACCTGATTCTAAAGTCTTAGATTGAGAATGCCTACTCCGCCCATACTTTTAGGCTTACAAATTTTCTCTCATGCCATAAGGTGTAATTTCTTTCTCTGTCCTCCCTTGCCATAAGAATTGTCTAAATGCTTTTTCCATGTTTAGTATTACTCCTTTAGGCACTTTTAGGGCTGAGAACATATATATTAGTATGGCTACTAAAATAACTTTTAGCATAGTTAATCTTCCTGCTAATGTTAACCACTTCCCTTTCCATGAAATAATCCTATTATGAATGGTCTAAATAATTGTAATCCACAAACTTGATTTATTCATACCTTTGAACATGGGAACACCTAAGTATTTTCTTGGCAATGAATCCATTTTGAATTCTAGAAGTTTCAAATTACATTTTTGAACCTCTAGTGTTGTATGGAATAGAAAAACCTTTGACTTAGTGGGGTTTATTTCCTGACCCGAAGCTTCACAACATGAGGTGATGGTATTCTTAATAGTTGTAGCATCATCCACCATGGTGATACCAAAGAGCATGGTATCATCTGCAAACAGTGCATGCGTGAAGGGGTCTTCTACCCCTCCTACCTAAATACCTCTCCATAGCTTCTTGGCATTGGTTTCTTAGACTTTCCAAATGAACAATTTGACCATGAGAATAAACATATATGGGGAGATAGGGTCCCCTTGACATATGCCTCTTGAGCCCTCAATGATCCCTGCCTGATTAGGACCATGAAGGATGTACCTGATATGCAGGTTGATACCCATTTACACCATTGACATGAGAAACCAAGCTTAGAAAGAAAATTTGTCATGAATGCCCAATAAACCCTATCATATGCTTTAGCCATATCTGATTTGATTACCATCGAGGGGATCCCGTTGACTTGGATGAAGTGGATTAATTCATGAGTCACTATGGCCCCTTATGTTGTCTCTCTACTGGGAATGAAGCCTCCTTATTCTTTTAAGGTAAGATACGGGACTATTGTAGCTAACTCATGGTTATTGCCTTTGTAATTATCTTGTAGACTAAATTACAAAGAGATATTAGCCTGTATTCTTCAAATGAAGTGGGAGACTTCACTTTTGGAATAAAGATAATAGTTGTTCTTTTAAACTCTTTTAGTATGTTTTTGTTTTTGCAGGCCTCTTCCACTACCAAGAATAACTCCTTCCCCACTATGTCCCAACACTTTTGAAAGAAGGTTCATGTGAAGCTATCCAGCCCTGGGGCCTTTTCCCCTAACGTGGAAAACACTATTTCTTGAACTTCTTCAATTCAAAAAGATTTCATCAATAACTCGTTATGCTCCTCCTTGAACAATTTGGGTATGTTAAACTTTGCCACTGCCTGAATTCTACCCCCTGAATTAACCTTTGCTGAGAGGAGCTTCTTAAAGAATAGTGTGGCTTCGTTTTGTATTTCAACTGGATTAGATGTAATGTCCCTGCTTTATTTTCTAATAGATCTGATATGGTTTTGCTCCCTTTTGATTTTCGTGGAAACGTGGAAGAATTTTGTGTTTTTGTCTCCATCTTGCAGCCACGTTTCTCTTTACTTTTGACACCCATAGATTTCCTCCCTCTTGGGGATTTCTTCCATCTATTCTTTGAGCAATTTCTCTCTTGAGTAAGAATCATTGTTCATGCCATGCAAAATAACATGATGTAGAAGGACCTCCAATTCCTTCTTGAGTGTTGTCTTTTCTTGGAATATATTTCTCAAACATGACTTGCTCTAGGAGATAATTTTATTTCTGAGGTACTCAATCTATGTGCAAGTTGAAACATTCTTGAGCCTTGTACAAAGGGTGCTACTACCCACCACTCCTTGACTCGGGAAATAAAAGTCTAATATCTGAACAACATGTCTTGAAATTTGAAATATTTTTGTTTCGAAATAGTGTCTCCCCAATGGACAAAATAACTAGAAAATGGTCAGATCTAGTCCATGGCAAGATGATTGAGGAAATATCTTTAGGAGATTCAAGACACTTTCTAGAAATTAGAAACCTATCTAATCTTTCTAAAATTTGGTAGAAATTCTTCCTTCTGTTAGTCCAAGTGTAGAGACCATTTATGGGAGGTCAGTCTAGAAGACCATTGTCTAAGATGAAGTCCTTAAAGTAGCCAAACTTAGAAAATATTAAAATAAATAAGGAAATATTACAATATCTAGTTAATCAATTAGAAATATTGCATTTATAGATTTATAAATTTATCTACCACTAAATATTTAATGTAGTCAATCTCTCAAAAATTAATTATTCTATTTAGAATAGAATATCTTTCACAACAACACACACACTAAATGCATTAAATCACCTGAAACCATTATTTTTCAATCAGATTCAAATAGAAATACCATAGACATGCATAACTCTAAACCATAACCTCAACACATGGGTATACCATAGTGATATAGCCTATTCACTTGTCCAGGATGCCGACTGCCTCTGTTTGTTCTTAACAACATATTTTCTTTGCCTATCATTCAAAAACTTTTATTTGACAAGTGTAGGTGAGTATTGATACCATCAATATCAGTTAAAAATATAACAATCTTGAATCCTAATGTAAATACATCAAGGTGCAAGATAGAACATTTCAACAATTCTATGTTACGTTAATTGATAACAAGATCTATAATTAGCAACATATATTAACTTTATAATTATTCAATCTAACTTCAAGAGATTCATAATAATATCCTATCATAACAATGACAAAATGACTACCATTAGAGTTACAACATAAGGTTTAGGCAGCATTAAAGAATACCTTGTGGGCATTCACTAAACTGTTGCACTTGGCATACATGTAAACACATGTATTATGCACATTTTATTACTGTAATTGTGGGGTGAAGAATTTGCAATGTTACTTAATCTAATTCAAAGCTCCAACTTAGGCATAGGTAAAGAAGGTGTTGGCCTAGGTTGTGGAAGGTAGCTTCACACTTGCAAATCACAATTGTTTGAAAGCTCTTAAACCTTTATCAAAAATTGATATCATGTATTTCCTCCAAGTGGTCCTTTCTGCAAAATACTATGAGATCAAGATAAGTAATGGATGGAAATGGCATTTTATGATTGTAATTGAGGCATGAGAAATGGCTTTGCATCCACCAATAGCATTTTCTTGAAGATTATAAACTTTCCTCAATAAATTCATTTTGTGTGACCGTTGCAATCATTGCATTCAATGAGATGACATCCCTTGTAACATTCCTACCAAATGGTTCATGTATTCAGTCTTTTCTTCTATATTTTGTAGACATTTTTCCCTAAATGGAGAACCATTCTGGCATGGGCATAGGTAGGAAGGATGCTGGCAATGGTTGCGGGAGCTAGGAGTGTGCAAGAAGTTGAGTCCACTTTTTGGCCAAAAAGTGGAAGTATTTTCCCTGATTTTCAGAATTTGTCACATTTGACCTAAAAATTTGAAGCACTTAAAAGTGTAATCTTGAAAAAAGTCACTAAATATGAAATGTAGTACTCAGAGTCTAGTTTCCAAATATGTAATTTTTTTAATACCCAGATCATACAAATTGATTTTTAATAGGCGTTTCTAAAAACCACTGTTTAAAAGTCACTTTTTTTTACTATACCATGCACGTGTATGTCATCCATATTTTGACCTAAATAATAATATTTTTCTAAATCCTTTTGGGAAAATATTTGTAACTCACTGAAGCACGTTTTCCATATTTTTTGTAATTTTTTATTGAATATTTCTTTTTGTTAATTTTTTATTGGCCATTTTTGGTGTTTTAAAAAATCGTTGTGTACGTCACGCATAAGATGACCTAAACTTATCATTTTTTGAAAAAAAAAATTAGATTGAAAAGAATTGTCTAAAGTACGTTTCCATACAATTTTTTTACAAAAAATAATTTTAATAAAAAAGTTATTAAAATACTAAAAAATCCTGATAATTCAAGTTTATGGACCTGTTTCATCATAAATTAATTGAAAAATAGAAAAAAAATTCAATTGTAAAAAAATTACATATTTGGAATCTACACTATCTCATCTATAATGGGTTTTAATTTCGTCAAAAAATTCTGCAAAAAAGGCCTTCAGTCATATGCCCAAAGTTACTATTTTGTTGTGACATTGATAGGACCTTCAACTTCTAGGTCAAACCAGGTCCAAAGCCAAGGGTTGGGTTCTCAAGCCTTTTTTCCGACCCAAATGTATATCAAAAATTGGGTTAGAAATTTAAATTTTATGAAACGAGATCCCATTTAGATACAAAATGAGATCCTATTTTGAAACACGATCCTGTTTTAAAATGGGATCTCATTTCAAAATGGGATCCCGTTTCAAAATGGGATCCTACTTTTGGCTCGGGATCCCAAAGCAAAATGGGATCCCATTTCATAAAAAGTGGGATCCTGTTTTGGTTTCACCAATTTCAGGTTTTTTCTAAGTTTAAAACTTCCACCTTAAGTGCACTCATCTTTGTGCATTTACCCAACTAGCTTTATACCTTTAGATTGCATTTTCTCGAGATTCTCCACAATCTAACTTCCACAAGACCGTTTTGCACACTGCTTAATTGCACATGACCTCCATTTTTCCCATTTTAAACTTAATACCCTCTTTTTTCCTTGTGATGTTTCAAAAATTAAGTGCATGCTCATAATTTTTATTTATTTTTATCTTTACACTTAAAATTTACAAATTAAGTCTACAACTCCCAAAGCATATTTTATACCTCTAGAGTTATGATAATGCTTTCATGTGAGCACTTTAAAATTCCATTTCCAAGAGAAGTTATCTTTATAACTTCGTATTATTTCCAATCAAATAATTTAATTGATCTTGCGATTTATACTTATGTTGGATTTAATAAAATTGTACTTGAAAACCAACTTGTAACCACATGAAAATTACAAAGTATGAAGCATGATTCCTTAAAGGTGGTCTATAAACCACATTTAAGTTTTGTGACTTTGCTCATTTGTGAATCATTTGACTCCAAATTGGTGAAAACAAGTTAAAATGTAGTTGTAGGTCAACCATCAAATTTTTAAGGAAACCTATACACTGTGTGGCAACCTTGTGACCACTTGTTGAACTTTTAAATAATCACAAATTCACACTTGAAAATTAATTATAACTACAACCAAACTTGAAATTTATATTGAAACCAATTATGTTTACACCTCAAACACCCTATAACACTTGTTTGCCAACTTTTTGAGCAATTCTAAAACTTTGTAAAATTGTAAACTATGGAAGAAGATGAAATGTACCTTAAGCCTATATCACTATCAAACTACATTAAAACTCATATCTCTACCATTGAGATTTGGTCTAACACTTAATAATTTTCACACTGATCATTACGTCAATAAGATTTTATGACTTGCTCAAATGAATTCGTGAAACTTTGATGAGAACAAAATCAATTTTAAACTAGTTGCAACTACGACCACAAATCAAAAATTTTGACATGCAATTCAACACTACATAAATATTTAAAACATTTGTTACGAAGACCTATTGATGTAAATGTTTATATATTCAAGTCACCAAAGCTAAAGTGATAAAGGAGCTTTCACATGCAACTTGGGAACCTTGACATGTCATTGGGGCAATGACTCAATGATGTGTGGTTTTTGATGAATGTGAAAAGTTCAAAATTTTGTAAGAAAAAAAATGAGGATAACAAATATGTAGCATTTTGACCTATAAAAATCCTTTTAGGTGAAAAATCAAACATAGTGGATATTAAAAGCACATCGAAAATAATTGTACACATTATATGAATCATATGAAAGATAAAAATTGATACATTAAAACATGGGAAAAAATAGGAAAACCCAAAATAACCCCACCCTAACTATTATACATGGAAAATATAGAACAATTATCTAACAATTTTCACATTTGATCTTATCTAAGAGAAAATTCAAATCATGACGTGTAAATTTGGTTTAAGATGAGTAAATCAAATCTCATTTCAATAAATGTCTCCCATTGCATATGAAAACATAAGAGTAGTTGAATTTAGTGTTCTGAGACTTCCTAAACATTGAGCATGGTTTAAGTTTACTTTCTTCACAATAATGAAAGGAAAAAGGTGAATGCTAGTTTGTTTAGATTGTTCTAAAAAAATAGTTAAGGAATTTTTATTCTTTGTTCATTTTTTCTAGTTTTTAGGCACTATTGATGTTTAATTTTTTTTTGTTTCATTTTGTTTGATTTTAACCATTATTGATGTTTGAAAATTATTGAGCCATGCAACAAACATCTTTATTCCTTTTGGAAATAATTATTATCTTATAAAAAATCCTAATCTAAATACATGATCTTAAGTGATTTTTATATTCTACAAAGAGTCATGCTAGAATTAGTCTTCATGTCAACATAGAGGTATAACTCTTCAAATTTTTTTTTTTTTTTTAAAAGGTCAAAACCACCCAGACATATATTAATAAAAAAATAAATACATAGATATCAGAAAAAGTTCTTGTATACATTACTGATATTACTTAGCCAGTCCTATTACAAACTGGGAGTCAAAACGAAAAATGATGACTCTTAAGCGGCCATGGCTGATTCCAACTATAAGTAGAGGAAATAAATAAAAAACTTAAAGACTAATTTTCCATCCCCCAACCACTACATACATTTGAATTGGTAAAAGAAGAGAAAAAAAACATCTTAAACACAAGGGACTGTACCCTTCTTCCCTGCATTGTGGTATTGCACGGGGGCAAAAGACTAAGTGTCCCTATAAAGGATCTGCTCAGCCTTCCCCACACCTTCTGAGGGAATCGGTTGTCCTTCCTCGGGTGTTGCGAAAACTAGAACAATTGAATCCTCTAGTTCATCCTACGCCTCCATACTTGACACCTCCTCCTAGTCTGTAGGTGCTCTGGGAATATGCAGAGCTTGATCCGATGCGTGCATGTACATAAACCTTATTGAGATGAGTATGTCCCTGCATCTCCCCCTCATAGCCTTTGTGAAGTGTGACTTTGCCCGAGCAATGCCCTGTCCAAGCCACTTATGTAACCACATGATAGGCCTCTTTGCATTGACTTGTAGACACATTCCAGCACTGGCAAAGTTCTCAACATTTGAATAGGAAATAAGCCCCCCACCATTTCAATAAGTCATACTCACGGTGAGCTGAATTGAACCTCTCCAAGTTATACAGGTAATTGAAAACCAAGCCTGTTGCAGTGGCATGAACAAAGTGAATTTCTTGGACTAAGTACATGATATTCAAGAGGAAGGTGGAAAGGATGTTCAACTAGTGAATCCTTCTATCTTTTGATCCATCCAACCACCTTTGCCCACAACTATTCCTGATTGTGAATTGGGCCAAACTTTAGTCATTGTTGAATATCTGGTTTACATCCATGATCTTGACCTGTCCTTTGATTTTTGGTTCCCACGGCATCATTGGAAAGGCTAGGTGTATGTTTGTCTTGTCTTCTTCCATTGGATCCTGCAAAAACAATTTTTCTAAAGAGGGAAAAATCCTTATCTAGCACTACCATTAGTACTAGGTGTAAAGAGAGAATGAATTTATGGTGATAGGTCTTCTTGTTTAAATAAAATCTCCCTTCACATCTTTTTGATATCATCACCATCCCTCCTTGCCATCAGCTTTAGTGTATTTGCCAGCAATGTTTAAAAAAAAAAAAAACTTTTGCCTTTCCTTGATTGTGGATCATGGTTGCATTTAACCTTCTGGTAAGTATTCTATCCATCCGTCCTTGATCTTCTCCTGTCATCCTTGTCCTATCATGAAAGTTGGGTGGATATGACGATATGAAGATATAAATGTCACCAAGTGGAGGTTTTATCGCTTGCTACATGTAGTCAGCCACATCCCCTTCCTTGTACTTCTCTTGACATATCTCTTGTGTACTCAAAGATTTCTTTCCTTCCATGTGCCTATTGAATGACTCTGTCTTGAATTGAAAGCCTATTTATTTTCTTCATTATGGAATGGAGATCCATCTACCCTAGGCCTCCTTGACATTAAAACCTTGATGTGCCTCACCTAAAATCTACACTAATGTGATTGAACCTTTCCGCCACCTATCCTTTATAGCTGATCATAGTCCCTTCTAAGAAAATACTCATTTATATTTGTCCACTTCAATGTCCAATCAGCTATGCCTTAAAAACTTGCTTGTCTTCTATTATCCACATTGTCAGTTGATTGGGAACCTTTTCCTAACATGGATTAAAGGTCATTTCTTCCTGAGGTTGGTCAATGGATTTGTTCGCCAATGCATTTTCCATTCTGTTCCCCACCCTGTAGCAATGTGAGACTTGAAAAGTATCTAGTTTTTACATAAGTTCCAAAGCCTATCGTAAGATATATTCTCCCCTCCAATTCTCCATTTTCTTTGATTTAATCACCCTTATAATGTTTAATGAATCCCCCTCTATCCATAGGGCTCTATAATTATAATCTATAGCTAGTTGAAGTCCATGGAGGAGTGCCCATGCCTCCGCTTTGTTATTAGTTCCTTGCAGGATTTTGGAAAATTTGGCCACCAACAAATTCCCCTCATGATTCCTGATGATGCAACCTGTTTGCGATAGCCCTGGATTGCTGGGTAAAAGCACAAAGTTGTGTCACACTTTTATAAAAAAAACAACCAACGCTGATCCAACTTTTGAACTTGAATCACTAAAAAGTGACATATATGTTTTGAATTTTGAAATCATGTAAACTAATAAAATATTTATTTTTTAGTATATTTTATGTTTATATTTTTCAAAAAAATTTAAAAATTATTTGAATATAGTTTTTAATAAATTGACACTATAATTTAGTTGCTAATAAAATGCTAAAAGATGAAGTTACATGAGACGTCAATCTTTATATAGTAATTTTTTTTCTTCAATTTTTTTGTGTGTACTTAGAACTTGAAACTTTAGTGCATAGATATATTTTTTTTCTAATTTTGGTAAATATATTTTTAAATAAATAATAAAATGTGTGTGTATTAAAATGTAGTTGTTTCCATTTGACGCCAACTTTCATATTAACTATTTATCTAAAATAGAAAAAATAGAAAAAAAATTTATACAATCTTGATATAGATTCTTTTATCTAGTGCATCATATATTTTTAAATTTTTTTAATAAGTTAAATTACTATTTTTCCATGACATGGTAATCGACCTAATGTTTTGTGCTGATAACCTACTTTTAGTAAAAATAGAAAGGAAAATATAAATAATAATTAAATTATTAAAAAATATATATTTTTGAAAAATAAACTTATAGATTTACAAAAGGGCAATTCTATATTTTTTAAAAAATGTTATTTACATGAGTAGAAGTTGTCGAAATATCAAGTTTTTTAAATAATTTTATTTTTTTGGTAAATTGGCTTCATAGTGGTGCTACATATGCATTTAGCCAATAATTTTAGTTGTCCAAAAGTTGTGGACATATCTAACTTAGCTAGAATGAATCTTACAAGATCATATGTTTGTTGTAATTAGGGCAAACAACTGAGAGGGGGGGTGAATCAGTTGTCACAAAATTTTAACACTTGTTGTAATTAATTATTATCTATCACTTAATAACAGTTCATTATTATAACCATGAAAGCATGAATAAAAAACATGAGGAAAAACACAAATAACACACTTGACACCAAGATTTCTAACATGGAAACTCGGTTAAGGGAAAACCACGGTGGAGGTTAATCCACAAAGATTAATACCCTGTTAAAAGTATTACAAATGGGGAAGGCACGTGCCTTCAGGCTCACTGCCTAGAACTCACTACTCAAAGAGGCTCACTACCTACAAAAATGATTACAAGAAGATTATAGAGTGTTTGGATTGATGAATAGAATCTACCAATGCAAGAATTCAGTTCCGGTTAAGTACTAAATACTGATCTTACACACTTCATCCTTGCCCTACCCTGTTTAGTGTTCTGTCATAATCCGTTCCTTAGATCTCTTCTCCTTCGCACTTCTTTCTGCCTTTTTCACACTTACTCCATCATCACATCACCATCGTACACCAAAACACTCAAATCCATCAACTATATATATCCACATTAAGAAATTCAATCAACTGTAGTTGGCTTCAAGAAAACTTAGAACATTATTAAGAACTCTGTTTTGTCAGTTGAATCTACACACAAATATCAACATGGACCAAATACTTGTGTTCCTAGATCATCAATCATGTTGGCTTATACCACTTATTATCACTAATTGCTTATCCAACAACTTTTCTGCATTCGGACCAAGATCAAATACTAGGTCGCCTTGTTCTTCTTCTGACTATGCTAACTAAGTGGAACCTGATACCCAAATGCTTATATCTTTTGAATCCTTCATCACCAGAGGCTAAGATTTTGGATTTAGATATTCCTGACAATCCTTATCACTCCCTCAGATCTACTGCACAATGTGGTTTATCACCAGAGAGATCTAGACCAAGATACCAAACCCTGTCACATGCTCTGTTTCTGACATCCGGACTTAGACAAATCCTCACTCTAGCT
Organism: Cunninghamia lanceolata; assembly: GCA_027924645.1. Lineage (NCBI taxonomy): Eukaryota > Viridiplantae > Streptophyta > Pinopsida > Cupressales > Cupressaceae > Cunninghamia > Cunninghamia lanceolata. The sequence continues at coordinate 6,782,786 of BSBN01000055.1, read as the reverse complement.
TCCAGTACAAAGAAATCATGTAATGTAGATGTGTAGGATAGACTTAGTTGCCATCAATGACAACACCTATTCTGCATAGCAGTGTCTCTTGCCAACAATCTCCGCCTTTGGCATTGATGGCAACACTTAGTGAAAAATGACTAAGTGTCGGAACACTCCCCCTTACTAAGTACTTATGCTTTTCACTATTCTCTAAAGCTCCCCCTTTGCTGGATTCCTCATTTTTCACTGCTCTTCACTCCCCCTTTGACATCAATGGCAAAGGGTGGGATCCGTAAATCAAAATTTACATAAAAATTCTATATACCTAGCTGCATATGTACAAACAATCCTTAAGTCCTATTTACATATAGTTGAGTACATCTCCAAAAATGTTCTTCAATTGTGCTAGCTCGCTATCCCAGCTCTTCTTCATAGTGTTTAAAATTGAGATGTGGCCACTGAATAGGAATGCTTGTGACTCTACTGTCCACAGATCAATTGGGTCACTTGACTAAGCTACAGCTTGGACCTCGGTCAGGACATTGAACATTGCTTCCATTTTGGGGGAAATTAGTCCCTGGAGCTTACTCATCCTTTCCTCTATGCTATCCTTCTCTTTTTTCAATTTCTTAATATCTTCAATCAGGCTGATCACCTGACCCTCCTTACTTGCCACTAATGTTGTCACTGGATCAAAAGAATTGGATACACTAGATAATTTTTGCTTAGACTCCTTTATTTTTATCTTCTATATGCTCTATAACTTTAGGACAAAATAAGTAAAATTTGTATATATTTTCTCCTTCTGTAAGAGTATTTTGAATACTCTTTACACTAGTATCCAACACCATTCTATCTACTCCAATTAATCCTTTTAGAGCATCAAATATTTTATCATTGAATTCTTTTTGAACCTTGACTTCTACAGACTTCTCTAGAGACTCAAAATGAGAACTTACCGAGTTTATCAGGTTCTTTAACTGTTCGGAGGGGGATGCTAAAGAATCCTTATGGAAAGTGGGTAAGATCTTCTCCAAGATCCTTGACACCAGACCAAGTACCTCGTTATCTTCTATGTGAGACTTCAGTATATATTCTCTTTCTTTGGCTTGAGCTATAGAAGCCAATTTAATCTTTTGCACTGGAGATAAGGTACCAAAGTTTATCAGACCCTAAATTATGTCCTAATCTTCTTCAATTCATTTGTCTCTCTCCAAAAACTCCTTCACTGCTTATGTAGTGTCTCTTTCCCAAAATGATGATGTATCTATTTGATCCTTACCGGCACTGTCAGCCAGATTGTTCTGCTTGGGCTCTTCATCATCCTTTGCAGTTTCTTCTTCCTTTTCATTCTTTTCCTTGACCTCTTCTACTTCATGGTCCTTAGCCTTTTCTATTTCATGCTCTTCAATTTTCAATGAATCATCTTCAAATTGATCATCTATTTCTATATATTCATCTCTGTATCTTCTTTGTTAGAATGATCTGGCAGGGTTAGAATACCTCCTGCATCAGCAGTTTCATATGTTATCTTTTTATTTTCCTTAATTATTGCTTCTTCTTCTAGGATAGAGGAGTCATCTATTCCAAATTGTTTCTCATCCTTATGTTGCTCTTCTTCATCCGAAACTAATGTATCATCAATAGGTTCATCTGAAACCACAAAGAACTTGTTTTTGTCCAATGCTTACCTCAAAATTTGTTCAGTTTCTTGGACTACTTCTTCTATCTCTCCAATCATCAGTTTGTTCATTCTTGTCTTGCTCCTAAATTCATTTTTGACCTCCTTAAAAATTTTATCTGCTTCTTTGCTAGAGATCACCAGACAAAGAGTGGTTAACACATGTTCCCTCAGCTCCATATCTTTTGACTTGGCAAATTCTTTTCTTATTTCCAAGATGTCTCTTAAATGTTTTGGAACTTCTGACAAAATTTCTACCAGTTCTCGATTGAATACATTCAAGTACTTGATAGTGGCTTCTTCCAAAAGTCTTTTGTTAGCATCATTGTAAAGATTATAGAATTTAGTCAATGGTTTTAAATTACCATCAACAGTGATTATCTTGACAATGTTTTTCACAGAGGGAATTGGCTTCTTAACATCAGCTTCTGATTTCTACTTATTTGTCATCTTAGTTCTAAAATGCTTCTCTTTAGACACTTTGACTGCTTTGGTGCCTGTGGATTTTAGCTCTTTAAGCTCAACATTTGAATCTATCTTTTTGATGCAGAGCGCATAGAGGAAGCTTCAAAACTTATCAATAGATTGTATTGACGAGAGTGTGACTTCTGTCTTGGCGATATGTTCTCATCGGCCAAACATATTCTGTCGGCCACCTTGTTATTTATTTGGCTGATCCCTTAACTTTCCCTGATGGACGATCACTCTGATATGCCAAACTGTGGTATATGCATAACATGACTTATTATGGCCGATTACTACACCCTAATTCACCGTTACGACCGGTCACTTGTTGTATCCGATGGAATGTATATTCTCACTTACATTCTCGATATACATTAGTGATGTGCATTTGCAATACATGTTCTATCGGTCTAACACCTTGATCAGTGTCACTTTCAAAAGCTCCTTCGAAGGTTATGTCTCACCGATGATGCCTGCACAAAGCTGCAAGTACTCAAATCACCTAACTTCTAACCCAGACCCTAGCACATGGAGATGCTAAGTTGGTCTACTACACAACACAGTTGATCTGATCCTCTCTACCATCAAATAGAACACAAACAACAAAAATAGAAACAAGAAATAAAAACATATATGTACATCGAGAAGCCATTCCACTGATTTCGACAGAAATCTTATTAGTGGAATGCTTCAACTCGACATCTTGCAACAATGGGAAAACATAGAATGGAAAAGAAATCTATAGCTAACAAATTTGCAATTACAAAGAATAGGAATCGAAATGACAAAACAAAATATCTTTATTTCTCTTTGAAACAATGTTCAATCACACTCAACCTCTTCTCTGCAATCTGATTACATTCGATCACAACATCATATGACTGATTACAACCTTAAACCCTAATGCCTGATCTTGTTCATTTCCCTGGTTTTTATAGATTCACCTAGAGTAGTACTAAACAAACTCTAAGCAGCTGGGAGATCGATTCCAAGTGGCTAGGAAACACTACTACCTATTTTTGGCATTATTGCTATTTTTAGCATTATGCAAGTACAATTGACAAATGTCACTTGGGACATACAAAATGAACCTAGACACAAACTGAAATGAAAATGCATTGGTCAATAGACCTTATTACAAAAGAAAACATGATTTTCTAGGCGCTCCTGCATCACTTTTCTTCATCCTCCTTTTCCAAACTACCATATGGCCTTTTTGCAATTACTTTAGTTCTTTTCTTTTCCTCACCAGGTGATTTGTCTTCCAGTTTCTCAGGATTGGCCAGTTTTGGGGGAACAAGGGCAGTAGTAGAGATCCTAGTGGTCCTTGGTGTGGAGGAGGATTCCACCAAAGCACTTTCTTGTTTCTTATCCTGCTCCTCCCTCTCAGCCTTTTTAGTTCTTTCCCTAAATCGCCTTACAACTTCCTTGGTGAGGCCTAGATTCTTAGCCAATTGCTCAACTTCTTTCCTTACTTTCCTATTACTTTTAGGTTTTTTGAGCTCAACATGAAATTTCACACTTAGCTCATCATATGTCCCAGATCTTTCAACTATTGTGTCCTTTGGCTTGCTCACAAGGTGTTAAGCATACATATTCAAAATTTTCTTATCTACCTCATACCCCATGTGCATGATCCAAATAGTTCTAGGTTCTACTACTTCCATTAAGCACTGATCAGTGTCCACCATGAAACAAATTTCATTCTTATACTTCTCAACAATGGATTTAAAAATTCTTTCCCTAGAATGCATCATACTCTAAAAATTCTTGAAGTATCCCCATATTGTTGTTTTCTATGATTTAGAGTCACCAATGCTATGTAGATGATCTCTTATTTGAATAGAAACTAGCTTGTCGTTAGTCTAGTGCACACCCTTTACTCCAGATACCTCATTCATGAAGTAGAAAAATAGACATAGAACCAATGTGTCATATTTAAAGGTTTTTTTCTCGTATTTATTCATTTTGTTCAAGTTCTCAATTAGTTGGTTTTGTAATAACTCACACAGGTCATAATCTACATTCTCTCTTAACATTTTCTATGCAGCATATATGGTCATTCCGAAAACAGAGTTCTCCCTGCTAGAGTGATAAATTTTGTAACCAATTACCATTGAAGTAAACTTAACATTTGGATCAATAATGTCATTGATTGTCATTGCCCTTTTGTCGAACTACAAACCGGTAGTGTCAGTTACTATTTGATTCTTCACTGCTTTCAACATTAACAGTCCACCGGATGAGTTTAACCCTGTCACAACCTTGATGGCATCTTTGGTGATCTTGAAGGGTTTCATTAGCCATATAAACTCATCATGCATTCAGCTTAAAACATACTAAACCCATTCATCTTCATCAAAGGTTGGAAACCCCATAATCTGAATGCAATGTTTGTCTTGCAAGGCCTTATATTCAAGTTTAAGACCGTGAATTTCATCCCTTAGATGATTCTCAAACAAATCCACAAACCTTGAGTCCCAAAATACATCCATGCTCGCATGAATATATACCCTAATATCTTCAACATGTAATACACCATACAGAACACTTGAAAATGTACCTAACGGGTCAACTTCTACTGATTTGTGTGGGTGGTTCTTGAATTTGGGTTCAGGCCTTTTAGTAATATCAACAACAAGAGGAGTAGCCATCTCAAAATATTACAAATTCAAAGCTTTGTAGAAAAATACCTTTTTCTTATGTAGAATTAGGGTTAGCTGATGAATTCACCGGTCGCACTTCAAATCCTTGAAATCTTAGCTCAGGTGCTCTTCTGCTTGCTTTCTTTGAATGTAAAGGATTCAAAAGATTAAATGAATGACCTTTTATCCTCCACAAAACCTAATTTGTCATTGTAATAAATGCTCTATCCTAACACATCTGGTTACGCTATTTTTGCATACAGTTGATCTTCAATTGTTTAGCAATCAGTCACATTAGCTTCTTTTCTTTCGGCATTAGCTTCAATAGATCTGCAATAGGCTTCTTTAACTTCATTCATAATGCCAGATTCATGCACCCACTTGTTGGCAAGAGACACTATATGGAGTCATGATTGTTGTCACTGATGGCAACAAAGTTTATCCCACACATCCGCAGGACATGGCATGTCTCTACCGGAAGTCAAAGTGAAGAATGTTGTGATCCGGTAAACAAGAACAAAGCATGTGGCAAGGTCCAATAGACAAGTCCAAATCTCTTAGAGGAAGTATCTTGGTGAAGTGTAGATTTGGGGAAGTCAAGAGGAGTATCTTGACTAATAGATTCCAAGGTTTGAGCCTCCGGTGTGAAAAGGATAAAGAGATATGAATGTTTGAGTGTCAGGTTCTCATGTGACAGTGTGAACAAAGGAAGAACTGACTGGTAGAACATCAGGCATTATTCCAGATGTGTTACTGATGTTGGTAAAGGTTATGAAAGCATGAATTATGTTTGGTCAACATAATTAATGATCTCCACAAGTATATCATTGATCCGCATTACTTGGTGTGCAAGGATTCAGCCGATAAATCAAAGTTTGTGAAAAGATTGACTATTCCGGGTGCCGACTAGAAAGGTGATGAAATCACTTGTGTGGATATATATACATGATGGATTTAGTTGTGAGATGAGTTGTGGGTGTTGTTGATGTGCGAATAAAAGTAGAGCAGAGCAGAAGTAGTAAGGAAGGTCTGGTATGTGAAAGGAAAGCAGCATAAGGAAAGAGGAAAGATGAAGTGCAGCAGATCAGTGTACTGAGCCTAACCAGAACTGAACTCCAGCATATGTGGATGCTACCAATTAGTTCAAGTATTGTATAACATTCCTTTTGTAGACAGTGTGTATCTTTGTAGGCAATGTGCCTCCTTTGTGAGTAGTGTGCTCAGGCAGTGAGCCCTAATTGGCAAGTGCCCTTTTATTTTTCTTATTCTTCTAACAGAGAATAATCCTTGGGTTAATCACCCTGTGGTTTTCTCCCTTAATAGGGTTTCCACGTCAAAAATACTGTGTCATGTGTATTTACATTTCATGATTATGTTTGTTCATTTGGATTAATATTACACTGATTTCTAATAAAGTTCAGAAAGTAGAAATAATTAGGATAACTAATTCACCCCCCCTCTTAGTTATCAACAATTGGTATCAGAGCTAAGTTCCTTCTAACAGAGCCTAATAGCTTGAGGAAGATCTGGGAATTCAAATGGATGCATATGGTTTAAGGGAGCAACTCAATACTGCCCTTGATGATCTTGAACAGTCAAACTCTGAAGTCAATGAATTAAAGGAAAGACTCAAATAGGCTAATGATTTCATGAGAGAACTAAAAGACAAATTAAGTCTCTCTATGAAAAAGAGAAAGGAGCTGCTTCAGCAATTGGCAAGAGAAGGTGAAGCAAATAATGCAAATGAAGAGCTGAAGGAAAAAATCGAGTTGTGTGAAAAGTTATCAAAAGAAATCATTATGGTAAGACATGAAATGGAATCAAGAGTCATGAATTTTACCCAAGAAGTTGAAGAGAAAAGAAAAATTGAAGATAATCTAAGACAATCTCTCAAGGAGAAAACAGAAGATTGCCACTAGATGGATAGAATTATCAGACATCTTGAATCTGATCTTAAAGATGCTAATGACAATGAAGAAAAACTTGAGGATCAAATTGTCTCTCTCAAAAGGGATCTTCAAACAACAAATGAGTATAAAGAGAAATTCAAGATAAGTTCTGCTCAACTTGAAGTTCTTCTTGGAAGTCAAAAGAGGACAGATGACAAGTATGGTTTGGGATATGAGAAAGGAGAAAGCTCTAGATCCAGTCAGAAGACTTTTGGATCAGAAAATCCAAGGAACAGATTTAGAAGACCTCCAGTAAGACAGCCTAATGCTCAAAGATATCCTTCCTTCAATGGATACTGCCACAAATGCAATACTTTTGGTCATAAAGCTAATCAGTGCAGAAAGAGAATGAATCAGATAAATTTGTTCTTCTCTGAACAATGTTTTAACTGCAAGAGGTATGGTCACAAATCTCATGAATGCAGAAATATGCAAATGAACAAATCATTCAATGGTAGATGCTTTACATGCAATAGAATAGGTCATATGGCTAATCAATGTAGATCAAGAGGATATCAATCAAATATGCAAAGAAATGTTGTTTGCCAAATCTGCAACAAATCCGGTCATATTGCAAAATTTTGTAGAAGCAAGAATCGAGACAAAAGAGGTCTGGTATATCCTAATTAGAATCAAGATAAGGGTAAACAAAAAGTGAATGCGGAGTTAGGAATGAGATGAACAAGATTTAGGTGAAGAAAAGTTTAGAGAATGTAGAGATTGGATCCACACCAAACTCTGGTGCTGATATTCCTTCCAGAAATTAAAAGGTGAGCTCTGGCTCAAGGGGAGACACAAAGAAAACCTTGTTCCCCCAACCAGTTAAGTGGTGCCTGAAATTGGCACATGAGAAGCTGTGGATCAAAGGGTTTCTAGAGAAACATCTAAAGAAGGTCTGGTAAAAATTTGAGAGATCCGCAAAAAGGATTTGAAGAGTCTTCTGATGAAACAGGTGTTTTCACAAGACTGGTCTGGGAAAACAGAGCAACTGGAATAACTTAGTTCGAGCATTTATTGCAAACTAACATTAGGGTTTGTAGAGCAATAAAAGGGTTTTCTCATTAATCACTTGTTCATTCTGCATTCAAGAAGAAGAGAGAAAAGGAGCTCTGCAACTACTTCTCCCAAAGATCAGGATGACTCTTCCTATAGCTCAATTTGGATTGCATCGTGTGTGCCCTAAACAGCATAAAAGGTATTCTTCGTTCTTGATATTTCTAGTAAGATTCTTTGAAGATGCATACTCTGAATATAGTAAAGATCTCTGATAGGCCCCACCCTAAATTCAAGAAACATCCATACAAATCATTGGAGGTAGATCCCCTAGGAGCATTCTCTAGTGTTCCGCATGGCGTTTTGCACACAGAAGACATTAGGGTTTACATACATGCAAATATTGAAGAATTTGGGGAATTCAAACTAAGAGACATCTATCACAAACAATTGATAGATGATACTTTTGAGCTTAAACCTTAGTATAAGGGCATCTGAGAAAACACTTCGATCAGTTCATTCATTTCCCCTGCTTTGAAGAAGATGAATGGGTCCGATATGTATTGAGTAGGGTACATGACAACTTTCTATGGCTGAACAAACCTTGCAAAATCACCAAGGAGGCAATTAGGGTAGTAACTGGTTTACACTCCTCCGGAGGAATACCTATCCTCAAATCTGTCAAAAACAACATTGTAACTGAGGCCACTGGATCAAAATTTGATAAGAGGGCAATGACCATTGAAGATATTACTGACCCGGATATCAAGTTTGCGTCTATGATAATAGGATATAAGATATATCACTCCAGTAGGGAGAATTCAGTATCTGGAACTGCAGTATATACTACCTATGAGATGTTAAGAAAGAATGCAGATTATGATCTCTGTGAACTTCTCTTGAGCCAATTGATAGAAAACATACAGAAGATCAAAAAGGATAAGAAGAACTCCTTTAAATATGGTGGACTGATACTATGTTTATTTTTCTACTTCATGAATGAGCTGCCTGGATCAAATGGATGGGCATGGCAAAATGACAAACCTGTAGCAATTCAGATCAGGGATTACCTACATGAACTTGGGGATGCTAAGGCAAGGAATACAACTCTGTGGGGTTACTTCAAGCAATTTTAAAATACAATGCAAATCAGAGAAAGAATCCCTAAATCAGTGATTGTGAAATACAAGGATACAGTGTGCTTCATGGTAGACACTGATCAATGCCTAATGGAGCCAAGGGTAGTCTGGATCATGCCTATGGGGTATGAAGTAGATGAACAAATTGTTGAACTGCATGTTCAACACATGCTCAGACAATCAAAGGACCTTAAAGCAGAAAGATTTGGAACTTTTGATGAACTAAGTATAAAAATTCATACAGAGCTGAGGCAGCCAGAAATCAAGAGGAAAGTGAGAAAAGAAGTAGAAGATGTGGCCAAAGGCTTTGGCATATCAATGGAGGCACTTGATGTTCACAGGAAGAAAAGGGAAAAGGCTGAGGAAGAGAAGAAGAAGGCAGAGAAGAAAAGTGAGGAAAGTGTTCCAGTAGAAACCTCCACCCGGACAAGATCTTCAAAGAGATCTGCACCTGCCACTGCAAAAAGCTCAAGGGCATCTAAACCAGAAGCACAATCATCCGGCAAAGGAGAGAAGAGAACAAAGACAAAAGTTGCAAGAGCTTATGTCAGTCAAAGAGATGAAGAGGAGACTGAATCTGATGAAGAAATCAGGAAAATGAAGAAACAGAAGAAATCATCTGGTGAACACTCTACCGGTAAAGGAGAAGAAGAGAAGGAAGAGGAATTTGCTGAAAAACCCACTCTCTCCTTAGATGTTGTAGTGAAAGCAGTTACTGTGGATGGGAACCTGCAACCCTTAACAGAATTTTATGATGATTATAATGAAGCAGATAAAAGGATTCTGGAGGAAGCCACAGTTCAGTTTTTGAACACTTACAACAAAGCTTTTATTGAAATTATCTTTCTAATTCCCAAAAGCTTAGAAGAAAGGCTTGAAATGAGGAAGAATAATGATCGAGCAAAAGGTCTCGAGATCCAGGAATAGATAGCAATTCAGCTATTTCCTTCAATCGATCCCAAGACAATGAATATGGTATTCAAAGATTGCAAGGATGAGTTCCGGAGCAAAGCCAAGATGAATCAGCTAATGCTTGGTGAAACTAACCAAGTGGCAAGAGAGACCGAAGAGATCCTCCAGAATGCTTTTAAGAAATTCAACATTCCTATTATAGAGGACTTGGGTGCAAAAATAGCTATGGACTTGGAATCCTCTATTCTGGAAGAGGTGGCTCATGAACAGACAAATATCTCTCCTTTGGTTTCCCCTACAGCTTCCGGATCTAAAGGAGAAGACAGAATATAGGAGAAAGAAGCAGGAGTGAAGGAAAAAGAAGTTGACAGTACCAAGGTTGAAGAGGAAGAGAAGACCCCAATAAAGAAAACCACAACTGATAGTGGTAAGAATGCAGAAGGAGAGAAAGCTCCAAGGGACAGCCCTAAGAATGCAGAAGAGAAGAAACATTTGTCTCCAGCAAGAGACACTACAAAAACTATCCAGGAATTCCTAAACAAGGAAACAATGGAGATTGATGAACTGGAGCTTCTACAAGGACCATTTAATTTTGATTCACTTTCTCTGGTATAGACAATGAAAAGGCTAAAAAAAACTCCTAAAGTCTCACATGGAAGACTGTGAGTTGATAGAAGCTACTTCCAGAGTGCTAGAAAAGATTATGCCATCATTTCAGAAGGATTCCACAACCTCCTCATCTAGTAATCTCAAAACTCTAGTCAATAGTGTTAGCACACATTTTGATTCACTAGAGAAGTCAGCAGAAGATAAGGTCCAGAAGGAATTTCTTGCAAAAAGATTATCAGAGGTACAAGGGTTGATAAGTAATGATAGGACAAATATGAGTATAGGGATAAAGAGCTTAGAAAATGCTCTTAAAGATGGTAGAGAAATATACAAATTTTGTTTATCATGGTCCAAAGCAACAGTGGAGATTGAAAAGAAAATAAAAGAGCAAGAGGATAAACTACTAAGTTTGTCTCAAAGTTTTGATCCTCTCTCTTCCTCCATAGTCAATCAAGAGTGTTAGACTATTGCAATCACAAATGTAATAAAGAATTTTGAGAAGGAAAAGAAGAACATAATTAGCCAGATGGGTGAACTCAGAAGAATCATTATCCCTAAGTTAGAGGCCATGCATGAGGCCATAAGTGATGCTTAGACTACCGCCCAAACCAATGATCTGACAGATCTTAAGAGGGTAGAAGCTTTTGCATTTTTGTTGAGTGGTCACATTTCAATTTTGGATAGAATGAAGAAAAGTTGGGCTCAGAACTCATCCAATTGAAGACATCCTTTGCAAACATTTTTTAGTTTATGTGAGTATGTAATATGCGGCTAAGTATAGTTAAAATTTTTAAAAATTTTGGTATGCAGACCCTACCCTTTGCCATTGATGTCAAAGGGGGAGTGAGGAGCAGTGAAAAATGAGGAATCCAACTAAGGGGGAGTTCTGAAAAATGTATATAAAAATAGAGCATCAGCCAAGGGGGAGCATAGTGTATACACTTAGTCATTTTTCACTAAGTGTTGCCATCAATGCGAAAGGGGGAGATTGTTGGCAAGAGACACTATATGGAGTCATGATTGTTGTCATTGATGGCAACAAAGTTCAACCCACACATCTGCAGGACATGGTATGTCTCTACCGGAAGTCAGAGTGAAGAATGTTGTGATCCGGTAAACAAGAACAGAGCATGTGGTAAGGTCTAACAGACAGATCCAGATCTCTCAGAGGAAGTATCTTGGTGAAGTACGGATTTGGGAAAGTCAAGAGGAGTATCTTGACTGATAGATTCCAAGGTTTGAGCCTCCGGTGTGAAAAGGATAAAGAGATATGAATGTTTGAGTGTCGGGTTCTCATGTGACAGTGTGAACAGAGGAAGAACTGACTGGTAGTACATCAGACATTATTCCAGATGTGTTACTGATGTTGGTAAAGGTTATGAAGGCATGAATTATGTTTGGCCGACATAATTAATGATCTCCACAAGTATATCATTGATCCGCATTACTTGGTGTGCAAGGATTTAGCCGACAGATCAAAGTTTGTGAAAAGATTGACTATTTCAGGTGCTAACTAGAAAGGTGATGAAATCACTTGTGCGGATATATATACACGATGGATTTAGTTGTGAGATGAGTTGTGGGTGTTGTTGATGTGTGAATAAAAGCAGAGCAGAGCAGAAGTAGTAAGGAAGGTCTGGTATGTGAAAGGAAGGCAGCATAAGGAAAGAGGAAAGATGAAGTGTAGTAGATCAGTGTACTGAGCCTAACTGGAACTGAACTCTAGCATATGTGGATGCTACCAATCAGTTCAAGTATTGTATAACATTCCTTTTATAGACAGTGTGTCTCTTTGTAGGCAGTGTGCCTCCTTTGTGAGCAGTGTGCTCGGGCAGTGAGCCCTAATTGGCAAGTGCCATTTTGTTTTTCTTATTCTTCTAATAGAGAATAATCCTTGAGTTAATCACCCTATGGTTTTCTCCCTTAACAAGGTTTCCACGTCAAAAATACTGTGTCATGTGTATTTACATTTCATGATTATGTTTGTTCATTTGGATTAATATTACACTGATTGCTAATAAAGTTCAGAAAGCAGAAATAATTAGGCTAACTGATTCACCCCCCCTCTCAGTTATCAACACCACCTACTAGCTGGGGGAAGTAGATTTTCAAGGCAGGTCCCCTTGAGCTAGAGCTCCTAATTCAATTCTCGAAGGAATTATCAGCACCACATTCCGGTGTGGACCCATTATCAACATTCATCTCACTTTTCTTTACCCATGTTTTGCTCATTTCATTCTAGACCTTATTCACATTGACTTTACCCTTGCCTTTGTCTTGTCTCTGCAAGTTTTGGTTTCTATTTACCAGACTTATTCTATTATTCCTGCTTCTACAAAATCTTGTAATATGACTAGACCTGTTGCAATTAAGGCACACAACATTTATTTGCTTATTTACTTGATTCCATCTTGATCTACACTGATTGGCCATGTGTCCAAATCCATTGCATGCAAAACAGTAGCCATTAAAGGAAATGTCATTTCCTCTATTGTTAGAGTTGTTCATTGCCACACTTCTGCATTCATTGGATCTATGACCATACCTCTTATAATTGAAGCATTGACCAAAGAAGGATGGACTACATTGATTCACTCTACTTCTGCATTGAATAGCTCTATGACCAAATTTATTTCACTTGAAACAATTGTCATTGAAAGATGGGACACCTTTGAGCATTGGGTTGTCTTACTGGAGGTCTTTTAGGGTTCCTTCTTGGATTTCTTGCATTGAGATTTCTTTGACCGGACCCAGAGCTTTCACCTTTCTCAAATCCCAAACCATGCTTATCATCTTCCTTCTCCTGACTATCAAGCAACACCTTAAGTTTAGCTGAGCTTATCTTGAATTTATCTTTATATTCATTTGCAACTTCTAGGTCATGTTTGATAATGACAATTTGCCTTTCAAGTTTTTTTTTGTTGTCTCTACTTTCATGTAGATCATATTCTAGATGGCCAGCAATTCCATCCAATTTGTAGCATTCTTCTATTCTTTCTTTTAGAGTTTGTTTCAGGTCTTCTTTAGTCTTCTTTCTTTCTTCAATTTTCTTGGTTAGCCTCATCACCCTGGATTCCATCTCATGTTTTAGGACAACAAATTTTTTAGCTAACTTCTGACATTCCTTTGTCTTCTCTTGCAGGGCCTTATCCTTGTCATTGTCTTCATTCATATTTCCTAGTCAAAGAAGTAGCTCCTTCCTCTTTTCATTGGATTTGCTCAATTTTTGTTTTAAGGTCTCAATGAAGTCTTCAACATCTTTAAGGTTCTCTTGTAGTTCTTTAACTTCTGCTCTAGACTGATCAAAATCTTCTGCAGCAAGTTTAAGTTGTTCTTGGAGGTTGTATGAATTCATTTTATTACCTTCCCAAATCTTCGTCAAGCTGTTAAACTTCTTCCAAGGAATTTAGCTCTGATACCAATTATTGTAATTAGGGCAGACAATTGAGAGGGGGGGTGAATCAGTTGTCACAAAACTTTAACACTTGTTGCAATTAATTCTTCTCTATCACTTAATAATAGATCATTATTATAACCATGAAAGTATCAATCAAAAACATGAGTAAAAACACAAATAACACACTTGACACCAAGATTTTTAACGTGGAAACTTGGTTAAGGGAAAACCACAGTGGAGGTTAATCAACAAAGATTAATACCCTATTAAAAGTATTACAAATGGAGAAGGCACATGCCTTCAGGCTCACTACCCAGAGCTCATTGCTCAAGGAGGCTCATTGCCTATAGAAATGATTACAAGAAGATTACAGAGTGTTTGAACTGATGAATAGCATCTAACAATGCAAGAATTCAGTTCCACCGGCTCCATCAAAATTCAATTTAACATATGGCCTTGTTGGAGGACTCCATCTTACTAGATTTCTATTCACTTTCTGAGCATTTGCCTAGGCTGCAATTCTATTAGAACTCAGTTCCAAATAATTCCAATTCTTTATCATCAATTCACCCTAGCTTGTCCACTTAGTATTATGATTACTTGTCTTCCTAACTTTTTTCATAACCACCTCAGAGATTGCTTTGTCTAAATCCCCACAAACCTTGTCATAACTCTTCAAGTTGATTGTGATATAGAAAAGTTAAGATTGCACTCAAAATAGTTACTTTTAAGGGTATTAGTAAAATCACGACTTGTAAGTTTCTTGTATATTTTGTAGAGTGCACAAGCTTTAGCATCATAATGGAAATGTGATGTCACAAATGCTAATATTTCCACCTTAGATATAACTTCCTATTCCAACATATCTAATAGGATCAAGATAGAGTCCAATTAAACATATCTGATAGGATCAAGATAGAGTCCAGTGATAGTTTCTAGTCCAATTCAAGTAGAAAATAAATTTTAAGCTTGTTTATAGAGTGGATGAATTTGACATCATTGTCCCTAATTTTTTCATGAAAGAGGTCAAAAAAATTATAGACATAGTACCATTAACTAGGTCTATTGAATTTCCAACCTCAAACCAATATTTTTTTTTAAACACCAATGCTGATGTTAAGAGAAAGTAGTTTTCATAATATATCAATTTGAACATCTACACACTAAAAAATGAATACCCTTCTTTAGCCTTTAACTATATTTCAAATCCAATCATGGAAATCAATTAAGTAGGTAGATTAGATGGGCTTATTATTGAGTTCCTAACAACTAGAAGAACATATCTAGGTGAACTTCACTTACTCAAATTAAAATTGAATTTTTATGATGTGTATCCTATTGTACACACCTAAAATTCACCAATGCATTTTCACTACACCACATTTACATTACTTCCCAACTTAATTATTCATTTTACATACTACCACATTAATTAAATAATTCCTAATTGTTTAATTAAATTAATTTTCCCACTTCCTAGTATTAATTAAATAATTTATAATTATTTAATTAATTCTTTAATTTTTCTAATATTCATTAATTAATTCATATCTCACCTTATCTTCTTCTTGATTTCTTTCCATTTCTAACTCATGTGTATCTAATTAATTAGGTAATCATATCAATTATCCTCTCATATCTCATCTTATTTCTTCTTGATTTATTTCTTTTTAAATCAAAAATCAAATTAATTAGGTAATCTTATCAATTATCCTCTCATATCTCATCTTATCTTCTTCTTGATTTATTTCCTTTTAAATCAAAAATTAAATCTTTATCTTCAAATAAAAATTTGTATCCCTCAATCATCAAGAATATATAAATCTGTTGGCATAATAGTATATAATATTACATTGTTAGTTTATGCATATTAAATAAATGTTAGTTTATAAGTTAGGTTTTGGGAAGTTACTTTCCTGTAAGAAGTTATATATGAGAATAACTAAGGCTTTAAAAATCCAATGTACTACATTGTAAAATCATCCTGAAGACAATACTATATTATTTTATTATGGTTTAATTTTGTGTATGCTTGCTCACCATTTCTCAATATGGTATCAGAGATCGTTGTGCCTGTGCGTTAGAATCTAGGGGAAGCATAGAGATGGTTCGATAATGGCCTATGTGATAATGGATCTAAAACTACCATTATAGCTGATTTATTGGCGCACTGAATAAAAGAGATGTTCAATATATATAAAATTTTTTTTTGGAGGACATTGTATGACTACGCGCAGGAATGGACATTTGAATGAAGCTTTTAGTTGTTTTTCATGACAGTTTTTATTGATGTTTGATCTCCCATAGATATGTGATTTTGGAGATTTTTTTTTTTGAGGCATTTTGATGATATCTTATGGAATATAATTATTGCAGCAGATAGAAGGTATACAAATCTATTTCTAAATGCAGCCTCCAAGCATCCAACGATTAGAGAAGGTGGCCGATCAATATGGGGAAATTAATTAGGGTTTAAGAAAGGTGCGGTTTAGATGGTTAATTTACATACACAGTAGCAACTGTGGATGCCTATTTCACATTTTTGAATCAAGGAGTTGGTGTGTTTGAAGAAGGTTGATAAAGACAACTATGAAGTGAAGACCATGGATGATGAATTTATGATTGCTAGCAGCGCAAACTTGTGAAAGGAAAATATTTTCTCTATTGCGTTGAATGTAAGTGAAAGAGGCAATTCATATGGTGAGATTAAAACTGACTGAAATTTCTTAATGATACACGAGGGAAAATATTTTATGAGTTTATAGCAAACATTGAAAAGTTTTCACTTATTACCTAGAGTAATACAATTTCTTTTTGGATAAAGTTAAAAAAGTTTCTAAGAGGAAATATTAAGGAGAGTAAAATGTGCGGCATTTTTAGGTTTTGATTTGAACGCGCAACAGTAAGTTCACATTTAAAAACATTAATAGCTATTTTCATTTGGAAAATTATGGTTCATAGCTATTTTTGGAACCAAATTTTTGGAACGGAATAAAATTTAAAAAAAAGATTTAAATGAAGGCTGGAGGAATTAATAGTTGGTATGAGGTGGTTATGAGTTCAAAATTTGGGAGGTATAAATTTTAAATATTATTTTGTCATTAGAGATATAAGGTTTTATTTTGGAGTAATAAGGTGGAAAACATTGGAGTTATAAGGATATAATTGTGTTTACACTATATTGTAAAAGGTGCACTTTTGGTGGAATCCGACACCTTGTTTTATCATGGCTACATCAATTGCTCTCAGAGCCATTTATACTACACCTGATGAGGCCTCAAAAGACTCATCCAAGACATTAGCTAGTTAAAGTGTAATAGGGTCATATTGGAGGCAGGTGGCATCAGAGGATGGAGGATTTTCCATCATCTCAAGTTAGCTTCTCGCTTTGAGATGATGCTTTGCATGAGAAGCATTTTTGGTTTTGGTTGTTTTTCTTTTCTTTGTTGATGCTGACAGAGCTGATAGATTTGAAGAATGTATGTTTTATGAAGATTTTGTTTTGGAGACAGGTTTGGGGTTTGGTGTTGAGCTCAATATGGATTGTTGTCCAGCGAGCTTCAAAGAGTATATGATCTTGAATTATACCCTTTCACGGTCACTAGACAACATGGCAGAGATCTGTCGTATCTCTTAGGGTCCATTATCAAATAATTTAAGACTCTATGATTTGAGAGCTTGGGACTAAAGAGCTCAAGAACATAGCTCAAAGCTATGCCTTTCCGAGTGGTAGACGAGACAGCACAATGGAGCCTCGCTTGGTTCAGGATTTATTCTTTGGGAGAAGATCTTCTAAAAAAAATATGTATTCATATTATGTAATTAGCTTTGTTGAGTATGTTAGCATTCAGGGGGATCCCCTAGTACTTTTGCGGGAACAATGTAATAAGGGGGGGAATGTTCGCATAATAGTATATAATATTACATTGTTAGTTTATGCATATTAAATAAATGTTAGTTTATAAGTTAGGTTTTGGGAAGTTACTTTCCTGTAAGAAGTTATATACGGGAATAACTAAGGCTTTAAAAAGCCAATGTATTGCATTGTAAAATCATCCTGAAGACAATACTATATTATTTTATTATGGTTTAATTTTGTGTATGCTTGCTCACCATTTCTCAATAAAATCTAGCTTCAACCAAGTCATTATCATCACACCAAAAGTAATGTTATGCTACAGATTTTTAGAGAAATCAACATATCATCAAGAGCATAGCCATTGGAACTAGGGTGCATTCCAATCTACTCTATATGAGGAGAAAGAAGGGTTTAAGGTGAAGTTTTTGTGTGTATATTGCATTATCTTCCTATTAGTTACATTTAATCTTTTGTTGTCTTCACCTATTACATTACAATTTTTAGTTGTTAACAATTTAGTGATATCCAACTTATAGTGATGTAGTAGCATCCTAGGTCTTGATAGTTGGCATGGGTTGAAGGCATATAACAATTTATTTGTAGGAGAAAGTGCACTTACAAACACTATAGGGTTTTTACTTGTAGTCACTAATGATGGAGTCACCATATGAGTGCAGAGGAACTTGTAGAAAAGGTGGCTACTTATAGCCATATGACTCATAGCGAAAGGGAGAGTGAGCATTGGCTCACATGCAACAAATGGGAGATACAGTAGAAGGAGATATTGTTTTAAAAAACTAGGCATTTTCCTGAGTAATGGGCACTTGCAACATAAGCAAGTGAGGTGTTTATGTCTAGGTGCACTTGCAACAAAAAAAGTTTGCCAAGGTGATGGATGATTTAGTTTTGTAGTTACACATGTAGAAAAGGAGCACAATAGGAGTTCTCATGTGATAAGTGAGAGGTTGCAAGATTAACAATGAGGATATCAATACCATATGATGGAGAGTATAGGGTTGTTGATGAAGTAGAAATGGCAGAATAAGAAGGAACTCTGAAGATGAAGAAGCAACAATGGAAGTGTTGGTTGCTGACATGGACAAAAGGGGAGTTTAATGGTGTTGTAGGAACTATTTTATGCAAGTTCAGTGAGTGTGTGTTGTTGGTAGGTAGATTGTGTGCAATTACATGGATGGTCATTGCCTTTTAAGCTAACTATCCATATTCTAAAGATAGCGTACTTCAAATAGGTGGTAATTACCATTTCTAATATAATCATTGATTTTCATTTAATCTATTGCTTCCAAAAATGCTAGTGGATCTCTAACTCACTTTCCATCAATAAACATGATAGTAATTAAAGGTTTAATGTTGGAGTACTTTCTTTTATTATTAGAGGGTTTAAGGTCATGAGCATAGAAGGGTCGAGGAGGAGCTCAAGAGGCCACATGAAGGTGATTTAGTAGCATAGTATAGTGGTGGAAGACAAACCATGATGGAGTAGACAACATCACAAGTAGCATGAGTGGTTGCAAAGAGGTTTGAAGGACCATTTGAAGGTAATGATCAGTGGAAGAAAAAATTGTGATAGTATTGAAGAGTTTCATCATGAAAATGGTTAACAAGAACAAAGGACAGAGGAGTAGGTTTAGGTGGCAATGTAATTGGCTATGTAAGTTGAAACACAAGAAATCAATGCCTAGGACGAGTGGTAGAAAACAATGACTATGAATAGGTCATACAACATAGGAAGGATTCACAGGTAATGCTAAGATCTAATGGAAAATGGAAAGGATGAGAAAAAGACTACAAAATGTCCACATTAATTGCATAAAAGATAGTGTGTAAATGAGATTGAGCTAGAGGAGTCGTTGAGGGGTTTCCTATACTAACCAACATTTATGGGAAGCTTGATGTGTGAAGGAGAATGATCACATCTAATTTGAGGTAAACTTGGGTGCACTAGCAACATTAATAGTAGGGCATTCTGGTACTTAAGAAGGACAATGGGTAGGTGAGTTTGAATACTTATAATTTGGGTAGGATCCAAGAAGAGGCACATAGTGAGGAATGTTTGAGGAGGAGCACATGACAGTTAAGAGAAGGCAACAATTTTGGCATGTGAATAGTTTGACACAAGAAAAAATAGAAGTTCACTAGAGAGGCAAGGCGCATAGAGAAGCACATGAATAGTTTGGTGAGAGTAAATGGAAATAGCAATTGAAATGGAGAGGGTGATGATAGAAAGCTACAAGGAGTGCAGCCAAGAGTGAAAGAGCAACAAGGGCAGTTGTGAAGATATTCTTTGGCTTAGGCACAAGAAGGAAGTATGGGTAGATAATGGAGGTCAAGTAGAAAGCAAGGAAAGAGAATTCCTATAAGGAACTAAGAAAAGGGGTACCAACAAACGATAAGAGGCTATGAGTAAACTAAAGAAAAAGAAGACTATGCATGAGACTGGGTATGGCAACATGGAAAAGAAGGAGAAGTGGATAAATGTTAGAGCAATGTTAGAGCCATGCGAATAAGGTTGTGTGAGCGAGCCGAAGAGAGAGTAAATCTAAGAGTGTGAGTATAGCTGAGAAGCTGAATGTATCTTATGCATGTGTGAAAAAGGGAGGTCATGTCCTTGCATATAAAAGAAAAATATTTTATGTAATAAAATATTCCATTTATGTGTGCTATTCATTTGATGTCCAATGGGTGCCTTTTGGTGCATGCAGGGTAGGCCTCTATTGATGTGAGTTGGGCTACTAGCTGTAGTTGTTGTAAGTTGGCTGGTAGATTTAAGGTGTTGGCTATGAATTGCTATGGGTTGAATTGTAGCAAGAGGGAGAACCCTAGTTTTCTTCTATGTAGTTGTGTGTGGGGTTCTCGTGCGACTATAAGGTAGTGAATAGCTTGTGTCATATATTGGTCTATTTATGTGATGATTATGTTCTTTTGTTTTTCACTAGATTCTAATGGTGTATGTGATAAAAGGCCATGCTTCTCTTCTTCCTCGGATAGAAAATGATCCTTCAATGTTTCTTGTTCTTATTGGGTCATCTATATAGGCCTCACCTTCTCATACTTTGGGACCTACTTTGGCTCTTTCATGGGTGCTCAATTCTCCATTTCCATCAATAGGTACATCGACTTCTCCAAATACACCTCCAACCAATAAATCTAGTGGTACTTTTCATATTAGGCAGCCTCTATTTTTATGTCCTACACTAGTCTTGTTCACACTCTTTAATTATTACTATGTTCATGTTGATTGTACTGCATTCTTTTTGTAGTAGCATTTTATACATTTCTGTGTTAATTTGGATACATGGAGCATATTATACTTGTACCAACATTTTATAAATTTTTATGTTGATTTGATCAAGGACAGCATATGACACTTAGTTTTTCTTTAAATTTTGTTCAGTTTGATTCTTTTTCTGAAGTAAATGTTTTCTTCAAATTTGAAGGAAGAAGCTTCTCATATTATTTTTATTTTGGTGGACTTGATGGATGTAGTTTTTGTAAAATACAAGTTTATTACCAGCAAACATACTAGAAATCATTTATGGGAGATTAAGGATCACTACATAGAAATCTATTTTATTTAGAAAATACATCTATATTAAAAGCTAATTGTTAAAGACTAAAAGTCATAACTTAGAATGCCACATTAAATATTCTTATAAAGATTTGTATTTAAGTCTCCACAATAAAAATCCAACATTTTACTCAATTAAAATCAATCAATCACAACAATTATCAAATAAATTATAATATTATGGAAACTTTAAAATAAAATTGGAAATTATCCAAAATTTCTGTCAAACAAAAGATCAATAAAATTAATACGGTTTATATCACTCAAGAAAACTATTACATGGATGATTCCATCCTCAGCATAATTAGACAGAATAGCTAACAGTTATTGTTCTTCTGATTACATGAGGGTCGTTGGGTATATATGTGTTGATAAAAATGTCTCCATTCAACATCATATTGAGTTAATTTGAAGCATCTGACATAATAATGGAAACTAAACAAACATGTAAATAAGTATCAAGACTTATTCACTAAAATAAAGCTGATTTGTAGTAAAATGCATGACTATACGCGGGCTTAACTCAGTTAGCCAACTCAATGGAGTGAAACAATATGCTGTGTAAAGATGGCATATACAGATTTATAAGCGGCATGCCTATTTTGTAACATGTCTTCATATTTCTGCAAGTCTCTACACGGCAGCACCATACGTGTCTTTATAAATGTTGGTTTATTGCAGTATAAATGATTTGATTATGTACGAAGTTGGTCAAGTGAGTTAACGAGATTTTTAATGGAGCTTGATGCCATCATAACGTTTTTCTTTCTCATTCCCCCTCGATTGATGATCTAATTAAAAACAGACGGTAATCCTTTTTCCTCTGCATTATCTATTGGATTTGTAGTACCATTTTTTATGCACTTCCGTCTTGCTATTGCAGCTACTGATTATTAATTTCCTATCTTATAAGATTATTTGGCTGCCAAAAAATTAAATAATTTACAGCAAATATTAAATAATAACACAGCTGCAACTTCACGGAAAAATCACGGAGATAGAAAAATAAAATGAACACAATGTTTTGGACAAATTGTCCCTGGAAAAACCCCGAAGGGAAAACCAGTCAGCAGATATGAATTTTATTCAACTACAGGAAATCAAGAGATACAAAATTGCTTGCCTCTTACTGGCAGAGCTCTGGAAATTTCTTTCCTGTAAATTCCCTTCCCTCAATTGTTCCTGCTGAAATTGCTCCGGCAATATTTTCCTTCTCCGGCAATTCCACTGCTCTCCAATGCTATCACTGCGCCCTTTGCTTTCACTGCAAATCAATTTGCTATCACCGCAAATTTATTTATTTGCTATCGCTGCAAATACTTCTCGGATCTGTGTTTTCCAAATGCCTATTGATCCTCTTTTATAATCCCCTCATTGGAAACCAATGGCCATGATTTAATTTTAATCAATGGCTAGGATTAATTAGACTCTAAACCCTAATATCTAGAAGTCTCTCGAGAAATCAATTATCTAGGTATGGAGATAATTATTCCACCTGTGTTTCCAGCCTCGTAATCTCCACCCGAGACTAGAACACCTGTCCAAGCTACACAAAAATTAACACTCCCTCTTAGCGAGGAAGGTGTTCTGCATAACACCCAACTTACCTCTGAAGAAGATGAATTTTGCCTTCCCCAATGCCTTTGTCAAAATGTCTGCTACCTGCTGATCTGTAGGTATATACTGTAGCTGAACAACCCTCCGCTGTACACAATCCCTGATGAAATGATATCTGATGTCTATATGTTTAGACCTATCATGAAACACTGGATTCTCAGATAATCTGATGCAACTCTGATTATCACAGTGTATCACTGTAGTCTCAACCCTCTGACCAAACAAGGCTACTAGCAACTTCCGAAGCCATTTAGCCTCACACGTTGCCATGCTAGCTGCTATGTATTCTGCTTCTGCAGAACTCAGAGCCACGGACTTTTGCTTCCTGCTGTACCAAGAGACAACTCCTGATCCCAAACTAAAGCAGCACCCTGAAGTGCTTTTCCTGTCCACCGCACTACCTGCCCAATCTGCATCAGTATAGCCTATCAACTTGATACCATCACCTCGAGCATATCTGATCCCATACTTGATTGTACCACGCAAATACCGCAACACATGCTTTGCCGCTATCCAATGCACTCTCTTCGGCTCAACCATGAACTGACTAAGAGAGTTTACTGCAAAGGATATATCTGGCCTAGTGTTGACTAAATACATGAGAGATCCAATCAACATCCTGTATAAGGTGGGGTCTACATCCTTTTCCTTGGATGTGTCTACCTTCTTCCAATTCGTGATCATAGGTGTAGACATGGCTCTGCAATCTTGCATCTCAAACCTCTTCAAGATTTCAATGCAGTATTTCCCTTGTCCAAGGAAAATCTCTCCATCTGTCTGCCACACTTCCATGCCTAGAAAGTAGTGCATAAGCCCCAAATCCTTCATCTCGAACTCTGCTGCAAGGTCCCTCTTGCACTCCTCTATAAGCCCCAGTGAACCTGTTAGAAACAAGTCGTCCACATATAGAATAAGAATGAGAATTTCACCCCCAACCACCAAGTAGTAGAGGTTAGCATCTGCCTCACTCTTCACAAAGCCTATTCCCTGCAAGTATCTATCAATGCGCTCATACCACGCCCTGGGAGCCTGCTTGAGTCCATACAAAGCTTTCTTCAATCTACACACGTGGGTTTCGCTGCTGTGTGCTACAAAGCCCTTTGGTTGTTCTATGTATACCTCTTCTAACAATTCACCATTAAGAAATGCCATCTTGACATCCATTTGATGGATCTGCCATCCCATATGCGCTGCAAGTGAGATTACGGCTCGTATAGAAGTATACCTGGCCACTGGAGCGAATGTCTCCTCATAGTCTATTCCCTCCTTCTGAGAGAACCCCTTGGCCACAAACCTTGCCTTGTATTTCTCGATGCTACCATCTGCACCATGCTTAATCTTATAGATCCAACGTGATCCAACCACTGCCCTATCTGTCGGTCTAGGCACAACCTCCCACACATCATTCTGCATTATTGAGGTATATTCCTCAACCATCGCATCTTGCCACACCTTTTGCTGTGCAGCCTCTTGATAGCTAGAAGGCTCACTATCTACCAACTGACTAACCAATGCCACATAGTCATTATACCTAGCTGGTTGTTTCCGCTGTCTATTACTCGTCCTAGGAGCTCCCACAAACTCCTGAGTATCCTTATGTGTCTGTTGAACATCATGGTTCCTCCTGTCAACTATAGAGGATGAAATATCAAACTCCATATCTTCTTGATGCATCTCTTGGATTTGCTGTATCTGTTGCTCCATACTCTGCAAACTCTCAGCACCTGAGCCTGTGCTTGTACTAGTAACTGTACTCGTGCTTCGCTGCCCCTGTTCTGGTTGAACAATCCTTGGAGCTTCTGTTGGCTACTCATTCTGATCATCTGCTGGCAAATCTCTGGACCTCCTATATGCCTTGTCCTCCATGAATTTGACATCACGCCTGACTATAATCCTCTTGGTCCCTGGAATAAATATCCGATATGCCTTTGAGGTCTCGCTGTACCCCACAAAGTACCCTCTCTCTGCAGTCTGATCTAACTTGGAACGTGTAGCCCCTGGAATGTGACAAAATGCCAAACTCCCAAATATCCTGAAGTGACTAACATCTGGCTTCTTCCCTGAGAATGCCTCCTCTGGTGTCATCTTGCCCAATACCTTATGTGGAACCCTGTTCTATATGTATACTGCTGTACTGCATGCCTCTGCCCATGAGTATCGTGGCATATCTTGGTCATACAACATAGCCCTTGCTGCCTCTGATATAGAACGATTCTTTCTCTCAGCAACCCCATTCTGCTGCGGGTTGTAAGGAACGGTCCACTCTCTCTTGATTCCTTCCCTAGTACAGAACTCCTGGAACTCTTTCCCTTTGTACTCGCCTCCATTGTCTGACCGAAGAACCTTTACCTTCCTGCCTGTCGAATTCTCCACAAGAGCTTTGAACTCCTGGAAGTGACTGAAGACCTCATCCTTGGTCTTCAAGAAGTATATCCAGGTCTTCCTGGAGAAATCATCAATAAAAGTAACAAAGTACTCATATCCTCTGAGAGACTTCGTTGACATCGGTCCACATATATCTGAATGTACTAGATCAAGAACCCCCTTGGATCTGGTGTCACTCCTTGGAAAAGCTGCTTTCACAAACTTCCCCAATACACATCCCTTACATACATCATCATGCTCTGTGCTCACGTCTGGAACACCTGTCACTGTCTCACGAAGCAATTTAAGTGCTCCATGATGTATATGGCCCATCCTTCTATGCCATAGCTCTCCTTGATCTCTAGGATTACTGCTGCTCACTAGTGCCTTAGGAGTATCAAACTGCAACCTATAAAGTCGGCCGCTCCTAACTCCAATAGCTATGGGTGATTTCCAATCCTTATGCTTGATTAAAACATGCGCCCCTCTAAAGAGTACATTGTAGCCTTTATCCTGAAGGACAGATACGGAAATTAGATTCATGCCCAAGCCTGGCACATACAACACATCATGAATGGAAATAGGCTTGCCATTCTCCCTCTGAAATAGAACAGTCCCTCTCCCAACTGGATTGCACTTGGACTTGTTCCCCATCTGAATCTGGAATCTGATGTCCTCCTCCTTGTAGCTGGAGAAGTACTCCCTAACTCCTGTCATATGAAATGACGCCCCACTGTCTATATACCAAACACCCTGTGAGGTTGAGCTAGTCAGGCAAGCTATGAGTGCAAACTCATCCTCCATTCTACTAGAAAGCTCATCTACACTCGCTGAAGCTGCCGTCTGCTTCTTGCCCTTCTTTTCATTTTTCTTCCTTTGTGGGCAATCGCTGACATAGTGGCCAAACTCGTGACAGCCATAGCATTTGATCTTAGATAAGTCCTTCTTCTTCTCACTTTTTGAATTTGATCCTTTGCCAAACCCCTTCTTCGCTTTCCCTTTTCCTGCTAGGGCAACGTTTTCCTGTTCCACCTCACTTTTCTGACTATTACTGCTGGTTCCATTGACAAGACTTAGTCTAAGCTCCTCCTGAGTGAAGTCACTCCATAGTCGATCCCAACTCGATAAGGTGTCTCGTCCATTAATAACTTGAACAAAGACATCCCACTGCTTAGTAAACCCATTCAGGGCTATTCGTACTAGCTCATCATCCTTTGGTTTGTCTCCAACAGCTGCCAATTCATCCTTGACAAGTCTAAGTCTGGTGAGGTAACTTGTGACGTCTTCTCCCTTATTCATCCGGGTATTCCTTAACTTTTCTCTGAGAATCAGCTTTCGGTTAAGGGTAGCATTCTGGTACAGATTCATAATGGCATCCCACATTGTCTTTGCTGTATCTAACTCTGCAATATGCGGAACAATATGATCCTTAACACCGTCAAGAATCAGCCTCCTTGCCTTGGCATCTTCCTTCTTATATGCTACGAGCTGTGTTGCGTCTGTAGGTACAGGTACAACAGTGGTCACATAATCCTTGATACCATTCTCTTCCAGCAATAAAGAAATTCTGGCTTTCCAGACACCAAAATTTGAGGCTCCATCCAATCTGTCCTGATCTCTTAAACCTGCTGAGGCCATCTCAAAAGAAAATAATAATTTGAAGAGGTCAAACTGGGTTTTATAAACCCTAGATTATTTTTCCTTTCTCCCTGTGCCTGTTCTGCACTCAGATCTGCTCTGATACCATGTGAAAACTCTATTGCAGCTACTGATTATTAATTTCCTATCTTATAAGATTATTTGGCTGCCAAAAAATTAAATAATTTACAGCAAATATTAAATAATAACACAGCTGCAACTTCACGGAAATCACGGAGATAGAAAAATAAAATGAACACAATGTTTTGGACAAATTGTCCCTGGAAAAACCCCGAAGGGAAAACCAGTCAGCAGATATGAATTTTATTCAACTACAGGAAATCAAGAGATACAAAATTGCTTGCCTCTTACTGGCAGAGCTCTGGAAATTTCTTTCCTGTAAATTCCCTTCCCTCAATTGTTCCTGCTGAAATTGCTCCAGCAATATTTTCCTTCTCCGGCAATTCCACTGCTCTCCAATGCTATCACTGCGCCCTTTGCTTTCACTGCAAATCAATTTGCTATCACCGCAAATTTATTTATTTGCTATCGCTGCAAATACTTCTCGGATCTGTGTTTTCCAAATGCCTATTGATCCTCTTTTATAATCCCCTCATTGGAAACCAATGGCCATGATTTAATTTTAATCAATGGCTAGGATTAATTAGACTCTAAACCCTAATATCTAGAAGTCTCTCGAGAAATCAATTATCTAGGTATGGAGATAATTATTCCACCTGTGTTTCCAGCCTCGTAATCTCCACCCGAGACTAGAACACCTGTCCAAGCTACACAAAAATTAACATTTGGCCATGAATCAAACAAAAAAGATGGAATCCCAGAAACTACACGGTAAAGTTCATGCCTATGAGGTTGGAAACGAATTTGTGAGGCAATATTACGATGCATCTGATGAAAATCATACAAGCTATACAAGATAATAACGAGGCTTCTAACGATTTTTATTTCATCCTGGTAACTGGGGTCATGTTAGGGCACAACAATGATGAAAGAGAATTTGCACAGCCTTTCTTCTTAGCACCAGAGGAGAGGGGCCTTTTTTTTTGTTTTAAGTGATATATTTCGGTATTTGGAACAACCCCAATATTCGGAAACAAAAACTATGTTGGCTAACGGTGTCTCTAATGAGCCTTTGCACGAAGAGATACTTCCTAGACAAGAACTGCATGGAATGAAGGCGCAACCTATGTGAATGATGCAGCCTATTCATTGAAGGCGCAGCCAAGATCAAAGCGCAGCCATTCAAATACCACGCGCAGGATATGATATCATGGATTTGTTACAAACATCAGCAAGGCGCTGTCTATATTGGAGGCTTAGTCTATATTAAAGGTGCAGCCTATATATGGCAGCCTTAGTATAAAAGATCAATGCACAGCCGTTATAAAAGCATGGCGCAGCCTTTTGAGAACCAAGGCGGAGCCACTGTGAAGTGAAAAGCACGCAGTCTATAGAGATAACAGGTGCAGCCCATATAGCATAGGCTGAACAGCTGGTTAGTTGTAAACCACTGACTGTACGGACTAAACCATGGACTGTACAGCTGGGTCAATAGGTTCTGCAGTCGACACCATCTAACGATTAAAGTTGTTCGACTGTTTTTGACCTTTCTTACCATACTGCACGTCGATGGAGTTTTAACTGATTTCGGAGTTTTAATTAATTTTGACCTGCTGTACTAACGTCGACCAACCGGTCGCTTACAACGCACCGGCTGGTTAAGACGTTCCATGGAGTTTTAACTGATTTCAACCTGCCATACTAACGTCGACCAGCCAGTCGCTTACAACACACTGGCTGGTTAAGACGTTCCCACAGGCGCAGCCCATATAGTGAAGCATGGCCCAGGGTTTTAAAATGATACCCAAACATTATATAGAATCAGACTAAAGTATGGCCAGTAGTGTATAGATTCAACGCAAAAACTCCAATGCAGCATCCTCAGAACCGTCAGATGAAAGCAAGATCCTGTTAATTTTAAATGTAGCTTGGACAGGTGTTCTAGTCTCGGGTGGTGATTACGAGGCTGGAAACACAGCTAGAATAATTATCTCCATACCTAGATAATTGATTTCTCGAAAGACTTCTAGATATTAGGGTTTAGAGTCTAATTAATCCTAGCCATTGATTAAGATTAAATCATGGCCATTGGTTTTCAATTAGGGGATTATAAAAGAGGATCAATAGGCATTTGGAGAACACAGATCCGAGAAGTATTTGCAGCGATAGCAAATAAATAAATTTACGGTGCTAGCAAATTGATTTGCAGTGAGAGCAAGGGCGCAGCGATAGCGTTCGAGACAGCAGTAGTGGAATTTCTATAGGAGAAATTGGGAGAAGAATTTCTGGAGGAGATCATTGCCGGAGCTCTGCCAGTAAGAGGCAAGCAGTCTATGTATCTCTTGATTTGATTTAATAAAGTTCCTCATCTGCAGTACTGGTTTTCCCTTCGGGGTTTTTCCAGGGACAATTTGTCCAAAATGTTGTCTTGATTTTATTTTTCTATCTCCGTGATTTTTTCGTGAAGTTGCAACTGTGTTATTATTTAATATTTGCTGTAAATTAATTAATTTTTCGGCAGCCAAATAATCTTATAAGATAGGAAATTAATAATCAGTAGCTGCAATAGATTTTTCACATGGTATCACAGTGGATCTGAGGGCAGAACAGGCACAGGGAGAAAGGAAAAATAATAAATAAAAAAATCTGGGGTTTATAAAACCCAGTTTGACCTCTTCAAATTATTATTTTCTTTTGAGATGGCCTCAGCAGGTTTAAGAGATCAGGACAGATTGGATGGAGCCTCAAATTTTGGTGTCTGGAAAGCCAGAATTTCTTTATTGCTGGAAGAGAATGGTATCAAGGATTATGTGACCATTGTTGTACCTGTACCTACAGACGCAACACAGCTCGTAGCATATAAGAAGGAAGATGCCAAGGCGAGGAGGCTGATTCTTGACGGTGTTAAGGATCATATTGTTCCGCATATTGCAGAGTTAGATACAGCAAAGACAATGTGGGATGCCATTATGAATCTGTACCAGAATGCTACCCTTGACCGAAAGCTGATTCTCAGAGAAAAGTTAAGGAATACCCGGATGAATAAGGGAGAAGACGTCACAAGTTACCTCACCAGACTTAGACTTGTCAAGGATGAATTGGCAGCTGTTGGAGACAAACCAAAGGATGATGAGCTAGTACGAATAGCCCTGAATGGGTTTACTAAGCAGTGGGATGTCTTTGTTCAAGTTATTAATGGATGAGACACCTTACCAAGTTGGGATCGACTATGGAGTGACTTCACTCAGGAGGAGCTTAGACTAAGTCTTGTCAATGGAACCAGCAGCAATAGTCAGAAAAGTGAGGTGGAACAGGAAAACGTTACCCTAGTAGGAAAAGGGAAAGCAAAGAAGGGGTCTGGCAAAGGATCAAATCCAAAAAGTGAGAAGAAGAAGGATTTATCTAAGATCAAATGCTATGGCTGTCACGAGTTCGGCCACTATGTCAGCGATTGCCCACAAAGGAAGAAAAATAAAAAGAAGGGCAAGAAGCAGACGGCAGCTTCAGCAAGTGTAGATGAGCTTTCTAGTAGAATGGAGGATGAGTTTGCACTCATAGCTTGCCTGACTAGCTCAACCTCACAGGGTGTTTGGTATATAGACAGTGGGGCGTCATTTCACATGACAGGAGTTAGGGAGTACTTCTCCAGATACAAGGAGGAGGACATCAGATTCTAGATTCAGATGGGGAACAAGTCCAAGTGCAATCCAGTCGGGAGAGGGATTGTTCTATTTCAGAGGGAGAATGGCAAGCCTATTTCCATTCATGATGTGTTGTATGTGCCAGGCTTGGGCATGAATCTAATTTCCGTATCTGTCCTTCAGGATAAAGGCTACAATGTACTCTTTAGAGGGGCGCATGTTTTAATCAAGCATAAGGATTGGAAATCACCCATAGCTATTGGAGTTAGGAGCGGCTGACTTTACAGGTTGCAGTTTGATACTCCTAAGGCACTAGTGAGCAGCAGTAATCCTAGAGATCAAGGAGAGCTATGGCATAGAAGGATGGGCCATATACATCATGGAGCACTTAAATTGCTTTGTGAGACAGTGACAGGTGTTCCAGACGTGAGCACAGAGCATGATGATGTATGTAAGGGATGTGTATTGGGGAAGTTTGTGAAAGCATCTTTTCCAAGGAGTGACACCAGATCCAAGGGGGTTCTTGATCTAGTACATTCAGATATATGTGGACCAATGTCAACAAAGTCTCTCAGAGGATATGAGTACTTTGTTACTTTTATTGATGATTTCTCCAGGAAAACCTGGATATACTTCTTGAAGACCAAGGATGAGGTCTTTAGTCACTTCCAGGAGTTCAAAGCTCTTGTGGAGAATTCGACAGGCAGGAAGGTAAAGGTTCTTCGGTCAGACAATGGAGGCAAGTACAAAGGGAAAGAGTTCCAGGAGTTCTGTACCAGGGAAGGAATCAAGAGAGAGTGGACCATTCCTTACAACCCGCAGCAGAATGGGGTTACTGAGAGGAAGAATCGTTCTATATCGGAGGCAGCAAGGGCTATGTTGTATGACCAAGATATGCCACGATACTTATGGGCAGAGACATGCAGTACAGCAGTATACATACAGAACAGGGTTCCACATAAGGTATTGGGCAAGATGACACCAGAGGAGGCATTCTCAGGGAAGAAGCCAGATGTTAGTCACTTCAAGATATTTGGGAGTTTGGCATTTTGTCACATTCCAGGGGCTACACATTCCAAGTTAGATCAGACTGCAGAGAGAGGGTACTTTGTGGGGTACAGTGAGACCTCAAAGGCATATCGGATATTTATTCCAGGGACCAAGAGGATTATAGTCAGGCGTGATGTCAAATTCATGGAGGACAAGGCATATAGGAGGTCCAGAGATTTGCCAGCAGATGATCAGAATGAGCAGCCAATAGAAGCTCCAAGGATTGTTCAACCAAAACAGGGGCAGCGAAGCACGAGTACAGTTACTAGTACAAGCACAGGCTCAAGTGCTGAGAGTTCGCAGAGTATGGAGCAATAGATACAGCAAATCCAAGAGATGCATCAAGAAGATATGGAGTTTGATATTTCATCCTCTATAGTTGACAGGAGGAACTGTGAAGTTCAACAGACACATAAGGATACTCAGGAGTTTGTGGGAGCTCCTAGGACGAGTAATAGACAACAGAAACAACCAGCTAGGTATAATGACTATGTGGCATTGGTTAGTCAGTTGGTAGATAGTGAGCCTTCTAGCTATCAGGAGGCTGCACAGCAACAGGTGTGGCAAGATGTGATGGTTGAGGAATATACCTCAATAATGCAGAATGATGTGTGGGAGGTTGTGCCTAGACTGACAGATAGGGCAGTGGTTGGATCACCCTGGATCTATAAGATTAAGCATGGTGCAGATGGTAGCATCGAAAAATACAAGGCAAGGTTCGTGGCCAAGGGGTTCTCTCAAAAGGAGGGAATAGACTATGAGGAGACATTTGCTCCAGTGGCCAGGTATACTTCTATACGAGCCGTAATCTCACTTGCAGCGCATATGGGATGGCAGATCCATCAAATGGATGTCAAGACGACATTTCTTAATGGTGAATTGTTAGAAGAGGTATACATAGAACAACCAGAGGGCTTTGTAGCACACAGTAGCGAAACCCACGTGTGCAGATTGAAGAAAGCTTTGTATGGACTCAAGCAGGCTCCCAGGGCGTGGTATGAGCACATTGATAGATACTTGCAGGGAATAGGCTTTGTGAAGAGTGAGGCGGATGCTAACCTCTACTACTTGGTGGTTGGGGGTGAAATTCTCATTCTTGTTCTATATGTGGATGACTCGTTTTTAACAGGTTCACTGGGGCTTATAGAGGAGTGCAAGAGGGACCTTGCAGCAGAGTTCGAGATGAAGGATTTGGGGCTTATGCACTACTTTCTAGGCATGGAAGTGTGGCAGACAGATGGAGAGATTTTCCTTGGACAAGGGAAATACTGCATTGAAATCTTGAAGAGGTTTGAGATGCAAGATTGC
Organism: Cunninghamia lanceolata; assembly: GCA_027924645.1. Classification (NCBI taxonomy): domain Eukaryota; kingdom Viridiplantae; phylum Streptophyta; class Pinopsida; order Cupressales; family Cupressaceae; genus Cunninghamia; species Cunninghamia lanceolata. The sequence goes on along the minus strand of BSBN01000055.1, from coordinate 6,749,867 downwards.
AGAGCCATGTCTACACCTATGATCACGAATTGGAAGAAGGTAGACGCATCCAAGGAAAAGGATGTAGACCCCACCTTATACAGGATGTTGATTGGATCTCTCATGTATTTGGTCAACACTAGGCCAGATATATCCTTTGCAGTAAACTCTCTTAGTCAATTCATGGTTGAGCCGAAGAGAGTGCATTGGATAGCGGCAAAGCATGTATTGCGGTATTTACGTGGTACAATCGAGTATGGGATCAGATATGCTCGAGGTGATGGTATCAAGTTGATAGGCTATACTGATGCAGATTGGGCAGGTAGTGCGGTGGACAGGAAAAGCACTTCAGGGTGCTGCTTTAGTTTGGGATCAGGAGTTGTCTCTTGGTACAGCAGGAAGCAAAAGTCAGTGGCTCTGAGTTCTGCAGAAGCAGAATACATAGCAGCTAGCATGGCAACGTGTGAGGCTATATGGCTTCGGAAGTTACTGGTAGCCTTGTTTGGTCAGAGGGTTGAGACTATAGTGATACACTGTGATAATCAGAGTTGCATCAGATTATTTGAGAATCCAGTGTTTCATGATAGGTCTAAGCATATAGACATCAGATATCATTTCATCAGGGATTGTGTACATCGGAGGGTTGTTCAGCTACAGTATATACCTACAGATCAGCAGGTAGCAGACATTTTAACAAAGGCATTGGGGAAGGCGAAATTCATCTTCTTCAGAGGTAAGTTGGGTGTTATGTAGAACACCTTCCTCGCTAAGAGGGAGTGTTAATTTTAAATGTAGCTTGGATAGGTGTTCTAGTCTCGGGTGGTGATTACGAGGCTGGAAACACAGCTGGAATAATTATCTCCATACCTAGATAATTGATTTCTCGAGAGACTTCTAGATATTAGGGTTTAGAGTCTAATTAATCCTAGCCATTGATTAAGATTAAATCATGGCCATTGGTTTTCAATTAGGGGATTATAAAAGAGGATCAATAGGCATTTGGAGAACACAGATCTGAGAAGTATTTGCAGTGATAGCAAATAAATAAATTTGCGGTGATAGCAAATTGATTTGCAGTGAGAGCAGGGGCGCAGCGATAGCGTTCGAGACAGCAGTAGTGGAATTTCTATAGGAGAAATTGGGAGAAGAATTTCCGGAGGAGATCATTGCCGGAGCTCTGCCAGTAAGAGGCAAGTAGTCTATGTATCTCTTGATTTGATTTAATAAAGTTCCTCATCTGCAGTACTGGTTTTCCCTTCGGGGTTTTTCCAGGAACAATTTGTCCAAAATGTTGTGTTGATTTTATTTTTCTATCTCCATGATTTTTTCGTGAAGTTGCAGCTGTGTTATTATTTAATATTTGCTATAAATTAATTAATTTTTCGGCAGCCAAATAATCTTATAAGATAGGAAATTAATAATCAGTAGCTGCAATAGATTTTTCACAGATCCAACGCAGGGGCACTCCAAAAAGGATTGTTAGATCATTTTGTTCTAGTGGTAAGAGAGAAAAAGAGAGATTTTTTCATATATTTTCTAAAACCTCAGCAGTAAGGATTTAAAATCTTTTATTAAAATGTTTTAGAATGTAAAGTGAGTCATCAATATAAAGTGAGTCACAAAGATAAGTGAGGCGTGAAGAAAGAGGTAGGCCCCATGTTAAATAAAGTTAAATCTTTATTAATGAATCACATGCAATTACAAGACTCACGGGGAGTAAAGTAAAAGTTTCAAAATAAAAAGAAACTATTGAAAGCAGGATGGTATAAATATGAGTGAACAACTTTTATTTTCATGGGAGAGCGAAAAAAAAATAGTAGTAAAATTCAGTGATAAAAGGCATGCAGTAATAAGAGAAGTTTTACATGATAAGAAAGAGGAATCAAAGGAAGAAAAGATGGAGTCAATTGGACAGAGGTTAACATGCAATAACAAAAGAAGCAGATTGGAGGGATTATTTTCCTTTATCATGAAAGTTTAGAAAAAAAAAGGGAGAATGACAAAAGAATAATTAGAGAGAGAGGAGAAGATTCATGAACAACAGAAGATTTTTGCAGGCCTTTTATGTCAAGTTTTCTCAAAATTACAACGAATCTGATGCACTGTGGTTGCAAGTCTTTCTGTCTTTGTTTTAATTCACCCATGAAGGGTAAATAGTCATTCAGTGTCATGTTTTCTATTAAAGTGTTTCTTATTTTCTTTTCTCAGATTTGTGGCCTTCATTTGTAAATCTGAGATTATCAAACCTACTCAGCTAAATGATTATGTGATTCTCACTTCTCATCAATGTATTTGTGTTTATTTGTCTTCTGATTTTGAACCCTGTGCAATAAATCCTTTGCAAGTTGGAAAGTTTGTGAGTGGCGCATTGCCATATTAGTTAGATTTTATTTTCGAGTTTTCTTTCTTTTCTTTCCTCTAAAAAATCAAAAACAAGTTTTTATTGAAAATCCTACGAAGAGTCAATTTTTACAACCCCGGAGGTCATCTTGCAAGCCACATCCCACATTTGTGAGGTTTCCCATGTTGGTGTAGGTTTGCATGCGGGTCCAGTGTTCAGGTGCAAACTTCATCAACAACTTTTGGCACACCTGGTGGGACTAGAATCAGAGATTTCGGTCTATGTTTCATTGATATTTGTTCTCCATTTTATGATTTTGGTGGAAAATCACAAAAATATTTACTTGTAGGGGCATGAATCTTCCATCTCGTGACTCCGTTGGTGATTTTGATTTTATCTCAAATCTTCACTATTGTAGAGCATGGCAGCCCGTAATATTTATGTGCATCTCAATATTCCAGCAAGAAAATTACCATTTGTGACTTGGGATTCAAGTGGTCCTCTATATCAGCAACAAGGTCAAGTGCCTGAGTAGCATTGAAAGCATTATCCCATTTTCATGGAGATGGCTCTATTCACCCTATGGATCATATTTAAGATATTGCAAATTTGTGCAATATACACCACATCACAGCTGAAAAGTTGGCTCTTCTATGACTTACATATTCTCTCAGAGGCAAAGCATGAGAATGGTATAGAAACATAGGATCCAGGATCAACTTGGAGAGCTCATTTACAATTAATTCCAAGAGAAGGTGGATTTTAGCTCCCTCATTCAAAATCTCATCACGATCAAGAGGTACCCTGATGGTAAGCAGACAGAGAAAGCTGTATATTCGATTATTGACTACATGACAATATCATTATAAATAGTGGTAATAGTTGATGAAACTGTTACAGATATCAGTTGGCAGTTAAAGTGTAACTACAGGAACCAACGTAACAAACAGGCAAACAGTTACGTAGATAGTTACAATGTAATAGCAGTAGTAATTATGCTAACATTCCCCCCCTTATTACATTGTTTTTACAAATGGACCCCTAAAACAGTTCAAACTTGATTCTACCAAGAGACTTGGTGAACATATCTACTATCTGAGAGTCTGTAGGGCAGTACTGGAGCTGGATGTGGTGGTTCAAAACTTGGTCCCGAATGTAATGACACTCAACCTCAATATGCTTAGTGCGCTCATGGAAAACTGAATTCTTCACAAGTTTTAACACACCCTGATTGTCGCAATAGAGAACTGGTGATTTCTCTTTAGGAATGTCCATATCTGCCAGAATACGATATAACCAAATTGCTTCACACATAGCTCCTCATGCAGCACAATATTTAGCCTTAGTGGATGAAAGAGCAATAAGAGTTTGCTTCTTACTAACCCACAAAATTGGCCCAGATCCGAGATGAAAAACATAACCTGAGGTGGATTTCCTATCATCTACAGATCCTGCATAATCCAAGTCTGTACATCCCTATAAGAAGAACTGGGTGTTCTTCTTATATTCTAGACCATAATCAACTGTGCCTCAGATATATCTCAACACATGCTTTGCTGCAACCCAATGACACTTCTCTGGCTCCTGCATGAATCTAGCGAGATAGCTTACAGCAAAACACAAGTTTGGTCTAGTGTAGGTCAAGTAGATAAGGCTCCCAATCAGCTGCCTATAGAGAGTGACATCTACTTAAGGTGAATCCTAGAAACGGGATATTTGCAAACCTTTCTCCATTAGAGTGGAAATTGGCTTACAGTTGACCATTCCATATTTTTCCAGGAGTGTCTTGGCATATTTCATTTGGGAGATGAATATGTGGTTCTTCTTCTGCCATATCTCCAAGCCAAGACAATAATGAAGTAGCCCCAAATCTGTCATGTTGAAGGAGTTCTTGAGATCATTCTTGACATCATCAACGAGACTGTTTGAGCTACCAGTGAGAATAAGATCATCCACATACAAAACAAGAATGACAATCTCTATGCCTACCTTCTTAATATACAAATTAGGATCTGAGGGGCTACGGGTGAATCCATGCTGCAATAGGTGACCATCAATCTTGATGTACCATGCCCTAGGAGCTTGTTTAAGGCCATAAAGAGACTTGATAAGATGACATACCTTGTGTGGATGATGTTCATCAACAAACCCTTCTGGCTGGGTCATGTACACTTCTTCTTTGAGATTACCGTTTAAGAAAGCACTCTTGACATCCATCTGCTGAAGCTTCCATCCATTCTGCGCTGCTAATGCATAGACCATTCTGATAGTTTTGATCTTCATAGTGGGTGCAAAGGTCTCTTCATAATCAATGCCCTCCTGTTGAGCATATCCCTTTGCGACAAGTTGTGCTTTGTACTTGTCAATAAATTCATCTGCCTTGTACTTTGTTTTGAAGATCCATTTGCAGCCAATGGATTTCTTCCCTTCGAGCAGATCGACAAGTTCCCAAGTATGATTTTGCATCAGAGAATCATACTCTACATCCATAGCCTTCTTCCACTGAGGTTGGCTTAATGCTTCTTGAACTGTGTCAGGTTCAGTGTTGTCAACAACAGTACTCATGAGCGCAAGATTCACTTCATTTCTTATCTGACTCCTAGTTCTGATTCTTGACGAAGTGTTTGGAAGAGTGTGTAGGTTAGAGTCTCTGATTGTACTTTGGACCCACTTTGGAGGTTGACTATGTTGCTGCTGGTGTGCAATGTTTTCTAAAGGGCCCAGATCAACATACAACTCTCCTTGTAGTTCACTTTCTCTGTGAGAGTCTTCCACATGCTCATCATCTGATTGTGAGAGCAATTTATGAGAAGTATGAGGCTATTGCTCTTCTTTCTATGATAAGGAATCAAATGACGATTCATCACATACCACATCTCGACTCTCATGTATCTTTATTGTCTGAGGATCTATGAGATGATAAGCTTTTGATGTAATACTATATCCCAACAATATACACTGAAGTGTCTTAGGATCAGTCTTCTTTCTCCTATTGGTAGGGACATGCATGTATGCAGTGTAATCAAACACCCTTAGATGAGAAATTGAAGGCTTTTGTCTAGTCCATACCTCTTCCGGTGTCTTGTGTTACAGGATCTTTGTTGGTGCCTTATTGATGAGGTATACAGCTATCTGTACTGCTTCTGCCCAAAATCTTTCCTCCAACTTGGCTGTGGAGAGCATGCATCGAGCCATCTCCATGATAGTCTGATTGCGACGTTCTGCAACTCCATTCTATTGGGGTGTATAGGGAGTAGTTAGGTGCTACTTGATACCATGATGCTTTAGGTATGCCACAAACTACTTGGAGGTGAATTCCCCCCCTCGATCTGAGCGAAGGAAAAGAAGAGACTGGCCGACTTCTTTGACAACTTGCTTATGAAAGTCCTGAAAGTTGGCAAAGGCTTCATCTTTCTTCTTGAGAAAGTACACCCAAGTCTTTCGGGAGAAGTCATCCATGAAAAATTGGAAGTACTTATGGCCTGAAAATGAAGCAGGCATGGGTCCGCACAGATCGGTATGTACCAACTCAAGGTGATGTGTAGCATGGAAGGTACTAGCTTCGAACATATCCCAGTGTTGTTTAACTGCAAGGCATCCAGGACATATATGCAATGAATTTGAAATTGGAGGAAGACCTCTTACCATTTGTTTGGAGCTAAGCTGATGCAAGGAGCTAACTAAAAGGTGCCCATAGTGATAGTGCCAGAGTCCCGTAGATTCTATTATTGAGGCTGATAGAGCTACTGTAGGGGAGGAGACAGCATCTAATGCAAACAGCCTATCCTTCATAAATGCTCTAGCAAGTATCATACCTTCTCTTGAGATTAGACGGTCTTGATCCTGTCCTTCACCTAGAACTCAACTTTGAGTTTGTGGTTCAGAAGATGACTGATAGAGAGTAGGTTTGTTGTCAAACTAGGAACATATAGCACCTTGGTGAGGGTACAACGGCTTGTCCCAAGAGGAATGATGACCTTGCCTATACCCTCTGCAACATACTCCTTATTGTCAGCAATTCAAACTCTATCTCTAGTAGGTTGTTCTATCAGTGCATCAAATAGCTCACGATTACCTGTCATATGCTTGTTGGCACCCGAGTCTATCAACCAAATATCCCTCGTGGGCTGCGAGGTTTGGGAGACAAGGACTAGATTGTGATGAGTGTCGCAGTTGGCTGTTTCTGGTTCATCTTCTTCTGATGCATCATCTTGTTGGGCCGCTACATTGCCTTTGTGTCTTCTACAATGATGACGGCATTTGGATGGCTGACTATCACTGCAACCAAAAAAGCCTTCTTTACTTGTATTGCCTTGTGTTAAGGCATTATACCAACAGTTGACAGTGTCATGATTGTTCTTATTGCATATATGACACCATCGGTTTGCCTTTGGAGGCTTCAACTATTGATGTTCTTGTTGTTTATGTGGTTACTTTCCACGAAACTTCTGACCTTTTGATTGTCTGGAGATCAGGGCCTTGTCTTCAAGTTCACCTTGGACAGATTGAATGGCCTCTTCTTGCTGCAACAAATTCACCAATTCGTCAAACGACACATTTTTCTTGGTGATGTTCAGTGTGGTGATAAAGATTTTGAACTGAGATGGCAGTGCTCTCAGCGTAATTGGGACAAGTAGTTTATCCTCCACCTTTTCTCCAAGTGCAACAAGCTCAACTCGCAGTTCAGATACCCACCGTAAGGATTCCTCAACTTTCTCACCAGCTTGCATACTGAGTGTATGTAGCTTGGATTGTAGATGGAGGATCTTCATCTGGTTCTTCACTTAGTAGATTGTGGAGAGAGAATCCCATGCTGCCTTTGATGTTTCTGCATCCCGAATGTGAGGGTGAACTTCATCGGTGATGCTGAGTGTTATCAACATCAATGCTTTGGCATCGGCCTTGTCAAACTTCTGCCTTTCATCTGGATCTTCTGGTCTGGTTATGTCACCAATGACAATTCCCCATAGCTCCTCAAAAATGAGAATAGTCTGCATCTTTGTCTTCCATGCGGCATAATTTGGCCATTTCAAAAGTTGAGCATCAGAAAGAAGCAATTTTGGGGCTGACATTGTTCACCACAAATAAAAAGAAAATAATGCAAACAACAAATTTATTATTATTATATTTGACAGTACATTCACTTTCAAGAGGAAATTGTGGCACAGAGATGAGCACGATAGGCCTGTGCTGTGAGACAGGGACGCTTTGGTGTGCGTTCTACCTCATCTTCATCATCAGCATCATAACCCTCATCTAGTTTTTCTCTAATCTTCCTTGCTTGACATTGTACATCAAATAGAAAGTAATCTAGCAATCCTTGCCTAAACAATTCATCAAATTGGAGATTACCGGTGTTTCACAGGGCATCTAGAAAGGCAAAGTAGAAGCCTGAGCTTTCTAAAATAGCACATCCACCTCGAGGTGGCTCATTAGCATGATTACTGGCCACACTACTAGCATAAGGTGCAGTGGACATTCAGTTTTCTTAGAGTATGTCTTCCTCTACACGCCAACTCAGACTTCAAGAGCCTTATGGATGGAGGAAGAAATTTCAGTCCAGACACCTCCTTCGGTATTGATCTGCAGGTGGAAGTGGCACTTTCACTCAATGAGCACTCTTCTCAGCCTTCAACGGCTTGCTCCTTCCAATAGCAGCACCTTCAATGGCTTGTTCCTTCCAACAGTAGCGTGCTTTCCTTCAACGGCTTGCTCCTTCCAATAGCAGCATTATCTTTCCTTCAACGGCTTGCTACAATAGCTTCTAATGTTTTGAAGACTTCATCTGCTCGCTGTTGGTGACTCCTCGTCTTCACATTCCACTTACTCCTCTAGGCTCTGCTACCATTTGATGGTAAGCAAATAGAGAAAGCTGTATATTCAATTATTGACTGCATGACAATATCAGTATAAATAGTGGTAACAGTTGATGAAACTGTTACAGATATTAGTTGGTAGTTAAAGTGTAACTGCAGGAACCAACGCAACCAACAGGCAAACAGTTACATAGATAGTTACAGTGTAATAGCAGTAGTAATTATGCTAACATATCCTACAGAGTCGATACATGGTTTCAATGCAAGGTTTGATAAGGTATGGAAAAAAAGTTTAGGAGATGTGAGACCTCCTCCAAATTTTGTATTTCTATATTATTTGAAGGGTTTAGATCATGAAATTTTAATTATGATACAATCCTTAGGAGGAGAAACTTTACCTCAATCCTATGATCTCACCATTAGGGCTGAAATGAACCTCATAGAAGCTAGTAAATTGTCTCCTTTGCCTTCAAAACCATTGATTCCTCATGCAAGTATCTCATCCCAAGCTCTTTCTTATAGACAAATGCATATTCATCCTAATCCACCCACCCTCCTTGTTGATTTAATAAATCATAAGGAGATGATTGAAATGAAAGAACTTGCAAAAGCTTTCTCCCATTAGCTCAATGAGCTAAGAGATTAGAGCGTGTATCAAATTGATCTAAATTTCATGCCTCAAAGCTCACATGAACATCTATATGAATGTAATCAATTTGTAAAAGAGATCCTTCCTCATACAGAAAAAATACATAATTATTTTAAAAATTGTGCTTTTCAAGCTTCTATGGTTTCAAACCCCGAATTTCATCCTATGGAATTAATAAATCAAGTTTTTTGTCACTTTGATATCAAAGGAGACTGTAATCAAAATGCAAGTATTAGGGGTCATCCTCAAAGGAAAAAAAGTTGTTCCTATTTATCCAATGTTTTCAACTAATTCATAGCATCATACACATATGGCAAATTTTGATTCAGAGATATAGTCAAATGAAGAAGAAGATGAGGAATATTTTTATGATGATGATGGATTGATTCCTTTTGAAGCTGAAAGGTACTACGCAAAGAATGATACAAAATCTTTACCTCATCTAGAAGAAGTTGTAAAGGAAGTTTTTATAGAAGCTACAAAAAGTGAGTGCATTTATTTATGTAATGAGATTTTACATCTTGCAGAAGATAGTGTTGAGATGATTAAGCATGATGAAGAACAACTCAAGGATTTCATCTCAGTTATCCAATAGGGATATCAGCTTCTTAATGTAGGAGATTCCACCATTGAGTAAGTGCATGGCTTATTTCCAAAGCCTATTTTCGATGATCATGAAGAAAGCATGAGGTATGTACAATTTTTAAGAAGAGTTAGATTTATTTTCTATTATTAAGTATGGGTATTCTCTCTTTCATGAGAAAGATCTTCATATTCACTTAAATCCCCTTTATCATGATGCATCAAGGAACATTTGTAGTAGTGAAAAGTTGCATATGGAATACAATCATATTCCATTCTTCATTCAAGAAGAAATTTTGATTAGATTCAAAACAATTATAGGTAGCTCAGTCACCTTCAAACCTAATTTTGGTGCCATCTTGGATCATGATCATGTAAAGGAACATGCAAGAGAAGTTACCAATGAGGTCAAGTTAACAAATGCCTCTACATGCAAGAAAAAATGTGAGCTCCAAAGCTTAGTATTCCCTTCCCACCCTCCACTAGATGAAGAGAAATATGCAGATCAACATGAATGGTATTTCAATGCAAAAGAGGAGTCTCTAAAATGCAGGAATCCACTGATGTAAAAGTTTTTTCTATATTTTGATGTAGAGGGTACTCCCGTCTTGCCCAGCTACTCTCAACACACACGATTCATAAATTTGCACAAATAAAAGATTGCAACCACACAAATTTCTTTAATTTTATTAACACAAATAAATCTGCAACTTATCAATTCACAATCACTAACATTCACAACAACAATTACAACATTTTTGCCTTTTAACAACCCCTCTCTACATGCACACTTCAAATCAATTTCCCTTCTCTCTAGGTTGAGATCACTCTTCAATTCTACCTAAGAAATCTTCTTGTTCAATGGTGTTTTCTACCTATTATTGTTCCCTCTACCATAGGCAGGCTCTTCCTCCTACCCAGCACTGTGGATTTCTGATTATTTCTCCCTTTTGATGAGTAGCTGTCCTACCTCATCGAATTCCCTTCTCTCTTTTTAAATGTGTTTCTAAAATGTTATATTTCACCCTTTTGATGAGGCGTTCCCTTTTCATATGAGCGTTGCTGTTTTTTATAAAACCCATCTTAATGCTCCTATCTTTATGGCATTGGACCCTATTATATTTGCAAGTTTAAACTTTAAATATTATGTGTGCATATCAATATATTTGTACTTGAAATATTAAGGCATATTCTGTCAAATACTTCTTGTGCCTTATCTCACACCATATTTCTTTTGATGATTTTTTTGTCAAACAAGTCATGACCCATATTGGGAATATCATTTCTATGAGTCATTTTATCAAATAGATCGCATATCCCAAGCATTTAATGTTGCTATAAAAATTTCTTCATTCTTTATTTTGAATGACCATGTAGCATCCAATGCCTTTGAGCACAAGAGGAGCATTTGGATAGTATCTTATCTTCAAGTTGTCCAATTCTATTCTGCCTTGGCTTGGCCATGAAATGGAAGGTCTCTTGCTCTTGATGATTGTTGTTTCTTCTGATGGTAGCTTCATATATTGCTTTATATGCTCCGCAAAAACCACAAAGCTGGAAATATTGCATTGCCATTGAAAAAACACTTGACAGGATGTAAGGGAGTGTGCATATGAAAGTAAAGAGGATTATGTTACCAAGTGATTCCAGCTATAATATTAACCATTCTATGGTGGCACTAGTGTGTAAAAAGAGACTTGCATCTATGTCAATAATGTTCAAGTTTTTATCTTTGAACATTTCTTCCACGCTATCAAAGGATTACTGAAATGTTGGCCTACAAGTACCAATCCTAGAATAAAATTTGGTATGCCAATCTCCTATAGAGATGGTTCTTGATGTTGGGTCATTGAAGCCAAAAATCTTAGAAAGTATAAACCATTTGAAGAAGAATCCACCTAAATGAAGAGCACCCACTACTACAACAGCTTGCCCACCAGAAGACAAAATAATAAAGGAATTTTGTGCTAATACACTAGCATAGAGTGTTGAGACCGTAACAATTGTTACAAGGGCTGTAAATGGAGAGAGTTAGCTTACTGTAGCTGGAATATATTGATTCATAATGGCTCTAGTTAAGACTGGAAGAAGAACCACCTGTAGTATTTAAGCAAACAGACCACATATGTCAACTGCAACATATTGTCTTGCAAGACTGGGAGATGCCATCAAAGCCACACACAAACTAAAACTAAAGGAAAACACTGAAAAATCTTTTTGGGTGATGTCAATTGCACGTGCACTCATGTGCTCTTGCATCAAACACATTGGGTAGAAATTTTGTGAGCATAGCCTCACAAAAGTGGAGTTGAGTAGTTGAACTACCCTTTCAGGCTACAACCATCCTGTAATGAACTCCATCACTAAGTCATGTGCGCAAGTTATGTTTTCTTCCTCTTTTTCCAACATCTCATTGGCATAATCATCATCCTCCTCCCACAACTCCATTCATGATTCCTCTCTCCTCTCATGGATTCACATCCACCATATGTCATCCTCCTCCACCAAATGCTTTGTACTCTCCTTTCTTCCTTCATGGGATCCATAAGAAAACTGTAAATGCTTTTATTATCATTAATTTGATGATTTTCTAGATACAAAACAGCAGTGTATATAAAACTGAGGAAATTGCAGTTATTGCAGTTATGAGGAGTTGAAGTTGGTTTACAGTTAAAATGAACTGAACTACCTACCGACTCAATGTAGTAACCAACACCAACTAAACAATGTAGTAACAGTAACACTAACATTCTCCCCCTTATTAAATTGTTCCTGTAATAGTACCAAGATACCCCCTGAATGCTAAAAAAAAAACTCAACAAAGCTGATTACATAATATTAATACATATTTTGTAGAAGATTTTCCCCCAAAGAATAAATCCTGAACCAAGCAAGGCTCCATCATGCTGTCTCATCTACCCTCAGAAAGTCATAGCTTCGAGTTGTGTTCTTGAGCTCTTTAGTCCCAAGCTCTCAAATCACAGAGTCTTGAATTATTCGACAATGGACCCTAAGAGATATGATAGATCTCTGCCATGTTGTTTAGTCACCGAGAAAGAGTATAATTCAAGATCATATACTCTTTGAAGCTCACTGGACAACAATCCATATTGAGCTCAACACCAAACCCCAAACTTGTCTTCAAAACAAAATCTTCACAAAACATACATTCTTCAAATCTATCAGCTCTGTCAGCATCAACAAAGAAAAAACAAAACAACCAAAACCAAAAATGCTTCTCATGCAAAGCATCATCTCAAAGTGAGAAGCTAACTTGAGATGATGGTAAATCCTCCATCCTTCGATGCCGCCTGCCTCCAATATGACCTTGCTCAAAGGGCATATCACCAAAAATTAATAGCACCATCTGGTGGATCCTCATCCTCAATATCTGGTGGATCCTTATCATCTTCAATGGAAGCAAGATTTCCTTCATTTTTGAGCTTTCCTTTAAGAACATCACTCGCTCGAGTTCTATAATCCCAAGCTATGTGACAATTTTTCTTACAATAAAAACATTTGATTCTCTCTAATCTCTTGTAATTGCTTATTGAAAATAATGCTTTCTCCTGAGGATCATCTTCTGAATCTTCTGTTGTTCTCTTCTCTTCTGATAGAAGAGCAGAAATCATACCTTCTAGAGTTTGTGAAGATATTTGACTAAGAGTAAAAACAACATTGTTGTATTTTAGCAAGCTATTTAATAGGATGGCCCTAGTATCATCATCATCTACTGTAACCTTAACCTCTGCTCGCTGTCTAATGAGAGACTGCAAGTTACTTATATGATTTGACATTGTTATTCCATCTTCCATCTTAAATCGAAATAATTGAAGTTTTAGAGAAAATTTTGCATTAATAGCTTTTGCTCCAAACAATTTATTCAGATTATCCCAAATTTTGGCTGATGATTTATCCAAATCAATATGGTGCAATTCGGTGTCAAAAAGAACAAGACCAATTATAGCCATGGCTTTATCATCTCTACTACTCCAATCTAATAACTTATTTGCATATGTAGGTGCTTTTTCCTTTCCACTTACTATTGCCCATAAATTTTTATTCATTAGTTGCATTTAAATTTTCATTCTCCAAGTATGAAAATTGGAACTAGAATACTTGTCTAATGGGATCTCCATTTTAGATAATACTCAAAAGATTGACTTCTTATTCAGACTTAAATATATTTGCTTATAAAGTTTGCACTTCATACACACTTCAATACATACCAATTTGAGATGATAATGGACATCCACTTTTCTTTCATTGCCAGGTTTTGCAGACTATGTCTTCAAACCATAAATCCCTAATCACACAAAGTCTCCATAAAGTAACAATAATCAGCACTAATCAATATTTGAACACCTTATGCTTGGGATTTCTTTATTTCAAGGCTTCTTGCAGATTTTAATGTAGCAATACTGAACAAGAAACTGTACCTTACAGGTCTGCCTTCTACAGTAGCCTAGTGATAACCACTGTTGTTGAGGATAAAGAGGGAGCAGCCCCACTGCTTATAAAATCCATGCTGGAATAGCACTCTAAATAAATATTGAAGTCTCCTTTTATTCTAATGTGTAAGCTTGCAACGATCATAAGTTAGGCGCTTTTTCACAATAGCCTGCAACGACTTTCATATGCCTCAAATATTGTATGCAGCCATTCAATTTCAGATCCCTTGCAATGTATCCTCAGTCAAAGAATGGATTTCTACTTTCTACGCTCATCTCTAGCTAGTTCTTACTGCAGCAGTGTATCCTCCACTTCACTGCCTCTGGGTCTTTTATGCACTGGTGGAATATACAAAATGACTTGCCAACTATCACACAGCATGGCCATGGCTCACACAGACTGACGCCTTCCTCCCATTGTAGAAGCTCTGATACCAAATGAGAAAACTATAAATGCTTTTATTATCATTCATTCGATGATTTTCCAGATACAAAATAGCAGTGTATATAAAACTGAGGGAATTGTAGTTATTGCAGTTATGAGGAGTTGAAGTTGGTTTACAGTTACAATGAACTAAACTGCCTGCCGACTCAATGTAGTAACCAACACCAACTGAACAATGTAGTAACAGTAACACTAACAATCCAACCCACCACAAATTGACCACCTCCACCAAGCTACACCTGCATCATCTTCCACAATCTCTACAAGAAAATATGCAACATCTACAACATACTTTTGTTCTCTATCCATCTCTTTTTCTACCTTCTTATCTAAAAACAAAATATCATCATCATAAAACAAATTTACCTCAGCTGTAACATCAATTTTCACTACGACATCTTCCACATCCTTGTCAGCTGCAACTTTTTGTTCGTCTCCTTTCACTACAACAACATCATCTTCTTCATCCTTCACTGCGACAATGAGCTTTGGCATCCACTCTTCTGTAATCACCAACATTTGGGCTAACAAATCATCATCTTCGCCATGCTCTACTATTGCAACCTCTTCGCATTCCACCACCGCATCTTTATCCTCTTCATTCTCAACTGCTACCACATTTACATCATGCTTGACCAATTTATCACGTTGCCATGCTTCCAATCTATTCATTGTCACATTAATGTCAATCATCATTGCCAAAATCTTTCTCTTCTCATACTACATCCAACCCTCCCATATCACAAGCTTTTTCCTTACCAATATCCCCATCTTATCTGTTGCAATCTTTCCCATAAACATCCCACACTCTACAATGTGTGAAAAAATTTCCTATGCATCTTCAAGCTCTCTCACTACTCATGACTCCTCCTACCTGCAGCAACCCTCACACGAGCTTCTTCTCTACTGCACTTCCTCTCTTCTCTACCTGTAGGTCCTGGTGGATCCTCTCCATGCTCAAGATCCCCTACTCTAATACCACTTGACACAGAGGGTACTCCCCTCTTGCCCAGCTACTCTCAACACACACAATTCACAAATTTGCACAAATAATTGATTCCAACCACATAGATTTCTTCAATTTTATTAACACAAATAAATCTGCAACTTATTAATTCACAATCACTAAAATCAACAATAGTATTTACAAAAATTTGGCCTTTCAATCACCTTTCTCTGCATTCACACACTTCACACCAATTTCCCTTCTCTCTGGGATGGGTTGAGATCCCTCTTCAATTCTACCTAGGAAATCTCCTTGTTCAATGACACTTTTTGCCTGTTAATATTCCCTCTACCATAGGCAGGCTCTTCCTCCTACCTAGCATTGTGGAATTCTTATTAATTATCCCTTTTGATGAGCAGCTATCTGGTGCAGGAGCACCTTGAAAAATTGATGTTTCCATAGGATTTTGATTGAAATTTGATGATTTAACAATGTAATGAGATAATTTAAGTCATTTTCTTTTTATTAAAGTCACTAAGAGAGGTCTAAGTTCAAATTTGTGTAAATGATGCAAAATTGTAAAGTTGCAAATGATGCAAACTTGGACTATGAAAGGTCATTTTGGTTCTAGGCATTGATAGGCAGTTAGAAATCAGTTATCCATTTGTGAAGGTAGAGGGGAGAAGGTTGGATAATGTGAGTTGTTACATTTTGATGTGATATCAATAAAAGATACCCTTGTTTCTGCATTTCTGAATGTTAGACTTCTGTTTCAGAGATTGGTACAGATTTGTATTGATTTTATATGACTATAATGTGGTATGGATGGAAAGAGTATTGAGTCTACTTTCCATTTCTTATTGTTGCATCAAATTTCATTAAGATTTGAATAAGTTATGGCATTTTTATTGAGGGTAGGTCTGTAGAGTTTAATTTTCTGAAAATGCAGTCTAAAAATATGCATGGTACGGCCTGGTACAGCCTCACATTGATGCCTATAATAGATGGATGGAAAGATATGTGTTTCTAGTTTACAATTATTTTGGTTTGGTATAATTTCATTAAGTTTTGTGAGAGATATTGCAATTTTGGTGAGGGCAAGTCTGAACGTTGCCTAGGGTTTGCAGTTTTGGAAAAAAAATCATAACCTTCTTCCCTACCATTGGATCTTCATGAAAATTGGAGGGAAAATATGTATTAATGTTCTCTTCAACCTGACCAAAGCAATTGGATTAGTTCTTTGATTTTTTAATGTTATTGAGGATAGTTTTGGTCCTCCTACCTCTACATCAGATTGGTATCAGAGCTAGCAAAAGCTCTGGGAGGAGATGTTATTTTTGAGATGAAGAGTTGAAACAATATGTTGCATTGGTGACCATTATTTTTCTTGCTAAGTTGTTTGGTTGCAGGTGCTTATCCATCTAGCTACTTGAAGGATGTTCTCTGAGGTGTTGTGTGTGGGCAAACAAGCTGAGGTCTGTCATGACCATTCTCCAGTGGAGATTAGGCTGGATAAGGGTGCATAGAGAAACCACTGAGGAGAGAGTGGTAGGTACATCACCAGGATCTGTTGTTGGGTGAGATGAATGGTTTGGTGAGTTGGTTTGTTGTGAAGCAGTGAGAGAGATGGATACCTGTAGAAGCACTTGATGTTGCAGCCTGAAGAATACTCCACTGATGGGAGTAGAAGGAGCCTGAGGATACTTTGTGAAGATGGTACTTTGCTTTGTTGGTTGGCTAGTCACCTTTCTTGATGTGAAGATTTGAAGCCTGAAGCTAAAGATGAAGAGACAGATAGAGATGCAGGAAAAGGTAGTTTTGTTTTGCAGATACATTTCCAAGGGACTTGGAAATCTTTGTTGGTTAGTTGTATGGTGTAGGAACACCTTGACAAATTGATGTTTCCATAGGAGTTTGATTGAAATTTGATGATTTAACAATGTAATAAGATAATTTAAGTCATTTTCCTTTTATTAAAGTCACTAAGAGAGGTCTAAGTTCAAA
This sequence comes from Cunninghamia lanceolata, assembly GCA_027924645.1. Lineage (NCBI taxonomy): Eukaryota > Viridiplantae > Streptophyta > Pinopsida > Cupressales > Cupressaceae > Cunninghamia > Cunninghamia lanceolata. The sequence continues at coordinate 6,732,654 of BSBN01000055.1, read as the reverse complement.
TTTGTGTAAATGATGCAAAATTGTAAAGTTGCAAATGATGCAAACTTGGAATATGAAAGGTCATTTTGGTTCTAGGTGTTGATAGGCAGTTAGAAATCAGTTGGAATGTGAGGAGTCATGATGTAATGCCTTTAAAAGGCCTTGTATCCATTTGTGAAGGCAGAGGGGAGAAGGTTGGATAATGTGGGTTGTTACATTTTGATGTGATATCCATAAAAGATACCCTTGTTTCTGCATTTCTGAATGTTAAATTTCTATTTCAGAGATTGATACAGATTTGTATGGATTTTATATGACTAGAATGTGGTATGGATGGAAATATTATTGAGTCTACTTTCCATTTATTTTTGTTGCATCAAATTTTATTAAGATTTGAATAAGTTATGGCATTTTTATTGAGGGTAGGTCTGCAGAGTTTTAATTTCTGAAAATACAGTCTGAAAATATGCATGGTACGGCCTGGTACAGCCTCACATTGATGTATATAATAGATGGATGGAAAGATATGTGTTTCTAGTTTACAATTATTTTGGTTTTGTATAATTTCATTAAGTTTTGTGAGAGATATTACAATTTTGGTGAGGGCAGGTCTGAATGCTACCTAGGGTTTGCGGTTTTGGAAAAAAAATCATAACCTTCTCCCCTACCATTGGATCTTCATGAAAATTGGAGGAAAAATATGTATTAATGTTCTCTTCAACCTGACCAAAGCAATTGGATTAATTTTTTGATTTGTTAATGTTATTGAGGATAGTTTTGGTCCTCCTACCTCTGCATCACGATCCTGCCCCATTGATTTCCCTTCTCTCTATTTAAATTTGTTTCTAAAACATTATATGTTGCCTCTTTGATGAGGTGTTCCCTTTTTCATATGAGCGTTGTTGTTTTTTATAAAGCCCATTTTAACACCCCTATGTTTATTGCATTGTCCTATTATATTTGAAAGTTTAAACTTTGAATATTATGTGTGCATCTCAAAATATTTGTACTTGAAATATTATGACATATTCCATCAAATACTTCTTGTGCCTTATCTCACACCACATTTCTTTTGAAGATTTTTTGTCAAACAAGTCATGACCCTTGCTAGGAATATCATTTCTATGAGTCATTTTGTCAAATAGATCATATATCCCAAGTGTTTCCTATTGTTATAAAAATCTCTTCATTCTTTATGTCAAACGTCCATGTAGCAGCTAATGCCTTTGAGCACAAGAGGAGCATTTGGATGGTATCTTATCTACAAGTTGTCCAATTCTATTCTACCTTGGCTTGGCCACGAAATGGGAGGTCTCTTGCTCTTGATGATTTTTATTTCTTCTAATGGTAGATTCATATATTGCTTTATATGCTCCACGGAAACCACGAAGTTGGTAAGATTGCATTGCCATTGAAGAAGTCACTTGACAGGATGTAAGGATAGTGCATATGAGAGTAAAGAGGATTATGTTGCCAAGTAATTCTAGCTATAAGATTAACCATTCTGCAGTGGCACTGTTGTGGAAAAAGAGGCTTGCATCTGAGTCAATAGTGTTCAAATTTTTATCTTTGAACCTCTCTTCCATGCCGTCAAAGGATTGCTGAAATGTTGGCCTACAAGGACCAATCCTAGAAGAGAATTTGGTATACCAATCTCCTATAGAGATGGTTCTTAATGTTGAGTCATTGAAGCCAAAAATCTTAGAAAGTATAAAACCAAATAAGAATCCACCTTAATGAAGAGCACCTACTACAACAACAACTTATCCACTAGAAGACAAAATAACAAAGGAATTTTGTGGCATTACACTAGCATAGAGTACTGAGACAGTAACAACTACTACAAGGGGTGTAAATGGAGAGAGCTTGTTTATTGTAGTTGGAATAAATTAATTCATAATGGCTCCAGTTAAGACTGGAAGAAGAACCACCTGCAGTATTGAAGCAAATAGACCACCTATGTCAACTGCAACATACTGTCCTATAAGACTGAGAGATGCCATCAAACCCACACACAAGCTAAAAATGAAGGAAAACACGGAAAAACCTTTTTGGATGATGTCGATTGCACATGCACTTGAGTGCTCGTGCATCATATTTCTTCATGCAATTTTTTTGGTCTATTGTCAGTTCAGCATGGGTCACATGGAGAAGAATCATCAAACATTGGAATTAATTTGCCATTCCTATGAATGGCCACGTTCCTATCAATTTTGCTTGTATGTAGTTTAGTTTCAGTGTTTAAGCAATAAGTTGTAGTTGCAACTGTAGATTTTAGTTTTAGTCTATTTTCAATAAAGCACAATGGTAGTAGAGGTTTGAAAATGTGGTCGGCAGTCACCAGTTTGTGGATAAGTTGCAGAATATGTCAAAGGTTAACCAATGTTTCAGTTTCAACCTCACAGGATATGCTTGACACTTGTATTAGTTTGGTTGTGCACAGGTTTGCATTGCAGATATTGTAGTTTCAATTGGAATATTCATACTATGCTCGGATTGGTTTATAGTTTTAGAATGTTTTGACTCTATGCCCAATGGAGTCAAGGCATTTGATATGGAATTCAAAGTATGCAGGCACACTTTCCTTATAAGTCGCCAGAACTGTAGTGTCATTTTTTATGCACTCCCATCTTAACCCATGTCTTTGGAAATGAATCAAACAAAGAAATATGGACTCCCAACAATTATATGCTAAAGTTCTTGCCTATGAGGTTGGAAGCGAATTTGTGATAGAATATTACGGTGCATCTAAAAACAAGTGACAAGCTATTAATAACAAGATAGTAACTCTACACAATGAGACAAATGACGTAGCAATAAATAGTGTGGAAGTTCTCAAGAAGCTTCTAACAATTCTTATTTCATCCTAGTAATTGGGGTCATGTTAGGACACAACAATGTCAAAAGAGAATTTGCACAGTATTTCTTCTTAGAACCAAAGGAGAGGGGCCTTTTTGTTTTAAGTGATATATTTCGGTATTTCAAACAACCCCAATATTTGTAACCAAAACTATGTTGGCTAATGGTGTCTCTGATCAACCTTTGCATGAAGAGCTAGTTCTAGGACAAGAACTATACGGAATAAAGGTGCAATCTATGTGAATGATGTAGCCTATTCATTGAAGGTACAACTAAGATCAAAGCACAACCATTCAAATACCAGGCACAGGATATGATACCATGGCTTGAGCCTATGAAATCAAGCATGAGACAAGATTTGTTGCAAACATCAACAAGGGCTATCTATATTAGAGGCTTAGTCTTTATTAAAGGCATAGCCTACAAATCATAGCCTTAGTATAAAAGATTAATCCACAACCATTATACATCTAGCATGGTGAAGCCTTTTGAGAACCTAGTCGCAGCCACTGTGAAGTGAAAAGCATGCAGCCTATAGAGATAATAGGTGCAACCCATATAGCATAGGCACAACCCATATAGTGAAGCATGACGTAGGATTTTAAAATGATACGCAAGCATTATATAGAATCAAGAACTCAAGAATAAAGTATGCGCAGTATTGTACAGATTCAATGCAAAACTCCAATGCAACATTTTTAGAACCATCGGATGAAAGCAAGATCCAATGGAGGGCGTACTCCAGAAGGATAGTCAGGATCATTTTTTTCCAAATGAGCACCAGTCCTCTACAATGGTAGGAGAGAAAAAGAATTAAATCTTTTCATATGTTTTCTAAAACCTCACCCATAAGAATTTAAAATCTTTTATTAAAATGTTTTAGAAAGTAAAGTGAGTCATAAAGATAAGTGAGGTGTGAAGAAAGAGGTAGGCCCCACGTTAAATAAAGTTAAATCTTTATTAATGAATCACATGCAATTACAAGACTCACGGGGAGTAAAGTAAAAGTTTCAAAATAAAAGGAAACTATTGAACAACATCAGCTACAGGATGGTATAAATATGAGTGAAAAACTTTTATTTTCAGGGGAGAGGGAAAAGAAAACAATAGTAAACTTCAGTGATAAAAGGCATGCAGTAATAAGAGAAGTTTGACATGATAAAAAAGAGGAATCAACGAAAGAAAAGACAGAGTCAACTGGACAGAGACTAACATGCAACAACAAAAGAGATAGATTGGAGGGATTCTTTTCCTTTATCATTAAAGTTTAGAAGGAAAAAATGGAGAATGATAGAACAATAATCAGAGAGACATAGGAGAAGATTCATGAATAATAGAAGATTTTTACATGCCTTTTATGTCAAGTTTTCTCATAATTATAATTAAAATGAATTTAATGCACTATGCTTGCAAGCCTTTCTGTCTTTATTTTAATTCACCCATGAAGGGAAAATAGTCATTTTGTGCCATGTTTTTTGTTAGTGTTTCTTATTTTCTTTTCTTAGATATGTGGCCTTCATTTGTAAATCAGATATTATCAAACCTAATCAGCTAAATGATTATGTGATTCTCACTTCTCATCATTGTATTTGTGTTTATTTATTTTCTGGTTTCGAATCCTATGCAACAAATCATTTGCATGTTGGAAATTTTGTGAGTGGCACATCGCCATATTAGTTAGATTTTATTATCAAGTTTTCTTTATTCTCTTTCATATATAAAATTTGAAAAAAGTTTAATTGAAAATCCTATGAAGGGGCCAACTTCTAAACCCCAGAGGTCATCTGGCAAGCCACATCCAACATTTGCAAGGTTTTCCATGTTGGTGCACGTTTGCATGTGGGGTGCGGCGTTTAGGTACAAACTTCATCATCAATGGTTTTTGGCATGCCCAGTCAGACTTGAATCAAAGATTCAATCTATGTTTCATTGATCTTTGTTCTACATTTTATGATTTTGGCAGAAAATCACAAAAATATTTACTCGTAGGAGCGTGAATCTCCTATCTGGTGACTCCTTTGGTGATTTTATCTCAAATCTTCACTATTGTAGACCATGGCACCCCATAATATTTATGTGCATCTCAATATTCTAGCAAGAAACTTACTATTTGTGTCTTGGGATTCAAGTGGTCCTCTACATCAACAACAAGGTCAAGTCCCTGAGCAACATTGAAAGCATTACCCCTTTTCATGGAGATGACTTTTTTCACCATGCAGATCATATTCAAGATATTGCAAAATTATGCAATATTCACCATATCACAGTTGAAAATGTGGCTCTTCTATTACTTGCATCTTCTATCAGAGGCAAAGAATGAGAATGTTAGAAAAATCTACAACTGGAATCAATCACAGGATGGGATCAACTTGGAGAGCTCATTTACAATCAATTCCAAGAAAAGGAGGATATTAACTCCCTCATTCAAAATATCATCATGATCAAGAGGTACATCCTACATAGTCCATGCATGATTTCAATCACTAGTAGAAAAATAGAAATAAATGACTAAAAAAACTACCAAAAATTGGTCATGTGATCAATAGTTTGGTCACGTGACCATTGGTAGTTTATTGCTGGTCATTTATCTCATGACCAAATTTATGACTAAACAAATTTTAGTCATTAATTTGGTAGTATATTTAGTCATCAATTTGGTAGTATATTTGGTAATTTGGTAGTATATTTAGTCATAAATTTGGTAGTATATTTAGTCATTAATTTTAGTCATCTATTTAGTCATGGTAGTCATTTATTTAGTCATGGTATTCATTTATTTAATCATTTTAATCATCATTTTTCCATCAACTGGTCATATATTTAGTCATATTTATTCATGTAGTAATATATTTAATCATATATATGTTTATCTGTCTTTGTATTTCAATGTCTATTTGTTGTTTTCCCCAAGTTTAATCTTTAAACCTTTGTTGATTTTGCTGACTTAGCAATTTTTGAGATTCCAAAGTCATTTTGGAATAAATATAAAAGTAAATTCTTTTATAACTCAAAAGGATAATGATACGCTTGAAACATGTAGAAAGCATTATTTTTAATGAAAGTATATCAAAATACAACAAAATTTAATATAACCCAATTCCAATGTATTATTTGCCAATAAATAACTAGAACATGTACTTTATTAATAATTTTCTCTTTAGCCCAATACATGACATTTCCAACCATGAAAATAAACTACTGAAATACAAAACTTTATTAAATCATTCCTTCTCATCCTTCTCTGCCTCGACATTTATTCATCCTTTCCACTGGAATATGCATATAATCGACTTTGATATAATGCAGGGGCTTCAATGGCTAGCTCTATTTCATATCCTTGCTGCCAGGCTACGTGGCTATCATCATGTCTAAATAATGGGCATGGGAACCTCCATGGAAGCTCTGCAAGCAATGGGCAAACGTCTCTCTAGTTTCATTTGCACGCTCAGGTTGCACAAAGAGTCAAGAAATATAGGCTACAATGATTGGCCTCAGGAGATAGAGATAGTTCCATCACCCTGTCGAGAGTTTGTGCCACCTGAAACACCATGTAAATGGAGATAGGTGTGTTCTGAAAGCTTAAATCTACTCATTGAAATAAAGAATTTCAGCATAGGATTTCCACTATGTACATCTCGCACACGTCTTAAAAAGGGCCTAACAAGAATTTCATAAGTCCCTTATCTAAAACAAAAGAAATATGGCATAACCCTGCCATTTGTTGGTAGTGAGATGCCCCCTTGTCAGTGAGGCGTTCAACACTAACCTCGGGATTCGTGACATGGCAATGAGCCTCCCATGGATCTAGGTTAAGTCTGGCGTTTGTAGCAAGCATTGAGAGTTTGACATTTTGGTGCAATGGCAAATGATTCCAACAATTGGTATCAGAGCCTAGGTTCCCTTTTGATGCTTAATCAGCTTGGGTAGGTCCTGTGTGTCGAGTTCAATGGGTAAGTGCAGAAGAAATAAGAGCAAGAAAACTGTCAAGTCTCAGACTAGTCAAAACTCTTCATCTTTATCAAATTCAAAGGTTGATATAGAACCTACTGATATAAATGTTCCCCAATTTGAATCTGATATTGTATTAGAAGAAATGTTTTTAGGAGTTTCTCAATTTGATGGTTCAGATTTTTCAGTTTGGTATGTTAGAATACAAGTGTATTTATCCTCTTTAGGATATGATGTTTTAATGTCAGTTGAGAATGGGTATTGTATTACTGCAAATAACAAAGAAGCTATTAAATGTAATTATATTGCAAAGAAGGCCATATTCTCTGCTCTATCTAATGATGTTTTTTGTCAAGTTATACATTGTGAAATAGCTCAGGATGTCTGGAAAGAATTGATAAGAATTTACCAAGGTAGTGATAGAGAAGAGGACAATTTGGTGTCTAATAAAAGTGACCATGAAAGAAGACAATCACATGAAGAAGTTGAAACCCAATCAGATTTAGAAGAAGCTAACATCATAAGTGATGATGATCAAGAATATGATGAAGAAGATTGTTAGATTGATATGGAAGGAGAGGTCATATATGCTCTAACTGAACTCAAGAAATATAAGAGAGAGAAACAGAAACTAAAATTATAGCTGCAACAAGAAAGAGAATCTAAAGGAAAAGCACTTTCACACCTTGAAAGTGTATCTTCAAACTTTGAAGAGGCCGGATGTCAAATTTTGAGTTTAAGGACATATATTGATGATTCAGACAAATTAATTGTCAAATTAAAGACTAAAATTGAAGAAGCTAAGAGGATACCTGATGTCTCTATATCTGACCTTGAAGTTACAAGGATTGAGAATCTAAAACTAGAGGGTGAAATTATTAAAATAAAAAAGGAATATGATGGTCTCAAAGTTTTGTCTAAGAAGTATCAGGAATATTAAGAAAGTACATACAAGTTACATGAGTTGTTGGGCAAACAAAAGCATCACAATGACACTACTAGTTTGGGATTTGAAGGAGAGTATTCAAAAGCCAGACAAACTCCTAGAAAGAAAATTGATCTTCATGCTAATGCTCCTGATCAAAGGAGAAGAAATTTTAGAAGAAATGCTCCTGTAAGATAGGCATACATGTACTGGTATAATTATTCTTTTAATGGTTATTATTATACATGTAATCATTTTGGACACAAGGCAGTTGTTTGCAGAAGGAATACTGACATTATTTGTTACAAGTGCAATAATGTTGGACATATACAAAGAAATTGTAAAGTGCATAGAAGGTATGATTCTGCATGGAAGTTTAACATGAGTGCTCAAAGGTACTATCAGTCATTTGATTATGATTTTAATATAGTTTGTTATAGTTGCAACACTCTTGGACACAAAGCATAGAGTTGCAGAATGTATGCTTCGCATGATTTGAAAAAGTTGAAAAGAAAAGAAGGTATAAAGGTTTGGAGAAAGAAAGAACCTGTAAAAGTGTGGAAGCAAAAATAGAGTCATGAGAAGGCAAATCCTAAACTTGTGCATCCTACACAAGTTACATCATCAGTTGAATAATGGATAGCATGATGTGAGGGGGAGTTGTTCTTGTTCTATCATTTATCCCCAAGAAGTTTTAGGACGAGATGGTGATCTTGTCATGTTTATTCTTGCCAACCTTATGAAATTAAATTCATATAATTAATGGTGGAGTTGCTAACAATGTTGATGTTTAGTATGTGACAGTGATACAGGTGATCTTGGGTTCAGTATGCAAACAAGATGTTGAAATAATGTTCAGAAGTTCAATGCTCAAAGAGTTTGATGATATTAAATAACTTGGTTGAGTTGGTATGATGTTGCAGTTCAATGGGATTTTGATATTGTGAAGTATTTGTTGTTATGCCAAAGAGATTAAGATGTTTCCAAAAAGATTTTATCAGATATTAGCATGTGTCGGCTAAGGTGGCTGAAAATGAAAAATTCAATTCATAGCACTTATCTCTGCATTTGATTTGTGCAAAGTGTTTTTGCAGGAAGAACTTGTTAATGCAGATTGGTTTGAGGGTGCTAACGAATGTCAAGTCATGCTTATATGGAAGTGTTCTTGATGTGATAATTTGACATGTTTCTTTGATGGTTCTCATCATTAATATGTTTCAGGGAGGTATGTTCAAATTGTATAACTCTAGTTTTGAAGGGGTATCAGGTATTTGTTTCAAGCTATGACATCTAGAGATGCTTGTAAAATTGATGGTGGTGCCTTGGTCATCAGTTAATTAGAGGTGGAGCAAATTTATTTGAGTCTTTGTCATCAGATGTCAAAAAGGGGGAGAAAGAGAAATTGAATCATGAAGTTTTACCATCAATGACAAAGGGGGAGATTGATGGTGGCTAATTGTCATTGATTTCAAAAAGGTGTTGAGTAGATTGTATGATATACAAGAGTATTCATGATGTTCAGATGTATCAAGAGTTGTATGCATTCACATGATGTTGTTTCTCATCAGGTGTTAGGTCTATCAAGGATGTGTTTGATCAGGATATCTTCAAGATTGTCTCAAGATAGTTTCTCATGTTCTTGATGTTTGGTGTTCATATTGATCTTTGGAGTTCTTAGTTTTGTGTTAGAATGGTAAGTTGGTTGATCATTATGTTATGATGTTGAGTTGTTTAATCATCATCTTCTTTCATGGTGGCAGCATAACAAAGTTAAAATCAAGAGGAGGTATGATGAAATGTTATGATTTGACATTGTTGATAGGTTGAGTATGATGTGGTGTATTGGTTGAAGTGTTGGAACATCTTGCATGATATATATTGATCTTTGTATGATATATATTGATCTTTATCTCATCAGGGTGTCATGGTTTTGGTTCATCTAGTGTTACATACTCATCTCCATGAAGGTTGAACAAGAACATTAGTAAATCAACTCACTCTCAAGGTGCAAAAATGAAAATGAAACTCTTGAAGGTATGATGCTCTCAAGTTGGTTTGTTGGTGGTATGGTTGGAGCTCAAATTATGATGGCAGTGCGATGTCTTGTCATTGATAATAGATCATTAATGATAGACCTCTTCATGTGGTTGTTTCTTGTTTGGTTGACAAAATGTGTTGCTCCCTGCTTTCATGGTGTTCACAGGTTATCCTTTAATGTAGACATCATTTTTTTTGGTAATCTAGTATTTGTTGTGTTTCATGTTCGTCATTCATATGTTCATGATGTTTGTTTTGAGCAAGGGTTTGAGATATTTTCTTAGAGTTGTTTTTGAGAAGAACATCATCAGAATCTTAGGTTGTCATGGTGATATTGTTTGAAGGAGTTCTCTCATGCAGATCAGGATCATGGCTTGGTTCAGCAATTCACATTCATTCATAATGACATAGACTGGTCTTGTAGAAAATAAATCTTTCATCTAAATCTTCTAACATGTCATTGCCTGTCCTGAAATCTACACTTTATCTTATGTTTAAGGGTTGACTTGCAATAGCAAGTCACCTTCACTTAAGGTGACCTGTTTAAGGGATCTTAACACATTAAGAAAACTAGCCCCAATTTCTAGTCACCACCGGTGGTCAAGGTAATTGTTTTGAAAGAGCATCGAATGCTTTAATAAAAAGAACATTGAATTCTTGAATACTTTATATGAAAGTCAATGTATATTTGGAGCCCGATTTTCATGAAGATGATCTATGCTTTAAAAGGCATTGGTTATCTTGGGATTTAAAAAGCATTAAATATGCTTTATGAAAAATGGAGAGTTTGTGCACATTTTATGGAGAGCCCATTTTAAACAAAAGTCAACATATGTTTTGGGATAATTTTATGCATATGATATGGAGCCTGATCAATAAGTTCTTTTAAATGATTTTTATTTTATTCAAAGGGGAGAAAAAATAAGGGTTTGTTTAAGTGTGAATTCAGTGTTTGAACAAGCTATATTAATAGCTTTGTTAAAGATAGCAAACTTTGTATTTGATTGCTCCTTTATGTCATATGGTTATGACATTAAAAATTGAGTTTTATATTAAAAGGCCACCAAATAATTTTGGAGATGATAAGTTTTTTTTTAAATTAGAAACTTTATTTTTTTACCTCCTAAATTGTTGACCCCATGAGATAACATCAAGTAAATTGATTTTTAAGATTTTTTGAGGGGTTTTTTTTAAGATGGAAGGTTTATTTCTTTTCTTGTGATTTGGAAACAAATAAGGTGATTTTCTATTGGAAGGCAAATTGGATAAAGTTTTTGAAGACTAATCTTTTGCAGATTGCAGAATATTTTTTGTAGAGAGAAGATAATATGATGAAGAGAGAATATGAAGAAGATCCAATAATAAGAGATTTTATTTATAGGACATTGATTGATTTCATTATGATCTTATTTTTCTTAAGATGTTTTTTTGCAGATTGAAAAGAAGATTGAGTGTGAGAAGATGAAATGTTTTGAAAAGACGATAATCAAAATTTGTTTTGAAGGTGAAAGGACATTCAATTTATATATAATGGTTTTTCAGGTGCATTGATGTAACTTTCTTTGGAGATAGAGATGAAACATGCAGATGATGAGTTCATAGAGGTTGAATATATATAGTGTGTGTTGTAAAGAAGACAAAGATGGAACAATTTGCAAAGATTTATTTGCAAGCAAAGATGAGAGGCTTTATGTGTTTTAGGAGTATATACAAAGATGATTTAAATTGTTTTGTAGATATGTGTTAATATTTGCAGAGACACATGTTTGAAGAAGCCAAATAATTTTGCAGAGATATTATTGAATTTGTGCAGAGATTTTGTGTAAGGATAAAAAGCAGAAATGATGACCTCCTTGTACAACAAATTTACAAAGACAATATGTAGTTGATTGAGTATCAGGTGTATTGGTAATGAGATTGATATTCAAATTGTAGTTGAATAGAGATATGCAAAAGAGAAGACAAGATATATAATGGTGCAAATTAGATTGAGTGGCAATCATTTCTTGCACACTTTATAGTTTGTTCTGTATGTATTAGGGGTTAGTGCTCCCTGAAGTTGGTGCTTCTAAATGTATTAGGGGTTGGTGCTCCTTGAAGTTGGTGTTTCTAAACATTGTAACCAGTGAGGTTTTTGATAAAGCTAGTGAGGTAGTTTTGGAGTGATTTTTCGACATCTGGAGGGTTTTCCACTCATGCAAATCTTGTGTCATGATTTATATTGATCTTCTCTCTGTGTGTGTATGATTTACTCATGAGTTGTTGTTTATATCCTCTTTTATCAGTAGTTTTATGTATATGTGTTTAACAATGTCTTCCTCTTTTGTCTTGTAAATAAAATTTGCAAAAGGTTAAAATTTATACAACACTGATTCACCCCCCTCTCAATGTTGTCCTGGACTCCTACAATTGGTTTCATAGCCATGGGTCATGGGTTCGAATCCCTCAGGTTGCGTTGAGGGGGGATTGTTGGCAGTGAACTACCCCCTTGTCAGTGAGGCGTTCAATGCTGACCTCAGGATTAGTGACATGGCAATGAGCCTCCCGTGGATCTAGGTTAAATCTGGCATTTGTAGTGAACATCAAGAGCTTGAGCTTTTGGCGCAACAGTAAATGATTCCAACACCATTCACAACAACACTAGACACAATACCTCAAAAATAATCCAAGGAAGATCGCTTAAGAAATTCAAGCATCGTAAAAATAATCTATCCGATAGAGGTGTGCTTAACGAGAAAAGCATATTTCCTAGATAGTATGAAGGCAAGGCTACCAAGATCTGGACTTGGTGAGAAAATGCTCCTTGAATGCCATCTGCAACTCCAAGTACAACAGACAATTAGTCAAACTAGAATAACCCATGTTCAACTCCACAAAATTCCCCTGCACACTCTTGGAGCCCTCTTTTTTGGTGGCGGCCAGTAGTCTAAGAAAACATCATGGATGCTCTTTGCAGAACTCCTGTAGATCTCTGCATTTACCTCATCCTTCTAAAATAACCACAAAGAAATCTAAGCAAAAGAAGAAACTAAATATGAAGGCAAGTACAATTAATTACCTAAATAAGGGGACTCCCCAGAGCCTAGCAAACATGAGAGTAGCTTGACCATGAAGTAGCAATAAGGGAATGACCCTGCCTACTCATTGTGATAGGGAGGGACTCTAGAATGTCAATTCTACCTATCTTGAATCAATTCAAGACTTTGGACAACTCTAGCTTCTCTACCAATTCAAGTGCTCATGACATCTTTCTACACAAAAATGTTTGCTAAATTCCTCAACTCTTTGCAGAGATGGAAAATTATATCACTCTACTTGGTGTGGGACACATTCCTTGTCCTCACTGCTTCCAAGATAATGCCTCAAGGGCACATAACTTTTCTGAGCCCGTTGTCCACATTTCTCTATCTGTTCAAGGGTCTTGACTACTTGGTGCTCACTTTCTCCCTCTCTGTTTTCCACCCTTGCAAGTCTATTCTACTACTTGTCTATCTAGCCGGACTCCTTACTGAGCTCGCCTAGAACAAGCATGCTTTGCCTCTAGTTGACAATCCAACCATCCCACAAAAAAAAAAAAAAAGGCATGGCTCTGTTTGATGGCCTCCATACTATACAGAGGAACTTGAGGGACATCAAGATAGAGTCATGGCTTGCAAAAGAGAAAAAAATTGCAAAAAAAGAAATGACTAATCTACCTCAGAATAACAAACTGAAAACTGTACAAAAATACAATATTGGTCAAACTGCTAAATTGGATTTTTATTCAAAATTGCTCTTACATCAAAATGCTTCTCAAAATCAAAATCTTCCTTGGGTGAACCCCTTACAGAGAGAATTCTACATCTTATAGCTATCTCATGTCCATTACAAGACGTTTCAGTTCTCAGACCGGTTCATATTCTAACTACCCCGGTTCAACTCTCTGCTATCATTCCATCGGTGTGACCACCCTCTATCGATGAGTCTAAATCTTTATCGGCTAATAGTATAAGTTTGGCCGATGTCGCCTTTGACTTCATAGACTTCCGTCGCTCAGACTTACACCATCAGTGTAGCCTTCGGTCTATCTCTCGATGCACTAACTTACCCCGATGACTTCCATTCATGCTTATCGGACCATACAGTGTCAAAACATGTATTCACTTTCCTATTGGCAAGATATCTCTATCTTCTCACCAAAATCAAACTTACTTTCTTTATCAGCCTGACCTACCTTATTGGCCTTCCCACATTCTTTCTCCCTGATGAGTTATCTCTCCCTGAGGTCTTCATGCTCATCGGCCAAACTTAGTATTATCACGCTCCTTTGGAAATATTACTCTGACGCTTGTTATCACCCCGATGATCTTTGACACTCTTCTGTTAGCCAGACCTTCCAACTTCTCCCCCTGATGCTTCCTATTGCTGTGACTTAGGCTGTCGGTGAAAGTTTCTCCTCGCCTTCCGATATGTAACCTCACACTGATGCCTTTGAATCTCTTAGACTTTCCATCACCCAGACAATGTCTATCGCTTAGACTTTACACTTGTTCTCTGATATCACAACCTCACGTCGAAATCCACATACAACTTCTCCATCGGCAAGACTACCTCTATCGAAAGTGTCTCCATTTCTCCCGCTGACATGCCAATAACATCCCTATTGGTGAGACATTGCCTTCGGCCACAGAAAAACTTCCTTCACCGATACACCGATGAACTACCCATCGGTGACGCTTGATGTTCATCACCCCGATCGGTGAGATCACTATTGTTGGATCAATGCAAACTTGGTCATCCCGATAGCCTTTCTCACACTGACATGCATGTTCCCACTCTGTCTTATTTGAAAATTCACAACATCACACCAAAATACAAAAAGCATATATACATGGGCTCCAAGCCCGTGGTGCTCCTACACCATACTCCCCCTGTGCAGAAGAAGTCAAGTCACCTTCGGTGACAATGAGGCAAAATCAATGCCCCTCTTTTTGAATTCTGACTCTGTAACCCAGGTAGCTTCTACCTCAAGCAACTGCTTCCATTTGACCAAATGCTCCATGTAGATGCCATGTCTAGTCTGCTTATGTACCCTAGAATCTAGTATTCTCTCTGCCTGTAGTTTGGGTTTTGGTGGCAAAGTCACATTTTGGATTGTCTGTTCCTTCTCTAAAATGGATCCATTTGCTGCTAACTGAGGACCCTTATATTGCACTAGGTCTTGAACATTAAACACTGGTGAGATTGCCAGGTCTTCTGGCAATTCAATCCTGTATGCATTGTTACCATACTTGTTAAGGATTTTTGCAAGGACCAATTCTTCGCATTTGCAATTTGGTTGGCATTCCTTTCTGCAGTCTGGCTTTGTTCAGGTGCACCATAACCAGATCACCAACTTCAAACTGGATGTCCTTCCTGTGGGCATCTACTCTATCCTTGATCTTCTGTGTGTTTTCTGTCAAGGTTTTCTTCACCTGTTCATGTACTTCTTTCATGGATTGTGCAAAATCCTCTGCATGACCACTTCTGTTCTCCATGTTTCCCATATTCCTAAGCTCACATACACCTCTGGGGTGCATTCCATAGACTATTTCGAATGGACTCTTACCAGTAGTCCTATTCACACTGTCATTATAGGCAAATTCTGCCTGATGAATGACTTGATCCCAGCTCTACCCATATTCCTTGGTTATACATCTTAACAGGTTACCCAGTGTCCTATTTACCACCTCTGTCTGACCATTTGTTTGTGGATGGTATGCTGAGCTGAAAAACAAATTTGTCCCTAATCTCTGCCACAAAGTTTTCCAGAAATGCCCCATGAACTTAGCATCTCTGTTAGACACAATGCTTGTTGGAAGTCCATGAATCCTTATCACTTCTCTGAAAAACAAGTGTGCTATATGACTGGCATCATGAGTCACTTTACAGGGAATGAAATGACTCATCTTGCTAAACCTATCCACAACTACATAGATGCTATCATAACCAGTCTTAGTCTTAGGCAAACCAACCACAAACTCCATACTTACACATTCCCATGGCTTGGAAGGAATGGGAAAAGGTTGGTACAGTCCTGCATTTGAAGTTTTTCCCTTGGCCTTCTGACATATGATACACTACTCTACATACCTTCTGATGTCTCTGTGCATCCTCGGCCAATAATAGAACCTTTGGACTAGCTTCAGTGTTTTGTTCAGACCAAAATGGCCACTCAAACTACCATTGTGCTTCTCCTGTATGAGATTTTCTCTCATAGATCCCCTTGGCACACATAATTGTCCACCTTTGAATAGCAATCCCTGCTGCAAGGTGAAATCTGCAAACTCACTGTGAAAGTGATTCTCAAAATCTTGACATACCTTATATGTCTCAGCAAAGTCTTCATCATCTCTATAGAGATCCTTGAAGTCTTCAACTCCAATGCTCTTCAACTGCACTTCCTGCACTGTGAGCAACCTCCTGCTCAAAACATCTGCAACTTTGTTGAGCTACTCCTTCTTATGCTTAATTATAAAAGTGTAGGATTGCAGGTACTCCATCCACTTGATATGTCTGCTACTCAACTTATCCTGTGAGTTTAGAAAACTCAGGGCTTGGTTATCTGTGTAGACAACAAATTTCTTAGGTAGGAGATAATGTCTCCACTTCCTAAGTGCTTGGACTAGAGCATACAACTCTAAGTCATACGAAGAGTACTTACTCTTTGCTTCATTCAGCTTCTCACTGAAAAAGGCTACAGGTATATTCTCCTAATTTAACACTGCTTCTACAGCTATGTTACTTACATCACATTCAATAGTAAATAGCTTATCAAAACTAGGCAGCAATAGTACAGGTTGTGTTGCTATCTCTTTCTTCAACTGTTCAAAACTTCTATCTGCAGCTGGTGTTCATCTGAATTTTGCTTTCATTCCACCCTTAATTGTATTCAACATGGGTGCACATATCCCACTGAAATTTTTGATAAACTTTCTGTAAAACTAGGCTAAGCCATGGAAACTTCTCACCTCTGTGGCTACTCTGGGAGTAGGCCAGCTCAAGATTGCCTCTACCTTTGACTTGTCCATCTTCAATTCTCCCTGGGACACCACAAAACCAAGGTATACTAATTCCTGCTTCATGAATTCACACTTCTCTAGATTGATTGTTAGTTGTTCATCATGTAATTTTTGCAAAACAGTATTTACATGTTCTAGATGTTCTTCCTTAGTCTGACTAAAAATTAGAATAGCATCTAGAAAAACAACTACGAATTTACCAATGTAATCCTTTAGGACTTCATTCATGAGTCTCATAAAGGTGATGGGCGCATTTGATAGACCAAATGGCATAACAAGCCATTCATATAGTCCTTTTGTGGTCTTGAAGGCTATCTTCCACTCATCACCTTCCTTGATTCTTATTTGGTAGTAACCACTCTTTAAGTCTATCTTAGTAAAGTACTTTGCTTTTCCAGTACAGTCCATGAGATCTTCAATTCTAGGAATTAGAAATCTATACCTTATAGTTATCTTGTTTATGGCTCTGGCATTTGTGCATAATCTCCATGATCTTCCTTTCTTCAGTGCCAACACTATGGGCACTGCACAAGGACTAATACTCTTCCTGATCAATCCCTGATCGAGCAACTCTTGCACTTGTCTGGCAATTTCTTTGTGCTAGTCTGGAGTTATCTTGTAAGGAGCCTTGTTTGGCAAAGATGCTCCTGGAATCAGGTCTATCTAATGACTTATTGCTCTCTGTGGAGGCAATGTGGCCGGTGTACCATCACTGATTATGCCCTTATACTTCTCCAGTATAGGCTGCATCTCCTTGGGAATCACTGTCTTCTTATCATGCTACTCTTCTTTTGGTTTTAATATGATGGCATAACCAATATGATCCTCCTTAAGAGTATTCAAAAACTCTTTTCCACTCACAACCAAGATATTGGGACTCTTTGTCTAAACTGCATCCTCATCCTCCAATGACTGAATCTTATAGGTGACACCATCATTCTGAAAAGAATAGGCATTCTTCTCACCATCATGTATTGCCTTTCGGTCATACTACCATGGTCTGCCCAATAAGAGATGGCATGCATCCATGGGTAGTATATCACATAATACCTCATCCTTATAGCCACCTATACTAAACTCTACCCAACTTTGTTCATTTACTACCACATGTTGACCCTTATTCAACCATGTGACTCTATATGGGTTTGCATGAGTTATTCTTTTCAAATTCAGTTTCTTAACTGCCTCATCAGAAATAATATTATCAGTAGATACTGAGTCTATGATAATTTTACATACCTTATTCAAAATCTTGCATTTGATTCTAAATAGTGCTCTCCTCTGGCTTGGTTCAGACTTTACTAGTTCCTTCATCAAGGTTCTCCTTATCATCAGGTTCTCTCCATCTTCTAAGTTCAGACTGACCTCAGGTGACTGGCTGCTGGATGCATTATCTTGGACATAGTTTCTCTTATCACCTCCTTGAGAAGAGGATGTGGCCTTTTCTGGACACCTATATGCTGGATGACCTAGATTACCACAGTTGTAACACTTCATGGTGGTGAAATAGGATCCTCTGCATGATCCTCCTGACCTTCCTCTATTAGATTCTCTTCCTCTATGGTTTCCTCTACCACTCAACTCCCCACTCTGCTCTGTGAGTTTGGATTCTGCTTGGGATCTATTGTCAGCATTCCTTCCACCAAAACTTCCTCTGTGTCCTCTGTTATCTCTGCCTCTTCCTCTTCCTCTACTATTTGAGTCTTGTTTCCTCTTGCTCTTTTCCTCTACTTTCAGTGCTAGCTGATAGCATTTGTGCATTGTTGTAGGACACAACAAACTAATCTCTTCTTGTATATTCCACTTCAGACCGTTAAGGTACCTTGCTACCTTTATGCTTTCATCCTCCATCACTTTGGACCTTAAGCATAGCTTTTGGAATTCTTCAGTGTATGCACTGACATCTAATTCCTTCTGTCTCAGATTCTGTCTCTTCCTATGCAGCTGTATTTGATAATCTTCTAGCATATATGCTTCTTTGATTTTAGCTACCATCCCCTTCCAAGTAGCTATGGGATTCTTATCTTCTTTTGCTCTTTCAGTTTGCACAAATTTCCACCAGGTTAAGGTAGCTCCCCTGAGTCTAGATTTGGCCACCTTTAATTTCTATGCCTCACTTACACCATCACATTCAAAGTGATTTTCAAGTCCTTCTATCCATTCCATGACCAAATCTGGGTCCATTTTCCCACTGAAAAGTGGTACTCCTTCCAATGTCTTACCACTCATTGCTTTCAAAGCTTTCAAGAATGGTTCTTCTTCCATCTTAGGATCAGGTGTGGGCTCTTCATCTTCTATAGACACACCTTTTTCCTTGTTTACTTTCTGCCTGACTTCTTCAGTCTTCTCCATCATTACACCCAGTTTACTTTCCATTTCTGCCAATCTTTCCTGTAGGAGCCTATTCTCCTCTTCTTGATCCTCAACCTTCCTTGCCAATTCTGCATTAGTCACCATCTACTTGGATGAATCTATAGACTCACTTGAACTCGGTGATAACATACAACTTCTTCTATTCCAACCTAGGAATAGCCCAAATCTTTAACTTGCTCTGATACCAATTTGATAGGGAGGGACTCTAGAATGTCAATTCTACCTATCTTGAATCAATTCAAGACTCTAGACAACTCTAGCCTCTCTACCAATTCAAGTGCTCATGACATCTTTCTACATAAAAATGTCTGCTAAATTCCTCAACTCTTTGCAGAGATGGAAAATTCTATCACTCTACTTGGTGTGGGACACATTCCTTGTCCTCACTGCTTCCAAGATAATGCCTCAAGGGCACATAACTTTTCTGAGCCTATTGTCCACCCTTCTCTCTCTGTTCAAGGGTCTTGACTGCTTGGTGCTCACTTTATCCCTCTTTGTTTTCCACCCCTACAAGTCTATTCTTCTACTTGTCTATCTAGCCGGACTCCTTACTGAGCTCGCCTAGAACAAGCATGCATTGCCTCTAGTCGACAATCCAACCATCCCATAAAAGAAAAACAAACAAAAGGCATGGCTCTATTTGATGGCCTCCATACTATACAGAGGAACTTGAGGGACATCAAGGTAGAGTCATGGTTTGCAAAAGAGAACAAAATTGTAGAAAAAGAAACAACTAATCTACCTCAGAATAACAAACTAAAAACTGTACAAAAATACAATATAGGTCAAACTGCTGAATTGGATTTTTATTCAAAATTGCTCTTACATCAAAATTATTCTCAAAATCAAAATCTTCCTTGGGTGAACCCCTTACAGAGAGAATTCTACATCTTATAGCTATCTCATGTCCATTATAGGACGTTTCAGTTCTTAGACCGGTTCATATTCTAACTACCCTGGTTCAACTCTCTGCTATCGTTCCATCGGTGTGACCACCCTCTATCGGTGAGTCTAAATCTTTATCGGTCGATAGTATAAGTTTGGCCGATGTCGCCTTTGACTTCATAGACTTCCATCGCTCAGACTTACACCATTGGTGTAGCCTTCGGTCTATCTCCCGATGCACTAACTTACCCCAATGACTTCCATTTGTGCTTGTCAGACCATACAGTGTCAAAACATGTATTCACTTTCCTATCAGCAAGATATCTCTATCTTCTTACCGAAATCAAACTTACTTTCTTTATCGGCCTAACCTACCTTATCAGCCTTCCCACATTCTTTCTCCCCAATGACTTATCTCTCCCCGAGATCTTCATGCTCATCAGCCAAACTTAGTATTATCAGGCTCCTTTGGAAATATTACTCCGACGCTTGTTATCACCCCGATGATCTTTGACTCTCTTCTATCGGCCAGACCTTCCAACTTCTCACCCTGATGCTTCCTATCGCTGTGACTTAGGCTGTTAGTGAAAATTTCTCCTCGCCTTCCGATATGTAACCTCACACTGATGCCTTTGAATCTCTTAGACTTTCCATCACCCAGACAATGTCTATCGCTCAAACTTTACACTTGTTCTCCGATATCACAACCTCACGCCGAAATCCACATACAACTTCTCCATCAGCAAGACTGACTCTATCGGTAGTGTCTCCATTTCTCCCACCGACATGCTGATAACATCTCTATCGATGAGACATTGCCTTCGGCCACAGAAAAACTTCCTTCACCGATACACCGATGAACTACCCATCGGTGACGCTTGATGTTCATCACCCCAATCGATGAGATCACTATTGTCGGATCAATGCAAACTTGGTCATCCCGATAGCCTTTCTCACACCGACATGCATGTTCCCGCTCTGTCTTATTTGAAAATTCACAACATCACACCAAAATACAAAAAGAATATATACATGGGCTCCAAGCCCGTGGTGCTCCTGCACCACATTGTCTTGACTAGAAATTGCCCAAATGTCCCAAATCCCACAATACCAATCTTCAAAACACAGGATGAAGAAGAAGAAGAAGAAGTTGTTCTTGTGACATTGTTGACCTCGGCTGCCATTGAACAACACCATTCAAAATCACAATGATAAAACAAGATCCAAAGATAGATGGGTTTTCCATGTGTTTAAGCTAGGCAAAATCTAGTGTGTTTTAGAAGCAAAATCTACTTTGGAGGGTTCCAAATCATAGAATTTAGGGTAAACTTACAATTGACAAGGAAAATTTGGGCTTATGAGATGAGGTGTAACTATGTCCATAGCCAAATTCTATGGGGGATGGTCTGCATCGAATATCGTGATGGGGAGCGCGAAATAAATGTCACCCTAAAACACCATCACCCACTGCATTGTAGGCTTCGAAGAGATGAGGCCTGCCATGACCTCCTCTTCAACCTCAGATTCAACTCCTTCAACCCCTCAAATCGTCACTCCTCTGCACTACCTGTCGTCAAACCCTAATCGGCAAAAATGGCCTCCTCGCTGCGTTAAAGCTGCAAAAACAAAAATATTAACCCTAATGTTTGGGTGGGAATAGTATTTAGGGTTGAAACAAAATTTTAGTCTGGTGCCCATTTTAATCCATTTAAAATGGATCTCAATATTATATCAAATTGGATATATTGGCTAAGAGATAATGTTAAACAACCATAGGTCATTTTTAGAATGATATTGTTTATATATTAATATTATTATATATAGTTTTATTTTATATTAATTTTATTTTATTTTAAGATACATATAGTTTTGTTTTTCAATGATATTGTTTATATATTAATATTATTATATATAGTTTTATTTTTCCTAATCTATGCAAAATCAATTAAACTATGAGTTTTTTCTGAATTAAATTAATTTGATCTATATAGAAATATATTAATTAAATTAGTTATAATAATTTCATACTTATATTTAATATTTTGTATTCTAGAATATAATATATAATAATAATATAACATATATACTAATCTGATAGCTTAGTGGGCGATGTGAATGCCTATATATTATAATATAATTTTATATAATATAATATTATAATATTATATTATATTATATTATAAATACTATATTATATTATAATATAAATATTATACTATATTATTATATAATATAAATATAATATTGCAATATTAATAATATAATATAATATAATATTATATTATATATATAATAATATTATAATATTAAATATATTATTATATATTATTCAATATATTATAATATAACTATAATATTGTAATATTAATAATAATAGAATAATAATATAATAGTAATACAAAATTATTAATAAAAACTAAAAAAAGTGAAAATGCGAAGAAAAGTAGAGTGCCAATGACAAAGCTGCAATTTAGCCTGGAATAAAACTAGGGTAGAATACCCTCACTGTGACTCGCACTGGAAAGAGAAGGCTTCTCAGGGGGAATGGGCTCCCCCTCCGCAACAATATGAGGAACAGGCCTGGCAGATTGTTAAGAGTAGGAAATCGTAGAGGGAAGTTAGGGCAAATCCTGGTGGAGAAAATGCCCAAGCTAGGGCTTCCGAAATCTGGGCTATCCCCATTACCTTAGCAACCCCAGCATTTGCAACTTGAGCTAACCGCACTTCGTTAGGTAGGGAAAGAAGCCACAATGCTCAACTACCCCCTGCGGTCTCCCACCCTTCCAAGGCAAAGAGTTGCGGAGGGTTTATCAAAACTGCCCCCCAGGATCATTCATTCGCAGGAAAAGGCCTTGATAAGAAATATGTTGAATTCCAGAGCACCCCACCATCAGCGAGTCTCTCAAAACCCTAAACCCGGATACATAGCATATAACACTCGTGGGAGGGGCAACAATCAGGTAGTAATTCAAGGACAGGCAAACCCTAGACCCCCATGGTCGAACCAACAAATGAGCTCAAGACATTATCAAAAATCAAAGGTCGTGGGGAAGAAAGCACCAATAAACATTAGCAACATTTACTCAGATGGTCTGGGGAATCATTACATAACCCATAGTTTTTTTATCTGATGGTGTGGGATTGGGCAACCTGCGAAGGTAATCACAGAGTGGGTACAAGTTCTCCTCAAAAATTAGGTAAGTATCACTATCACCTCTCAAGATTTCATATTTGTTGATTGCAAAAATTTAGATCTCAAAAAAGAAATTCTAAATAGTAGTTTGGTCTATAAAGGGCATAATTTTGAATATATAGACTGGAAACCAAATTTTGACCCCAGTAAAATAAAACTCAAATCAGCCAGATGGGTGAAATTGCCAAACCTCCCGGTTGAGCTCATCTACAGAGAAATCTTAAGGGAGATAGGTAATCACCTGGGAGAATTCATAGGAATAGAAAAGGATTTCTTATCCAATTCTGATGTTCTCTTATTAGTAAAACTGGATATAAGTATGGAAACCCTCGAACCTCTTGAAATTAAAACTAACTGGGCCAATTATTGTATTAAGCCAGTATTTCATAAGGGTCCTCCCCACAGTAATTTTATCAACACAACACCAAAAACACATACTAATAAGAATTCCAAACCCCAGACAACAGAGATAAACATCAGATTCAATGATAACAAAGGTGGATTTATAGTGGAATACCAAAGGACTAGCCTTCCTTCCCTTAAACAGCACCACAATGGTAGAAGAGAGTTAACTGGACAAAATCAGAACCTGAGTATGGTAATAGCTCAGCCCAGAAAATGCCCTAAACCATCTCAAAATTCCAAAAGGAATACACAGAGGTAGAATCATGAACTTACTATACAAAATATGAACCTCACACAGGAAATACCAGATAAAGGAACACTGGTAGCAGCTAAGACTACAAAGAAGAGTTATGAACCTCAGATAGGCAAGGTTAGGATGGAACTTGAGGAGGGGGAAGTCCCTATAGAAGAGACTAGTAATATTAACCCCCAAGCAAGGGGAGAAAGCACAAATCCAGAGGTTTCAGAAATACCAAAATGGGTCCCAAACACTTATGAAACAGAGGAAAAACATAAAGAGAATGGGAATCATAAGAAACCCACAGATAAGGTCAGCCATAGGGACCTAGAGGAGATTTGTAATGAGATCCTTGACAAGGTAATAGAGGAAGTAGTAATTGAAGAAGCAAACAAAGAGAAGGAAAAACTTATCACCAAGATCTTGGAACTAGAAGAACAGGAGATAAGGCAAGAGAGTGGTAAAGAGGACCTAATAGAGTAGGAAGATACAGAGCTGGAGGAAGCAGACCCATGGTTGGGAATCACCATAACTGGTTTTAGTAAAGAAACTCCATATTGTGCCAAAAGTAATGAAAAAAGGGGCAGGAAATCACTACTGGTACTAAGAGAGAAAGTAGGTGAGGCAATAGATCAGACTAAGATTACCATACTATTTTATGCAGGGAAGGGGAAGGACCTTCCCATGGTGCCATGAGAGTATACACTTGGAATGTTAGGGGTCTCAATGCCTCTAACAAACAACGAATCATAAAACGTTATATAACCAACACAAAACCAGACATACTAATGCTCCAAGAAACCAAACTAAATAAAGATGAGATAGACACTCTAAATAAGAAGCTAGGAATATGAGAACTAGTAGGAGTCCCAGCAGAGGGTACCTCATGGGGCCTTGGGGTAATCTGGGATCCTAGAATGGTTTCATTTTCAGTAACAAGTTGTAAAAAGAACTGGATGGTAGGGAATGTAAGAAGCATCAGAAGCAATCTACACTTCTTTCTTATTAACATCTATGGTCCCTCCCAGAACTAGGACAAGATATTAGTCTGGACAGAAATAGAACAATTCTTGGGAACCTTACAAGATCAGGTTTGTATTCTGAGCAGAGATTTCAATGTGATCTTAGACCCTAAAGAAAAGCTGGGAGGATCTATCAGGTTATCCATAGCAGCAATTGACTTTAAGGACTGGATTCATAAGAACAATTTATTAGAAATCAAAACTGCACAAGAAGGTTTTACATGGAACAACAGAAGGAAGGGCTTTAGCAATATTGCAGAAAAATTGGATAGATTCCTGGTCAGGGGCAACTGGACACAACTCTCTTCTATTATGGAGGCTGAGATCTTACCATACTAGGCCTCCGATCACTACCCAGTCCAACTAAGTATATCAGAAGATTGCCAACCCAAATGGTGCCCCTTCAAATTTGAACAAATGTGGGTCAAAGATAATAACCTTTTAATCTTAATTGAGCAATGGTGGAAAGAAACTAGAGCTTCTGGATCTAATCTTTTCTGTTTAGTATCCAAATTAAAAACTATCAAATGTAAGCTTCTTAGTTGGAATAAAACTAACTTTGGTAATATCTTCAAAATCAAATCTAAGTTAGAAGAGGAACTCAAAAACCTCAATAGAAGTGTGATAACTAAAGGCATGGACGTAGAATCATATGCAAAAGAAAAATAGCTAAAAATAGAATATGAAGATATCCTAGCCAAAGAGGAAATCTTTTGGCAACAAAAGTCCAGAGAGACATGGCTAGAAGTGGGTGATAAGAACACTAAGTTCTTCCACAACAGCATGAGAGCACGCAAAAATGTAAACAAGATCTTTAAAACTAAAAATACGAATAATGTCTGGATCGAAGATCCTCAACAAATTACATATGAAACGGTTAGGTACTTTGAGGATATTCTTAACAATCAGGAAGTATCTAATTAGCTGCACCAACAAGCCATACTGAAAGATATTCCAAGGATTATCTCAGAGGATCAAAACAAAGACCTCAATGGTAAATTTACTAAAACTGAGGTTGAAATGGCGATCTCTCTAATGTAGCCAAACAAAGCTCTGGGACCAGATGGCTTCCCAGCATTCTTCTTTTAGAGATGCTGGCACTTCATAGGAGATGAAATAGTCGATGCTTTAGAAGGGGTAAGAAATTCAGGCAGCCTTCTAAAAGAAGTAAATAATACTTTTCTCTCTCTCATACCAAAAAAAGAGAAGCTAGAAAATCTAGGGGATCTACAACCTATTTCTCTTTGTAATACTATATATAAGATCCTCACTAAAATCTTAGCTAATAGAATTCAGACAGTTCTACCAGACATCATAAGTGATAAGCAAATAGGGTTTGTCCCAGGAAGATCCATATTTGATGGAATTATTATAGCCCAAGAAGCCATTCACTCCATACAGCAAAATAAAAAGCCTAGTACGTTAATTAAATTAGATATTAGTAAAGCCTTTGACAAGGTTGACTGTTGTTTCCTTTGCAAAACTTTAGAAGCCTTTAGATTTTCTAAACAATGGATAAACCTCATTTATGCATGTATTTCTAACCCCAAGTTTTCAGTTTTAGTCAATGGGACCCCTGAAGGTTTTTTTAGTATATCAAGAGGATTGAGACAAGGGGACCTTATCTCCCCTTTTCTCTTTATTATAATGACAGAAGTTCTAGGGAGGATGATCACCAAGGCAAGGGTAGAAGGAAAGGTTCAAGTAATCAAAATCACTTCGCGTGTAGATCCTACAACTCATCAATAGTTTCTAGATGATACTATGCTCTTTGGTATGGGATGCATTGAAGAAGCTAAGGTGTTCAAAGAAATCTTGGACTCATACTGTAGGGCCTCTAGACAAGAGGTTAATGTTGATAAATCAACAATTTATTTTTTCAATATAGAGCCAGAAACTGAAAGGGAAATCTACAGAATTTTATCTTTTAAAAGAGGGGAGATGCCTTGTAAATATTTAGGTATACCTCTGGGTAAAAGAAACAAGACTAATGCTCTCTGGGACCATATCACTTCTAAGATCAAGAAAAAAGTGGAATCATGGAAAGGCAAGTGGCTATCATCAACAGGCAAAGTTACAATGCCAAATCCAGTTCTCTCAACTATCCCAGTATACCAATTATCTTGTATGAATTTGCCAGTAGAAAAATGTGAAGAAATCAACAAAACTCTAAGGACTTTCATATGACAGGGTTCAGAGGATAAGAAGAAAATGGCACTTGTTTCCTGGGATAAAATCTGTAGACCAAAAGAGGAAGGTGGCTTGGGTTTGAAAAACTTCAAGGAACAGAGCAAGGCTTTAGGTGCTAAACTCGTATGGAAAATGTATCAGTAGCCTAATTTAAAGTGGGTTAAAATCCTTAGATACAAATATCTTAGAGGTGAGGAACTGACCTTCCTATTCAGAATGGCCAATCCCCTTAAAGGCTCTCACCTCTGGAATTTCATGATGGATTGCATAAAGCTCATTATGGACAAACTGACTTGGAGTCTTGGTGATGGAAATCAAGCACTTTTTTGGGATGGCTCTTGGGGGGTTCAAGACATTAAGTAGCTTGGGTAACTTAGAAAATGCCAAAAAAATCCTAGAATCCTGATGGGGAAAGCAAGTAAAAGATTACATAGAATTCCCCAATAATGGGGAGAGTCAGGGTTAGAATTGGAAATCCCTAAAAAATATTAACCTCCCGAATAATGAAAAAAAGAAATTGATTGACATCCTTAATAACAAGAAGGTATCCCTCAAAGGAGGCTTAGATATATTAGTTTGGGATGGTGCCAAATCAGGAAATTATAAAACTAAGGACAGTTATAAAATTTTAATCAAGCAATAGTTCAGACCAAAATCAGAGATCCCACTGAGACTCTATTGGGATAAGAACTGTCTTCCAAAAGCTGGGATGTTTGCATGGATGGCCCTACAGAAGAAAATATTAACAGTAGATAGGTTCACAAAGATGGGTTATGAAGAGCCTAATAGATGCCCCCTATGTGAAAAGGAGCAAGAAACAGCAGATCATATTCTTCTCGATTGTCAATTTTCTAATAAATGCTAGAACTGGCTAAGCAATAAGATGGGATGGATTATAGCCCTTCCTAATAACATACTAAACCTATTCCAGTGTTGGCTTGATACGCATAAACAAAGCATTTACCATATGTTATGGACAATTACCCCTTCAATCATGATATGGGAAATTTGGAAAGAAAGGAATAGAAGAATATTTAAAGATAGAAAATTGACTTTTGAACAGCTAATTAGTAAGATTGAAGCTGTTATCATAGAAATTGTCAATAGCAGGGTGCTTAGTAACCCTAAAAAAGATACCTTAATGTCTCACTAGGACGATAAGATGCATGGGAAATGGGTAGGATTAAAATTGCCCTCCTTTGTGGGACTAGGCAGCCATAACACCACCAATAAGAGACAGGAATGTAAGTGGCCACCTCCTAAAGAAGGTTAGTTCAAGCTTAATTTTGACGGGGCATCTAGGGGCAACCTAGGAGCAGCAGGTATAGGCTGTATAAGTCATGATTCTGAAGAGAGAGTAATTGCAACCTTAGCCAAACCATTAGAAGAAGCAACAAACAATATAGCAGAACTGACTGCTCTGATTGAAGGTCTGAAATCTGCAAAGACTTAAAAATTGAAAAAGTTGAGGTCTAAGGAGACTCCACAATCATCATTAATGCCTTATGTAAAGGGAGTATGCCTAATTGGAGACTAAATTCCCTTCTGACTATTGCCCTAGACTTCACTACTTCTTTTAGAAGGTGCACATTTAACCACATTTACAAGGAAGGTAATAGTAAAGATGACTCCTTGGCTAATAAATGGGTTGATGGCATATGCCTTTCTACTAAAGGTCAACCCTAAAGAAGGAATTTTAAACTCCTTCTGAAAATCTGAAGGAGGGATGCTCACTTTTCTATTTAGATCTGCTTACAGTCTCATAAGACATGTATACCTTTATGAAGCCAATAAGATCTCCACTAGTTCAATCACATATTTCTAACCAATACTGAGTCTCCATAGAGTCCTAGTTTTAGGACAGCATTGGAGAAGGTAAGAACGACTAAGATGAAATCAGATTCTTATTTATCAGGGGTAGATCACTTCAAATTAAAGATTTGAAGTTTGGTAATGATTTGTAGTCCTTTATACCAAATTAACTAAAAATTATAATCAATTTTCTCTGTCTTGCTGATAGACCTATTAAGAACTCTTGCAGTTATAATCCCAAACTTCTAACATGAATCTTATCTCAGTTCTTGAAACCTGGAACCTTTTGAACTATATTAAGATGTCAGAAATTTGATACCAGAGAAAGTTTTAGGGACCCTGCAGGGTCTTTCGTTAATTTCCTCTATATTAATATTTTCTTCAGCTCAAACAATTTAAAAGTAGATGTAATCAAACTTATATTTAACCTACTGCTTGCCCATATTGACATAGACAAAGCGACTAAAATCTTATAGAATTTAGTTCAGAGAAAAGCAATTTGGAAGAAGAAACCATAATGTTATCCCTGTGCTATGTCTCATCCACTGAATAGCTTA
The DNA here is from genome assembly GCA_027924645.1 of Cunninghamia lanceolata. Taxonomy (NCBI): domain Eukaryota; kingdom Viridiplantae; phylum Streptophyta; class Pinopsida; order Cupressales; family Cupressaceae; genus Cunninghamia; species Cunninghamia lanceolata. Next base: position 6,703,191 of record BSBN01000055.1, on the reverse strand, counting down.
AACTAAAGTATGTAGTTTCAATCATGACTATCTAAGCTTGAGCTACGCCCCTGTTTACATGCTTCTAAGACACCACCTTTCTTGTCTATTTAGTATATATCTAGTTATATATATATATATAAATTATATATATAGATAGATGTATATCCATAGACTCAACGCACATACAAAGCATCTTATACAAACCCTCTCTTTACCTTTTATCCCTAGCTATGCCTTTTATTCCTTTGAATATCGGGTATGTATATTATAAACATACAAGCACCTAGAACATACAAACACTTTTCAGTATTTAACTTTCTTTTCACATTCGGTTTGTATCTCTTATTTGCATCCTTTTAACTTGTATATCGTTGTTGTTTATACAAGCCTAATATGCAAATGATGGAGCCCACATCACTTTTCTGATTGTATCTTTCAAAATACAACAATACTCATATCCAATTCTTAGATACAAAGCCGAATACATACAAACCCCTTTGTATCACCCCTTTAGACTTATCATTTTTATAAACCACAGTTTACTTACTTTTCGGCTCCGTGATGTATATAAAGTGCAATGCATCTTCTAATATACTTTAAGTCATGATGCATCATTTAACCAAATTTCAACCTTTCTTGAGTTCCGCATGGTATGTATATCCTGAAACATACATACAATGCACGAAACATACAACAATAAAACCTCATTTCATAATCTTTTCGGTTCCATGACATGTATATAGCTTTGTATATCGTCTTGTATGTTTCCCTTTGCCAAACATACAAACTCAAAATACATCAAATGGACTTGGCCGATTATTCATTTAAACTCTTAACTCTGTCAGGTCCGGTTCTATGAAAAGTCATCAGGTCCAGATCTTCATCATCGGAGTAACTCACTTAGTCGGGGCGATCTAAAAAACTCACTCTGATCACATATATCTGCCTGATACAATTTTTATCGTGAGAGCACAAGTGATTCCTACCGAAAAGTATCTATCACGGAGAGGCATAAGATCGGTATGATCTAAAAATTCTGCTCTGACAAGCTTACTCACACCAATGAGTAATATTAGGGTTTCTTGTGTATTATCTTTGTATATTGCTGTTTGTATGTTATCTTGTATAAGTGCACATACAAAGCATCTTATACAAATCCTCTCTTTACCTTTTATCCCCAGCGATGCTTTTTATTCCTTTGTATATCGGGTATGTATATTATAAACATACAAGCACCCTGAACATACAAAGACTTTTCAGTATTTAACTTTCTTTTCGCATCTGGTTTGTATCTCTTTTTTGTATCCTTTTAACTTGTATATTGGATTGTATATCAAAGATAAACATTGTTATTTATACAAGCCCTATATGCAAAACGGTGGAGCCCACATCACTTTTCTGATTGTATCTTCCAAAATGCAACAATACTCGTATCTAATTTTTAGATAAAAAGCTGAATACATACAAACTCCTTTGTATCACCTCTTCAAACTTATTGTTTTTATAAACCACAGTTTACTTACTTTTTGGCTCCACGATGTATATAAAGTGCAATGCATCTTCCGATATACTTTAAGTCATGATGCATCATTTTAACAAAATTTCAATCTTTCTTGAGTTCCACATTGTATGTATATTGAAATGTATAATCTAAACATACATACAATGCACGAAACATACAACAATAAAACCTCATTTCATAATCTTTTTAGTTCCGTGACATGCATATAACTTTGTCTATCATCTTGTATGTTTCCCTTTGCCAAACATACAAACTCAAAATACATCCAATGGACTTGACCAATTATTTATTTAAACTCTTAACTCTGTCGGGTCTGGTTCTATGAAAAGTCATCAGGTCTAGATTGTAACATCCACGTTCTAAAAACATAGTAAAAACCAAAATAATTTCACCATAAAGTAACTTTACAAGGTAAAATGGGATAGAGAAAATTTTTCTTTTATTCAACATAAAGTCGAGTAACTATAATTACAAGACATCCCATTACAAATTCATTAAACCAAATTGACTTTCTCAAGTACAATGTTAACAAAAATAAATCAATTATAAATACCTGAAACAGATAATATTTTACTTAGTCTCAATAAACACAAGTCTCAGAGATATACTGCATTCAGAAATCTGACATCTTTATCGCAAGCCTCGGCATGTCTTCTGCTAGAGAAAGAGAGAGAGTATCTTTCCAGTGATTTACCTCCAACCACAGATCGTCGGTCTCCTGCACTCCTTCCTAACTGGAAGTGGCCCTACCCTTCACGAGAAGTATAGACCAAGGTGACCAGTGGTAATTTGCCTTTCCGAGTACATAGTGTTGTATCTTACACGACTCTATCTATCATACAACCCTAGATACCCTCTAGCTAAGTATGATTCCCGATAGGATGTGCAATCTAGATACAGTGAACCGACAATGCATGCAGAGATATATGCATTACTATGGCCATAGTTTTCGTTATAAATTGACGTTCGTAATGAACAATGTCGTATTGTTCACCCACTCCAACTCGACTTGGATACTATCATATTCCTATAGTTCAACTTGGTCATCTTGTTTAACTTAAGAAGTATGATGCTTGATCATTTGAGTCTTCCCGACCCATACATGCTTTCTTTCATTGTCTATAATCCATAGACCTATTCCACTTTCTTTCTTTACAAGGACTCTCATTGCATTATCGCAATTCCCGAGGTCCACGACTTATTGTCTCATAATAGATATAGTTAGATTAATTACGACTAAGAGGATAACCTTACCCAGGTTAAGCAATACAGTCTAGGAATCTAATTCTCTTCTTGTAAGTAAGAGTAATTACACAAAGTCAAGGCACATGACCCTTCAATCACGATCAAAATAACGGTCTCAAAGTCTTAATATAATAATTACCATATCTAGGTTATGTCACAGTTTAACTAAAGAGTTCTGACTAACTCCAACCTAGTCTTTTTGACTTGGGTAAATTCATAAGACACTGTCGTTGCCCTTAAATGCTATGGAAAGACTATCCATTCTTAGGTATTGTAACATTAGAGATTCACCCCCTTACCGACAAGCAAGAGAAATTATGATAAGAGGTATAATGAATTAATGTTTGACTAACCGTTTAATGGTATCTCTTACATACTTGCAATACCCGAGGCTTAAGACTTATCTCTCAAGTCGATTGGTAAGCAGCAAATAGCTTCCTCTACCTAAGGTTAAACATTGTTAACTAGAAGCAAATCCCTTTTCAAAAAGATAGTTATGAACATTTAATAAATCAGGGTTTGCGACCCTTAATGTCTACTCACGTGTATTGACTGGATTAGGTTATAACCATAAGAGTGTCATCCGTAATCTTGAACCCCTCTAGATAGAACTAGGGTTAGGGTTAAACTTCTATAACCCAAATCATAATGTAAACTTATTGTTTTCCATTAAGGTCACCAAGTTAAAATAATAAAGGCTTAGCGACTTCCTAGACCTTTTGATATAGTTCAATAACACTTTAAGAACATAAAGATACTTTCTCATAACAATAACCTTACCTTTGCCATAACCAAGTATTACGTTGATAAACATAAGCTCTTATCTTAACCATATCCCCATTATCATAATAATAGAAGGTTTACATTTGAAACTAAAGATCAAACCCATTCAATATGTGAGAAAAATGGGGTACTAGTTTGATGAGTAAAATAGATAACACCCCCTTGGGTAGTATTCCAAGACAACATCTTTCTAATGCTCTAAAATTCTCAGAGTATAAAGGTATTAGGATTTATACCCTCCTTGGATACCTTAAACCTTTCGGTCTCATACATATTTGTTTACTCAAAGGCAACAAACTAATTGTTTTCATATTTAGACCATATGTTAGAGGCTTTTTGACCTCTTATACCTCCATAGAGGCCGCAAAGTCTATGTACATGGAGATCTATCAAGTCTTTCGGCCATAAAGTTCATAGACTAGCCTTCATTTAATCAATCAAAATATGCATTATGATTGTTAACAAAATAGAGATCAAATCCTAGACTATAAACTCTGCCCTAAACATGCCAAAGTCTACATGTGGTCATAAGTGTACTCATTTATATAGATACCTATGGTATACTAGCACATATAGACATGATTGTTAACTGTTTACATAGAAGACCTCATGACTAAACTGTCTTCAACCATCAAGATCATAGACCTAGCCAGCATTATATCAATCAAATACATCAAAATAAAATTGATCATATTGGCTTTTTGTCTTAAAAGTATTGGCCGTATTATACACTAAGATATCGATCTCATAGCGGATAAGACAGAGTCTTGGGAATTTGTTTCAAAGGTAAGAATTTGTCACCGATAGGAGTATTCATTTACCCAACATCAACGTTAGTTAAAGAGTTCTTTACTAGATAATACATATCTATGTTATCACCTAACTTCATCACTCTTCTCTGGAATGGTTCTACATTGAAACAAAAAACTTGATACAGAATCATTAAATTGAGCTAGTCAATTAAACGTGCTCATAAACTAGCATTTAGACTTGTCTTGTACCTGAGCTCATTCGCTGATTTACAAAAGGAAAAGATAGTTCCTTGTCTCTGGTCTTTCCTCTTGCATTTCCCACGTATATCTTCATGTATTATTCTTATTGCTTTGCAATTACTGTGGACTTGCACCCACGAGGGGTTCTTGGAAGACGTAGGCAGAACACCAATGGGTTTAGAGACTATTTTGGCATCAACATTCCATCCTGAGTTCTCAATCTCCCTGGCAAAGGTCTATCGGCACTTTATCTTCAGCCATCAAGTGAATTCTTCCAAGAGTCAATCTCAAATCACCTAACGGCCAAATCACAAGCCAAGCACAAGGCACCACAAACTCATGCAACTTCACGCCCATGTTAGTCTTGCTCTCAGAAGTATCATGCAATGATACCACCCTAATCACTCAGCTTATCCGCCCAAAGAAAACTATCCACGCCCACTCCTTGTGTCTAAAAACCAAACAAATAACTCTACTCTGCAAACTTCCCCCCCGATCCACTCTTAGTTATCAACTAAGATATCTATATGCTCTTCATTGTTTTTGGTTTCTTAACAACTGATTACTCTTCCCAGGCCGTGCACAACCAAAAGATCTCCCATCCTCCTCCGTCATGGTTTTTTTTCGCCCCCCTTACTAAAATAGAGGTCTGCCTTTATTCTAGTTCCCCGCATGCATCAATAACGTTTTCTCTCAAAAGTTCTAGTCGTCCAAATACAACGACTCTCTTGCTTTTTCACATCGGAATGCTCTCTCGTGGGTTAAGGAGGGATGCCACTTCTAAAAACAGTTATCTGTCTCCAACATGCCGCTGTTATCTCCAGCATAACAGCCTGCGAAGGGTTATTTAATGGACCACCCAAATAAAGGAGTACGGGGGTCAATAAAAACTACTCACTCAAAAACAACTTACCTAAATTAGAAATGACACCACTCAAATTTGTTATTCTAGTTCCCTTAAGTCGTGGGAATCTCCAAATTACAAGCCTTCGAAAACCTTTTTTTTTTTCCATCCACTACAGGAAGTGGGAATGTGGGTGTGTAACTGCCACCCCCTTGCCAATTCATCACCAACTATATAACGATCACAACAATAAAAGACTCAACTTATGTCGCTTCTCCCAAACGGTCTCCACGACTTGGTAAGTTGCAACAACTTCCACATAAGTTGCAAAATTTACATCTGCAGTGGTAAAATGATGATGACAGGTTTGACGGATTGGTGCAAGGATAGATAACTGTTTAAATGGTGATGGAAAAGGAATTTCGATTGGTTTAAGTTACAACCACTGTTCAAAGGTGATGAAGAACTCATAATGTTGGCCGACACCCTCAACGAAGATGGAGCAACTCGGCCTTGAACTCATGACCGTTACATGCCTAAACACAAGGGTCGACAAGAATAATTAAAGCATAATTCAACTTCCCATTCGACTTCCGTCGATTAACAAAAGGGACTAATTCTCAACACATGATTAACGCGGTTGACGACAATCATGATGGATTGGTCTTAATGCTTCACAAGGTTTCTTAATCGTTTGACGCACAAAACGACTTCTCGCATCTTTCGACTACGAGACATGGTCCACAAATCCGCCACAAATGGGTTCATCTGTTGACGTTAAATGTCGACAATATTCGCGTCATCAAACTTGATGAGAATGTCTTGACGTTTAAGAGGCGACAATAAAACCTCAAGTGACTCAAGAAGAATAACGCCATTGATTTACGACTATGATGTTGTTTACATTGCAAACGACTATGTCGACTCATCATCGACTTAACTAGATGATAAACAAGGTATCGACTACCCGTCGAATTAGATTCAAAAGTAACTAGCAAGACAAGACATACCTCATACGACTCATTGGTTCACATTATCATTTAACACTAGACTCGTTTGGCAAATTAACCACTCGTAATCCAAAGTCTATCTCTCTCTTCTCGAAAGATACTCTGTCTCTCTCTAAGAGTCGATACCCTGTAATCCTGTTTCACTTGTCATCAAACAATAAGAGATCAATGCATCTTTATCCGATAAATTCAACTAATAAATCAAACCTTATAATACAGTTATTAAATCAACCATAACATAATCATTTCCATGATTTCATAATTGATATTCAATACAATTCCATGTCATATCCTGTCTTAAGTCTATAACATCTTAACAAATTTACTTATGCCCAAGTAAAAAGTAAAAGTATAGCAAGTTAGAAAATATGGATGTAACATATCCTTCCCCTAAAGATTCATCGTCCTCGATGATATAAAGAGTCAAAACGCAACTTAAAAGCATATTCCTTGTTTAATTGCTACTAGCATAAAGTAAATGAAGAAATTTCTTCTAGAATTCATGGTAATTTCTCCCCATGCAAAACTATTCTAAGCATACTGGTCCCACTGGACCTTACACTTCATAACCTCTATGTTACACAAGCATCGCTTGCGATCTTCAAGTATTTAAGAAGCTTGATCGTAACCTTTCCTAGGTTCTTGTACTTTTAAATCATTCATAGATTATAACATTTATATATTACATGAATATATTTCTCATATATAAATCACCAAAAAGCATGATGCCTCCTGGCAATACTGGTAACAAAGTGATCCTTGAATTCAATAAAATTTCTAACGTTAAAAATTTTGAAGGGTCCTTTATACTTAGGAATTGGTTTAGAATACCTTCCATTCTTTAGAAAGCGTTTTTAGGGGTTTAACCCTTAAAAGAAATTTCCTTCTCTAACCGAGAATTGTCTTGGTGTACACTTAATCATTAACGTAATTTTTTTTTCTATTCATTATCGATTTCCATCGATCTTTCTTGATCAGCTAAATATTTTCATCTATTTCGGATAACATTCCCGGACTAATGCTAATCCTACCTTCTAGCTTACCCAGCTTATAGGAGTTCGGCATCTTTCTGTCCAATGTTTCAATTCAAGCCATCTTAATAGCAAAAGTTAAATATTGTCAAAGATTTCATGTAATAAGTAGTCTCCCTACTTGCATTGCTAATCCATGCAGCATGATTTGGGACTATCTTCTAAAACATGGTTAACTTCCTTAGTTTAACCATCTGTTCATAGGATAATAAACGTATACTCTTTAAAATTTCAGTCCTTAACATGGAGGACAAGTTTGTCATAACCTTGACATTACACGCGTATTTCTATCTGAGATAACCTTCTCAGGAAACCAAGCAGTCTAAAACACATCTTGCACAAAATGCGTGCTAACACTAATGCTCCATCAGTCCAATCCCCTAGTAAATAATGTGTTACCTTCGAGAGTTTTTCATCTCAAGGTGGCATTGTGTCTTTTCCCTAACATAGAAAGACTTTATACAATACCCATGCCAACAATTTGCCATTTCCAATCTGGCATGTCATATGGGTACATCAATCCTACATGAATTGATGTTCTACTCTTTCCCTCTGGCCTTCTAGACAATATGCTACTAATCTCGCAGCATCATTCTGTATTCCTTTTGAGAAATTAAGAGGTCTCATATCTGTTAGTAGTTGGCCGCCCCTAGATTTTAGGGTATGGTGAATTATGACTTCTCTCCACACCAGTTTTCTTATTTCAGAAGATTTAGAAACACATATTCTTTCTCTGAAACTCAATAGTCTGTGAGACTCAATATGAAAACCTTCATACCTTGAATCTTTTAATATTTTACCTCAAGAATTTGCTTAATTTACTTATCATGTAAAGGTACACCCCTTCAACCATCTCCGGAGGCATCAGTTTTTCCCTCAAACTAACCTTCGGAATAGGAATTTCATATCATTGGCGCTATTGTAATTTCTCTTAACCATGAGAGAATCATTTGCACATAAGGATAACGTTCTCCTTCATGCTTAAAATAAATAAGCACATCTTCTAGAAGACTAGAACAAATATATCCAAACAATCTCTAGACACACGACTCATGAGATTCATGAATATGGCAAGGCATTTGTACGTCCAAAGGGCATCACTGCAAACTCACAGTGCCCATTCTTGTCCAAAGGTTGTTTCAAGGGTACCCTCATCCTTCAATTTTAGGAAAACATAACAACTCAACCCATATAATCAAAGAGGTTATCGATACGTGGTGAAAGATTTTTGCTCCTTATCGTGGTTTTAATGAGCAAAAGACACCAAATACATTTTTGTAGGGTTATGTCCTTGACAAAAACAATATCTAGTGCACCCCATGGTAACATACTAGATCTAACCAAACCTTTTTGCCAATTATTCATATAAGGGCTTTTGGTTCCATTAATCCTAAAGTTGTCATAAGATAAGGTACTTTTCTAGGTAACTCATCCTAGATTTCTAAGAGGAATAAGATTTTCAATTGATTCCAACACTTGTTCCATCAACTTTGGTGAAATGACTTTCTTCATGTCTAGAATAGTTCTAGGGCGAGTCTATCCTTTACTTCCTTTTTGGGTCTAGAGTTTTTGGATTTTCTATAACTCACGCTATATTCTTCGTGATTTTCCTTTCTCATCCCATGAGAATTCTCATTTTTCCCCCTTCAGGGTTTCCTTGATCTCATATTTTCTTTCCCAAAATACTAGATATCTCCTTGATTTTTAAACATGGTGAGGATTGCTCCAATTTGATCAAGAGATTAACTAAAGATTTGTTCTCTTTTAGACCTTCACCCTGGTTTGGTTCTAGTATGATACATGCTCTCATTTTCCTCATACCAGAAAATTAAGTTATCTAACAGTTTTTCTGAATCTAAAGCATCTCCAAACATCATTCATATATATCTCATAATAATCCAAAGATTGGTATAAAACATTGTCATCTTTATTATAAAGTGTTAGGAGTAACCACATCCTTATTTATATAGTTGATACGACAAGACTATATGTCACTGTCATTTTACAATTTTCCAGTTTAACAAACATAGAGGGTGAATGTACACACAAGTACTCCAACACCTTTTTCCTAAAACAAAAACATCACATCAACATTCAAGTGACATGTCGTACTGGCTACAGTTCACTAGGTTTTACTACACCAGTAGGAATAGTAGGATTCTTGGCTAGTTCATAACGTTGTTTTCTTTCTAGCCGAATACGCTTAAGCGCATCAGCAAAAGTCTCTGAATCCTCCAGCCCAACACCTTCAGAGTCAACTACATGCTCTTTAAGTTCAACCTCCTCGATAGGTTTCTTCTTAACCACTAATCTAGGCAAAAGCTGGGGAACAAACTTCCTAGCTATTTTCTTTGTTCTTCTCCACGTCATTCTGGCACAAGAAAATTTGAACATTAGCTAACCGCATAATGTTGACTATAGGTTAGCACAGTGGACTCATAAGCCCTAGTGTCGAACCTGATAGCTCTGATACCATATGTAACATCCACGTTCTAAAAACATAGTAAAAACCAAAATAATTTCACCATAAAGTAACTTTACAAGGTAAAATGGGACAGAGAAAATTTTTCTTTTATTCAACATAAAGTCGAGTAACTATAATTACAAGACATCTCATTACAAATTCATTAAACCAAATTGACTTTCTCAAGTACAATGTTAACAAAAATAAATCAATTATAAATACCTGAAACAGATAATATTTTACTTAGTCTCAATAAACACAAGTCTCAGAGATATACTGCATCCGGAAATCTGACATCTTTATCGCAAGCCTCGGCATGTCTTCTGCTAGAGAAAGAGAGAGAGTATCTTTCCAGTGATTTACCTCCAACCACAGACCGTCAGTCTCCCGCACTCCTTCCTAACCGGAAGTGGCCCTACCCTTCACGAGAAGTATAGACCAAGGTGACCAGTGGTAATTTGCCTTTCCGAGTACATAGTGTTGTATCTTACATGACTCTATCTATCATACAACCCTAGATACCCTCTAGCTAAGTATGATTCCCAATAGGATGTGCAATCCAGATACAGCGAACCGACAATGCATGCAGAGATATATGCATTACTATGGCCATAGTTTTCATTATAAATTGACGTTCACAATGAACAATGTCGTATTGTTCACCCACTCCAACTCGACTTGGATACTATTATATTCCTACAGTTCGACTTGGTCATCTTGTTTAACTTAAGAAGTATGATGCTTGATCATTTGAGTCTTCCCGACCCATACATGTTTTCTTTCATTGTCTATAATCCATAGACCTATTCCACTTTCTTTCTTTACAAGGACTCTCATTGCATTATCGCAATTCCCGAGGTCCACGACTTATTGTCTCATAATAGATATAGTTAGATTAATTACGACTAAGAGGATAACCTTACCCAGGTTAAGCAATACAGTCTAGGAATCTAATTCTCTTCCTGTAAGTAAGAGTAATTACACAAAGTCAGGGCACATGACCCTTCAATCACGATCAAAATAACGGTCTCAAAGTCTTAATATAATAATTACCATATCTAGGTTATGTCACAGTTTAACTAAAGAGTTTTGACTAACTCCAACCTAGTCTTTCTGACTTGGGTAAATTCATAAGACACTGTCGTTGCCCTTAAATGCTATGGAAAGACTATCCATTCTTAGGTATTGTAACATTAGAGATTCACCCCCTTACCGACAAGCAAGAGAAATTATGATAAGAGGTATAATGAATTAATGTTTGACTAACCGTTTAATGGTATCTCTTGCATACTTGCAATACCCGAGGCTTAAGACTTATCTCTCAAGTCGATTGGTAAGCAGCAAATAGCTTCCTCTACCTAAGGTTAAACATTGCTAACTAGAAGCAAATCCCTTTTCAAAAAGATAGTTATGAACATTTAATAAATCAGGGTTCGCGACCCTTAATGTCTACTCACGTGTATTGACTGGATTAGGTTATAACCATAAGAGTGTCATCTGTAATCTTGAACCCCTCTAGATAGAACTAGGGTTAGGGTTAAACTTCTATAACCCAAATCATAATGTAAACTTATTGTTTTCCATTAAGGTCACCAAGTTAAAATAATAAAGGCTCAGCGACTTCCTAGACCTTTTGATATAGTTCAATAACACTTTAAGAACATAAAGATACTTTCTCATATCAATAACCTTACCTTTGCCATAACCAAGTATTACGTTGATAAACATAAGCTCTTATCTTAACCATATCCCCATTATCATAATAATAGAAGGTTTACATTTGAAACTAAAGATCAAACCCATTCAATATGTGAGAAAAATGGGGTACTAGTTTGATAAGTAAAATAGATAACACCCCCTTGGGTAGTATTCCAAGACAACATCTTTCTAATGCTCTAAAATTCTCAGAGTATAAAGGTATTAGGATTTATACCCTCCTTGGATACCTTAAACCTTTTGGTCTCATACATATTTGTTTACTCAAAGGCAACAAACTAATTGTTTTCATATTTACAGCATATGTTAGAGGCTTTTTGACCTCTTATACCTCCATAGAGGCCGCAAAGTCTATGTACATGGAGATCTATCAAGTCTTTCGGCCATAAAGTTCATAGACTAGCCTTCATTTAATCAATCAAAATATGCATTATGATTGTTAACAAAATAGAGATCAAATCCTAGACTATAAACTCTGCCCTAAACATGCCAAAGTCTACATGTGGTCATAAGTGTACTCATTTCTATAGATACCTACGGTATACTAGCACATATAGACATGATTGCTAACTGTTTACATAGAAGACCTCATGACTAAACTGTCTTCAACCATCAAGATCATAGACCTAGCCAGCATTATATCAATCAAATACATCAAAATAAAATTGATCATATTGGCTTTTTGTCTTAAAAGTATTGGTCGTATTATACACTAAGATATCGATCTCATAGCGGATAAGACAGAGTCTTGGGAATTTATTTCAAAGGTAAGAATTTGTCACCGATAGGAGTATTCATTTACCCAACATCAACATTAGTTAAAGAGTTCTTTGCTAGATAATACATATCTATGTTTTCACCTAACTTCATCACACTTCTCTGGAATGGTTCTACATTGAAACGAAAAACTTGATACAGAATCATTAAATTGAGCTAGTCAATTAAACGTGCTCATAAACTAGCATTTAGACTTGGCTTGTACCTGAGCTCATTCGCTGATTTACAAAAGGAAAAGATAGTTCCTTGTCTCTGGTCTTTCCTCTTGCATTTGCACGTATATGTTCGTGTATTATTCTTATTGCTTTGCAATTACTGTGGACTTGCACCCACGAGGGGTTCTTGGAAGACGTAGGCAGAACACTGACGGGTTTAGAGACTATTTTGGCATCAACATTCCATCCTGAGTTCTCAATCTCCCTGGCAGAGGTCTATCGGCACTTTATCTTCAGCCATCAAGTGAATTCTTCCAAGAGTCAATCTCAAATCACCTAACGGCCAAATCACAAGCCAAGCACAAGGCACCACAAACTCATGCAACTTCACGCCCACGTTAGTCTTGCTCTCAGAAGTATCATGCAATGATACCACCCTAATCAATTAGCTTATCCGCCCAAAGAAAACTATCCACGCCCACTCCTTGTGTCTAAAAACCAAACAAATAACTCTACTCTGCAAACTTCCCCCCCCGATCCACTCTTAGTTATCAACTGAGATATCTATATGCTCTTCATTGTTTTCGGTTTCTTAACAACTGATTACTCTTCCCAGGCCGCGCACAACCAAAAGATCTCCCATCCTCCTCCATCATGGTTTTTTTTCCGCCCCCCTTACTAAAATAGAGGTCTGCCTTTATTCCAGTTCCCCGCATGCATCAATAACATTTTCTCTCAAAAGTTCCAGTTGTCCAAATACAACGACTCTCCTCCTTTTTCACATTAGAATGCTCTCTCATGGGTTAAGGAGGGATGCCACTTCTAAAAATAGTTATCTGTCTCCAACATGCCGCTGTTATCTCTAGCATAACAGCCTGCAAAGGGTTATTTATAGGACCACCCAAATAAAGGAGTATGGGGGTCAATAAAAACTACTCACTCAAAAACAACTTACCTAAATTAGAAATGACACCACTCAAATTTGTTATTCTAGTTCCCTTAAGTCATGGGAATCTCCAAATTACAAGCCTTCGAAAACCTTTTTTTTTTCCCATCCACTACAGGAAGTGGGAATGTGGGTGTGTAACTACCACCCCCTTGCCAATTCATCACCAACTATATAACGATCACAACAATAAAAGACTCAACTTACGTCGCTCCTCCCGAATGGTCTCCACGACTTGGTAAGTTGCAACAACTTCCACATAAGTTGCAAAATTTACATTTGCAGTGGTAAAATGATGATGACAGGTTTGACGGATTGGTACAAGGATAGATAACTGTTTAAATGGTGATGGAAAAGGAATTTTGATTGGTTTAAGTTACAACCACCGTTCAAAGGTGATGAAGAACTCATAATGTTGGCCGACACCCTCAATGAAGATGGAGCAACTCAGCCTTGAACTCATGACCGGCACATGCCTAAACACAAGGGTCGACAAGAATAATTAAAGCATAATTCAACTTCCCATTCGACTTCCGTCGATTAACAAAAGGGAATAATTCTCAACACATGATTAACGCGGTTGATGACAATCACAACGGATTGGTCTTAATGCTTCACAAGGTTTCTTAATCGTTTGACGCACAAAACGACTTCTCGCATCTTTCGACTACGAGACATGGTCCACAAATCCGCCACAAATGGGTTCATCTGTTGACGTTAAACGTCGACAATATTCGCGTCATCAAACTTGATGAGAATGTCTTGATGTTTAAGAGGCGACAATAAAACCTCAAGTGACTCAAGAAGAATAACGCCATTGATTTACGACTATGACGTTGTTTACATTGCAAACGACTATGTCGACTCATCATCGACTTAACTAGATGATAAACAAGGTATCGACTACCCGTTGAATTAGATTCAAAAGTAACTGGCAAGACAAGACATACCTCATACGACTCATTGGTTCACATTATCATTTAACACTAGACTCATTTGGCAAATTAACCACTCGTAATCCAAAGTCTATCTCTCTCTTCTCGAAAGATACTCTCTCTCTCTCTGAGAGTCGATACCCTGTAATCCTGTTTCACTTGTCATCAAACAATAAGAGATCAGTGCATCTTTATCCGATAAATTCAACTAATAAATCAAACCTTATAATACAGTTATTAAATCGACCATAACATAATCATTTCCATGATTTCATAATTGATATTCAATACAATTCCATGTCATATCCTGTCTTAAGTCTATAACATCTCAACAAATTTACTTATGCCCAAGTAAAAAGTAAAAGTATAGCAAGTTAGAAAATAGGGATGTAACATAGATCTTCATGCATCTACATATTCGTATCTGCATGCTTTATGAGCTTAGTATCTCATATACATATAAACAAATATACAAAACTTTTGACCGTTCATATTTGTATCTTATATACATGCTTGAATACAGAAAGTTTTTATGTGCTCCCTTATTGTATCTGGTATACATACAATTTATTTTGTATCTGGTATACATGCATTCTAACCAATATTCAGTTTGACCTTCATTGACTTGGTCATAACCTTAAAAAAAAGGGAATTTTCAGAAATTTCAAAAAGCAACCCCAACTCATTTTCGATGTTGATTCCAATTTTCATCATGGGTACCTGAAATTTTGCCATAATTTTTAGGTCCCAATCAATAAATACTTTTCAAAATCTTGCACGACAGCCCTCAGCATGGGGCTCAAGACCCAAGAAGGAAGAGTTTAAGATATGATTTGATCACCATAATCGTTTAATAATGTCATTATGTGCGAAGCAGATTGTCTCAATGAAAAGGTTAGAACTACTAATGCTTTGATTGAAACTTGAATCACTACTGGCATGTGAGAAGGTAGGAAATTAGATTGGCAATAATGAGGTTTCAAGTCAAGCTTTGGCTTTCATTCCAGCTCATTTGAGAGATATTACCGATTTGACAGGTAATAACATTTTTCTATGATGGGTTAAATTTTAGATGGTTCACCAACATTATCAGTGACTTGATCGATCACTTATGCCCAAACTTAGGTATATATATTTACATTTTTACAAGTATATATATTTAGTTGTTGGCATAAATAGTGGATCAGTCAACTAGTATGGGATTTAAGTTAACATCAAAGCATGTGTGTTGAATATTTATGATAAGATTGGCAAGAGCAAGTATTTTAATTTTTCCTCTCAGGCAAAGGATTTAGAGAACTAACAGGTGTTTGTAGGAAGAGTAGTCTATGTATATCCTTGTTTTGTATAGCTAACATGTGAAAAGAGTTGGAAATTTTCCCTGTGGTTTTAGGTAAGACAGATAATCTGGTAGGAGCTAGACAGAAGAAGCCCCTCACTTGATAATAGACAGTTGATCTAATACTATATGTCATGGAAGACATCTCAGGAGCCGAAGAACCAATAGGCAAGAGAATATCAGAAGAAAGGCCCTGGTATATAGGGCAATGTTTGTACTTGTATCCCAAAAATTGTATAAGAAAGGATGAGTCCTTGTTGGGCTTGACCCCATATAAGATCTATAAATAAACAGTATGTACTGGACTGCAAAAGTCCCAGGCTAGACTAGAGGTTTTCTTTGCTCTGTTCTTTCCTACCGGTGCCCGGACTGAACAGAGCTGTATTTTATTGTATTTTATTATTGACTTTATATGTTAATGGCCTCGGCCTTTTACCAATAAAATAATAATATAATATTAATAATAATATAATAATAATATAATATAATATAATATAGTAATAATATAATATAATATAATATAGTAATAATATAATATAATATAATATATTGTATTGTATTGTAATATTAATAATACATTATATTATATTATATTGTCTTATAATATTAATAATATAATATAATTATTTAGTTGTGTTTTAGTCATTTATTTGGTCATTTCAACCAATGACCAAATTAGTCATTTGTTTAGTCATTTATAGTTGTGTTGCAAAAAAATTTGGTCATGTGACTAAAGTTTTAGTCACTTGGTCATTTATTTGTCATATTTCTACTAGTGGTCATTAGGGCTGGCTCTGTGGAGGTGCTCTTGGAAGCTTTACCAAATTTGAAAGGCGTGGCCACTATGAAGCATGATCTGGCCACTCTGGATCTTTTTTCTACTGTCTGTGAAGGATGGATTGCACTCAGAGAGCATACTTTGGTGGTTCTGCTGCTCTTGGAAATGATTTTCAAGGTTTCAGATTGAGGGACCAAGTATGTTGTCAGTTGCCTCTGCGCTGCTTGTGAAAGTGCCCTTAATCCACACAAGACTGCCCTTCAATATGGGGTACTTACTCAGCTCCTGCTTTTGCTTCAGAATGACTGCAGTGCAAGGGCTTAGAGAAAAGCCCTTCACCTCCTCAAGTTGTTGCACAAGCTTTAGGAGCAGAGCCCTGAAAATAGTAATAAAAATTTAGTTTAAGTAATGTTGCTGATGATGTTGGGCAATGAGAGACGTTGAGGATCTTTTGCATGGGCTTTTACCTGTTAAATTTGTGCCTGTAAGTATGATTCCTTCATGATTTTATTTGCATTTGCAAAATAAATTCTCATCTGTTGCTGATTTCTAATGAAAAATAATAATAAAAGCATACCTTTCTCTTTTTTCTCATTTGGGTCACCATGGCTTATCAACAAATTGAGAGCTTAATCTCACCCACTTGCTGCACTACGATGAAATTTTAAGTGCCCTACTCTACTCCAATCATTCACAACAAAAAAGAGAAACCAGGACTAAGAAGAGTAAGAAAGTAAAAAGGAGATGAAACAAAATAAGTTAGGTTTTTGAGCCTTTTTGAGTTAGGGTTTACCTTTAGGGTTTCAAGAAGCAACAGGCGCCAAAAATGAAATTGAGGTGGGTGCCAACGCCAAAAGTGAAATTTAAATGAAATACATGTATATATGGTAGCCCATGTATAATTTTGGCACCCATATTATAATATTTTTAATATAATAGAAATATAATATTATATTATATTATAATATATATTATATATAATAATAATATAATATTATATAATATTATAATATTAAATATATTATAATATTATATTATTATATAATAATTTTTTTTAATGCATAAGAGATATATTATATTAAACTGTTCAAAAGATTACACCTGTCTACATATGTATTCTGACAAGGCCATCACCATAACTATTTTTCACCAATCCACATAACAGCATATCAGACTATAACAACTTAGTAGACTATAAGAAATATTTACAGACACTTATATAAACTTGCATAGACATGGACATAACACAGACTCCCCCTTACCCTAGGCCCTGCTCCAGAAGATCATCCTGGAATTCAAGAATCTAATCAAAGCCCTCATGGGGATCAAAATGAAACAATTTTTTGATAAAGGCTCGCCCTTTACTGGCTCAAACTCTGTGAATCACCAACTCTACACTACTTAAATCCAACAAAAAAGGGAAATAATAAATCACACCTTCATTCTAGTCCATTTTAACAAGGTCTCTAGGTCGAGGAATGCCCGTGCTAAAGACTGCCTTTGCCAACACCTCCTCAAGCCCATCCAGCAGATGATTTTTAAAGGCCATCCACACTGCCATGCTGATGATCACCTTCTCCATGTTTAAATCCAACAGAGACGCCACAAAGCGGGATGCTCTGTCAGGATCCATGTGATATCTCTCTAAGTTCTCCACAAAAGCTTTGCCAATAATCAGTTTCACCGTGCCTATCAAAAAAGCATCTCCCTATTTCAGTATTCTTTAGAACTTCTGGTCCATGATCTTCCCGTGAAATGTCATTTGCCTAACCAAGTTGGTCAGGCAAATCAGCATCGACATCCCTTCACACTCAAGCCTTTTACTCTGCAAACTCTCTACAGATAATGGAAAATCTATCCTTGGCTCTCTATCCATCACCGGAGAGAAGATGAGTAGAATGAGCAGTTCACACATACTTAAGCCTACAAGAAACGAAAGTTCTCAACTTTCCATGAGTGCTACTTGTGCGAGGAGAGCCAACTCTCCTTTCCTCTGCAAACAAAGATGATTGTCAGAGATTTTACATTTTGTGCAACAAATGCCTTCCGTGCTCTAGGATGGCGAGTAATTATATCTCTCCATGCAATCGGTCCTTGCTTATAAGCCCTCCCAGGGTGAAGAAAATGATTACTATATTGCCACCTTAGCGGTTGTTATGTCAAGCATGGCTACCATCCTTTGCATCCAGTCCTACACATGGAGGATGTGTAGGGCCCCCGCCCTACCTCCCACGAATAATATTATTAAATATATTATAATATAAATATAATATTGTAATATTAATAATATAATATTATATAATAATATTATATTATATTATATTATATTATAATATATATATATATATATATATCATATTATATTATAATATATTAAATTATATTCTATTGTAATATAATATATTATATTATAATACAACCCACTCCCTCAATTCGAAATATTGTTTTAATTATTTAGTTGTGTTTTTTACTAGTGATGACCAAATTAGTCATTTATTTAGTCATTTATTTGGTCATTTATTTAGTCATTTCAGTTGATTACCAAATTAGTCATTTATAGCTGTGTTGCAAAAAATTTTGGTCATGTGACTAAAAATTTTAGTCCCCTGGTCATTTATTTGCTATATTTCTACTAGTGAATGCAAGGTTTGATAAGGTACAGAAAAAAAAAATTAGTACATGTGAGACCTCCAGATTTTGCATTTCTATATTACTTGAAGGCTTAGATCCTGAAACTTCAATTATGATACAAGCCTTAGGAGGAGAAACTTTGCCTCAATCCTATGATCTTGCCATTAGCACTGAAATGAACCTCATAGAAACTGGTAAATTGTCTCCTTTTTCTTCAAAACCACTGATTCCTTATGCAAGTATCTCATCCCAAGCTCTTGCATATAGTCAAATGCATGTTCATCCTAATCCACCCACCCTCCCTGTTGATTTAATAAATCATAAGGAGATGATTGAAATGATAAAACTTGTAGAATCTTTCTCCCATGAACTCAATGAGCTAAGAGATCAGAGCATGTATCAAGTTGATACGAATTTCATGCCTCAAAGCTCACATGAATAGCTATATGAATGTAATCAATTTGTAGAAAAAATCCTTCCTCATGCACAAAAAATACACAATTATTTTGAAAATTGTGCTTTTCAAGCTTCTATGGTTTTAGACTCCAAATTTCATCTTATTAAGATGGTCTTATCAAGTTTTTTGTCACTTTGATATCAAAGGAGAATGTAATCAAAATGCAAGTATCAAGGGTCATCCTCAAAGGAAAGAAGTCATTCCTGTTTATCCATTGTTTTCAGCTAATTTTGAGCAACATGCACATATGGAAAATTTTGATTCAAAGATAGAATCAAATGAAGAAGAAGATGAGTAATATTTTGATGATGATGATGATGGCTTGATTCCTTTTGAAGCTAAAAAGTACTTACAAAATAGTTTTGAAGCTGAAAAATATTGGGCAAAGAATGAGACAAAATATTTACCTCATCTAGCAGAAGAAGTTGTAAAGGAAGTTTTTACAGAAGCTACAAAAAGTGAGTGCATTTATTTATGTAATGAGATTTTACATCTTTTAGGAGATAGTGTTGAGATGATTAAGTATGATGAAGAACAACTAGAGGATTTATTCTCGGTTATCCAACAAGGATATCAGCCTCTTGATGTAGGAGATTACACCATTGAGCAAGTGCATGGCATATTTCCAAATCCTATTTCTAATGATCATGAAGAAAGCATGAGTGAGGTATGCACAAGTTTTGAAGAAGAGTTAGATCTATTTTCTACTATTAAGGATGGGTATTCTCTCTTTCATGAGGAAGATCTTCAAATTCACTTAAAACCCCTTTATCATGATGCATCAAGGGACATTTGTAGTAGTGAAAAGTTGTATATGGAATACAATCATACTCCATTCTTCATTCAAGAAGAAATTTTGGTGTCATCTTGGATCATGATCATGTAAAGGAACATGCAAGAGAATTTACCAATGAGGTCAAGTTAACAAATGCCTTTGCATGCAAGCAAAAATGTGAGCTCTAATGCTTAGTATTCCCTTCCCACCCTCGACTGGATGAAGAGCAGTATCCAAATCAACATGAATGGTATTTCAATGCAAAAGAGGACTCTCTGGAAAGCAAGAAACCATAGAGGTACAAGTGTTTGCTATATTTCTTCATGTAATTTATTTGGTCTATTGTTAGTTTAGCATGGATCACATGGAGTAGAATCATCAAACATGGAAGTTGTAGACACTTAAAATTGTTCCATTCCTAGATCAGACATTCATCTTCCATACCTCACATTAATTAAATAATTCTTAATTATTTGATTGATCTCATCTATTGATCTCCATCTTATTCATCCATATTAATTAAATAATTCTAATTATTTAATTAAATTAATTTTCCTCCACAACTTAATTAAATAAATTTAAATTATTTTTTTAATTAAAGATAATATTCCATTCCCTCCAAAATAACTAAAATTTAATATTTTATTTATTTTCCATGTGCACATGAAATTAAATATTTTATTTATTTAATTTTCTATTAGTCCATCTCACCATAATTCACTCTCAATAAAATTATTTAACTAAATCAATCAAACTAGTTAACAAGTCAGTCAATCTAGTTAACTAATCAATCAATTTAGTTGACTAGTCAATCAATTTAGTTAACTTTAAGAAATCCATTCATTCTACTCATCAATCAATTCTATTAGCCTCCATTATTCATAAGAGGACAAGGAAACTTGTTCCTCTCTTATTTTCTCACATTCTCTCAACTAGTTAGATAGCCACTGATCTTTCTAATCATTCACAACCATTGATCTTCATTTCTGAGGGTCTATAAATTGAACATCCTTCTCAAACTCTAGGGGGTCTGATCTTCATACAACATCATGCTGCTGAAATCATTCTAGGTCCTATTATCTATCATCAGGTCATACAACTGGTTATGCTTAAGTTGAGCAATCCATTAAAGTTTGCGTGCAACTTCGATAGGCTTAATCAGTGAGGTTAGATTTATGCGCAAACGGAAGTAAATTGAATTTGATTTGATTTCTTTTGTTTATGTTTACATTGTAAATTTTATCTATCACATTTTGGCACACCCAAGGATGGGGGATTTGACCTTCCAAAAGATGCTCTTTATCCAGAAAAGTCTCCAATGTTGATAGAAAAATCTAAGGAGCTAAACCTGTGCATAGTAGAGCACCCAAAGATTACATATTTTGTTGCTTGTTTATCATCAGAAGACCAAAAGTATTTCATTGCATTCTTTCATAAATTCTCCCACAATTTTGCATGGTATTATGCTAATATGTCAGGTTTGGATCCATCTTTAGTGGTGCATCATCTAATAGTATATTCTGATGCCAAACTGGTTAGGCAAAAATTGAGAAAGATGCACCCACATATTACACTTTTGGTGAAGACAAAACTTTAAAAGTTGTTAGCAGTAGGCTTCTTTCAACCCATTGATTATCTAGAATGGATATCCAACCTAGTCCTAGTTTCAAAACTAAATGGGGGCATCTGCATTTGCAATGACTTTCAAGATCTAAACAAAGCATGCCCTAAACATGACATTTTGCTTCCAAACATTGACACTATTGTGGATCTCATAGCTGGACATGAAATGCTCTCACTTATGGATGGATTTTTAGGCTATAATCAAATCCACATCACTGAAGAAGACCAACATAAAACAACCTTCACCTATCCATGGGGTACCTACTATTGGCAAGTCATGTCATTTGGTCTCAAAAATGTTGGGGCAACCTATCAACGAGCAATGATAGTGATCTTTCATGATATGCTTCATAAGATCATGGAAGATGATGTATATAACCTCCTGGGTAAGTCAACAACAAGAAAAGAACATCTCCATGTTTTAACTAGGATCTTTGATCACCTAGAACAATATGAAGTCTGACTTAATCCTAATTGTATGTATTTGGTGTCACTTCTGGAAAATTATTGGGATATAGTATCAAGGTGAGGTATCAAAGGAGATCCAACTAAAGTAAAGCCATAGTTGACATGCCTCCATGACAGAATCTAAAGAAGCTCCATAGTTTACAAGGGAAACTTCAAGCCATCCATTGTTTCATTGCTCAACTTGTAGAAAAATGTCATCCCTTCATGCATCTTCTCTACAAAAATGTCACATTCCAATGGGATGCTTCATGCCAAGCAACTTTTGACAAGTTGAAATAATATTTAGCTTCTTCTCCAATTCTTATGCCTCTTGTTCCAAGAAAACCCTACTTTTATAAATTTCAGCAAAACAATAGCATTACGAGTTCTACTAGCACAACATAATGAAGTAGACAAAGAAAAAGCTATATATTATATCAGTCAAACCTTGGTAGGATATGAACTTACCTATACTTCCATGGAAAAGTATGCCTAGCAATTGTATTTAGTTCCCAAAAACTAAGACACGACATGCTCAATCACCAAGTTAAACTCATTTCCAAGGTAGATCCATTGAAGTATTGTCAAAGGCTAAACTCACAAGGCAAATGGCAAAGTGGGTTATCATTCTTAGTGAATTTGATATAGAGTATGTAGATAGAAAAGCTATCAAGGGATAGGTCATAGTAGATCATCTTGTAGATGATCCTATTCATTTAGATCATCCACTTACTTCAGAGTTCCGAGATGAATCCATCTTCTCAGTCATCCCATCAACACATTAGAAACTGTACTTTGATGGATCATTAACTTCTCATGGTTCTGGAGTAGGAATTCTCTTCATTACCCCTCAAGCTGATTGCATCCCCAAGGCATACAGGATTGCATTTCCATGCCCTAATAATATTACCGAGTATAAAGCCCTGATCACAGGATTGAAAATGGTTGTTCAATGGAAGATTGACTCATTACAAATGTATGGAGATTCTTTGTTGGTCATCAACCAAGCTAATGATGAATTTTAAACTAAGGATGACAAGCTAATTCCCTACAAAAAAATGGTCGATGATATCAAGAAGTATTTTTTAGAGATTCAGTTTGAACAAGTGCCTTGACTAAACAACAGAGTTGCAGATGCCATGGAAACCATTGGATCTCTCATTGACATGCCAACCAATAGCCAACGGTGTGTGTTTCTTGTGGAACAACTCTTTCTCCCTATGTATGATACCCTTGATTTTGAACTCATCTGTGAAATAGTTAGACCTGCTTCCCCTTGGTATCAAGGCATCTATGCCTATCTCCATGACCAATCCCTTCCACCAAACCTATCCACCAACCAATGAAAAACCTTCATTCACCACTCATCCCACTTTACCATCCTAGGACACACCCTATATTGAAAGAGTCTTGAAGGTACTCTTCTTAGGTGCCTCAACTTGGAAGAAGCCCAAACTGCCTTACATGAGGTACATGAGGGAATCTGTAGCGCACATTCCTCTAGTCCTACCCTTGCAAAGAAGTTTCTAAGAATAGGATACTACTAGCCTAGTATGGAACAAGATGCACTTTAATTTGCCAAGAAATGTTTACAGTGCCAACAACATGGTTATCTCATTCATGTACCATCTCAAGATTTGCAACCAATAACAACTCCTTGGCCCTTTTCATAGTGGGGGCTCGATCTCATTGGTAAAATCATCCCTCCATCCTCCAATTGCCACAAATTTATCATAACCACTATCAAATACTTCACTAAGTGGGTTAAAGAAATTCCACTAACTTACATTACCGGTACCCAAATATCCAAGTTTATCCTCCATTACATCATTTGTCAGTATGGATTCCCCTTGCCATTATCACTGATAATGGTAGACCTTTCATGAATCAAGAAGTTCAGTCCCTTTGTGATAACTTCCACATCCAACATCACTTTTCCACCCCCTACTACCCATAAGGTAATGCCCAAGCTGAGGCACCAAATAAAACAATCCTAAAAATCTTGAAAAATACTTTGAATGATGTTGGCCATGACTGGCACCTGTAATTAAATCCTACCTTATGGGCATACCATACCAGCTTCCATACACCTACTAGAGCCACTCCATATTCACTTCTCTTTGGCTCTGAAGCTGTCTTACCAATCGAGGTCAAGTTCCCTTCTCTTCGGATTTCACTGTAGAATCTCATAAATTAAGAGTATCATATATCAAGGTTGCAAGAGTTAGAACTCCTGGATGAAAGTTGTCTTCAAGTGCTTAACCATCTTCAAGTCTATCAAAATCACCTTTGATGAAACTGCAACAAGAAATTCAAGACCCGCCATTTTGTGATTCATGACCTTGTCCTTTAAGAAAATCAATGCAATCTCCAAGAACTAGAGAAAACGGGCAAATTTGAACAAAACTAGTTAGGACCCTTTGTCATTACAACTACATATGAATCAGGTGCCTACTGACTTGCAATACCTAAGGGCTAGCCTCTTGAAGAAGCCATAAACATCATTCATCTCAAGTAGTTCTATACTTAAAAAAAATCAAAATAGTAAAGATAAATAATCCGTCCTATGGTGAAAACCACTTTAGTGGCGCATTGGGCAAGTACCATGGCAAAAACCTGGCAAACAAGCACCATGTGTAGAGGCTACTATCCATCATCTATCAGGTTCTCACCCATCACATCCAATCCACCATATATTATCTTTCCCATTTATCCACTTATCCCACTATCATGGCTTGATAATTGATAGATATTGATGGTATCCTACCTTCATCCATTTTCATAACCAGTATCACCTACCCCTTTCCATAATAAATACTCTTGTACCTAACTGGGGGCATTCTTTGTATATACCTAGTCAGCTTAGAGAGGTATCATTATCATTAATACTCACACTTTTCACAGTAAACATACCCACCTTATTTATCAAAAAACACTAAAAATATCAAAACATACCAAAAACACAAAAACATCATATATTCCAAAAACACCAAAAAATCAAAACATACGAAAAACACAAAAAAATCACATATTCCCAAAAAAACAAAAAAAATAAAACATACAAAATCCAAGCAATAAAATCACATGTAAGTCTAGTTTTACTCCATTTTCACCCATAATAAATGTATGCCAATGGATTAGACTTGATACCCAAGCAAAGCACAAACTTTACATTGAAAACATAGATCTTTTATGCAAAATCATAGGTAAGACCACCTTTTGAAGCACCCTGATACCTAAGTACCTATTGCCTCAACATATCGAGATATCACCTAGACTGATGCCTACAACAGGATAGATCCTTTCTGCTTCCGACATAATCTAATATCAATCACATTTTTGGGGTAAGAGATTACGATGGCTATTGGTTTTGTTATCAGTTGGGCTTTTTTCTTTTTGATTTATCTTTTGTCTCTTTCTATTGCTTATTCAAAGGCCACCTTGATCTTTTTATATGTGTGTTTAAGATTGGAATAGAATGGGGCATAGTCATTGATTTTTGTGTGTTGTATTTGGTGGATGATCTTATTAGTCTAGCTAATATTCATACCTTGTATGTGTAGCAATATCTTTTTACATATTATATTTCCCTTTTGCATCTAAGGCTATGCAATACCTTTTATGCACTAAGGACTCATGGTTTAAGTTTCCTTCCTCACATGTCTAGACAAGGTTGTATTATGTTGGGCATGCATAAGATTATCCTTTTTTTTGTAGTGTGAAGTCCATGTAAAGGATACAAAGTCATCCTGGTCCCTTATACCTTGGTGCATAATATCCATTTTTCTATATTAAATAAAGGATTGCTCTACTCACATCAACATAACTACTCCTCATAATAATTCCATTTCTTCTTGCATCCATCTTTTTATCTTCTCCATTTTTCTCTACTTTATTCTTCTTCTTTAACCAATGTTCCATCTTCTATCTAACCTTTGCTTCATGTCCATTCATTTCAAGAGCACACCCATATTCTTCCAATTCATCTATCCTCTCGAGGGGGCATCATTCAACCCATTAATTAATCTGCTAAGTACTTCTTCTACTCGACTGAGGCATCATCATTTCTAATCTAACCATATTCTTCTAAACCAAAAAAAATTTCTATCCAACACAACACTATGTTTTAAACTTCTTTGAAATGATGTTACTTTGCAACAACATCTCAAAGAGGGGGAAAATGTAGACACCTAAAATTGTCCTATTCCCAGATCAGGCACTCATCTGCCTTACCTCATATTAATTAAATAATTCTTAATTATTTGATTAATCGCATCTATTGATCTCTATCTTATTCCTCCATATTAATTAAATAATTTTAATTATTTAATTAAATTATTTTTCCTCCACATATTAATCAAATAAATTTAAATTATTTATTTAATTAAAGCTAATATTCCATTCCCTCCAAAATAAATAAAATTTAATATTTTATTTATTTTCCATGTGCACATGAAATTAAATATTTTATTTATTTATTTTCCTATTATTCCCTCTCACCATAATTCACTATCAATCAAATTAGTTAACAAGTCAGTCGATCTAGTTAACTAATCAATCAATTTAGTTGACTAGTCAATCAATTTAGTTGACTAAGCAATCAACTCATCAATTAATTATGTTAGCCTACATAATTCATGAGTGGACAAGGACACTTGTCCCTCTCTCATTTGCTCACATCCTCTCAACCGATTCTAGCCATTGATTGCTTTGATCATTCTCAACCATTGATCTTCATTTTAGAGGGTCTATAAGTTAAATATCCTTCTCAACCTCTGGGGGGTCTGATCTTCATACAACATCATGTGCTGTTGAAATCATTCTAGATCCTCTTATCTATGATCCTCATACAAATGGTTATGCTTGAGTTGAACAATTCACATATCAACATAGCAAAGAGCAATCCATTGGAGCTTGGGTGCAACTTTGATATGCTCAATCGGTCAGGTTAGATTTATGTACACATAGGTAAATTGCATTTCATTTGAGTTCTTTTGTTTATGTTTGCAATGAAAATTTTATCTATCATAGAGGTTAGTTTGTCATTACTCTGAATGGGTACGTTCCTGTCAATTTCACTTGTATGTAGTTTAGTTTTAGTGTTTAAGAAATAAGTTACAACTGCAACATTAGATTTCAGTTTTTAGTTTGATTTCAATAAAGAATAGTGGGAGTAGAGGTTTGAAAATGTGGTCAGCAGTCACCAGTTTGTGGATAAGTTGCAAAATGTGTCGATGGTTAAGCAATGTTTCAATTTCAGCCTCAGAGGATATGCTTGACACTTGTATCAGTTTGGTTGTGCATAGGTTTGGGTTGCATATGCTGTAGTTTCAATGGAAATATTCATACTATGCTCAGATTAGTTTATAGTTTCAGAATGTTTTGACTCTATACCCAATGGAGTCAAGGCATTTGATATGGAATTCAAAGAATGTAGACACACTTTCCTCGTAAGTCGCTAGAACTATAGTGCCATTCTTTATGCAGTCTCATCTTAATCCATGTATTTGGCCATGAATCAAACAAAGAAAGATGGAATCCCAAGAATTACATGCTAAAGTTCTTTCCTATGAGGTTGGAAATGAATTTGTGAGGCAATATTATAGTGCATCTGAAAACAATACAAGCTAATATTAAAAACAAGATAGTAACTCTATACAATGATATAAATGAGGCAACAATAGATAGTGTGGACTCTCAAAAAGCTTCTAATGATTCTTATTTAATCCTAGCAACTGGGGTCATGTTAGGGCACAATAGTGTCAACAGAGAATTTGCACAGTCTTTCTTGTTAGCGCCAAAGGACAGAGGCCTTTTTGTTTTAAGTGATATATTTCAGTATTTGGAACAACCCCAATATTCATAACCAAAAACTATGTTGGCTAATGATGTCTCAGATGAGCCTTTGCACAAAGAGATAGTTCTTAGACAAGAACTACATGGAATAAAGGTGCAACCTATGTGAATGATGCAGCTTATTCATTGAAGGCGCAACCAAGATCAAAGCCCAGCCATTCAAATACCAAGTGCAGGACATTCATGGCTTGAGCCTATGAAATCAAGCATGAGACAAGATTTTCTACAAACATCAGCAAGGGTTATCTATATTGGAGGTTTATTCTATATTAAAGGGGAAACCTATATATCAGAGCTTTAGTATAAAAGATTAATGCACAATAATTATAAAGAGCATGGTACAACCTTTTGAGAACCCAGGCGCAGCCAATGTGAAGTGAAAAGCATACAACCTATATAGATAATATGTGCAACACATATAGCATAGGTGAAACCCATATAGTGAAGCATGGCGCAAGGTTTTAAAATGATATGCAAGCATTATATAGAATCAGGCACTCGAGAATAAAGTATGGCTAGTAGTGTATAGATTCAACACAAAACTCCAATGCAACATCCTCAGAACCATGAGATGAAAGCAAGATCCAATGGAGGGCACACTCCAGAAGGATTATCAGGATCATTTTGTTCCAAATGAGTGCATGTCTTCCATGTGATAGGAGAGAAAAAGAGTTAAATCTTTTCATATGTTTTCTAAAGCCTCACCCGTAAGGATTTAAAGTATTTTATTAAAATCTTTTAGAATTTAAAGCAAGTCATCAATATAAAGTGAGTCATAAAGATAAGTGGGGCATGAAGAAAGAGGTAGGCCCCATGTCAAGTAAAGTTAAACCTTTATTAATGAATCACATGCAATTACAAGATGCACAGGGAGTAAAGTAAAAGTTTTAAAATAAAAAGAAACTATTGAATAGCATACAACTACAAGATGGTATAAATATGAGTGAAAAACTTTTATTTTTATGGGAGAGGGAAAAGAAAACAGCAGTAAACTTCAATTATAAAAGGTATGCAGTAATAAGAGAAGTTTGGCATGATAAAAAGGAGGAATCAAAGGTAGAAAAGATAGAGTCAACTGGAGAGAGGTTAACATGCAACAACAAAAGAGGCAGATTGGAGGGATTCTTTTCCTTTATCATGAAAGTTTAGAAACAAAAAAGGGAGAATGACAGAAGAATAATTAGAGAGATAGAGGAGAAGATTCATGAACAATGTTCAGAAGATTTTTGTAGGCCTTTTATGTCAAGTTTTCTTAGAATTAATATGAATTTGATGTACTGTGCTTGCAAGCCTTTCTATCTTCATTTTAATTCACCCATTAAAGGAAAATAGTCATTATGTGCCATGTTTTCTATTAGTGTTTCTTATTTTCTTCTCTCAGATCTGTGGCCTTCATTTGTAAATCTGATATTATCAAACCTAATGCAGCTAAATAATTATGTGATTCTCACTTCTCATCATTGTATTTCTGTTTATTTGTCTTCTAATTTCAAATTATCTACAATAAATCCTTTGGAAGTTGAAAAGTTTGTGAGTGGCACATCACCATATTAGTTAGATTTCATTTTCAAGTTGTCTTTCTTCTCTTTCCTCTAAAAATCTAAAACAAGTTTAATTGGAAATCCTATGAAGAGTAGACTTCTAAACCCCGGAGGTCATCTCACAAGCCACATCCAGCATTTGCAAGGTTTCCCATGTTGGTGCAGGTTTGCATGCGGGTGCAACGTTTAGTTGCAAACTTCATCATTAACAATGTTTGGCACACCCGATGGAACTCAAATAAGAGATTTTAGTCTATGTTTCATTGATCTTTGTTCTATATTTTGTGATTTTGGTGAAAAATCACAAAAATATTTACTCGTAGGAGCAGTAATCTTCCATCTAGTGACTCTGTTGGTGATTTTATCTTAGATCTTCACAATTGCAGAGCATGGTAGCCCATAATATTTATGTGCATCTCAATATTCTAGCAAGAAACTTATCATTTGTGACTTGGGATTCAAGTGGTTCTCTACATTAGTAACAAGGTCAAGTCCCTAAGCAGCATTGAAAGCATTACCCCATTTTCATGGAGATAGCTTTGTTCGCCCTATATCATAGTTGAAAATGTGGCTCTTATGTTACTTGCATCTTCTCTCAGAGGCAAAGCACAAGAATGGTATAGAAATCTGCAACCGGTTTCAATCATAGAATGGGATCAACTTGGAGAGCTCATTTACAATCAATTCCAAGAGATGGGAGAAATTAGCTCCCTCATTCAAAATCTCATCACAATCAAGAGGTATCCTACAGAGTGCATGCATGCTTTGAATGGAAGGTTTGGTAAGGTATGGAAAAAATTTAGTAGACATGAGACCTCCTCCAGATTTTGTATTTCTATATTATTTGAAGGCTTTAGATCTTGAAATTTCAATTATGATACAAGCCTTAGGAGGAAAAACTTTGCCTGAATCCTATGATCTCACTGGGTGCTACCACAATAATGGGTTACACTTTCTGGGACATCCTGATTTTTTGTTGAAATCACATATTTTTAGAAAATATAATGATTTAAGCCTTTAAAGGTTCCATTTAAAGGATTTTAATTGCAGAGGGTTTGATCAAACCCCCTTAGATCAAACCCCCTTGGATAGAAGCATGTTAGTTTTAAACCATACCTATAATGGAGTCTCCTCTAGACCTATCAAAATGCTGATAAAAAACTACTTTTGATTTACCTTTTGGGGAATCAAATAAATTCATTTAAAATTTATGTTTTTTAAATATGTACTTCCTTATTATTAGCTTCCCAAAAATTATAATTTTAAATATATTTAATTTGATTATTATATTCATTTTTTATTTCTTGTGAATGTCAGTTTTTCAATGAACATCAAGGTCTTTGTTTCATAGATACAAAAAAATAGGAAAATATAGAAAAAAATTCTAAAAAATACATGTCCTCTAGGTATTGATGTCTTTATTCCAACAAAAAAGAAAAAAATGAATTCTATTACATACAAAAAGATTTATCCTCTTTATAGTACACCTATGTCTAAATTGTAATTGGTTTGACTTAAAAAATTAATTAAAAATATATATATTCAATAAAAAATTATGAAACCAAATGCATCCTTGAGATATTGTAGTTACAAATCTAATTTCAAAAAAAATAGAATTTTATCCTTTATAGAAAAAAAGTTATGTTTTACATAGTACACATCACTATGTAAAAATGACATTTACTGTTAAAAACTAGTTATTGAAGGAGATGGAAAAACAAATGTAATTTGATTCCAATTTTTTTTTAAAATATATATTTAGAATTTATAGACAAAATGCCACAAATCACTATTTTTCATCATCTTCATATTCCTCATGGTTTAGCAGCTATAGGTGTCCAAAAGTGAAGATTTAGTTCAAAATGTTCATTTCAATGTCAAGTTTGGCCAAAAAGTGTAACCTAGTATTTTAGGATCACCCCACTATTAGGGCTAAAGTGAACCTCATAGAATCTAGGAAATTGTCTCCTTTTTCTGCAAAACCATTGTTTCCTCACGCAAGTATCTCATCCCAAGCTCTTGCATATAGTCAAATGCATATTTCATCCTAATCCACCCACCCTCCTTGCTGATTTAATAAATCATAAGGAGATGATTGAAATGAAATAACTTGTAGAATCTTTCTCTCAGGAGCTCAATGGACTAAGAGATTAGAGCATCTATCAGGCTGATGCAAATTTCATGCCTCAAAGCTCACATGAACAACTATATGAATGTAATCAATTTGTAGAAGAGAACCTACTACATGCACAAAAAATACACAATTATATTGAAAATTGTGCTTTTCAAGCTTCTGTGGTTTTAGAGCCAAAATTTCAGCCTATATGAAAGTAATAGATCAATTTTTTTGTCACTTTGATATCAAAGGAGAATGTAATCAAAATGCAAGTATCAGGGGTCATTATCAAAGGAAAGAAGTTGTTCATGTTTATTCAGTGTTTTCAACTAATTTTGAGCATCATGCACATATGGAAAATTTTGATTCAGAGATACAGTCAAATGAAGAAGAAGATGAGGAATATTTGATGATGATGATGGATTGATTCCTTTTGAAGCTGAAAAGTACTTACAAAAGAGTTTTCAAGATAAAAAGTACTGAGCAAAGAATGATACAAAATATTTACCTCATCTAGAAGAAGTTTAAAGGAAATTTTTAAAGAAGCTAGAAAAAGTGAGTGCATTTATTTATGTAATGAGATTTTACATCTTGTAGGAGATAGTGTTGAGATGATTAAGCATGATGAAGGATCAAATTGAGGATTGATTCTCAATTATGCAATGGGGATATCAACCTCTTGATGTAGGAGATTCAACCATTGAGCAAGCACATGGATTATTTCCAAAGCCTTTTTTTGATGATCATGAAAAAAGCATGAGTGTGGTATGTACAAGTTTTGAAGAAGAGTTAGATCTATTTTCTATTATTAAGGATGGATATTCTCTCTTTCATGAGGTAGATCTTCAAATTCACTTAAAGCCTCTTTATCATGATGCATCAAGAGACATTTGTAGTAGTGAAAAGTTGCATATGGAATACAATCATACTCCATTCTTCATTCAAGAAGAAATTCTGATCAGATTCAGAAGAGCTATACGCATCTCAGTCACCTTCAAACCTGATTTTGGTGCCATCTTTGACCATGATCATGTAAAGGAACATGCAAGAGAAGTTACCAATGAGGTCAAGTTAACAAATGCCTCTACATGCAAGAAAAAGTTTGTGAGTTCCAATGTTTACTATTCCCTTCTCATCCTCCACTGGATGAAGAGAAGTATTCAGGTCAACATGAATCATATTTCAATGTAAAAGAGGAGTCTTTGGAATGCAGGAAAACACAAAGGTACAAGTTTTTTCTATATTTCTTCATGCAATTTATTTGATCTATTGTTAGTTAAGCATGGCTCACATGGAGTAGAATCATCAAACATGGGAGTTACTTTGCCATTCATATGAATGGGCACGTTCCTGTCAATTTCACTTGTATGTAGGTTAGTTTCAGTGTTTAAGGAATATGTTGCAGCTACAACATTAGATTTTAGTTTTCAGTTTGTTTTCAATAAAGCACAGTGGCAGTAGAGGTTTGAATATGTGGTTAGAAGTCACCAATTTCTGGATAAGTTACAGAATGTGTCAATGGTTAAGAAATATTTCAGTTTCATCCTCGATGGATATGCTTGGCACTTGTATCAGTTTGGTTGTACACATGTTCAGGTTGTAGATGTTGTAGTTTTAATGGAAATATTCATACTGTGCTCAAATTGGTTTATAGTTTTAGAATGTTTCAACTCTATGCCCAATGGAATTAAGGAATTTGATATGGAATTCAAAGTATTGAGGCACACTTTCCCCATAAGTCGCCAGAACTGTAGTGCAATTTTTTATGTACTCCCATCTTAATCCATGTCTTTGGCCATGAATCAAATAAAGAAAGATGGAATCCCAGCAATTCCACGCTAAAGTTCTTGCCTATGAGGTTGGAAACGAATTTGTGAGGCAATATTATGGTGCATCTGAAAACCATACAAGCTATTAAAAATAAGATAGTAACTCTACATAATGAGATAATGAGGCAACAATGAATAGTGTGGACTGTCAAGAAGCTTCTAACAATTCTTATTTCATCCCGGTAATTGGGGTTATGTTAGGGCACAACAATGTCGAAAGAGAATTTGTAGTATTTCTTATTAGCATGATAGGAGACAGGCCTTTTTCTTTTAAGTGATATATTTTGGTATTTAGAACAACCCCAATATTCGGAACCAAAAACTATGTTGGATAATGGTGTCTTTGATGAGCCTTTGCACAAAGAGCTAGTTCCTGGACAAGAACTACATGGAATGGGCGCAACCTATGTGAATGATGCAACCTATTCATTGAAGGCACATCCAAGATCAAAGTGCAACCATTCAAATACCAGGAACATGATATGATGTAATGGCTCGAGCCTATGAAATCAAGCACAAGACAAGATTTGCTACAAACATTAGTGAGGCATTTTCTATATTGGAGGCTTAGGATATATTAAAGGTGCAACATATATATCACAGACTTAGTATAAAAGAGCAATACATAGCCTTTATAAAGAGCATGGTGCAACCTTTTGAGAACTAAGGCACATCCACTGTGAAGTGAAAACACACATCCTATAGAGATAACATGTGCAACCCATGTAGCACAGGGGCAACCCATATAGTGAAGCATGGCATAGGGTTTTAAAATGATATGCAAGCATTATATAGAATCTAGCACTCGAGAATAATGTATGGCCAATGGTGTATAGATTCAACACAAAACTCTAATGCAACATCCTTAGAACCATCAAATAAAAGCAAGATCCAATGAAGGGTGCACTATCTAGAAGGATTGTTAGGATCATTTTGTTCCAAATGAGCACCAGTCCTCCACATGGCAGGAGAGAAAAAGAGTTAAAAATTTTCATGTATTTTCTAAAACCTCACCCATAAGGATTTAAAATCTTTTATTAAAATCTTTTAGAATGTAAAGTGAGTCATCAATATAAAGTGAGTAATAAAGATAAGTGAGGCATGAAAAAAGAGGTAGGCCCCATGTTAAATAAAGTTAAATCTTTATTAACAAATCACATGTAATTACAAGACTGACAAGGAGTAAAGTAAAAGTTTCAAAATAAAAAGAAACTATTGAACAACATACAACTACATGATGGTATAAATATGAGTGAAAAGATTTTATTTTCACGGGAGAGGGAAAAGAAAACAACAATAATATTTTGTTATAATAGGCATGGAGTAATAAGAGAATTTTTGCATGATAAGGAAGAGGAATCAAATGAAGAAAAGACGGAGTCAAATGGACAGAGGTTAACATGCAACAACGAAAGAGGCAGATTAGAGGGATTTGTTTCCTTTATCATGAAAGTTTAGAAACAAAAAATGGAGAATGACAGAAGAATAATAAGAGAGATAGAGGAGAAGATTCATGAACAAAAAAATATTTTTGCAAGCCTTTTATGTCAAGTTTTCTTAGAAATAAAACAAATCTGATGCACTATGCTTGCAAGTCTTTCTGTCTTCATTTTAATTCACCCATGAAGGGAAAATAGTCATTCTGTGTCATGTTTGTTGTAAGAGTGTTTCTTATTTTTCTTAGATATGTGGCCTTCATTTTTATATCTGATATTATCAAACCTAATGCAACTAAATGATTATGTGATTCTCACTTCTCATCATTGTATTTGTGTTTATTTGTCTCCTGATTTTGAATCCTTTGCAATAAATCCTTTGCAAGTTGGGCAGTTTGTGAGTGGCGCATCACCATATTAGTTAGATTTCATTTTCAAGTTTTCTTTCTTCTCTTTCGTCTAAAAAAGGTGAAGCAAGTTTAATTGAAAATCCTATGAAGATCCAACTTCTAAAACCCTAGAGGTCATCTCGCAAGCCACGTCCCACGTTTGCGAGGTTTCCCATGTTGGTGCAGGTTTGCATGTGGGTGCAATGTTTAGATGCAAATTTCATCATCAATAGGATTAATTTTTTTCAAACATAATGTAGCATACAAAATTTCATCATCAACAAGATTAATTTTTTTCAAACATAATGTAGCATACAAAATATCTTTTTATTATGATTGATAAGTGATGTAATTTTACTATTGACCCCTCGCCTCGCCTTATCTAAGGAAGAGGCAGAGGCAACCAAAGATGTAACTGTACACAATTCCTCCATTAGCTTCCTCCTCATGTTCTCTTTTAGACATCATTCAATATTATTTTTTTTGTTGGGGGTTACCCAGGTTTTTAGCTTGGTCCAGGCCCAGAGAGACCCTTATGAGGGATCTCTTCCCATCGGCTTTATCGCCTGAGCCCAACATAGGCACACTTAGCCTACAAGCATGATAGCCCAGTGAAGGCATGCATTACCTATGAGCTCATTGGCCCTGTGGGGGTTTGAACCTTGGTGGCTACCACTAGAACCGAGCTACTTGACCACTAAACCACACCCTTATCGGCACATCATTGAATATTATAATGATTATATATTTTGTGATGATTTTATAGAAGTTTTATGGTCTATCTATAAATTTCTCATTTATACAATACAATCACAATCTTTGAAAATTGTAATTGTATTTTATACAAAAATCACTAAATGTGGCCATAAGGCCATCAAATTTAGGCCCAGGCTAGAGCTCTTGCCACCATGTTACTTTTGAAAGGTTATTTTTCATAGTTTTGATGAGAGGGCTATTGCTCCTTTTTGGATAATAAGTGTCTACACTTATGGTGGAACTTAAAAGGAATATTTACACAATCCAACTTTTGTGTCCATGATCTATCCCTATTCTTTACTATATTCTTTTTTTCTGAAAATCTTTTTTTTCAAATTCATTTCAACACAAATTTGAGTATAAGTAATGTAAATATGCCTTGTTATTTCATGGATCATATTCAAGAGTTCTCAATAGCCTTAATGAGTATAAGTATTGTAAATATGTAATGTTGTATAAGTATTGCAAATATGTAATGTTGTTTCTTAGACCATGTCCAAAAAAATTGGAATGTTTATAAAAGCATCAAACCTATCTTTATACTAATATTCTAGTGGAAGATATGAGAGATGCACTCATACAAGAATCATGAATAATGAATAGTGTAAGGGGTTAAAGGAAGGATATTAAGCTTTTAAACTACGTAATCCTCCTAGAACCATTGTCCCCTATTTGGAATAATCCTTTTATCTTTAATAAACCCAAAATAAAAAAATAAATAACTCTTTTGGGAATAGGAAAATCTCAATGAAGCCATATGCCAAGGGCTTCTAATGCTTTGCAATAGATACTCATACAAGCTACCTAGATTTGGCCACAAAATATAATATTATCAATTAAGGCATTCTTCACCAAAGGTTGTCCCCAAAATTCTACTTCTTCTTGGTGCTTAATCTAAAATATTTCAAGAATCCTTTTTGAAGTATTATATCACTATTCATAAATATGTATATTGTGATTAATAAAATACCCTACAATAACTAGTTCTCTTGCTCTTCTCCTAGGAGCTTTGTTCCTTCTTGTTATGGTAGAGAGCATCAAAAAAATATTTGGGAGCAAATAAAATAGCTTAAATGCACCTATGGAACATGCAACAAACATTGGAAGGAGTGAGAAATTTACCAGAAGGCCAAATAAATCTAGTTTTACCCTACAAAAATGTGCATTACTACAAAAAGTGCATAGTGGCTTTGCAAATTGCTAAGTTACTAAATCTTCTTAAACTGAATAAAACCATATAAGAAAAGTGAATTTTAAATATCACTATAGTTGTTAATTTAAAGAAGTATGTTTATCTAAATTTATTGACTAGGAGAAAAATTCAAAAATCAATATGCCATTATAAGTTTATTAGGCCTTCCAAAATATGTTATAATGCAAACCCTATTTATGGTGGGTGTAAGGGAGCTACTTAAAGACTTTGAAGAAACATCCTTAAAAATAATATTAAAGAAT
Source organism: Cunninghamia lanceolata (assembly GCA_027924645.1). Lineage (NCBI taxonomy): Eukaryota > Viridiplantae > Streptophyta > Pinopsida > Cupressales > Cupressaceae > Cunninghamia > Cunninghamia lanceolata. Next base: position 6,665,361 of record BSBN01000055.1, on the reverse strand, counting down.
AATAAAAGGTTTCACAAAGTACATATAAATTTCACTTATAAAATCTATAGGGAAAGTATTAAATTAAGGTAAATTTTCTATCTTGTTAGTATTAGAACTACGTTAATTTATAATAAATAATAATAATTTTCTTATTGGTTAAAATTAGAACTAGGTTTAAGTCAAAGGCCTTATACAGTGGCATTAAAGGATGAAAGCAAAACATAGGGAACTTATATTTGAGATTAAAAAAAGGGTTAGTGAGATATATATAAACCTTTATATAATCCCCAATTTGCATCTAGTTCCACAAACCAAGACAAAAAAAAATTAATCAATTATCGGTACAGACCTTCGCTGATTATTTTTTAAAACATTTCTATATCTTAAACTTTTTGAAGGCGGTGTATTAATTCATCTGAACTCTATTCAGTGCGTTTCGGTTAACCTATATGTATAAATATTTCTTTGTTAAAAGAAATCCAAGATTTCCATTCTCTGTAAACAACCGTGAAAACATGGAATTGAAATGGTTTTTTTCTTTTAACTTCAACATTAGTTATTTATAAACAATGCATTCCTCAGTTTTTTAAGCCCCTAGAATCTTGTTTTGTCTGTTATTTTAAGGGAGGATGTGATGAAATGACGCATTGGTGATATATTTGTAGAAAAGATATAAATGCATATATCACCATACTTATGGATTGAATAAAAATAATTTTGTGTTACAGATAATTTTCAAAGGACCCAAAATATCTAAGAGATGTAGAGATGCAACTTATCAACCATGCTTTTGGTATTCTTTAGATTTGAGGTATCTTAATTGGACGCACAAGTTGCCTAGTCTATAGTAGTTTGATGCAAGTGTTGGAAATATCTAATCTTGATCAGCCAACCAACTCCATTAATTGTAGCGTCACAAGAGATCCATTAGAGTCTGTCCAGCCCATTTGCCGTGTCTGACTTTTACTATCCAGTTAATGCATATTGGCAGCAATTTAATTTTGGTAGGTCAATTTCAAATTGGGGAAAGGCAAGAAAGAGAAAATAGGAATGAACAACAGAACATGAGGAGAAGCTAGCAGACAGAGGAAGAAGAAGAACCTATAGCAACAGACGATATTGCACAGGAAGCTCCGCATCTCCAGAATTTTAGCAGACAGATCTTGTCACGACCTACTAGTATAGTTTACAAAGTATACAAGTTTGGTCAAATTTTAGTATAGATGTAATAGCTACTTTAATTGTATTTCGTTATTCAAATATTCAAATCATAACACACATAAAAGATATTAATGACCTTTTTAAGTTAGAAGAAAAAAATTAAATAATGGAAACAAATTTGTCAAATCATGTTAAAAATAAAAAAATAATAAAAATAAATAAATGATTTTTAGACAATTTAAATAAATAAACTAAAAATATAGAAGGGAGTACACTTCTAGAAAAAGAGAAATAAATGAGGATTCAACTCCCCTCATTTCCAAGTCAATTTTCAAAAATGACATTTAATGTTGAAATGGGGATTTTCCACATAAATTTATGGCAAATTGGAAATGGAGGAAGACATTAAATTGAGTAGACTTGACTCCAAAGACTCAAACTGTCTACCATGTGCTTGGAAAAAAATTGTTCCAAATAAGAACCGATTTTTTTTCTATAAATAGTCACAGAAATGTGAAGGGAAGACACACTTGGCTCTGGTCTGGAGTGCTGGACCAATCTGGAAAATCATAAGCTGATTGTTTGCTCCATGTCCACGCCTTCTAAATTTGCATGGATGTTGGGAAGAAGGGCACAACAAGATAGAGGCATTCTACCATAGCAAAGAGCAGACCAGAGGTAAGTAAGCAGTCATGCCCAAAATTATGTGAAATTTCTGGTAATATCGCTATTTGTTTTATCTCTTGTTGGGGATAAAGTCTAAGCAGCCAAGGAATCAGTCAAATTTGTTATTGGGTTCTAAGTATTTTTCAAGATAGTATGATGAAAGTTTTAAACCATTTTATTTCAAAGTAGGATGAAGTATATAACTGGTGAACCGTATGCGAATAGAGTTGTTGTAGATAATCTCAGCCTAGCTTTTTGAATTGGGTTCATTAAATTGGTTTTTGTTTTAGATTTTAGAGAACTTTGCTCAGTAGAAGTATTCCTCGAGAGAGGCGTCTGTTCATTTTGTTTAACAATGACAAGATTTTGTAATTGGAAAATTGGTTAATATTCATACTCACAAAAGTCTTATATTTGGTATTTTCTTTTGCTCGGAGTTTGACTTTACAACAGCCGATCGCAGTTGCCTGAAAGTTTTAAAGCCTTCTCAACAAATCAATTTTGTGCATATCCTAATATCATTGCATTCCATGAGTTGACGTCTCTTTGAGACATTCTGTCAAACAATTCATGTGCATTGTCTATGCTTCTACATATTGCATACGCGTCTACCAGGGCACCTATAGCTACCACATCTGGCAAAATTTCCCCTCTGTTATGTTTTGATGGATGCCCATACCCTGTATTCAGCGTTCCCATCTTGGCACAGGCAAGGAGGATGTGGGTAAGGGTGTGAATTTTGGCTTTACATATGCCAATTGTATTTAAGTTTCTTAAGCCTTTTTAACAAATTCATTTTGTACATATCCTGCAATCATTGTATTCCATTAGATGAAATCTCTTTTCAGGGATTCTGTCATATAGTTTACGAGCTTGGTCTATCATTCCACTTTGGCATACATGTCTACCAGAGCATTTCCAATCATAATATCTGTCAAAAATGCACTTACCTTTATGCTTTGATGGATGGTCGTACTCTATGCCTGAGTGCCCGCTTTGGCACAGACAGGAAGAATGCTGCCAAGGTTGTGGAATTTGGCTTTTCGCCTACCAATTGCATTTGCTTGAAAGTTTCTAAAGCCTTTTTAACAAATTTATTTTGTGTCTATCCTGCAATTATTGCATTAGGCGATGCCTCTTTGAGGCATTTAGTCTAAAAGTTCATGTTCACTGTCTATTATTTCACATTTTGCATACATGGCTACCAGAGCTCTCCCAACTATAATATCTGACAGAAATTCACTTCCAATTATGTTGATGGATGTCCATACCTTCATCCAGGGCTTTAATTTGCAGGGATTCTGGCAACGGTTGAGGAGTTAGTCCATACAACCACCAGTTGCAATTGCTTAAAAGATTCTAAAAACTTTCTTTTTAAACCTATTTCAAACCTACCCTGCAATCATGGCGTTCCATGCCAGGATAATGTTTCTTTTAGGCATTTTGTCAAACAGTTCACATGCCTTGTCTATGCTTCAACATTTTTGTCCGCGTGTCTACCAGGTCACTTGCAACTACAACATCTGACCAAAATTCCACTTCCATTATGCTTTGAGGGATGTTCCATTAGTATTACTAGAAATCTGACATTTTGTACATCATTAAGGTATAAGCTTATTTTTCAGATTGCTTCATTTAGCATCACCAATAATCCCCACAGGAAAATTGCCCCTGTTTAAATAATGAAAAGGTTCAAATCTCTCACAACAATTTTCTCTTGCAACAATCTTGTAGATAAGTTTTGTTGAAGTCTGGCAATCAGCACATACTCGAAGGTACTTAACAACTCTAATCGTAGCTCTATTGAGCATGTTTAACAAACCAAATGCAATTGTAAATTTTTCACTATAGTGATAGAGAAATAATTCTCTTTCCTTTTTCCAGTAAGGGAGAAAACTCAATAGCTAAGATAATTCCAATGGCTGAGATAGCATTTGAGACATTAAGACCTAATAGTTGAGATAGTATTTGTTTAATTTAGAACTAGTAGTTACAGCTTCAAGGTTGTTAGTGTTGACTATAGGCACAAATAATTGAATGGAATGTATCTTTTAGAATAGCTAAGAAATTATGGAGATATGTAAGTTTTGCATATAGGCTTTTCTTGATTGATTACACATGATAACTATGTTCCTCTCCCATTTGTGTCAATAAGAGCATGAGAAAAGTCTTCAACTAAGTAGGGTTCAATGTTGTACATAATTCGATGATTTCAACATGCATATTCATATGCTCATGGATTGCTAAAAAATATTTAACAAACAACAATAACATCCTTTACTTTATGATAATTTATGATATTTAAGTTTTAAGGGCATTCCTCTTTAATATCATGCTATCATAAAACTTGATTTGACTTTCATTGACTCAAATTTTGATTTCTAGAAACCATATTAAGTTGAGATATTCAAATTTCAAGAGGGTTGAATGTTCTTCTTCAATGGGAAAACAAGATTCTTATAGACTGATAAGAGGTGAATTCTCAATTTCTATATGACTTATCTCAACTCTAGTAGATAACTTATATGACTTAGGATGAGTTTGATTTCATAGGAATTATGTCATAAAAACTATTTGAGAATTTAAAGCTCTCACAAAATATAGAGGTGTGAAACATAAAGGTGGTAAAAAGTTGACTTCAAGCCTTTTCCATGCCTTTGTCAAATTATAACTTGAAATCATCCATGCATTTTTTAGGAAGCCTCTTGATTGTGAAGAGGTTTTGGACAAGTGATTTGGTATCTTCCTTCTATCAAAATTGATTGAAGAGGAGCCAACCGAGTGATCCCAACTTTCAATTAACCTAAGGTCCAAACTATTGAACCGTGAACTAGTGAACAAAAGGCCACATTTTTAGTAGTAATGTTCTAGTTATTGCACAAATTTATTGTTGGAAACAAGGTAGATAACTGAGAGGGGCGGTGAATCAGTTATCTTAAATAATTTAACTTTCTATTCTTCTTTAACAATTAGTGCAGCATCAAAACATATAAGCATGCATAACCATGAGAGTAAAAATAAAATCAATTCACATAACACAATGATTTTGACGTGGAAAACCCTATTAAGGGAAAAACCACAAGGTGACTAACTCAAGATTGTATTCTCTATTAAAAGAATAAGAAGTACAAAATGGCACTTGCCAATTAAGGCTCACTACCTGAGCACACTGCTCACAAGAGGCTCACTACCTACAAGAGACTCACTGTCTACAAGATATATAGAATGTAACCAAGTGTTTGAACTTATCAAAGGCATCCACATATGCTGAGGTTCAGTTCTGGTTAGGCTCAATATACTAATTTGCTGCACTTCATTCTTCCTTTGCTTAGTGCTGTTGTTCTGTCACATACCGAACTTGTATAGCTACTTCCACCTTGCTCTCTGCTTTTCTTCGCACACTCTTTCACACAACACACACCTTCATACCAAAATCCATCTAGTATATATATCCATACCAAGGATCTCAACATCTTTCTAGTCAGCATCTGGAATACTTAAGATTTTCCCGACACACTGATCTATTGGCTGAATCCATGCTTACTATGTGATGTGTATCAAGGACATAGACATAGAAATCATCAATTATGTCAGCCAACCATGAATGATACCTCAATAAGCTTGATCACCATCAATTTCTCATCCAGATTAAGGTCTGATGCTCTGCTGGTCAGTTCTTCGTAAGTCTACTCTACTTGTCAGGGACCCAACACTTAGATGCTTATATCTTTTCACTCTTTCATCATTGGAGGCTCAATCTCTGGAATGTAGCAGTCATGGTACTCTTCTTGACTTCCCCAAGTCTACACTTTGCTAAGATACGTCCTCTAAGAGATCCGGACTTGGTTGTCAGACCTTGTTGCATGCTCTATTCTTGCTCACCGGACCAAAACACTCTTTAGTTTGACTTCCAGTAAAGACCTATTATGTGTTGCGGATGTATGGGATAAACTTTGTTGCCATCAATGACAACAATAATGAAGCCACACAGTGTCTCTTGCCAACAATCTCCCCCTTTGGCATTGATGGCACCACTTGGTGAAAAATGACTAAGTGTCATAGCACGCTCCCCCTTAGCTGATGCTTTATCTTATGTACACTTTTCACTGGAGCTCCCCCTTAGCTAAATTCCACATTTTTCACTACTCCTCACTCCCTCTTTGCCATCAATGGCAAAGGGTGAAATCCGCACACCAAAATTTGCAAAAAGTAACCTATACATAGCCACATAAGTATATATACAAGTTATAGTTACATATACTTAAGTATATCCGTAAAAGTGGTTTTCAACTGGACAAATTTTGTTGCCCAACTCTGCTTCATCCTGTCCAAAATTGGGATGTGACCACTTAACAAAAATGCAAAGGCTTCTGCCCTCTTTAAGTCTGTCGGATCACTAGTCTGGGCTATAGTCTGAGCATCAGTTAGGGCTTCATGCATTGCCTCTAACTTAGGGATAATTATCCCTCTTAGCTCACTCATTCTGCTTATTTTATTTTTCTTCTCCTTCTCAAGCCTCTTTATCTCATTTATATTGGCAATAGCCTGGCACTCTTGATTCATTATGGATGAGGTGAGAGGATCAAAACTCTGGGATAAACTTGATAGTTTACCCTCTTGTTCTTCTACCTTCTTTGCAATGTCAGCTATTACTATGGACCAAGATAAACAAAAATTTTATAATTCTCCGCCATCTTTAAGAGCATTTTCTAGGCTCTTTATTCCAATATTCAGATTTCTCTTATCATTTGCTATTAGCCCCTGTACTTTAGAGAATCTCTTAACCAAAAAATCTTTCTAGACTTTCTCTTCTGCTGATTTCTCCAAAGAATCAAAATGTGTGCTAACAGAATTAACAAGAGATTTTAGATTACCGGATGAAGAGGCTGAAAGATCCTTCTGGAAGGATGGTGTGATCTTCTCCAACACACTGGATGCAATCTCTATCAGCTCATAGTCTTCCATGTGAGACTTCAGAAGCTTTTCTTTTGCTTTGGCTTGAGCAAAAGATGCTACCTTCATTGTCTAGACTGGAGAGAGAGAGTCAAAATTAAGTGGTCCTTGAAATAGCTCCGGTTCATCTAATTCCATCATTTCTTTGGTCAGGAAATCTTTAACTGCTTCTACAGTGTCTCTTGCCAAAGAGAGAGTCTTCTTTCCTTCTGTACCCTCAGAACTATCACCTGAGGTCTTCTCTGTTTGATCTTCTTCTCTTCCCTTTACCTCTTCTTCTTGACTGATTTTCTCTTCTTTTCTTTCTTCTCCTTCAGTTCCGGGGTCGGCTGGTGGATCCGGAAGAGAGATGTTTACTTCTTCATGGACTTCCTCTTCCAGAATAGAGGAATCCAAGTCCTTAGTCTTCTCCTCATCTATCTCCTTTGACTCTTCTGCAATTTTCTCAGTAGAATCTTCCTTTGATGCACTTGATCCTTCGACATCCATGGCAGAAGGTTCATCACTTACATCCTCTATAATAGGAAGATTGAATCTTTTATATGCATTTCAGAGGATGTTTTTAGTCTCTTTTGCCACCTGATCAGTCTCTCTGAGCATAAGCTTGTTCATTCTAGCTTTGCTCCAGAACTCATCCTTGCAATCCTTGAAGATCATGTTCATTTGTTTTGGAGTGATGGAATGATAGAGCTAAATAGCTATTTATTCCCAGATCTCCAAATCTTTTTCCTTGGCATTGCCTTTTCTAAGTTCAAGTACTTTCTCTAAACTCTTGGGGATGAGAGAGATGATTTCAATGAATGCTTTATTATATATGTTTAGGTACTTAACTGTGGCTTCTTCCAAGATCCTTTTGTCTGTGTCACTATACTCATCATAGAATTTTGTCATTGGTTGTAGATTCCCATCCACAGTAACTACCTTAATGACAAAATCAATGGAGAGAGTAGGCCTTTCAACAAATTCTTCTACCTCTTCTTCTTTGTTTGCACCGGTAGAGGATTCACCTGATGATTTCTTTTTCTTCCTCATTTTCTTAATTTCCTCATCGGTCTTAGTTTCTTCATCATCCTTCTGACTTGTATAGGACCTTGTGGCCTTGGTTTTTGTTCTCTTTTCTCCCTTACTGGATGTCTTGGCTTCTGGTTTGGAGAATCTTGGGCTCTTAGAAGTGGCAGGTGCAGAGATCTTTGAGGATCTAGTCCGAGAGGGGGCTTGCACCAGAGCACTTTCTTTTTCTACTTCTTGTCTTTCTTTCTCTACTCTTTCTACCTTCTCTCTGTTGGCATCAACTGCCTCCTTTGATATGCCATATTTCTTGGCAATTTCCTCCACTTCCCTTCTCACTTTCCTTTTCATCTCTGGCTGTCTCAATTCAACATGTATTTTCACACTTAATTCTTGAAACGTTCCAAACCTTTCTGCCTCAGGGTCCTTTGGTTGACTTAGCAGGTGTTAAACATATAGCTCCAAAATTTTCTCATCTATCTCATAGCCCATTGGCATAATCTAGACTGTTTTGGGTTCCACTACCTCCATTAGGCATTGATCAGTGTCTACCATGAAGCACATTGTATCCTTGTATTTTTCAACTAGAGATTGGGGGAATTCTCTCTCTGGCCTGCATCATGCCTTGGAAGTTTTTGAAGTAACCCTAGAGTGCTATACTTTGTACCTTGGCATCACCAAGCCCATACATATAATCTGTGATTTGTATGGCAACCGGTCTATCATTTTGCCATACCCAACCACTGGATCTGGGTAGCTCATTCATATAGTAAAAGAATAGACATAGTATCAAGCCACCGTACTTAAATGAATTCTTCTTATCCTTCTTTATTTTCTAGAAATTCTCTAATAGTTGGTTCAGGAGAAGCTCACAAAGATCATAATCAGCATTTTACCTTAGCATCTGATAAGCAATGTATATTGTTGTTCCAGACAAAGAATTCTCCCTGCTAGAGTGATATATTTTATAACCAATTATCATATAAGCAAATTTGATATCCGAATCTATGATATCCTCAATTGTCATTGCTCTTTTATCAAATTTTGATCCGGTAGCCTCACTTACAGTTTAGTTTTTGACTGATTTGAGAGTAGTCAACCCACCAGATGAGTGCAATCTGGTTACCGCCCTAATGACATCTTTTGTGATCTTAAATGGCCTCATCAACTACATGAATTTGTCATGTATTCTACTCAGAACATACCAGACCCATTCATCCTCTGCAAAACAGAGAAAGTGGATGGAATGTCCAAAATGCTTATCCCGGATGGCCTTGTATTGAGGTTTAAGCTCAAATGTTTCATCTACTAATTGCTTGTGATAGATATCCATCAGCTTGGATTCCCCAAATTCCTCAATATTGGCATGTATGTATACCCTAACATCTTCTACATGTAGAACCTCATGTAGAATGCTAGAGAAGGTGCCTAAGGGATCAACTTCTAGGGATTTGGAAGGATGTTTCTTGAACTTAGGGCATGGCCTATCTGTGATCTTAACAACATTTGGAGTAGCCATCTTGCAAAAAGATTCAGAGAGATATATTCAAGAATGTAAATACCTTTTTACGCTTCTAGGGTTCATGATATAAGCCAGAAAAGATCACTAGTTGAATCAGATTCTAGTTGATCTTTGAGAGGGTTGAAGCAATCTTGTTTGCAGAGCTCTTTCTTTCTTCTTCTCGAGTGCAAATGTGTAAATGATGAATAAAAGAACCCTTATATTTTTGCGCAAACTCTAATTTTATATTGCAATAAATGCACACCTTAAGTCATTTCGGTTCCCTTGTTCTAAGAGAGATTCTTCTGAATCACTGAGATACACTTAGAATTATTCTTGGTGACAATTGACAATGTATCTCCCTTTCTCCAATCATTCCATTTATCCACAGATCCAAATATTTCAATTTTGAATTATACTGGATCTAACTGTGAAAATCCTACTTTTGCCAAATGACTGTCAAACTAGATTAATCTTGGATGATTAACCTCTTCAAACTCCTTGCGGATCTTTCATATTTTTACCAAGGGTTATTTGGATGTTTCTCTGAGAACCCTTTAATCTACAACTTTCCATGTGCCAATTTTAGGCACCAATTGACTAGTTGGGGGAATTTATTTTCCTTTGTGACTCCCCCTGAGCCAGAGCTCATCTAATTTAATTTCCGAAAGGAATATTAGCACCAGATTCTGGTGCGGATCCATCCCCAATATTTTCTATATTTCTCTCACCTAAATCTTGTTCATCTCCTTTTGAACTTCATCTGCATTCACTTTTCCTTTTCCTTTTTCTTGATTTTGATTATGATGCACTGGACCCCTTTTATCCTGATTCTTACTTCCGCAGAATTTGACAATATGGTTGGATCTATTGCAATTGTAGCAGACAACATTTCTTTGCAAATTTGACTGATATCCTCTTGATCTGCTTTGATTAGCCATATGTCCCATTCTATTGCATGCAAAGCATCTACCATTGAATGAATTGTTTATTTGCATATTTCTACATTCATGAGATTTGTGACCATACCTTTTGTAGGTAAAACATTGTCCGGAGAAGGATGAATTAGTCTGATTCATTCTTCTTCTGTACTGATTTGCTTTATGACTAAAGTTATTACAATTGTTGCAGTATCCATTGAAGAATAGATATCTTTGAGCATTTGGTTGCCTTATCGGAGGTCTTCTAGGCCTGTTCCTTGGATTTCCTGATCCAGAGTTCTTCTGACCAAATCCAGAGCTTTCATCTTTCTCATACCCCAAGCCTTGCTTGTCATCTACCCTCTTTTGGCTTTCAAGAAGAACTTCAAGTTGAGCAGAGCTTATCTTGAATTTCTCTTTGTATTAATTTGTTGTTTGAAGATCCCTTTTAAGAGTGTCAATCTAATTCTCAAGTTGTTCTTCATTATCTCTAGCTTCTTCAAGATCAGATTCCAGATGCCTAATTATTCTATCCATTTTGTGGCAGTCTTCTGACTTCTCCTTGAGAGATTGTTTTAGATTATTTTCAATTTTTCTCTTCTCTTCAATTTCTTGGGTGAATTTTATAACCCCTGATTCCATTTCATGTCTTACCATAATGACCTCTTTTGATAGCTTCTCACATAACTTGTTCTTTTCATTCAGATCTTCATTGGTATCATTGGCTTCACTTTGACTTGCTAATTATTGTAGTTCCTTTCTCTTTTTCACAAAGATACTCAGTTTCTCTTTTAGTTCATTTATGAAATCATCAACTTGTTTGTGTCTTTCCCGCAAGTTATTGACTTCAGAGTGAGATTTCTCAAGATCATCTAGGGCAGACTAAAGTTGTTCCCTCATACCATGCATATCCATTGAGATTCCCAGATATTCCTCAAGCTGTTATGCTCTGTTAGGAGGAACTTACCTTTGATACCAATTGTTGGAAACAAGGTAGATAACTGAGAGGGGGGTGAATCAGTTATCTTAAATAATTTAACTTTCTATTCTTCTTTAACAATTAGTCCATCATCAAAACATTTAAGCATGCATAACCATGAGAGCAGAAATAAAATCAATACACATAACACAATGATTTTGACGTGGAAAACCCTGTTAAGGGAAAAACCACGTGGTGACTAACCCAAGATTGTATTCTCTGTTAAAAGAATAAGAAATACAAAATGGCACTTGCCAATTAGGGCTCACTGCCTGAGCACACTGCTCACAAGAGGTTCACTGCCTACAAGAGACTTACTATCTACAAGGTATATAGAATGTAACCAAGTGTTTGAACTGATCAAAGGCATCCACATATGCTGAGGTTTAGTTTCAGTTAGGCTCAATATACGGATCTGCTACACTTCATTATTCCTTTGCTTAGTGCTGTTGTTCTATCACATACCAGACTTGTATAGCTACTTCCACCCTGCTCTCTACTTTTCTTCGCACACTCTTTCACACAACACACACCTTCATACCAAAATCCATCTGGTATATATATCCGCACCAAGGATCTCAACATCTTTCTAGTCGGCATCTGAAATACTTAAGATTTTCCCAACACACTAATCTGTCAGTTGAATCCATGCTTACTATGTGATGCGTATCAAGGACATAGACATAGAATTCATCAATCATGTCAGCCAACCATGAATGATCCCTCAAGAAGCTTGATCACCATCAATTTCTCATCTAGATTAAGGTCTGATGCTTTGCCGGTTAGTTCTTCCTAAGTCTACTTTGCCTGTCAGGGACCCAACACTTATATGCTCATATCTTTTCACTCTTTCATCACCAGAGGCTCAATCTTTGGAATGTAGTAGTCATGGTACTCTTCTTGACTTCCCCAAGTCTGTACTTTGCTGAGATACATCCTCTGAGAGATCCAGACCTAATTGTTGGACCTTGTTGCATGCTCTGTTCTTGCTCACCGGACCAAAACACTCTTCCATCTGACTTCCAGTAAAGACCTATTATGTGTTGCGGATGTGTGGGATAAACTTTGTTGCCATCAATGACAACAATAATGAAGCCACACGGTGTCTCTTGCCAACATTTATAATATTATTAATAGAAGCAAAAATAGCATTATACAATTTAAAGTAATTATGGAAATAGATAGTAGATTAAACATTTTGACAATTGAACATGTATGAGTTTGTGTTAATATTTGAGTAGGATTAATCTTTAGCAAGTAATGAGAGTAAGCCAATTTTATTTTATATTTTTTGTAGCCTTCATAAATAAATTGGTATGTATAATGAGTTGTAATTTATAATGCTAAATCTATTAGATAATTGGCTATGGGATTTTTTTAAAAGAATGAATTTGATTCAATAAAATGAATTTATTGAAATATTATTGAATTAGTAGTTTTAGCATATTGATTTAGGTATCAAGGATTCCTTATTTGGATCTATACTAAATCTTATGCATGTTATCATTTGAATAGTTTAATTATGAATTGATGTAAGTATCTTTCTAGTTTTATGCTTTACGAAATTGATTTAATATCTTTCTAGTCCTAGTCATTTTGTATAATCAAAATGATCTAGTATCTTTTCCATACTTTACATGTATTATGATTCAGAAAAGTATCTGTTATCAGTTTATTTAATTGTTATTATGCAAGTTTTCCTTTCAACTAGATCTAGGTAAACTTAATATATAAACATACAAACATAAAACAAATCATTGTGTTTAGTTTACATGGTACCTCTGTGTCACATTTACGGGTAATGCCATCACATTGAACCATGCACCTCATGTCTAACATAGCTACAACAACAACGTCTGGGCACATCCCTCTAAATCGTCAGGGAGTAATAAGGGATATATTGAAGTTAAATCTGTAGGAAGGGAAAATCTCCTTGGATATCTCATTAAAAAGATTAACTAAAGTATGAGTCAATTGAAATAGTTGTATGATGATTACCATGTGAATTTTTAAGTATTGAGGCTAAAATGCTCATTTAGAAAATCTTTCAAACTATCAACAGAAAATGAGGCTTATTGAGAACACGAGTCTAAATCAGATATGACTTGTAAAATGTTAGATAGGTCAACTAGTCTGATCCAAAAACCCTATCTTCTCTATGCTCTCACCTCGCTTTCACAGATCTTGGTGATCAAAAAGTACTAGGGAATCAGGAACAGACTTAGTCACAAAATTACCTAATTTGGCTTGAGGAAGTAAACTAGATTTCAGGAGCAGACACCTGATAGGGATTCTTCCACACTAGGACTAATTGACAAAAACCCCTTGAGGTGTTTATGGTAGTGGACTAATTTTTGTCCCTGTTTATTTGAGTGGGTGGCAGTCGATGAAGAATTGTCTGGGGCAAGGAATAACCCTAGAAAGGGTTGGATACCCACTCACAGTTGCATCAAACATAGTACAAGATAGAACTACATATTTGCATACCCCAGTGTCAGTCACATCTAGAAGGGGCCTTGATCTTGTGGATATAGGGTATGTAGGCAGTCTTAACAGTGAAAGATGCCCTCAGTACATAGGTCCCCAGATATAGGGTGTTCTATAATTAACATCATGATCTTAACTTTCTGTGTAGTGATTTTTGAGCCATGTTAACATGAGATTGTCCAGTTAGTTTTGTGTAGATGATAAGGATACCAGTCACTAGAGAAAAATGTAAGTTGTCAGAAATGAATGCAGGGTGTAGTGAAAACTTAAGGTATGTATTGCTCAGTTGTTCTTATATGTTATCTTGTTAAATGTAATATCTCTCTTCACTAGATCAAGATTGGTGATCCTTTTAGGACTTGATGACCTTATAAAACTAAGCTCTAGTTGTCTAACCACAATAAAATTTATTGAGCAATTCTTAGAATTAATAGTAAAATTTCACAAATCTGTATTTCCTGCATCTGTTAGATCAAAAATTTTAATTCCTTAGTATTTTTGAATTTAGAGTTAGTATTATTTTGTTCATAAGGAGTTAGGTCCTTACATGTGGTATCAGAGTCGAGGCTCAAACACTAGGCCTGGAGGTCTGCTAACCTAAAGCATTAAGATATAAGGTTAATGATATTCCCCCTCTTGTGATCTAATGACTGTCTAGTTATTGATAAACATGAAGAGAAAACATGCAAAACAAAGGAAAGGGTAAGGCCGTAGATAAACCCTCCCTAGAGGGTGAGATGAATGGATTGATACTAGTGAAAATATGTGTGTAATGAGATGATAGTAGTCTGGTTCATGACAACTATGAGACTTGTGGATTCTCTTTTGGGAAGTGGATATCATATTCTATGGCTAATTCCTTTTGTGGCATATCTTAATGGATCTTTTCATAATGGCATGTCCTAGGTTGTGTGGGGGCATGCGACTATTCGTGTGGATTTTTGATATAGAAATATGATAAGGTTGTTCCAGGTTGTGTGGGGAATGCTTACTATGACATGGTGATTTATCATTGTTCTCTACGTGGTTGAGACCACTATATGATTTATCTATTTTAGTGATAGAAGCCCACCCAATTCCCCTACTCCCCTTAGGTGGTATTGTTGTAAGGCTACATGGTGATTGTAATGTGCAAATTTTATGAGATTGTTGCATTATTTATTCTTGTGTTAAAGGTTTACTTAAGTGTTAAGCCAACAATGTTTTGTTTCTTTGGGCTAATTAGTTATTTTAATTTTTAGATGGTCCTTTTGCCTCAAGGACTTGTTCTTTGTTAAATTTGGGATGTTGTAATGATTCCTATCTTTCATCTTCACTTCTTCTTGGCTTGTTTTATTTTAATGTATTCTAATTGAGGATTTAACTTATGGACTTGTTTTACTTAATCCTTCTTGATTTGAGGCACTTTATTGTTGCAATTGCTAGCATGTGTGGAGTAATGTGACTTCTGTAAATTGCCTTATCCAGGAAAGGCCCCTGGTAGGTTGTATGGGGGAGTAGGTGGCCTGGGGGATTCTATTGTGAGGATGGGGGTTGCAAATGGGACTGGTATGGGACATTCATAATCCATCCATCCCCCTATATCTATGTGTGTGTTTCTTACATACCTTCCTCTTGGAGGATAACGCCTTAAATGAACGTGAGCAAGGAAACGTGAGGAGGGGTCCTTGAGAGGGCCCTGAGCCCATCTTTCTTTTTTAGTTACTTGGTACTAAGGTATTAATGATATTGGTTTCCTTTGGAGGTGAAACTATATGGTTTTATGGCTAACTAGATGAGTACTAGAGACAACTATTAACTTTTGGGAAATTGATGGCATTCACATGTGGACTCCTAGTTTGGGAAGCTACTATCAATTTTGGGATGCTAGCACTACTTTTGGATAACAAGCCCTAAGGTAGCGCTAATTGATGCAATAGTTACGAAGAGGGAGATGGATTGAAAGTTTGGAAGAGTTGTTGATGTGGCAGTCTCTACAAATAGGCATGCATGATAGCTAGAATTGTTACCTTTCACTTGAGTGTTGATGTGTGTGTTTAAAACGAATCCTCAAGAGGATTGACCTTGCACCTGGCCGGTTGTCTGAAACCTGAGAGAGGGTACAAGGTCCTCAGAACATTCTTATTGAATGTACTTACAAAAATTCTTTGGTACAATATATGGGCCTATTACGTAATTTCTTGTAAGTGACTCAGGATTCGGATTGATCCCGATGAGTCTATGTCTCTGGCAGAGCAATTTATTGATTCTTGTTCTTGTTAGCTCGTATGGCTACTATGTTTACCTATTGGATAAAGTTTTGATCCGTTTGACCAGTATTGGCCCATTTGGCCATTATTTTATCTACCCCATATTGTGTAGTAATAGGGTCCGTTAGACCTGGTTCCATATGAACCAATTTGCCCAAAGGATAGAAGAGCCTTGTTGGCTTTATTTTAGTATGTCTCATTTTGGACACTTTAGCCTGGATTGCCTATTTGAAATTCTTGAGTACTCAAATTGACTAAGATAATATTATTCTTGTAATCTACATGGTGTATCATTTATCTTGGATTCTAACACAGGTTAGAGTAAACTTCTAACATAATTGGAAATTTTAGATAATGAGTTTCAGTACTTGACTTTTGGAGTCGATGCACAAGCAATAAGGTATAATCAGATATGAAAATCTCACATTTACTCAACCCCATCTTAATGCAAGACAAAGAAGGTGGTTAGAATTTTTAAGTGAGTATGATTTTGAGATTGAATATATCAAGGGTGAATAGAGTGGCTGATGCATTAAGTAAAAGAAGACACATTATAGTAGCATCAACACTTGAAACCAACCTTCTATGCAAGATATCATAAACACCAACACGATGGAAGAACATACTTTTCATGATGTTGAGGATGTGATTGATATAATTTCACATGTGCTTGAAGAACAAGTCAAGAAATTAGACGAACAACTACCAAATTTTCAACAAATTATGGAAAAGGCACATCTAGCTCAAGAAGTGGTACCTATTGTTGAGGGTATAAGAGGATTGTTACATGAAGGACAAGAAGGTGTTGACATGCTCTATGGATTATCCCACATAGTAGATCATAACATTATGTCAGCGGCTAGCTGCGTAAATAAAATACATGTTTCACCACTGACATATATAAACTCACAAGTATCGACACCCATACCGACTTTTGGAATATCCACTTGGGTAAGTGCAAGAAGATGGGGGGCCAAAAGGGGTCTTAAGTGGCCACTTTTTTCTGAAATCAGGAAATACTGGCCTTGGATGAGAAATTGAGCATAGTTACACTCAAAATTTGGAGATGCAACCAAAACAATGTTCGTAATGCTCCGAGTCTACTTTCTAAACTACTATTTTGTTTTGAAAATGGCATAGATTAAGGGGTTCAAAAGAGGGAGCCACAAAAATTGGTGTTGTTTCTATCAAAAAAATATAACATAGCATGTTTTGTGGCTCCCTCAAAAGGTCAACTTTTTTTTGGTATTTTTAAAATCGCTTCAGTGAGAAATTAGCTAATAGCATGTAGTTTATGCCTGATTTTTCTGATAATTTTTTGATGAATATTTGATTTTTTACTAATTTTTAAAGTGGATACATCACAAAAAATAGAATTTTGGCCGTGCTACCCCTATAAATTTTGAAAACTAATTGAAAATCATTTTTTTATTTTTTTAATATTTGTAGAATGGAGTCTAGTTTCTAAATATGTAATTTTTTTGAAATTTGAATGAATAGTTATTTTACAATGAAAAAAAGGCCAAACAATGGTTTTTGCCTAAAAACGGACACACAAACAAAAGAAATTAAAGATGAAAGGCTTAACATTGTTAAAATGTGAAAAAAATCACATCGTCAAATAGCTAAGAGAAAGCCTAACATTACCCATGTGTTCGATTTGTTCAACCTTGAAACATGTGCAAATCTGAGGGTTAGCACGAACGAAATTATGTGAAATTTTGAAGAATATAGAAAAACATGTCTGTGATTGTTCATAAGGCACTCCAAGCCTTTGGGTTGGAAATCCAAAGCAAATCCCAAGCCCAAGGCTTGGGATTCCCAAAGCAAGAAATAACGCGAGCGCGTTATAACGCGCTCGCGTTATGTTTTGCCTTGCATTTTTCTTTCCCGCAAGTCTGTCTTTTGTCATGTTTGACATAACGCGCTCGCGTTATGTCCCGCTCAAATTTTTTTACGTTCAAGGCTATTAATCATGAGGGTTAAGGCATAAGGGATAGAGTTGGAGGATTTACAGATAAGGGATTAGCGTTTAAGGTATAGTATCGAGCCCGTTGAGGGTCTAGGAATAGGGATAGCATTTAAGGTTTAGGGATGAGGGATGACAGATTACGGTTGAGGGTCGAGGGATCAAAGTTAAGGGTTGAGGGATTAGGGTTTGACATTAAGGGTTGAGGGTTGAGGTTCAAGGGTCAAGGGTTTAGGGATAGGGTTTAGGGTCGAGGGATTAGGGTTAAAGTAGAGTGTGGAGGGTGTAAGGATTAGGGATAGGGTTGGAGGGTTTAGAGATAAGGGATTAGGGTTTAAGGTATAGTATTGAGTCTATTGAGAGTTTAGGAATAGGGATAGCATTTAGGGATTAGGGATGAGGGATTATAGTTGAGGGATGATGGATTAGGGTTGAGGGTTGAGGGATTAGGGTTTAGGGATAAGGTTTAAGGTTGAGGGTTGAGGGATTAGGGTTTAAGGTATAGTGTTGAGGGTTGAGGGTTGAGGGTTTAGGATTAGGGTTTAGGGTTGACGGATTAGCATTTAATGTCAAGGTTAGGGTTAGAGTGTCGAGGGTAGAGGAATTAGGGATAGGGTTTAGGGTTGAAGGTTTAAGGATTGAAGGTTGAGACTTTAGGGATGAGGGTTTAAGGCTTAAGATATAGTGTCAAGTGTTGAGGGTGTAGGGATAGGGTTTAAGTTTTAAGGGTTAAGGGTTGAGGGATATGGATTAGGGTTTAAGGTATAGTGTTGAGGGTCGAGGGATCAGAGTTAAGGGTTGAGGGATTAGGGTTTGACGTTGAGGATTGAGGGTTGAGGTTCAAGGGTCAAGGGTTTAGGGATAGGGTTGAGGGTCGAGGAATTAGGGTTAAAGTAGAGTGTGGAGGGTATAAGGATTAGGGATAGGGTTGGAGGGTTTAGGGATAAGGGATTAGGGTTTAAGGTATAGTATCGATTCTATTGAGGTTGTAGGAATAGGGATAGCATTTAGGGTTTAGGGATGAAGGATTAGAGTTGAGGGATGACAGATTAGGGTTGAGGGTTGAGGGATTAGGGTTTAAGGTATAGTGTTGAGGGTTTAGGGATAGGGTTTAGGGTTGAGGGATTAGGATTTGACGTTGATGGTTGAGGGTTTAGGGTTTAGGGTTAGGGTTGAGAGATGAGGGATCAGAGTTAAGGGTTGAGGGAATAGGGTTTGACGTCGAGGGTTGAGGGTTGAGGTTCGAGGGTCAAGGGTTTAGGGATAGGGTTGAGGTTGAAGGGATTAGGGTTAAAGTAGAGTGTGGAGGGTGTAAGGATTAGGGATAGGGTTGGAGGGTTTAGGGATAAGGGATTAGAGTTTAAGGTATAGTATCAAGTATGTTGAGGGTTTAGGAATAGGGATAGCATTTAGGGTTTAGGGATGAGGGATTAGAGTTGAGGGATGAGGGATTAGGGTTGAGGGTTGAGGGATTAGGGTTTAGGGATAAGGTTTAGGGTTGAGGGTTGAGGGATTAGGGTTTAAGGTATAGTGTTGAGGGTTGATGGTTTAGGGATAGGGTTTAGGTTTGAGGGATTAGGGTTTAGGGTTGATGAATTAGGGTTTAATGTTGAGAGTTGAGGGTTGAGGGTTGAGGGTTGAGGTTGAGGGATAGGGTTAATGGTCAAGGGATTAGGATTAAATAAGAGTGTCGATGGTAGAGGGATTAGGGTTTAAGGTATAGTATCAATCCTATTGAGGGTCTAGGAATAGGGATAGCGTTTAAGGTTTAGGAATGAGGGATTAGAGTTGAGGGATGACAGATGACAGATTAGGGTTGAGGGTTGAGGGATTAGGGTTTAGGGACAAGGTTTAGGGTTAGGGTTTAGGGATAGGGTTTAGGGTTGAGGGATTAGAGTGAAGGGTTGAGGGATTAGAATTTGGCATTGAGGGTTTAGGGTTTAGGATCAGGGTTGAAGGTCGAGGGATCAGAGTTAAGGGTTGAGGGATTAGGGCTTGATGTTGAGGGTTGAGGGTTGAGGTTCGAGGGTCAAGGGTTTAAGGATAGGGTTGAGGGTCGAAGAATTAGGGTTAAAGTAGAGTGTGGAGGGTATAAGGATTAGGGATAGGGTTGGAGGGTTTAGGGATAAGGGATTAGATTTTAAGGTATAGTATTGAGTCTATTGAGGGTTTAGGAATAGGGATAGCATTTAGGGTTTAGGGATGAGGGATTAGAGTTGAGGGATGAGGGATTAGGGTTGAGGGTTGAGGGATTAGAGTTTAGGGATAAGGTTTAGGGTTGAGGGTTGAGGGATTAGGGTTTAAGGTATAGTGTTGAGGGTTGATGGTTTAGGGATAGGGTTTAGGTTTGAGGGATTAGGGTTTAGGGTTGATGAATTAGGGTTTAATGTTGAGAGTTGAGGGTTGAGGGTTGAGGGTTGAGGTTGAGGGATAGGGTTAATGGTCAAGGGATTAGGGTTAAATAAGAGTGTCGATGGTAGAGGGATTAGGGTTTAAGGTATAGTATCGAGCTTTTTGAGGGTCTAGGAATAGGGATAGCATTTAGGGTTTAAGAATGAGGGATTAGAGTTGAGGGATGACGGATGACAGATTAGGGTTGAGGGTTGAGGGATTAGGGTTTACGGACAAGGTTTAGGGTTAGGGTTGAGGGATTAGGGTTTAAGGTATAGTGTTGAGGGTTTAGGGATAGGGTTTAGGGTTGAGGGATTAGAGTGAAGGGTTGAGGGATTAGAATTTGGCGTTGAGGGTTTAGGGTTTAGGATTAGGGTTGAAGGTCGAGGGATCAGAGTTAAGGGTTAAGGGATTGGGGTTTGATGTTGAGGGTTGAGGTTCGAGGGTCAAGGGTTTAGGGATAGGGTTGAGGGTCGAGGAATTAGGGTTAAAGTAGAGTGTGGAGGGTATAAGGATTAGGGATAGGGTTGGAGGGTTTAGGGATAAGGGATTAGAGTTTAAGGTATAGTATCGAGCCTGTTGAGGGTTTAGGAATAGGGATAGCATTTAGGGTTTAGGGATGAGGGATTAGAGTTAAGGGATGAGGGATTAGGGTTGAGGGTTGAGGGATTAGGGTTTAGGGATAAGGTTTAGTGTTGAGGGTTGAGGGATTAGGGTTTAAGGTATAGTGTTGAGGGTTGATGGTTTAGGGATAGGGTTTAGGTTTGAGGGATTAGGGTTTAGGGTTGATGAATTAGGGTTTTATGTTGAGAGTTGAGGGTTGAGGGTTGAGGTTGAGGGATAGGGTTAATGGTCAAGGGATTAGGGTTAAATAAGAGTGTCGATGGTAGAGGGATTAGGGTTTAAGGTATAGTATCGAGCCTGTTGAGGGTCTAGGAATAGGGATAGCATTTAGGGTTTAGGAATGAGGGATTAGAGTTGAGGGATGACGGATGATAGATTAGGGTTGAGGGTTGAGGTATTAGGGTTTAGGGACAAGGTTTAGGGTTAGGGTTGAGGGATGAGGGTTTAAGGTATAGTGTTGAGGGTTTAGGGATAGGGTTTAGGGTTGAGGGATTAGAGTGAAGGGTTGAGGGATTAGAATTTGGCGTTGAGGGTTTAGGGTTTAGGATTAGGGTTGAAGGTTGAGGGATCAGAGTTAAGGGTTGAGGGATTAGGGTTTGATGTTGAGGGTTGAGGGTTGAGGTTCGAGGGTCAAGGGTTTAGGGATAGGGTCGAGGGTCGAGGAATTAGGGTTAAAGTAGAGTGTGGAGGGTATAAGGATTAGGGATAGGGTTGGAGGGTTTAGGGATAAGGGATTAGAGTTTAAGGTATAGTATCGAGTCTGTTGAGGGTTTAGGGATGAGGGATTAGAGTTGAGGGATGAGGGGTTAGGGTTGAGGGTTGAGGGATTAGGGTTTAGGGATAAGGTTTAGGGTTGAGGGTTGAGGGATTAGGGTTTAAGGTATAGTGTTGAGGGTTGATGGTTTAGGGATAGGGTTTAGGTTTGAGGAATTAGGGTTTAGGGTTGATGAATTAGGGTTTAATGTTAAGAGTTTAGGGTTGAGGGTTGAGGGTTGAGGTTGAGGGATAGGGTTAATGGTCAAGGGATTAGGGTTAAATAAGAGTGTCGATGGTAGAGGGATTAGGGTTTAAGGTATAGTATCAAGCCTATTGAGGGTCTTGGAATAGGGATAGCGTTTAGGGTTTAGGAATGAGGGATTAGAGTTGAGGGATGACGGATGACAGATTAGGGTTGAGGGTTGAGGGATTAGGGTTTGATGTTGAGGGTTGAGGGTTTAGGGTTAGGGTTGAGAGATGAGGGATCGGAGTTAAGGGTTGAGGGATTAGGGTTTGACGTCGAGGGCTGAGGTTTGAGGGTCAAGGGTTTAGGGATAGGGTTGAGGTTGAAGGGATTAGGGTTTAAGGTATAGTGTTGAGGGTTGATGGATCAGAGTTAAGGGTTGAGGGATTAGGGTTGAGGGTTATAAGGATTAGGGATAGGGTTGGAGGGTTGACGGATTAGGGTTCAGGGATTAGGATTTGACGTTGAGGGTTGAGGGTTTAGGGATAGGGTTGAGGGATTAGGATTTGATGTTGAGGGTTGAGGGTTGAGGGATAGGGTTGAGGGATTAGGATTTGACGTTGAGGGTTAAGGGTTTAGGGATAGGGTTGAGGGTTAAGGGATTAGGATTTGACATTGAGGGTTGAGGGTCAAGGGATCAGAGTTGAGGGTTTAGGGATTAGGGATCTATAGCAGGACAAAATGCGAGCGCGTTATAATGCACTCGCGTTATAGCGTGCTCGCGTTTTGTATTTCTACTGAAATGGTAAAAAAGTGGTTACCCCCGTGATCCAGGCCCACATGCTCTATTTTCTTACTGATTCTGCGCATTCTCCAACAAAAAAGAAGTGCTTTCATGCTATTGGGAAGTTCACATGCATATTTGACACATTGTACCACCTTTGCATGATCTTTCCACCACCTTTTCTGCTTTTCCAACTTGAGAAGGAGGAAATAACATAGTTTTCAAACCAAGTTTGATATATATCTATTCAAGTTTCAATTTTTGTAGTATTGCAATGTTAATTATGATTCAATTTTAAGAATTTAACATTGAAAAGGAAGCAAGTGGTGAAAAACTCAAATTGTTGAGGAGTTTGATGCAAGAAGATAAAAACACTACATAATTGGGTACTCTCTCCATTCAAATCTTCATTTTTTAGGTATGTTAAGTCTTTACATGCATGTTCTTTATATTTTCCTTATTTCGGATTGAATTACTTTATCATGCTTTATCATACATGTTTAAAATAGACACATTCCCAATCAAGAAAGCAACCTACAATCTCACATGATGCCATGTATATTTTCTACACTTGGGCTCTTTAATAATTATGTGTAATAAACAAACCTTAGTTCATACCATGATGTCAAACTATACAAGAATAAATTCTTACAACATAAAAAAAATACAATCCCACTATTATCATGTATTCATTTCTTAGGAACTAATATTGGTCTCTTTATCATGCTACAGACAAATTCTCCGTCATGCCGAGGAAACGATCAAGAATTAAACCAACACAGGAAGAGATAGAAGCTAAGAATGCAAAGAAAGCAATGGCTATGAGGGAACTTCGTGAGAAGAGGAAATTGGACACAATAAATGAAGACATACCAATTGAAGAGGAACCACAACCATCACAAAGAGATATGGTATTGGCGGCACAAAGAGAACGAATGCAAAAACTTCGTGGTACAAGAGATTTGAATACCATAGTTGGAGACACATCCTTTACTGCAAGTCAACATGTAGGGACACCATCTACCACATCTCAAGTTGAGAGTGCATCATCACTCACATGTGATGAAGGAGGTACGCCATCGTTCCCACCTCAACCTCAAGGTATGTCATCTATTCCATCTTCGATCGAAGGTATGCCATCTAACCCATCTCATTTAAATATTGATGAAATTCCTAATGTTGAGATGAATTTACCTAACTTGACACCACCTATAATTTTGCATAGAAAGCCAAAGTATTTGATTGATATTGATGAGAATATTGTGCAGCCAATGGAAGGTAAGATTCCAAAACGCACTTGTAGAAGATATGCTAATAAGATTTGGAGATTATTCTTTGAAAAGTTAAATGAGACTGCAAGATGTCAACTATTCGTTGAAATGATGCGAAGTATAAAGTATAGGTCTATCATGAAGATTCTTGGGTTGAGAACATCAGAGGCTTCAAGTGAAAAATCTATTGTCAAGAATCTAATGAGTGCATATGAGAGTGTGGGTAACACCTCATGCACAAAAGATAGTAATGCAACACGGCGTGTGATTACATTGACTATAGTAAGTAGTCAAATGAGGAAAGCTCGTCTCATTAGAAAGACAAGTCAAGAATTGAGAATTAATAGGAAAACTTTATCAAGAGCCGTTGGAAGACGCCAAAGAATTGAGGACACTAATGCCAATGAATTATGGGTGTTCTCGGGGAGACTACCATGAAAAGATAAACCAATTGTTGAAGCATTGAGATCACTAATTGAAGACTTTTAGAAGAATTACACAAGGGTATCTCTGAATCAAAGGGATGTGGTAAGAAGGAGAATTGGTAGTCAGAACCGTGAGCCACATCCAAAGCATTTTTTGGATGAGACTCAAACATAGTTTTATGGTAAATTTCTAGAGAAGTATCCTCAAATTAAAATTTGTCAAAGATATTTTGAAATGCTAAAACCTTTCTATGTTAAGATAAATCACACACGCACTACTTGTTGTTGTAGATTACATATTGAATTTTCTAACTATTTTGATGCTTATAGGTCTATATGTTTAGATATGCATACTAACAGTGATTTGCAGGGTTGTGCCATATGTGCCCCACCAACATCTTCAAGAGACTTCATATCAAGAATTTTATGTGAAAGAGAGGAAGGTCAAATATTCTACAAGAAATTATGCTTGGATGGCACATGTCATCGTTGCGGTGGCTTGCAACATTTGCCAATATGTGAACAAATGGAAATAACACATGCGGTTGGAAATGAACTAGTAGAGTTTGGCAAGTATAAAATAGTGGCATACAATACAAAAGATGGTAAAGAAGCAAAGAGGTGTGAATTAGTTATTGAAAAGCTTCCAGTGTATCAGTTTATGCCTATATTTCATGACAGCATAGTGTATGAGTATGCAAGACATGCCCATAGAGCTCGATGGTTGGACTTGCAATTCAAGTTATGCAAGGACACATTTTCAGTTGGTAGCATTGTTTCAGTCGTCGACTTTGCAGAGAACTACAGTCTACAGCCACAGCGTGAGGTGCAATCACAATATTACAACTCCACACAGGTTTCTATATTTATGCACATCGCATTCATTCATGCAAATGATAGTACAGAGGATGACAGACAGATCATAAGGGAGTATAATTTCTATATTAGTGATGATCACACGCATTCTACAGAGTTCGTGCAAGGTTGCTTTCAGGTGTTCTAAAATGATTTGGCTAGAAGGGGCATATCGTTCAGTCAGCATATCATATGGTCAGATAATTGTGCATCACAATTCAAGAACTCGTAGAATTTCTATTGGCTGAGTAGGAGGCATAATTTTACAGGTATTCAACATATGTGGAACTTTTGTGAGGCCGAGCATGGAAAGGGGGAGCATGATGGTGCAGGAGCATGTATCAAAAGAGCCATAGCACGAGAAGAGTTAAAGTATAAAGACAATGCAAAGTTGACAGATGCAAAATCGATTGTCAAGTGGTGTAATGCTTCCATGGGTCTAGGTAATGAAGGTAAGTCTTTAGTTCGTAGATTTTTTTGGTTGATAGATGATACTAACATTGCACCATATGAGGATTGTTGTACACTGACAGGATCAAATGAGATGCACTTTTTCAGAAGCTCAATTGCAGGTTCATGGAGTATCCATACACGAAAGATGTCATGCTTTTGTTCTTCCTATACAATTCAAGTCTGGGATGAGTGTGAGTCAAAGGAGTGGGTTGACGAATGGCAGTTAAGTTATCTTAGCCCACTTGACACGTATCGACCCCCGACGACACTGGAACTAACACAGATGGAATCGTCAGTTGACTTTGACCACATATCAGATTTAGTTCAACCAGGTAATATAGGGCACGCATATGCATCTAATTTCATCTAGTTCAACCAGGTAATGTCATCTTACTTTGTAGTGTTTTTGTAATGTTGACTAATTTCATCTAATTTGCTACACATATCAATGTAGGGCACGTATATGCAGTTATTGCAGATGAAGATAATGAAGAGGGAACAGATTATTACTTATGTCATAGTGTTGAGGCCAAAAAGAAATTGGAGGCCCCTGTTATAGATGGAGAAAACATCGAATACCCTACAGGATCAGTGGTTATTACTGGAACATGGCTTAGAAGGTACCCACATAAGAGTGTTAATATTTGGCTATTTCAGGACTTTGACATGCATCGGAAGATTCTTCATTACTCAAACCTTGTCGTGGCATCCAATGTTCATTTGATAAAGTATCGGGGTAGACCTTGGAACAAAATATTGTGGAAGGTGTGTGAGTCTGACCATGAAGCAATACTTGACACAATAAAGAGTAGAGCATATCCGGATGGTTCATTGGATTAATTTGTAAGTATTCACATTGATTTTGTAAAGTTATGTTACATTGAGTTGTAAGTATGCACATTAATTTGTAAGGTTTGTCTTTTTTTATTTCCTCCTGCATTTTTACACATATGTACACATTTTTACATCATCATGTTATGCATTTTTGGTGTCCTGCTCTTGATGTGACCAAACTCATAACTCACCCTACTAGACACCATTTGATAATCTCTCCAACACTCTGGATCCAGGCGCCCAATCATGATGATGACCTATATACCATTCTGCCAAGGCGCTCATAATGAATGAAAAGAAGACCAAGGGCGCCCAAGCTTAATAGACTTATTTCTTTCAATTTTGATGATCCAAACTCTTGCAATATGACATCCACTTTCATGCCTTTAGATCTTCCTTCACATATAGGGCGCCAAATCAATGCATTAAAGTTTTTTGATATTAGGCGCTCATGATGATGAAACTTAGAGCTTTTTCCTTTCCTATGCACTCATCTAAGATGTTTGAATGATAAGGAGTGCCTCGACCTCTATAATGTACATTGGGCACCAAATCAAGGTGATTTTAAGTCACTTTGAGTCATTTGGGGTCAGTTTGAGTCTTTGAGTCATGTTGCAAAAAAGTGTCAATGTTGTCAAGTTGCACAAAGCAACTTTTGCATTTTTGGTGTCCTGCTCATGATGTGACCAAACTGACTATTCCAACGCATCTAGATGGGTACATTTATGCTAGGCATGGTCCTATTTTTCACCCAAACATGTCGAAACAGTCTGAGCTACATTGTACCAACAATATCCCTGAAGAGTCCAAAGTGCAAAAAGGCTGCAATCTTTGACGAGATGTTACTCGAAAACCATGTCACTTAGAAACATTCCATCTGAGGCAACGCTATCATGTAGAGTGCCTCTATAATAACTTCTCTCAGTTTTTTATAGCTCTGAGGCATTTACCTGTGGTGAAAGGTTTTCTGCTGACCCAAAAATTGTCAGAAGGAGGCAGTGTAAAGTTGCAAAGGGGTGTAACTTTTGTCCTGCTCCTGATGTGACCAAACTGACTATTCCAACACATCTGAATGGGTACATTTATGTTAGGCATGCTCCTATTTTTCACCCAAACATGTCGAAACAGTCGAAGCTACATTGTACCGACGATATCCCTGAAGAGTCCAAAGTGCAAAAAGGCAGCAATCTTTGACGAGATGTTACTCGAAAATCATGTCACTTAGAAACATTCTGTCTAAGGCAATGTGATCACGTAGAGTGCCTCTACAATAATCTCTTTCAATTTTTTATAGCTCTGAGGCATTTGCCCGTGGTGAAAGGTTTTCTGCTGCCCCAAAAATTGTCAGAAGGAGCCAGTGTAAAGTTGCAAAGGGGTGTAACTTTCATCCTGCTCCTGATGCGACAAAACTGACTATTCCAACGCGTCCAAATGGGTACATTTACGCTAGGCATGGTCCTATTTTTCACCCAAACATGTTGAAACAGTCGGAGCTACATTGTACCGACAATATCCCTGAAGAGTCCAAAGTGCAAAAAGACAGCAATCTTTGATGAGATGTTACTTGAAAACCATGTCACTTAGAAACATTTTGTCTGAGGCAACATGATCATGTAGAGTGCCTCTACAATAACCTCTCTCAGTTTTTTATAGCTCTGAGGCATTTGCCCGTGGTGAAAGGTTTTCTGCTGCCCCAAAAATCATCAGAAGGAGGCAGTGTAAAGTTGCAAAGGGGTGTAACTTTCATCCTGCTCCTAATGCAACCAAACTGACTGTTCCAACGCGTCCAAATGGGTACATTTATGCTAGGCATGGTCTTATTTCTCACCCAAACATGTCGAAACAGTCGGAGCTACATTGTATCGATGATATCCCTGAAGAGTCCAAAGTGCAAAAAGGCAGAAATCTTTTACAAGATGTTACTCAAAAATCGTGTCACTTAGAAACATTCCGTCTAAGGCAATGGGATCATGTAGAGTGCCTCTACAATAACCTCTCTCAATTTTTTATAGTTCTGAGGCATTTGCCCGTGGTGAAAGGTTTTCTGCTGCCCCAAAAATCGTTAGAAGGAGGCAATGTAAAGTTGCAAAGGGGTCTAACTTTTGTCATACTCTTGATGCGACCAAACTGACTGTTCCAACACATCCGAATGGGTACATTTACACTAGGCATGGTCCTATTTTTCACCCAAACATGTCGAAACAATTGGAGCTACATTGTACCGACGATATCCCTGAAGAGTCCAAAGTGCAAAAAGGCAGCAATCTTTGACGAGATGTTACTCAAAAATTGTGTCACTTAGAAACATTCCGTCTGAGGCAATGGGATCACGTAGAGTGCCTCTACAATAACCTCTCTCAATTTTTTATAGTTCTGAGGCATTTTCCCGTGGTGAAAGGTTTTCTGCTGCCCCAAAAATTGTCAGAAGGAGGCAGTGTATTAAGTCAGGATGAAAGCCTATTCACTCTAGGTGCCTGTTTTTGACCAAATCACACATGCGCCTTGAACAACTCTGTCTTCAAGGTGCTTTTCTCTAATCTCTGTAACTCTCCAAATCCACTAAGGTGCAAATTTTACCTCTTGGGCTCAAGATATAGGTTCTTCATCCAAGGCACCAGAATGGTCCAAAGGTGCATTTCACCTCTAACCTCACCTCTGACCTTACTTTGAGGCACTAAACCTTTTGACATTTCAAGTAACTTCAAGAGAACTATTTTTCCTTAAGGTGGTTCACTCCTTGCAATTGGATGTATGATACTTGTAACTCATTTGATTGACTTTGTAATGTTTCTTCTTCTCGCAGAGTAGATAAGGATGATATAAGCTTACTTCATGAATCAGAGTAGAAATCTCTCTTGGACTTGCTAGGTGAAAGGACTTGAACTTGAAGGACTTGAAGTTGATGAAGTGATCCTTCATGATGGCCTTTGACATTACCTTCTCGGAGTGTAGATGTAACACCTTCCTTGGATAAAGTGGATAACCTCTGACCTAAACTTTGAAGCTTGATGAATCTTGAAGATTGGGTTTCCTCCTACTCCCCTTCTGGGCTCCACTCCATCAAAGGCGTATTTAGTTGTCCAAGGTGCCAACATTCACTCAGGGGAGCCCAAAGAGAAAGTTTACAACTCTAAGGTGCTAAACTCTTATGCAAAAATGGTCATCATCAAAGGCGCAAAAATGGGTCTCTGGGCGCCAATCTCTACAAGACATTCCATCTCATTGCTCTCCTCCATTACAAGCACTCACTTACCTCAATCTTGGGCGCATGCCAACATCCCAACATCCAAATCACCTAGGCACTCAAAACCTTCAAGACTCAAGGCGCATTTTATGATCAAACAAGGTATCTCCTGAACAAGGTGCTCATAGTCTCATCAGGGCGTTAATCATCATCATGAGCGCTCATATTGTTCTAGGCGCACAGTAATCTCTGGAATGCTCAAGGCGCTCAAGGCACACATACCCTTCTCTAGGCTAGTTTACACTTATTCAAGGCGCTCATTCCAAACTTACATGAACTCCTCATTACAAGATGCACAAACTAGATGATCCTAGGGCATAAGGGCGCTCAAACTAGATCTTTGCAAAAACTCCCCAAGCATTCAAACTTTTAAGGCGCCAAAAGTGGTCTTTTCTACAACTTCTCTAGCCATATGCCTTGGGTGCTCAAACCTTCCTTGAAGTTCAATTATTCAATCCAGGGCACTCAACTACCTCCTCAAGGCGCTCTATCTCAAGTATCATTACTCTTCTTAAAGACCTAGGTGCACATTGTGGGGTATTCTACTCAACAAGACCTAGGCACTCATTATGAAGACTCCAATTATCAAGGTTCACTTCAACTTTCAAAGGCGCATTTTAGACTCCAAAGGCATTAGGTTAAAGCCACTAGGGCGCTAGATACCAAAGGGGGCAAGGTGTCAGAACCTCCTTTAAGATGTAAGAAAATCTCCTCAAGGCACAGCTAAAGGCGCTCCAAACCATACGAAGGTGCTAATATCCACTCTAGGCAGTGTATTAAGTCAGGATGAAAGCCTATTCACTCTAGGCGCCTATTTTTGACCAAATCACACATGTGCCTTGAACAAGTGATGCTACAAGTGGTGAACAAAATGGGTGCCTTGAAGAATTGAGCCCTCCAAGACATCTTGCAATTGCCTAAAAGTCCAAAATTTACATAAGTGAGTTAAGGCGCCATTTTCCATCTCCAGAGCCTCCTTTGAGAGCCTTAACATGGAGTGAATGTTTTAGTCTATGAATGATTGCGCCTAAAGAATATAACAACCCCTTCAATCACTAGGATGAACTAAGTTAACAAAAGGAACTTCATTGAGGGAGGTGCACTTGTGCATCTAGACAACTCCAGTTTAGCACCTGAGAAAAAACATGTTTAGAGACACCCCTCAAATAAACCCTCTAGAACCAATAAGAATCTTCTCTAGGTCCATAAATAACTCACGCCCATATCCAAGTGAAAGTCTCCTTGGTCTTCCTGCTAAAACCTCTAAAGGGTAACTATTGTGACCAAATCACACATCACCCCATTATATTGGGGACCCCCTCTTTTCTTGCTCAGGTGCTTTGCACAGGAGTTGTTATGTGTCATTTTGGCCAAGGTTTTTCGGAGCAGTGAAGACATTAGGAAGGGGATGATTGTTTGGATAGTTTTGAATGCTTTATTTCTCCTTGTTTAAACTAGGCGCTCACTGAGGATTGGAGTAGCCTTTGCACCCTCACATCATGTTAATCAGCGTTTTAGAGGCAATCATAGTATAGGAAGATTTGCGCCTTGAAGAAGAGAGTTATCTAGTGAGCGCTTAGGAGTTTTGGCACCTAGGGGAAAGGCCTAGGTAGAGCGCCTTCAGACTTTGACAGTGAAGTGCCTTAAGGATTTGGATGATGTTTTTGCCTAGAGTGGAGATGATGTTTTTAGCGCCTTAAGGATGATGATGGAGCGCCTTGGACTCAGGTTAGTCTAGAGCACCTTAAGAAGGTAAAGCACTTCAAATGTAAACACAAGTGTTTTGAGCACCCTAATGAGAAGTTGTCTTGGCACCATAAGTTGTTCAAACCAAGATATGCGCCTTGGATAGTTGCAAAGACCTAATTTAGCGCCCAAGGTTGGTAGACTCTTTGTGAGCGCCCAGTGTTTGAAAGCTCTTTGTGTTTGGTGCATTAAAATGAATTTGGCACCTAAGTAGTATTGAAGCACTCAACTGAGCACCTAAAGCCCATGAGAGAAGTGATATGCGCCTTGATAGGAATATCATGGAAGATGAGTTTACTGAATGGCACCTTGAATGACTTGGTTGATTAAGTGTTTTAGTGCCTAGATATGGGATGAATCATTGAGCGCCTTTGGTTGAGATGATGTCAGCACCTTTGAGATTATAACACCTTGGAGTCAAGTTTGAAGGAGCACCTTGAGAAGGTAAAACACTTCAAATGTTTTCAAGGAATTAGAGAAGTCACTTAGTGCCTAGAAGGAATTCCAGTGCAAGAGGGTTAGAGCACCTTGAGCTTCAAGTCAGATATGCACCTAGACCTCTACCCTTTAGCAAGTTGAAGCCCTCTGAGCCTTGACAAAGTGAGAATGCCTTATAGTGAATATGCACCTTGGGCAAAGTTGAATACAAAGTTGAGGAGTATATCATAATGAGTAAGTGCACTGTAGGGTTAGATGATAAAGACTAGCACCTTGAGTGTCTTGGTCAAAATTTTGACGTGAGAAGTCTTGCAAGATCAAACCCTGGAGTACGCCTTGGAGAGAACCTATTGATCCTTTGCTTTGACAAGATTTGGGCGCCAGAATGATCCTTAATAAATGGAATGTATCTACACCAATTTTGCACCTTTAGGGAAGTGATGGTGTCCAGATGAGTTTTGAGTCCCTTTGAGTGTTGAGATTGTTAGAGATAGGTGCCTTGATGAATGAAATGCACCTTGAAGACCATGTGCGCCTAGAGAAGATAAGTGCCTAGTTGAGATAAAGAGGTGTTTCTGGTGCCTAGGGAAGAAGAGAGGTAAGTTCAGGGAGATAAGT
This sequence comes from Cunninghamia lanceolata, assembly GCA_027924645.1. Lineage (NCBI taxonomy): Eukaryota > Viridiplantae > Streptophyta > Pinopsida > Cupressales > Cupressaceae > Cunninghamia > Cunninghamia lanceolata. The sequence goes on along the minus strand of BSBN01000055.1, from coordinate 6,632,863 downwards.
GCGTCTAAGAGTTTTAGCGCCCTCAATCAAATTGCACCTTTTTGCCTTGGAGAATATAAGGTGAGGATTTGAGTTGAAAGTTTGAGAAAGTAGATTGAGCGCCCTGTGTTGGAGGAATCAAGTTGGATAAGCACTTGAAGAACTTGCATTAAGTGTTTTAGCGCCTTGGTATGGTTTGGAGCGCCTTGTTGAGGAGATACCCTGATTTAATCCAAGATAGAGCGCCCTAGAATTGAATATGCGCCTTGTTGGAGGAATATATTCGCCTTGTTGGAGAAAGATATGCGCCTTGAATGAGAGTTTGTGTGCCTTAACCAAGAATGATGATTGAAGTCACAATCTCATGTTTTTGTGCCTAGGTCTAGAAGCAAGATTTGAGCGCCTTAGGATAGGGTTTTTTGCACCTTGTCTTGGAGAGTGAATTTGTGCCTTGGATGATGTTGAAGCGCCTTGGGATGAAATACACCCAAACTTACAGAGGGCCTTCAGTGAGGGAGTTGAAGAGAGTGCTTAGAGGAAGGATAGCCTTAAGATCAAACTAAGTACTTAGAAACCTAAGATTAGCGCCTTATTTGAAGTTATACACCTATTCTGGCGCCAGAGAGTGAGTTTGAGTGTGAAGAGGTGAATGTTTGTGCCTTGAAGGGGATACAAAGGGAAGATGATGCACCTTGATGGGTTGATGATGGAAATTTGCGCTTTGGAGCTAAATGTGCGCCTTGAATCTAAATGATATTTGAGTGCTTAGAGGTAAATAGGGGTGCCTTTGAAAATTCTTTGTGCTTTAAGGAATGGATTGTGGCGCTTTGGACTAAGGTAAGTCCCGAGAACTTCCAATGATTTTAAGGAGCACCTTGAAGGAGATAGTACCTAGAGAAGAAAAGATGTCAAGTTTTAACACCTTGGAAGAAATTCCAAATAGTGGCGCCTTCACAGGGTTTTCCAAGTTGGCGCCTTGGTTTGGGATGATCATGCTAAGAAAGAAAATGCGCCTTCAGCAAGGTCACATCAAGTCCAACATGTCAATACTCTTCATCACTAACATCATGTTGAAATTTCAAGGCATCTATCCATTCAAGTTCTCTGAGGAATATCTTGCAAGTGTACTTCATCAATGATAGACATTCATGCATCCGAGTTTCAAGATCTCTCAATCTTCAAAGTTTCAAAGTCCACAACTCCAAGAGGATCACTCCAAGGGATGTCATGAAGGATCACTTCATCTTCATCTTATCATCAAGCAAGGCTTCCTCCAGTCCTAGAGAGATCTCTACTTCATGTCATCATCATCTACTCTTACATGAAGATAACAACATCACATCTCTCTTATTATTCAAAGTAGATTAGAAGGCGGAACATCATGGAGTTATGTGCTTATAGGTATCCAAACTTCTCTTTTGGGTGCCCTTAATATGAAGGACAATCCATTTTGGCGCCCTCTTTGGAGAAGTCCATACACTTTGCCGTGGAAATAATTTCAAATCTAGCATCCAATTCTGGCATCCAGAAATCAAATCTAAGTAAGGCGCTCTTTCCATTTGCAACTATGATGTTCATCCATGCAACAAGCAAGGTGATGCTCCCTTGTGATATTGTGAGGTGTTGACATTCAGTTGACATCATTGAGTTTGATTGAGTTGATCAAGTGTAGACGCCATTGTAAACATCAAGGCTTCAAGGCCTTTCTTTTGTATCTCCATTGAATAAGTTGTAACTTCATGCTATTGAAAGCATTATCCATGTAATAAGACATTGCAAGTTGATTGAGTCAAATAACTAGACAAGTACCCAACTCTAAGGTTGATTCATTCAAATAGTTATCTTTGATGTATATCTTTGTGTTGTTGAAGTAGTTGATGAATTGATAGCAAGTAAAATTGTTTAAGTAAGGAATTTTTTTTGTAGAACTAGTAGGGTATCGTACACCATGCCTATCCATCAAACATCACAATGCAATCAAAATCCTAACAACATGCCCATGATCCAAGATCAAGTGCAATCATGCAAAGATATTATCAATCACAAGCCTCTTAAGAATGAACTAGAGTCTTCTAGTACCATACTTTTCCATCAAACACCATCATGTAATCCATGGCCTATCAAGCCTATCAAAGAAAATACAAACATCCTATGTAATACAATTGGACTTTAAATATTTGAAGTAGCCATCTACAAATATCCATTCAAAAGTGGATTTATAATGCAAGTATGGACGCCATCAATAAAAAAGATTTGTATTAACCAAATATCCATATAGGCATACATCAATATCTGTCGATATAAGTATAACATATATACAAAATAGCCATATAGGCTTACAAGAATGCCATATAGGCATACAATGTCAACTATGTACAATACAAAATATATGTCCACAAATGCCATATAGGCATACAATAGAGGAACACAATAAAAAGTCATTCCCCTCTGGCTGGTGAAGAGAATAAATCACGAGCAGCCTTTGATCTTCTAGGGGATGGAGACATGCATGTGGGTGGTCTACTACGAACCCGAGGGCTACTCCTATTTAGTTCTTCCTGCACCTTTACCTGTTACAAAAAAAAGTATAGACATTAATATATAGAAATTACATGTTATAAAAAAATGAAACATTTAACAAAATAATCACTTACCGCTAACATATAATCTGTCTCCTCGCTTGCCTCAGTAGCAAGAATAGGCCCTGGTGATGTCATGTCCTATAGAAACCATCCAGATAGAAATTAAACTTCAAATCAATAATCTTTGATTTTTCAAAAATAGACAACTATAACAATGAATGTAAATTGAAATTTACTAATCTGCCTTATACCCCTATCAATGCCATAGAGCTATGAATCGTAGAGGCCACACCCTGCTCCATTGCCCTATGAACATGGGGAGGTGTATCCGCAACCTGCATCATCTAGAAATAAAACAACATTATTCAATTACAAAAACTATAATAGTGATGCAAATCATGGCTCCTAACATACACACACGTTCATCTAAACATGGAAGTACACACAATAAAACACACAAATCACATACAAAAATCTAGTAAGTACAATTCATTCATTAAAATATTTATTTTATTACCTCCGTAGAGCTTTGAAGTCCACCACTGCTAGCAGGTGTTGCCATGAAATCTACAGTGTTAACCTATTCAACATCCAAAATCAGAAATTAGAATACCATTCATATAACGATGCTATTCACATGTAATATTTATAATTTTTTACTAGTTACATACCTCAATAGTAGATGATCTAGTGAAAAATGTAGGTGGAGAACCACTGAAAACTGCATCGACGCTATGACCTTGAAATTTTATTAAAATCATCAATTTAAATTAGTTAATCTTGTATTTCAAAAATGAAATTTAATAAATTAAATTCAATAAACTTGCTAATATTTACCTGAGTATCAAGGCTGAAAGTCTCACTCAGGAGGGTATCTATCATCACCATTTGCTCAGCTACAGATGTAGCCTATGCACATGCGTCCTGACTGTCCATGGGGTCATAACCACAGGCTGACCCGCAAGCCTGGCAAGTATGCGGTGGGACCCTACTCCTCGCAGTATCTCCCAACCCACTCTGTGTTGCAGGATCAGCATGCTCTATGATGCTTTGGGTCAAGGCACTAATCGACCTCAGTGTATCGACCTCAACACTCTCCTTCACAATGGAAGGGATAGAAACATGCTCGTGGGCTGGTCTGCTGATTACTCATCTCACTACCCGCTATGGGTCAAGATGTGCCCCTGGTCTATCCTGTGCTGAGCCCCCACCTCTACCCTGGAAGTCCCGCATATCAAAATAGTTTGGCACTTTATTGAGGACAAACTCGCGGTAGAGTTTCCTCAAAAAGTATTGCGGGACCTCATTATTATTGCATGGAGGATGGTCAAAAACCATCCACCACCTCTGCTTGAAATTGTCCCTTATCGCTTGGTTGTTACACCAATGGATAAGGAACCTCTTGCATGTAAGGGCTGGAGGTTGATTTGTTTGTGGGTTTGTGAAAATTGAACACAAGCCTAATTTTGTAATTTGTAATTTTTTGACATCTTGGTATGACAATTTATCTGCATAGTAATCTCTAAACTCTCTCTTTTTATCGGTCCAACTAGTTATTTGCTTGCTAATTGAATTTACATTTGATAACATAGACTCAAGAGATTCGGCAAGCGTGGACCTATGGAAGGTTGAAGTGGAAGGATCTTTCAACCTTGCAATTATATCTTCAATTTGTTTTTTGTTGTTTTCAATTTCCCCCATTATATTATCTTGTGTTCCAGGGGCATGTCGAGGAATGAATGGAGGAGGTTGTTGTTCTGTAGGTATTTCCTCCTCAGAATTTTGTGGATTTTGAGGAGGAGGAGGAGGAGGAGGTGCATTAACATTTCCTACAATTAACGAAATATACATAAAAAATCAACAAAAACCTACCTATTTAGGAAGAAATTCAAACAAAAAAATAAAGATAACTCACCCCTTTGGCATGCTCGACGTCGCGGCGGCATTTTGGCGATGAATCGACAAGCTTTTTGTGTTGATTGGCGTTTTGTAGAACGCGAGCGCATTTTTGAGGGTTTGGAAGCCGCAAGAAGAGGAGAAAATAAGAAAGAAATGAAATGAAATGACGTTTTTTATTTTATTTATAGCAGGTTATAACGCGAGCACGTTATAACGTGCTCACGTTATGACGTAAATTTTTTTGAAAATTTTTTGGCCACTTTTTGGCCCCCCATCTTCTTGCACTTACCCACTTTTACATCATCAATTCTCAATACTACTACACAAGATTGTGGTAATACTACCACTTACATGGGAACATCTAATGTGAACAATTACAAAGTTGTGGGATTTAATTATCAAAACATAGCACCCCCTGTCTCAATACTAATGCATAATTATTCTCAAGCACCCATAACTTCCACCTATTACCAATCACCTCACAATTTCATGACTATAGCATCAAATACCTTTGTCTCAAATTTGCAAGCCACATCAACAAATGATGCATTCCTCAATGAACTTTTGTAGAGTATGTCATCCTTATAGAAAAAAATGACAAACTTGACTAATGCTTCCTCTCAACATACTGTTATCAATCAGATATGCACCCTATGCTAAGTTATTCAACTTAACTATCTGTTGACACATAGGAACACTCCTAGGCCTATGGGTTGCCTAAACTTGGAGTGAACCTCTAGAGTGAGCTGGTTCTCTTAATGATTTTCCTAATCTAAACAACTTGCAGAGGGCAAAGGTGAGAGAATGAACTAAAATGAAAACTAACTTAAAAAGAAAACAACTTCTAAATTCTAACTTAACTTGATACTTTTACTCACAAATAGTTCCTCAACCATGAACTCTCACAACTTCACTTCGAATATACAATTGAAAAAAAAATTGTATGAAGGTTCAGTTTGAACACAATCATACAACCTGAATCCTATGAACAATTTGCACAACACTTTCACAATAATGAAATATGACAAAGGATAAATTATTCATTATCACAATGAGACACCAAGTCAATATTGTAATCATGAGGCAAAAGAAGTGAAATAGAAGGATTCTGTTGTATTAACTAGAAGGAGTACAATGAAAAAATATAAACTGAGTTAAAAATCTATCTACAAACTCTTTGCCTATGCTCCAGAGAGAAGAAACAATGATATCAACTGCCTAAAACCAAGTCCTTCACCCCCATTTGATAGCCAAAAGGCTTTCTAAAAATGAGAAAGGATGGAACAACTTAGCAAAAAAACTCAAAAGGCAACTTTCCAAGTCATTCCTGAGCTCCATAAAAAAGCCTCCAAAATAGGGTTCAAAATGCCTCCAAACTGTAAATAAAAGTTGTCAAACTCTTTTATTAAGTGGCCTCCACCAAAAGGATGCAAAAATTTAGGCCTTACCTGGCTGGAGACAGAAATAGAAAGTCTATTTTGCCCAATTTTTTCCAATTTTGCCTAGAGAGAAAAAATCAAATCCAAAAAGGAAACATTCTTGCTAGATTTTCTCTATCTTAACTGCATAAATAATAAATATTTACAAGCAATTTATAGAAAACATTGAGCTTTAAATATTGTTTTACAATGGTTTGCAGCTTTTTCTCTATCTTGACTTGATTTATCTCCATTCAATTTTTTTGCAAAAAATAATACAAGGCTTTTTAATTTTACTCATGTCAAGTATAAATATATACAAGCATATGATTTTTCTATAAAAATCATGAAAATATATCAAGGCATAATATGGTTTGTAAAATAAAGACTCATAATGCTCCCCTCATATGGTTTTGCAAAATCTCTAAGGCATACAGATCAGGTATATGTTTACCTTCCAATGAGTTCTAGTACCCTCTAAGGCATTAAATCTTCAAAAGGACCTAAGGCTTTTGACACAAAACATGAGATGGACACAAGATACTCTCGGGGGTATTAGACATGACAAATGAATTTCAATTCAATGTGATGAAAATGCCATTTTGAATTAGGGCTAAATGAAAAAACCCTAACACACAAAAGTCTTCAAAGTCCTAGCTTTTCAGCTCATTTCACCTTGCATCCTTTCGAAACAAGTGCTCTGCTACCACCATGGGGTAGGGTTTGAAGGGAGAAGCTCGACCTCTCTACTGTCTATATGCATTTTTCTTGAGGATCTTCCATAGAAGATGAAAGGTAAGACCTCTGTGTTATACTTGACTCCATATTTTTTGCATTCAGCACTGGTTCCTTGGTTTTCATCCGCACCACAATATCTTCTGATGTATATGTGTCTCTTTTCACTATGGTTTATTCTTCCTTCGTTTGTGGTTTATTCTTCCTTCGTTTGGGGACTGCCATTGGAGAGTTTTGTTTTTTAGCTCATATGAGATTTCATGAAGTGAAACCCTTGACCATCATGTGCATATCTTTAACCAGAAATGGAGTAAGCTCTTTACCTTTCACTTTTTGTATCGTTTTTATTTCTTGTTGATAGAAGCTCAAACTAAGCTCAAGAAACCATGAATTGAATCCATTAGTACATCATAAAAACACTATTTTTCCAGGTCACGGCTATATTCGGCATGTTTTATTTCTGAGCATTTTATCTGTATACTTTATGATTCTAATCCCCTTTCAATTTCTGTGTTTGCAATCTTTGAGTAAACTAAAAAGGGTTTTGATACTTGTGTAGAATAAAATGCATCAAAACATGCATATTTTAGTGGGTTTTTCTCTTTAAGGTTGTGGCCATCTTGACATTTGAAGCAGTTTCAATATGAAATACTAAATGGGTTTGAGCATATCATGTAATCTGAGTTTCATTTTATCATCTTCTTCTGAATATTATTCTTGAAACCCTCATATAGAAAAAAATAATGATACATTAGGCCATGGCTATCAAGATCTGGGCATTTGACATTCTACATAGTTGAAATCTTTTACCTGCTCTATATCTAACATCTGGTTCAAAAACCCCATGTGGGTTTAACTTCACTAAGAAAGAAAAAATGTCTTCCATTTGATAACCATGGCCTAATATGAAAAATGTATGGAATACTTATCATAACATTTGCCTTATGACTGTATTTTGGCATTATCTTCTGGATCTACACCTCTTGTATATGAATTTGAACATTGGCAATCCATCCTGTTGCAATTGTAAAGAGTATATCCATGTTTTCACTCATACAGTTATACACTTGTATGCTTCCTTGATGGCTATGGCACTTGGCACTGATCTCTGTATACACTTGAGTATAATCTCTATTTCAATGTATTCTCATTCATACCATGGCTATAACTCTTCTAAAGCACTATATAGTATGGATATATCTGAGTATGCATTTCTTCATATATGACAGCACTTGGAATGCTTGAATCACATGTATACTTCATATGGCATTTTATATATGGTTGACTGTCTTTATGGATGCAAATACTATATGGCTATTATGTTCTTGTTTCTACCCTTTTGCATATAAAATTGCCTTATTTATGACTGTCTTGTACATGGTTGTATGATGGTTTATAATTACAATGTGCTTATGATTACTACCTCTTGATCCTTGATTGTCAAGATGCTGCTCCTTATCTTATGATTGCATGACCACTTCACTTGCAACCATACTCTCATTTATATTCACTATAGTCATCTTTATTTACTGTATCAAATGCATCATATGTCGTCTCCTTTGCATCTTCTGTATGCAATAATGCTGCTCTATACTAATAGCACATATGATGTTGTTTTTATACTTCATGTAGCTGAATATGACATTAAAAATCAATTCATTTTACCATGCCAAGGAGTATCTTGGTGCTTTAATCCATACAATTTTACATGTGTGAATGATCCATTTGATGATTAGTTTACCTACTCTACATACATTTTTATCATCATGGCATTTTGTCCATAGCTTCAACTACACTGTATGATAATGATGCTCCCTTTTTTTATAACCGTTGTTGCTCATATAGCTGTAACAATATGTATCATGAGGTTATGTTGCTCATTTTGGCACAAAATGACTTATGTGATTTATTTTCAGTATGAAATCATGAGAGGATAGTATGAAAGGACAGTATTATAACAACATTGAATCCTCCTGTAGCATTGAAATTGAAAATTAGATCTTGATTTTCACATAGTTATAACTTCATTATGCTCGATTAGATGAATGTGACACTTTCATTCTTTCTCTGCATTCACTTGAACAATAAAACCAGATCTATGACATGGCATATTATTTGACAAATTGTTGCAATTGTTTGGCATACAATACTGTAACCATACCTGCAACATATGATATTATTTTTGATGGCTTTAAACTTGTTCTGATTTTTCATGATATTGTCACTTGATTCTTTTCCTATCACTCTTGAGACAGAAGCAACAAAAATTCTCTTCTTTGTAATGGTAAAGATATTTGATTATGAGTTGTACTCCATCTGTACACATGTTGTATATGTTCTTGTCATTATGGCACACTTTGTTGAGTTGTGGGCTTTAATGATATTCTCCTTCATTTATGATTCTGGGTGTATCATATTGCAGCTTGACATTAACCCATTTCTTCACCCACTAATGTTCTAAGAGCCACTCTGATCTATTTTTGAGTTTTTATTGTAGCAATAATGACAGTTGTTCTCATGCATTGAATGTTGTCCTATATGAGTTCGGGTCACTTTAATGCTTTCATTTCATCATTACTTGGACTATAAGCATTAGATTGATATTGTACTCCTTCAGTTGACCTATTTAAATTGAGCATTATGAATATAATTTACATTCCATCCACACTAAGGACCAGGGGCAGCATGTTGGGCTCAACCCTTGTGGAAGCCCACTTTACACCACATGTTGAAATGTCTTCAAACAACTACATGACCTATCCTATACCTGCACATGAAACAAACATGTTAGATAAAATTGGTGAAGTACAATGATTGTTTTGTTTCAACTTTTCTTGCATGTGAATGATATATATCTGATTTAGTGCACTATAGGTAATTTATTATGCCTCTATTGATAGGCACATAGTGAATTCATAACCGGAGCTCTAACAGGTCTCTTCCAATCTTGCAGTCTCTTATTGGAGATCAGGAGCAAGGACAGAAGGTAACCTTGGAAACCAAAGAAAATGAACAGGCAATGATGGCTACATGATCCTTCCCCTTCCTATTTCTAGATGCATAGTATATTTCTTATATCTATACTATTTCAGCTATTCCCACGGCTTGTGTGGGACATTTGATCTATCATGTTTTCATTCAATCCAATGTTTATTTCTTTTATGTATCTCATTTGTAAAATGAATAATCATTGTAGTGAAATGAAATAATTTATCTCTCAAGCAACCTTCTACAAATGAATGATGAATGATCAACCGAATCTTTTCCTTCTGTCATAACAATGAAAATTGAAGCCTTCATGTACCTTAAACTATGCAAAATAATCATAGAAGAAAAATGTTAAAACCTTCACTCTAAAAAGAATCTTGTTGTACCAGCTCTACCAATTTAAGCTGTAAGTGAAAAATGGTAACACCTACTTTACCAACATATCATGCTCACAGTCCCTTATCTTATCTAATTCTAAGAGCTCAAATGCCTGACAAATTTGAGACTCCTTACTTTGAAAAGTATAGTGGTAAAGGTGATCCTAATACTCATGTCGTAGCCTTCACAACAATGTGTAGTAATTTCTTCTTTGATGAGGCATTGTTAGCAAAACTCTTTCCTTGAGCCCTAAAAGATGCCACTTTGGAATGGTTTTGCTCTTTGCCTCCTAATTCAGTAAATTTCTTTTCACATCTAGTTGATTAGTTCTTACAACATTTCTAGGCAAACATTGGACCTACTATCTCATTGATTGATTTGGTCTATTGTAAACAAGGTCCAAAAGAGAAATTAACAGAATTCATCAGTTGATATCAAGCTCTCATGGTGCAAATACAATATCCAATTAAAGATGAGGATGTTCAAAAGTATTCATTACGGATCTACAACTGAACATACATGACAAGATACTCTTGATGAAGTATAGTTCTTTCCAACATCTATGCACACAACTCTCTAAGATTACCAGCTTTTGGCTAGTCAGTATGAGAATCATACCTCATTGGCTCCTGTTGGTCAATTTGTAGCTAGATCATCTCAAAATTCATTTAAGAAGAATAATAGGAATTTCATCAAGATCAATGGGGAACATTCAAACAATTTTCAATCACAAGTGTCTATTATTACAAAGCCTACTCGGACACCATTTCAATTCAGACAACAATGATAATTCACTCAACCCTCTTTTCGATAATGACTTAAGTAATGAACAATAATCTTTTGAAGCTTTCTCCTACTTGTCCTTTCGACAGTAGTAAGATACAAGGACCTTCATTTGATGATAATGCCTATTATCACTATCATCGTTTGCTGGGGCATGATACTGAAAGATGTATGTGTCTAAAACATGATATTCAAAACCTCATTGATTCTAACATGATAAAAGTTACTGATGTGAATGACAATGAAAATAAGTCAATACATCCTCTGAATAAAAATCTACAAATCTTCACTGATCCTTTTCCTAAGCATAGCAGCAACAACATGGTGGAACAAAATACAATAGAGATTGAAGACAACTATCTCGGCTATGATGACATAGTTGGTATGATAGAAGTGGATAAGGAAACACATGAAGATCTAGACCACCCATGAGGAAAATGTATCTACGATGAGGTTCCTCCTTCGTTATCCCTTTATGGATCGGGAGATAACCAAAATGAAAGGAAGCTAGGTGTGCGAAAATTGATTCCTAAACTAATCTAATGAGGGGAGAGGTATGCAAATTTGTTTTAACCCTTACAATTGCAGCAATGTTAAACATATATCCAAGATATTATAGCAGCAAACACAATAAAAAAATGTAGATAGAGAGAAGTAGACACAACATGTATCGTGGGGAAAACCTTTTCAGGTGAAAAACCCCACACTCTAAAACATACACAATGTATTATCTAAAACAATAATAGTTTACAATACACTTGCAATGCAATTTCTTCTAGGAGTCTTCAAATGTTGAAAGTAGAGTTATTCCGATAGCATAACAGTACCTATAAAAACACTATGTGTCTACAACTCCAAAACAATGCATTTTATAGAGATACAAGGCATTTTATGGAAGCTTCTTGGGATAGGAGTCCACCTTGGCCACATGGCTATTTTACTGCATCAAAGGACACTTGTCCAAGCTGCAAATACATCCCTTACATCTGTCATACATGGTAGATTTGACTTTCCAAGATTGGAGCACTCCATGCTAAAAATAGACTATGATAGATGCTCTTACGCATCTTACAACTGTCATAGATTTTCCCAACATAACAACCTTAAATGTTGTAAGAGAATCTGTCATACAAGACTAAATATAGTAAATTCCTTTTACAACATGTCATAGCCCAACTTGGGTGCCCAAAGATGCCTTTCCCTCATGTAAAGATACTCACCGACACTTGTCACCACTGGTCATAGGAATCTCCAAACTTGGCTCTTACGTGTCATAGATTCTGTCATTGTTGTCAATCAAGTATGCACCTTTGCTAAGTTTGCAAAAACTTAGCTACCTATTGAAACATGGAATCATTCTCAGACGTGGGTCTCCTTTTATGAGAATGAATCTCCAGAGTGAGCTGGTTCTCTTATGATTCCTAAACTAATGACTTGCGAGAAAAAGGGGTAGAAGGGTAATTGAAATGCAAACTAACTCTAGAATCTAAACTAGATGAATTTATATCACTCACAAAACAGCTCCTCAAACTTAAAACTTCACAATTCCACTAATAGTTTATCCCTTAAGTGATTTGCAACAAGGTTTGAATCAAACACAAACTACAACCAAGAACAAACTAAGTTTTTAATAGTATTGAGACGTAATAAAGGACACAAAAGTCACAATATAACATCAGATCAAAACTGCAAAGTATTTGAAGGAAGATGATTTGCTATTAGAACTGGAAGGAGTACAATGCATGTAAAATGCAATATGAGCCAACTATTTGTATACAACTCTACCTGTGAACAAGAGAGAAGAAACTAAAACTAACTGACTGAGAAAAACTAAATTTTTCTCCTATAAATGCCTCCAAAAGATCCCCTCAGAAGAAAGCTAAAAAGGCTCCTAAAAATAGATCCAGAAATCCATTTTTGAGCTAAGGGAAAAAACTGGTAAAAAACTCCTCAAAATGCCTCCAAACTACAAATAAAAGCTGCCAACTTGATGTCCTAGGTGGTCCCACCAAATCTTCTTCAAATCAAGCCCATCTTGATCCCAAAAATCTCTTATTTTGTCTTCATCTGCCTAATTTCGCCCAAGAAAACAAATCAAATCTAAAGAAGATCTAGCTGGATCCCTTTTGCTTTAATTGCTTAAAATAGTTTAATTTTAAAGCAATTTGTAAATCATTGCTTTAAAATCAACTTTACAATGCTTTGTAGTTTTATTATATCCCTATTTGGTTTGATTCTTAAAAGCAAAACAAAACTCTATGGCTTATAATTTTGCCATTTTGTCATTACAATGATTTTTCTAAAAAAATCATAAAAATATTGAGGGACACTACATATTATTTGTAAAGAATAAAATCCATGTTGGCTTGTCTTCACTTGAGTTGGCAATCTCTAAGGCATATGTGGCGTATATGTACTTGTCTCACACCAAAATTGAAGATTTGCATATATTTCTAAGGCATGAAATTACCTCCATCTGACTTGGCATATGATACACCAAGTGGACTTAGGCAGATAAAGGCATGTGAAAATATTTTGAGGGAGCCATAGCTTGACCCCACTAAGTCATAAGACTTAGGCAGCATCCTGTTGTAATGTTTTTAATACCATGAAAGTATTAATTGGGTGCCACAAAAGGTTTTAAATGTGATAAAAATGCCACCTATTTGACTTAGGGCTAAATAGAAAAACCCTAACACAAAAAGGTCTTTGAAACCCTAACTTACTTCACATTATTTGCATTTTGGCACTTTTGGAGACTCCTCTGCAAATGGTTGCCATCACTAGGGTTTCAAACTGAGAAACTTCATCTTTCCTGGTACGCCGAGAACGATTTCCACTAAATCTCTTGTAGAAAACATAGGTAAAAAGTCTCTCTGTTGTAAACATGATTCTTTCTCTTCATTTTTTCTTATTTCCTAAGGTTAAAAGGCCTTGAAAAGCCATGAATTCTTCAATTTTTTATGAATTTGTTTGTCTCTTTTGTTTTCTCACTGTCATTTTTCCTTGAGTTCATGTCTATCATGACCGACTCTATTGGCCTATCTGAGAGGGAGTCGAAGTAAAAACCCACTGTCACTTTGCATTTCTTCAGACACAGGTAACGCCTTTTATCACTCTCTATATGTTCACATGGTATTTTGTAGATTTTTTAAACTTTGAACTTGCGGCCATATTTTTGATTGTGCTGTAGCTGTATCTACTCAATGGAAATAAAATGGGTTTTCTTGAAGCCATGAGAAAAATAGCATATTTGAGCTTTATCTAGCATGATGGCATCCCTGTTTACTTTTAACATCTCTTATGGCTTAAAACCCTCATTATAGTTCTGCATCAGTGAGTGTATGCGCAGTTGCAAATGGGTATAAAATGACCCTTCAAATTATTTTCTAGTACATGATTCCTTGTTTAAGAAACTCGAAAGCTTTCACTTTTTATGTATGGTGAACAGAGATAATGCATCTCTTTTCTAGAAAAGACCAAAAGATAACATTTCCTTATTCAAAGCTGGGGCTTCCTAATATTTGCTTTCTTCCATGTTTTTGAAACCTAGATCTTCCTCTGTATTGGCATTTTTAAAACAAAACCCCAAATGGGTTGTGGAAGGCTTCATTAAAACTAGTGGCTGCATACATACTTAGTCTTCCTCTCTATATATCCTTTACCATACTTGGTAATAGTGAAACCTAGAGATCTATTTGAAGGCAATACTCCTGGAACTATCACTATATTCTTCTTGCAAAATACCATAAAGTATGGAAACTATTAGAGAGAGGTCTCAATCTTGTTTTCTGTAGCTTACCATGTACTTCCTGTAGATGGACATATTACTTGATCTTTCACTCCTCCCTAAATCTGGAATTTGGGAATAACATAAAGATCAGTAATAAAGATTGAAACTTTATGGCATATGAACTGAGTCTTTGGACTCTCTGTATATTATGCTTTGGCAAAAACATGCTCTTTTATTCTATATAGTGCATGACATCTGCATACACTATGCATATATGTATTTTTGTAGCATGGAAAACTTATTTAGCAATCACATCACATGCCATTTTAGATGACAGCAGCCTTCCCTTACTATATAATGGCAGATGACAATTTGACTGCTCTTTATTGTATCTACTGTACCATTGGGTGATCTATCTTTATGCTATTAATATTTCATGTGGTGACTGGGACTTCTATCACTCTACTGCTGCTAAAATGTATTTGTAAACTGTAACTTTCTTTGGGCTCACCTGAATATATATTATATTTTGTAAGCTCTTTCACTTCTGGATATTATGCACTTATGATGAACTGATGATGGCACCTAGATGCTCCACCTCCTTGATCAGCAAAAGACTATAATTCTATCCTCATGCATTGCATACTAACTTCCATTGACTTGCAAGTTGCAAAAAATGCTCAATCCTATTTTTTTATTGCAAGATGAAAGCTTATGATTGATACTCAGATTCTTTGGTTACTTCATTATGCACTCTTTAGTGTATTCAAATCATGCATGAAAGGATATCTGTTTCTGATGTTATGCGATGACTAAAATAGTGATGAACAATTGCATGATGTCATCCATTACTTGTATTAGGTAAGGTGCATCAAACAAAATACATGTTGTCTTATGTTTCTACATACTGCCACTCCTTTACATGCACACATCCAATATGGATAATATATAAACACCAGCTACATCCTTGAGATGAGGGCGTAACCTCATTCCACATTGGCAAGGCTTCTAATACAAACTGTGCTCTTGTATATGCTTGTTCAATCCATAATGGAGGATGGCTATAACCTTGTGTATGGTGTTCGTTCAAAAATGGGTTTTCTTAAATCTGCAAAACCTCAGAGACATCTGAACAAAGTGACTCCTTTCTGTATCATACTTCCTCGACTGTGAATGCTTATTTCATTCTGATGCATTTGAGATCTTTCATTTCATTGAACACGCTCTCGGCAAATAATATTCATGAACAACTTTTAAAGTTAACTGTCTTCTCCTATATTGCCTTCATGGCACAATTTTGCATGATTTTAGAATGGTTGACTCTTAATGAAGTGGCTGCCTTGTAGCCTCAAAAATTCTTCCTCAAAGTAGTTTGTTGTTTACTTGATTCATTTGTAACTCTTGAGGCTCATAAAAATTTGTTGATATTCCTGAATTGATATACATTCTATGTCCATGACACTGTGCACACACTTGACATTTCATTCATCTAATGACCAAGACTTGGCATCTGGAGCATGTAACCAACACTGCTACTTTATAGATGCAACCTTCTTGTCATAACTTATTTGTTCTGCAACACATGATGTAATCTGCATTTTGTACCTCTTATGAATTATACTTCACTAATGACAATTGAAGAAAACTGATAGCTGTCCTTAATGATTAAGTTACATTCTTATAGTTTCATTTCATGTTTTGAACTGTAATCATGAGCATGTACCTGATTGCTTGATATTCCTTCAGTTTAATTGATTTGATTGATATATTTGCAATCCGTTCCCCTTGAGAATTAGGTCCGCACGCTGAGCTCAACCCTTGTGGGAGCCCATTTTACACCACATGCTTATCTTTTAGATTAATAACATAATCTTACCTATTCATGCACACAAAACAAACACATTGGCTCAATAGTGAAAATCATTGATGATTTTTCCTTCCCTAGTCTTTTGCATGTAAATGATGTTCATTGTACTTTCTAATCTTGACTATCGCATACAATCTGTTATGTATTATGTTTATGTTGATATAGTGTATGGATGAGATGATGTCATGAGCATTAAACCCCCCTTTTCTCTCTCCTCTAATGCAAGTTATGATAGTTTCAAAGCTCGGCAATGAATGGAGCAGCTTCCATATGATCAACCAACTCTGAATTCAAGCAATGATTGGCACCCTCTCCTTCATATGCTTTGTTAGTTCTTTTATAGTTGCATAACATATTTTATTAGATATTCAGATCTAGCTACTCCCACGGCTTGTGTGGGACAATTAATTTCTCTCTCTTGTTCTATATTCAATGCAATGTGATCCCATTTTATGTATCTCATCTGATGATATGAATAAAACACTGCAAACATTATGAGACCTCTTTCAATCAATGATAAACACTGACATAAGCAATGAATGTTAACTAATTTGTACTTCCTTCTACATAACAACAACCTATAAAACTGAACCAATCTATTATGATAACTATACAACTGATACAACCAAAATGCTATGAATTTTCACTTTCTAAAATAATGAACTATAATACATCATCTCTGCCAATTTGAGCTAGGAGTGAAATTTGGTAATAGTCATATGGAATATCCTCTTCCACATACCACAAGATGCGGACACATGGCATAATAGTGCCACCTTAAATGGGACGCCCAAATCCATGAAGTCACACTACAAGTAAGATGACATGTCACCATGCCACCTCAACTAAGTGACCAAACTAAATGTGCAAGTAAATACAATATTAGGCAATAAATATATAGACAATTAAATAACTAATGCTAGGAATTTGCAAAGGTTGAGACACCTTAATTCCCAACATGAAAGGAAGCAAGGTGTACAGAACACACTTCCTACACCAATCTAATGAGGGGAATATAGTGCAAATTTATTTTAATCCTTACAATTGTAGCAACATTAAACTAATTATATAAAGATTATAGTAGCAACACAACACAGAAAGAAGGTGACACAAGATATATTGTGGGGAAAACCTTTTTCAAGTAAAAAACCCCACAGTCTAAACCTGCACAATGTATTATCAAAATAGCAATAGATTACAATACACTTGCAATGCAAGTCCTCTAAGAGTCTACGAATGTCAATTCTAGAGTTATTCTGGTAGCATAATAGTACCTGTAAAACTCTATGCAACTACAACTCCAAACTATGCATTTTATAGAGATTACAAGGCATATCTTGAGAGCATCTTGGGATAGGCATCTGGACCTTAGCCACATGGCCATTTTCAGAATCAAAGGACACTTGTCCTTACTGTCCTTACATCCCTTACATCTGTCATACATGGAAGATTTGGCTTTCCCAATGTAGAGCACTCTAGGCTAAAAATAGATTATGACAGATTCTCTTACGCGATTTACAACTGTCATAAAATCTGCCCACAATAACAATCTTAAATGTTGTAAGAGAATTTGTCAGACAATACTAAATATAGCATATTCTACTTACAACATGTCATAGCCCAACTTGGGCACCCAAAGATGCATTTCCGTCATGCAAAGATGCCAACCGACACTTATCGTCACTTGTCATAAGAATCTCCAAACTTGGCCCTTATGCGTCATACATTCTATCATATGGAATATTGCCTTCCACATATCAAAGATGCTGACACATGGAAAATTAATGCCACCTCAAAATGGGACACCCAAATCCATGTAGGGTTGACTTGATCATCCAAGTCACATTCCAAGGAAGTTGACATGTCACCATGCCACCTCAACTATGTGACCAAACTGGATGTGCAGGTAAATACAATATTAGGCAATAATTAAATATACAATTAAATTACTAATGCTAGGAAATTGCAAAGTTTGAGACACCTTAATTCCCAACATTCTCCCACTTGTTGAACACCTTACAAGAGCTAAAAGAAATGACACGATTTTAGTTGCTAGGGGCCGAGAGGCCCATAGACTCCAAACACCATCTGAACTTATCTGTACCCATAGGTTTAGTCAATGCATCTGCAACATTCTTCAAAGTGTCCACTTTTACCAACTGTTACCATTTTTTCACCACAGCTTAAAATTGGCAGAGTTGATGCAATAAATTTATTTTTAGAGTGAAGGTTAACATTCTTCTGTTATAAGTTATTTGCATAGTTATTGTGTTTCAGTGATAATTGTAGTGTTGTTCAGGGTAAGAAAGAGGTCATAGCCATCATTGTCTTGAAGGTTTTCAATCTTTGAAGTTGTCTTCTGTTCCTGCTCCTGATCTCGACATAAACCTACAAAAATGTGGGAAGGTCCTATTAGATCTCTGGTTATGAGATCTCTATATCCTATTAGAAGAGGCATAACACTTTGTTTATAATGCATTGATCAATGAACATCATCCACATGCAAGAAGAGCTCAGAAAGAAACAATCATGGAATTTCAATGTTTTATTTTAATCTATTTGTTTCATGTGCAGGTATAGGATAAGTCATGTAGCTGATTGAAGACAAATTAGCATGTGGAATTAAATAGGCTCCCACAAGGATTGAGCCCGGCAGACTACTCCCAAGTTTTAAGAGGATTGTGGAAAGAGTCTGAAAGAAAAACAATGTCACATAAAGACCCTACAAAATAAAGACAGATGTCACATGTTTTAATCATATCTTGAAAACTATGATCTGGGTTCTTGAGAATTGTGGATATAAATTAGACAACACTAACATGCAAAAACCCTTTACATTTCTTACCAACCCAGTTTGCAGTTTTTGAGGAACCATCAGAAGCACAATACACAACAAAATGAAGATATAGTCGTGTGTTTTAATCATATCTCAAAACATATGATCTGGGTTTTTGTTATGTTTGGACAGAGATGAGAAGAGAATAAAGCTCAAAAACCTTTAAATATCTCACCAACCCAGTTTGTCATTTTCGAGTAATCTTCATAATGGCGGACCCTCTTTCTTTTACAAATTTGAAGCTGCAAAAAATTATTATAAAATGATATTTAAAGCAATATCCTATAAATTGCTTATAAATATTTATTATTTGTGCAATTAAAACAAAGTAAAGCAAACAATATCTTTCTTTTTTTTAGTTTTCTTTCTTTTGGGAAGATATGGACAAAAAAAGCCTTGTAAGATTAGGCAAATCAGAAGGAAAAGTTGCAGGACCTATTGTAAGACAAATATTAAAGCAATGTTCTTTATAAATTGCTTTTAATATTTCATCATTTTATGAAGTTCAAGCTATTAAAACAAATCAAAT
Source organism: Cunninghamia lanceolata (assembly GCA_027924645.1). NCBI lineage: Eukaryota > Viridiplantae > Streptophyta > Pinopsida > Cupressales > Cupressaceae > Cunninghamia > Cunninghamia lanceolata. The sequence continues at coordinate 6,613,136 of BSBN01000055.1, read as the reverse complement.
ATCTTTTTTTGGACTTGCTCTATTTTGAGACAGATGAGGACAATAAAAAAAACTAAGTTTTTATTGAGCAAATAAAGCTTCTTTTAAAGCAGATTTTGGTGAGGTCTACCTTGAGGAAGATTTTGGCAGCTTTCATATATAGATTGGAGGTGATTTGAAAGATTTATTTTTTGGCTTTTCAGTGGAGCTAAAAAATGGATAAAATTTGCTATTCTAGGAAGATTTCTTAGCTTTTTCCTTGGGAGATCTTTGGAGTTATAAATAGGGAAGAAAGACTTAATTTTTAAGGTGGATATCTTTATTTTCTTCTCTCTTGAGCACAGGCAAAGAGTTTGTAAACTGATATTGGCTCATATTTTTTAGAATTAGATGTACCCCTTTTAGTTCAATACAGCAAAGCTTTCTTGTTTCACATTTGTTGCCTCTTTTATAACTTTGATTTGTTGTTTTCACTGTGATTATGATGTCTAATCCTCTGATTATGTCTTGATGTTATTAAAATATGTGCTATTGCCCATCTAATCCAGGTTGTGTGTTGTGTTTTAATTAAACCTTCATACAAAGTACTTTTGGATTATTGGACTTAGGTGAAACTGAGAATGTTACAGGCTTGAGAGTTGTTTGTGGGTAAAAAATTTAGATTTTTAGACCATCTTTAGATAAAATAGAATTTCATTCCAATTATTCCTCATCCCTTTTCTCAGACAAGTGATTAGTTTAGAAAGATCATAAGGAGAACCAGCTCACTCTAGAGATTCACTCTCGCTATAGGAAACTCACATCCTAAGAGTGTTTCCATGTTTCAACAGATAGCTAAGTCTTTTGTAGGCTTCACATAGGGTGCATATTTGATTGATAACACCAACAACACCTTCTCATCTTCTACCATATCTCGAACAAAATAAAACTGAACATGAATGTGTTTTGTTCTGGCATGGAAGGTAAGATTCTTTGCTAAGCAAATTACACTTTGACTGTCACAATGGATAGTAATATGTCCTGCATCAAAACCAACATCTGAACACAACCTCTTAAGCCAAATGGCTTCCTTACAAGCATGAGTTTCTGTCATATACTCTGCTTCTATTGTGGACAAAGCAACCATAGGTTGTCGCTTGCTCATCTAACTAATAGCACCACCAAACATGCTAAACACATAATCACTGGTGGATCTTCTGCTATCAATGTCACCTGCCCAATCAGAATCCATGAATCCATGAATACAAAGTGAATACGAAGGTCTTGTAGCATTACCATGATAACATATGGAATAGTCGGAAGTACCCCTCAAATATCTGAACACTCGCTTAACTGCATCCCAATGTACCCATCTAGGATTAGCTATAAATTGACTAAGGACTCCCACTGCTTGGGCAATATCTAGCCTTATGCAAACCATAGCATACATCAAACTATCAACAGCACTAGCATAAGGTACTCTGCTCATGTCCTCAACCTCACTAGAAGATTTTGGACAATCATTAATAGACAACTTTGTCCCTAAAGAAATTGGAACACACAATGGTCTACAATATGCCATGTTGAACCTACCCAACACAATCTTCACATATTTACTCTAGCTTAACCAAAGTTTTATGTTAGCTCTATTTCTTCTGATTTCCATTCCCATAATGTACCTGGCTGCCCCTAGATTTTTCATCTCAAACGGTGCAGACAACTGAGACTTCAAATTAGGAATCATATTCTTACCATTCCCAATCAACTGCATATCGTCAACATACAATGCAATAATGAGAATGTGATCACTATCAAACTTGTAATACACATAATGATCTAATTTTGATCTCAGATATCCAATTGACAGCGTAAAGGCATCAAACTTCAAGTACCACATCTTAGGAGACTACTTCAAACCATACACAGACTTTTTCAACTTGCAAACCAAATTTTCTTTACCTTTCTCTATGTAATGCTTTGGCTATGACATGTAAATCTCTTCCTCCAAATCACCATGAAGGAATGTTATCTTCACATCCATCTACTCCACCTCTAAATCATAAGCTGCTGCAAGAGATAAGAGGAATTGAATAGATGTCAGCTTTGCAATGGGAGAGAAAATTTCACCATAATCAATTCCCTCCATTTGTCAATACCCCTTCACAACCAATCTAGCCTTGTACTTTTCAACACTGCCATCTGCACCAAATTTCTTCTTGAACACCCATTTGCATCCAACAGGCTTTCATCCATTAGGTAAAGACACTAAGTCCCAAGTTTTATTTTTTTCCAAAGAAGCCATCTCATCCTCCATGGCCTCCTTCTAGGAACCTGCATCCTTCATGTCCATAGCCTCTGACACAGTTCTAGGCCCATCAGTGTTAGTAAGCAAAACAAAAGTACAGCTAGAATCAAGCAATGAATAACCAAACCTATCAGGTTGCTTCCTTATTTGTGTAGACCTCCTCAAAGGCTGAGGTTGAGGTTCTGCTTCTTCTTCTAAACTTTTAGAGCTGCTAGAGCTCTCCTCATCATTAGGAATCACAGGGTCTGTCTATTCAGTCTTCTCAGGGGTAGAAGGAAATTGAACCGCATCCTCTTTTTTTTCTATCTGTTCTAGTTATTGAACAACGAAAGAAGGTGTTAGCTCTATGAAGATAACACTTCTACTATACAACACTTTTTTAGCCACAGGATCCCAAATCTTGTATCCTTTCACACTGACACCATAGCCAATGAAAATACACTTAACAACCTTATTCTCCAATTTAGACTATTTCTCCCTAGGTACATGTGCATATGCCTCACAACCAAAAATATGAAGATGTCTAACTGAAGGCTTCTTATGAGACCACATCTCGATGGGTGTCTTCCCAACAAGAGATGATGTAGGAGATCCGTTTACCAGATAGTAAGCAGTGGCTAAAGCTTCAACCCAAAACTTTTGTTTGAGGCTTGCTCCACTAAGCATGCTCTTAGACCTCTCCATCAGTGTCCTTTTCATCCTCTCTGCAACTCCATTTTGCTGCGGGGTGTATGGAGTTGTCTTATGTCTTTCAATCCCTTGCTCTTTATAGAACTTATCAAACTCTACCAAACAAAACTCACCACCATTATCAGTTCTCAAACACTTAATCTTTCTACCAGTCTAATTTTCAGAAAAAGTTTTAAACTCTTTAAACTGACTAAAGACTTCAGTCTTGCTTTTGATAAAATAAACCCATGTCTTTCTACTATAATCATCTATGAAAGATACAAAGTATACAGATTTAGAAATCGAAGGAACATTAACAAGACCAAACACATCAAAATGAATAAGATCCAAAACACCAGAAGACTTGTGAGAACTAGAGTAAAACTGAACACGGTTTTGCTTTCCATATATACAATGTTTGCAAAAGTTGAACTCAAGATTACAATCATTTAAACCCTTAATGAGGTTTTTATTTTTCATGGTTCACAGACCCTTCTCACCAATGTGGCCATATCTCAAATGTCATAACATAGTCTTTTCACTAGGAAGTTTAACTTCCAAAGCATGTGCACTACCATCAGAATGTGTTACAACACACTTCTTCACTATTCATTCAAATGGTGGGGATGAAGTGACTGCAGCTCTTTTCTTCGAGTTAGAAGAACTATTGCACTATGAAGTGCATGCCTCTAGCTGAAATAGAGTAACTCTCTAGGTACCTTTTGCAAGCACCATAGATCATCTAGTCATCTTGCATCCATCCTTCTAAAAGACAAGGTTTGCACACCTACATCATTCAACATACTTACAGAAAGCAAGTTTCATGCCAAGCCTGGGATGTGCATAACCCCAGTGATCCCCTTCACTTGTCCATCAGGGAATCGGATTGAGACTCTTCCATGACCAACAATCTTCAGATGAGAATCATCACCCAGGTACACTCTTCCACCATCGAACTCTTCATACTTTGTGACCCAGCTTCAATGAGAGATCATGTGAAATGATGCACCAGAACCTATCAACCACACATCATCAAATGCATGGGTGGCGAGGGTTGCGATGAAGGCATCACCATCATCTTGTTACTTGTCAAAATCTGAATCTGGGGCATTCTTCTTTTTCTTTTTCTTTTCCTCTTTGCATTCCTTTTGCAAATGCCCAGATTTACCACAATTCCAATAGAAAGCCTTAGACTTTCCATGAGATTTGGATCTCCCATAGGATTTGGATCTTCCCTTATCAACTTTCTTCTCTTTCTTTTTCCCTTTCTCCTTGGGTCTTCCATGAACCGCAAGAGCCTCTTTGGTTGCCTCAAAAGACTTTCTCTGCATCTCTTTAAATAACAGTGAAGGTACCACTTCATCCATTGTGAAAGTGGATGTGGGGCTCCCAATAGCCATCACAAGATGATCCCACGAGTCCGATAAGGAACAAAGCAAGGTCATTCAATGATCCTCCTCCTCCATCTTCACACCAACTGACATCAATTGTGCAATTAACATATATAAGGTATTTAGGTGATCTGCAACAGATCCTCCATCCTCTATCTTCAAAGAATACAACTTCTTTCTCAGAAAAAGTTTGTTCACCAGGGATTTGGCCTGATAAACATCACCCAACTTCTTCCAAAGATCTTTTGTAGTCTTCTCCTAATGGACATTCAACAGGATAGAATAAGCTAGACTAAGTCTTATGAGACCCTTAGCCTTTCTATCTTTGAGATCCCAATCATCTTGTGCCATAGCAGCTAGTTTTACATCGGATACAGTTTCCCAAAGGTCACGATCAACAAGCATATCTTCCATCTTAAGTTTCCATAACTCAAAATTAGTGCCATTGAATTTCTCCACCTCTATTCTTCTAGATGTGCTTGCCATCTTCTCACTACAACAAGATCATAGAATACTCTGTATAGACTCCCACTTAATCAAATATTAGCTCAAAAAACCCCTACCCAACAAGTAGGATCACAGGTGATCAATCTCTGATACCAACTTGAAAGGAAGCAAGGTACACGGAACACACTTCCTACACTAATCTAATGAGGGGAATGGAGTGCAAATTAATTTTAATTCTTACAATTATAGCAACATTAAATTAATAACATAAAGATTACAACAGCAACACAACACAGAAAGAAGGTGACACAAGATATACTATGGGAAAACCTTTTCAGGTACAAAACCCCACACTCTAAACTTGCAGAATGTATTATCAAAACAACAATAGTTTACAATACACTTGCAATGCAAGTCTTCCAAGAGTCTACGAATGTCGATTCTAGAGTTATTCTGGTAGCATAACAGTACCTGTAAAACACTATGCAACTACAACTCCAAACTATGCATTTTATAGAGATTACAAGGCATATCTTCAGAGCATCTTGGGATAGGCGTCCAACTTGGCCACATGGCCATTTTTAGCATCAAAGGACACTTGTCCTTGTTGTCCTTACATCCCTTACATCTGTCATACATGGAAGATTTGACTTTCCCAATGTAGAGTGCTCCAGGCTAAAAATAGACTATGACAGATTCTCTTACGTGACTTACAACTATCATAAAATTTGCCCTAAATAACAATCTTAAATGTTGTAAGAGGATCTATCATACAATGCTAAATATAGCATATTCTACTTACAACATGTCATAGCCCAACTTGGGCACCCAAAGATGCCTTTCCCTCATGCAAAGATGCCGACCGACACTTGTCATCACTTGTCATAAGAATCTCCAAACTTGGCCCTTATGCATCATAGATTCTATCATATGGAATATTGCCTTCCACATACCAAAGATGTTGACACATGGAAAATTAATGCCACCTCAGTATGGGATGCCCAAATCCATGTAGGGTTGACCTGACCATCCAAGTCACATTCCAAGTAAGCTAACATGTCACCATGCCACCTCAACTATGTGACCAAACTGAATGTGCAAGTAAATACAATATTAGGGAATAATTAAATATACAATTAAAGTACTAATGCTAGGAAATTGCAAAGGTTGAGACACCTTGAATCCCAACACAACATTCTCCCACTTGTCGAACACCTTGCAAGAACCAAAAGAAATGACAATATTTAACTGCTAGGGGCTAAGAGGCCCATATACTTTGAACACCATCTGAACTTCTTTGTACCCACGGGTTTCATCAATCCATCTACAACATTCTTCAAAGTGTCTACTTTCTCCAATATCACATTCCCATCCTCTACCATGTCTCACACAAAACAAAAATGTACATCAATATGCTTTGTTCTAGCATGGAAAGTCAAATTTTTTGCTAAGAAAGTCACACTTTGACTATCACAATAGATAGTAATCTGTCCTGCATCAACACCAATATCTGAACACAACCTCTTAAGCCAAATGGCTTCCTTACAAATATGAGTAGCTGCCATATATACTCAGCTTCTATCATGGACAAAGTGACACAGGTTGATGCTTACTCATCCAACTAATTGCACCACCGAACATAGTAAACACATAAGCACTGGTGGATATCCTACTGTCAATGTCACCTGCCCAATCATAATCCACAAATCTATGAATACATATAGAATGTAGAGGTCCTGTAGGATGACCATGATAACATAGGGAATACTCAGAAGTACCCCGCAAATATCTAAACACTTGTTTTACTGTATCCCAGTGTACTCATCCAGGATTGGCCATAAACTGACTAAGGACTCCCACTGCTTGGGTAATGTCTGGTCTTGTACAGACCATAGCATACATCAAGGTGCCAACAACACTAGCATAAGGTACTTTGCTCATATCATCCATATCAAAAGGAGACTTTGGACAATCATTTACAAATAAATTTGTCCCCACTGAAACAAGAACACACAATGGTCTGCATTCTGCCATGTTGAATCTATCCAAAATGGTCTTCACATACTTACTTTCTCTTAACCAAAGTTTTCTGTTTGCTCTCTCTTCTAATCTCCATCCCTAGAATGTACCTGTCTGCCCCTAAGTTTTTCATTTCAAATTGTGCTGACATCTGAGACTTCAAATCAGAAATCATATTCTTACCATTCCCAATCAGCAACATATCATCAACATATAGTGCAATAATGAGAATATGATCATTTTCAAATTTGTAATACACACACTGATCTGATTTTAATCTCAGAAATCCAATAGACAACACAAAGGCAAAAAAACTTCAAGTACCACATCCTAGGAGATTGTTTCAATCCATACAAAGACTTCTTTAACTTGCAAACCAAATTTTCTTTACCTTTTTCTATGTAATGCTCTAGCTATGAAATATAAATATCTTCCTCCAAGTCACCATGAAGAAATGTTGTCTTTACATTCATCTACTCCACTTCTAAATCGTAAGCTGCTACAAGAGATAACAGGAACTAACTAGATGTCAACTTTGCAACGGGAGAGTAAATTTCACCATAATCAATTCCCTCCACTTGTGAATACCCCTTGGCAACCAATCTTGCCTTATACTTCTCAACACTTCCATCTACACCAAATTTATTCTTGAATACCCATTTGCATCCAATAGGTTTCTGTCCATCAAGAAAAGGCACCAAGTCCCAAGTTTTATTCTTTTCCAAAGAAGCCATTTCATCTTCCATGGCCTCCTTCTAGAAACCTGCATATTTCATGCCCATAGGCTCTGTCATAGTTCTAGGCTCATCAGTGTTAGTAAGAAAAGCATAAGCACAACTAGAATCAAGTAATGTATAACCAAACCTCTCAGGTTTCTTTCTATTTTGTCTAGACCTCCTCAAAAGCTAAGGTTGAGGTTCAGCTTCTTCTTTTGATCTTTCAGAGCTGCTAGAGCTCTCCTCATCATCAATTCTCATAGGGTCTATTGATTCAGTCTTCTCAAGGGTAGTGGGAAACTGAACCACATCCTCTTTCTTTTCTTTCTCTTTTGGTTGTAAAACTATGGAAGAAGGTGTTAGCTCTCTAAAAATAACACTTATGTTATACAACACTTTTTTGGCCACAGGATCCCAAAGCTTGTATCCTTTCACACCGAAACCATAGCCAATAAAGATACACTTAATGGCCTTGTTCTCCAAATTTGACCTCTTATCCCTAAGCACATGAGCATATGCCTCACAACCAAAAAAACAAAGATGTCTTATTGAAGGCTTCTTACCAAACCACACCTCCATGGGTGTATTACCAACAAGAGCTGATGTAGGAGACCTGTTTACCAGGTAGCAAGCAATGGCAATAGCTTCAGCCCAAAATTTCTTTCCAAGGCTAGCTCCACTAAGCATAGTCCTAGCCTTCTCCATCAGTGTCTTGTTCATCCTTTCTGCAAAACCATTTTGCTGCGGGGTGTATGGAGTTGCCTTATGTCTTTTAATCTCATGTTCTCTATAGAACATATCGAATTCTATGGAACAGAAATCACCACTATTATCAGTTCTCAAACACTTCATCTTTTTACTAGTTTAATTCTCAACAAAAGATTTAAACTCTTTAAACTGACTAAAGACTTCAGATTTTCTTTTGAGAAAATAAATCCATGTCCTTCTACTATAATCATCTATGAAAGATAAAAAATATAGAGATTTAGAGAATGAAGGAACATTAACTGGACCAAACACATCAGAATGCATAAGATCCAATACACCAGAAGACTTATGAGAACTTGAGTAAAACTAAACACGGTTTTACTTTCCATATATACAATGTTCACAAAAGTTGAAATCGAGATTACAATCATCTAACCCCTCAACGATGTTTTTATTTTTTAGGTTTCTAAGACCCTTGTCACCAATGTGGCCAAGTCTCTTATGCCATAACATTATCTTCTTAGTAGGAAGTTTAACTTCCAAAGTATAAGCACCCTTAGGTACCCAAAATGCAGTACCATCAGAAGTTGATACAACAGATCTTTTAGTTGCTAGTTCCAATGGTGGGGATGAAGTGATTGCAGCACTTTTCTTCGAGTTAGAAGAACTATTGCATTGTGAAATGCATGCCTCTAGCTGAAACAGAGTACCTCTCCGAGTACCCTTCACAAGCACCATAGCTCTTCTAGTCATCTTGCATCCTTCTTTCAAAAAGACAACCTGCACACCTGCATCATTCAATTTACTTACAGAAAGCAGGTTCCATGCCAAGCCTGGGATGTGCATAACCTAAGAGATCCCCTTCACTCGTCCATCAGGGAATCAGATTGTGACTCTTCCATGATCAACTATCTTCAGATGAGAGTCGTCACCTAGGCACACTCTTCCACCATCGAACTCTTCATACTTTATAAACTAGTCTCGATGCAAGGTCATGTAAAAAGAGGCACCAAAATCAATCAACCACATGTTATTAGATGCATGGGTGTCCAAGGCTGCAATGAAAGCATCACCATCATCTTGTGACTTGTCAAAATCTAAATCTGGGACATTCTTCTTCTTTTTCTTTTTCTCCTCTTTGCATTCCTTTCGAAAAATCCCAATTTTTCCACAGTTCCAACATAATGCCTTGGACTTTCTAGGAGATTTAGATCTTCAATGGGATTTGTATCTACCCTTCTCAGCTTTCTTATCCTTCTTTGTCCCTTTCTCCTTGGGTCTTCCATGAACCGCAAGAGCCTCTTTAGCCGACTCAAATGACTTTCTCCACATTTCTTCAGATAATAGTGAAGACACTACCTCATCCATCTTGAAAGTGGTTGTAGTGCTTTCGATGGCCATTACAAGATGATCCCATGAATCTGGTATAGAACAAAGCAAGGTCATATGAAAATCCTCCTCCATCTTCACACCAACGGATGTCAATTATGCAACTAACATATTAAAGGCATTCATGTGATCAAAAACAAAATCTCCATCTTCCATCCTCAAAGAATATAGCTTCTTCTGTAGGAATAACTTGTTCACCAGGGATCTAGCATGATAGACATCTCCCAGTTTATTCCATAGGTCTTTCGTAGTCTTCTCCTCATGGACATTTAACAAGACAAAGTTAGCCAAACAGAGTCTCACAATACCCTTAGGTTTCTGATCCTTGAGATCCCAATCGTCTTGCAACATTGCCATTGGTTTTACACAGGAAATTGCTTCCCATAGGTCTCTATCAATGAGCATATCTTCCTTTTTGAGTTTCCACAACTCAAAATTACTGCCATTAAAATTTTCCACATCTATTCTTCTAGATGTGACTGCCATCTCCTTCCTACAATAAGATTACAGAATACTCTGCATAGATTCCCACTCAATCTAAGATCAGAACAAAAAACCCTACCCAGCAGATAGGACCAAAACTAGCTAGGCTCTGATACCAACTAAAAGGAAGCTAGGTGTGCAGAAATCACTTCCTAAACTAATCTAATGAGGGGAGATGTATGATATTGTAAGGGTTAAAATGAATTTGCATACCTCTCCCCTCATTAGATTAGTTTAGGAAGTAATTTTTGCACACCTATCTTCCTTTCACAAAATACACAAAATACGCAAATGGAATAGCCTACATGTAATTACTTAAAGCAAGATAAAGTGATGATAATGAGAGGCATCCCATTTCATCATGAGAGGCTCATTAATCAAGAAAACTAGAATAAGAAAGCAAAAGAAAGGAAAAGAACAAGACGTACATCATTGGTGGAAAAATGTAATGATTCCCTTCTCCACAAGCATCAAAAGAGTTTAAACATACAAACCCTTGAGAAACAAGAACCACATGACCATCTTGGACATAAACATCAAATAGGTATGAGTTCTTCACACATTTTACCACAATTGATGGAGCATCTCTCTAAGATGTTTGCAAGGTTGGCATCCTCTTAAATTAGATATATTTTTATGTCATTCTCTTGTGTTGTGTCCCCCTCTGTGTTGTGTTAAATATTGTTCAGGTCCCTTTGGATGACCCTTGATACTCTCGTAAGGTCAAGGATACAAGGAGATTGCTTCTGTTGTGTCCCTTCTTTTATTTGTTACTTTATTCTTTTATTCCTCTCCTCTATATTTTTGTATTTGTTGCGTGTTGTGCCTTGAGGGCATAACATTGTAGAGGATGTCTTGGGGGCATCTTCCCACTTTGTAAACCCAAGTCACTTTTGTCTCCTCTCTCATTTTTAGTGTTTCCATTCTTCAGTGGCTCTACTAGTCGGTGGATGACAAAAATAAATAAATACTGATAAGGATTGTGAGTCCGTATAGCAAGAAAGAAAAAATGGACTTAGTCCATATATGAAGATGGGGTTGATATATTACTGATATTTTACTAGTATAATCACTCCGTGTTGTGATTTGTATTGTGAAATTTGTTGTAACAAAACTTTGCAATACTCTAAGTCTGCTTCTATGCACTTTGGATTGTTGTGTATCTCACCTTGTAGCTACACTCAGTTCTGAGATACCTGAAGCATAACCTCATAGCTATACTCGGTTCTGAACTTGCAAGTGTAGCCTTGGTCTAATGTGTGATATGATAAATGATTTTTGTGTAAGTTTCATGAATTGATTTGGTTGTTATCTTAGAATAAGATTTGCTAACCCAAGCTTATACATTGTTGATTATGTTAGAAAATAATAATGATGTATTTGTGGGAACATTTGGCAATCATGGCACATGTTACTTTGGGGCATGGGCTTTGTGACAGCTCTTATCTCCCTTGCGTGTTTTCACTTTACCTTAAATGTGCTTGATACTGGCAAGTGGGATTAACCACTCTAAGGTGGGGGCATATCATGGTAACTACTTGATTATTTTAGACATTGATAAAGCGTGTTTGCGTACACTTCCTTTTCACTGTAAGGCATCTCCATGATGCAGGTGGGGTTGTGTACTTTGTTTTATTGTGTATAGCTCCTTTTCACTGTAAGGCATCTTCGTGATGCAGGTGGGGTTGTATGCTTTGAGTACATGCTTCCTTTTCACTGTAAGGTGACTGTAGATGTTCGTGGGGTTGCATTTTAAAAGCCCTTATGTGGAAGATAGGATGGTGTAACTCTTGAGTTTGTTGCAAATCATTTTAACAAAGTGCTCATCATGAGGCAGGGTTGGATCTTGAGTTATTCACCCTTAAGCATGTATTTGGTAGTTGTGGTAGCGTAGCTCAACTGTAAGGTGTGTTTGGCATGTCTTAGATAGTGGAGTGTAGCGATGAGCTCTTCCCTATCACCCATGTTTGTTGTGTATAAGACGTAAAGTGTGTCAATGACATACTCTATGGTGCTCATGTATTCTGTGTGTTTTCCATGTGTTTTATGTGTCTTCCTTGCATGTTTTTGCATGGTCTAAAGGCACATAGCAATGAGCTCCCTCCACGCTATGTGTTTTGTGTGTTTTTGTGTGGTCTAAAGGCACATAGTGATGAGCTCTCTCCACACTATGTGTTTAGTTAGAGTTATATTTATATAATTGTTTAACCATGTCTTCTCTTCTTGTATGCCTCATGTGTTGACTATTGTATGACTACGTTCATGTCTTCTCTATCTATTGTGTGCTTCCTTACTATATTCACTGTGTCTTATGTGACTGTTAAGTGTTTTCTTATATTTGCCTAAGCTTGGGGGATAGAAATGGTCTTCCAAACTTAGGGTGTGTCTTCATTCTTGTGTTTGATGTGTTTGATATGCTTCGACCATACTTTAATCCATGTATGGATCGTAAGATCATAAACACATTAAAGTGGGGGCTAAATGTTATAGAGTAAAAAGTGGACACATGTCTTTTTACCTCCTAGTTTAGCTCCTAGGTCCCCGTGAATAAATTTTACATCATAAATATTCATCTCAATACAAAATTCCCTGAAACCCATGTTAATTGGGAACTAGGGGCCCATTGTATGCCTTACCCCAGACCAAAAAGGCACCTTAGGACTTGGGCACCCATGTCCAAGTCCTCCCTGATTGGTTGGGACAAATTTCAAAGCATGTCGGCATAGGACTTTTAAATGGGTCTCTCCTTGTTGGCTCTTTCAATTAAATTTGTGAATGTTAGCAAGGAAGCATATACAAGTGTGTTTTTAAATTCATTTGTAACCTAGAGAGGTGGATATTGCAAACTAATGATATTGAAGCAAAAGAGCATTCAAAGCATTCATTGTGTTATTGGTACAAATTTGTGTTTGTATTATGTGTTGTGTTGCAGAGCATTTGGAATCATCATCCATCTCCTCATGAATTGAAGAATCTTCATTCTCCTAAGGGCTTGACCTCTGAGGTGAAATCATTGTTATTTGAATCATTTCATCATTGGTTTATCTTTAGCCTCTACCTTTCTAGGTCACACACTCTCTCTAATAACGATGTTGGGAAGCTTGAATGCTATCCTAGGATTTGACTGAGGTAAGTCCCTAAACACCACAACCCCCAAACCCCTTTTCTTCTTGTGTGTAGGTTACAGGTGCGAAGTCTGAAGAAGTGAAGGTACATGAAGGTTGTGTAAAGGAAAGGGTTTTAGGATCCGAAAGAAGTTTGCAGAAATTCCTCTACAGATGATTTGGGTGCCCGTCCCAAAGTCCTTTTGATCAAATAGGCTCTGAATTTGGCATTAGAACATCATTTATAGTATTTCTCCAATTCAGACCTCCAGCAAATTCTCCCTCTCAGGACTTGGGCGCCTGCCTCGTAGTCCCCTGACTTTCCAACTTCCAGAGCACATGTTCTAACATCTTACTGATCACTCTTGTGCATTTGGTTTCTAGGTTTCATTCATCTTCTGTCTGTTATAAGCTTATTATCTCATAACTAGGGTTTTACTCATACTTAACCTAGGGTTTGATAAAAGCCTTGGTTAAATCTAATCTTTCCATAACACTCTTGAGTACAAAATCAGTAGCCGAGTCCTCTTTCATTTGGTAGTGACTTGGCTCAGTTTGTCCTTGAATCTTGTTGTGGAAGAGGGTTTGATCTAGTGTACTTACATGTTTTTCTTAATTATCCCCTTTTTTATACATAACACATATGTCAATAGCATTTACTTGAAAGATTCTAAATTTTTCTTAATAAATTCATTTTGTGTGACCTCCACAATCATTGCATTCAATGAGATGATATCCCTTGCAAAATTCCTATCAAGTCATTCACGTATCCGGTCTTTGCTTCCATATTTTGTAGACATTTTTCCCTAAATGGAGCACCATTATGGTGTGGGCACAGGGAGGAAGGATGCTGGCAATGGTCATGGGAGATATCTTTACACTTGTAGATTGCATTTGCTCGAGATTTTCCACAATCTAACTTCCACAAGAACATTTTGCACACTGCTTAATTATGCACAACCTCCATTTTTTCCATTTTAAACTTAATACCCTATTTTTTCCTTGTGGGGTTTCAAAAATTAAGTGCATGCTCAGAATTTTTAAATTTTTTTATCTTTACACTTAAAATTTACAAATTATGTCTACAACTCCCAAATTTAAATCCATGAGCATACTTTATACCTCTAGAGTTATGATAATGGTTTCATGTGAGCACTTTAAAATTCCATTTCCAAGAGAAGTTATCTTTAGAACTTTGCAATCTTTCCAATTAAACAATTTATAATTGATCCCACAATCTAAATTTTTTGTGGATTTAATAAAATTGCACTTGAAAACCATCTTGTAACCACATGAAAATTACAAAGTATGAAGCATGATTCATTAAAGGTGATCTGTAAACCACATTTAAATTTTGTGACTTTGCTCATTTATGAATCATTTGACTCCAAGTTCCAGGAGAAAACAAGTTAAAATGTAGTTGTAGGTCAACCATCAATTTTTTAAGGAAACCTGTACATTGTGTGGCAACATTGTGACCACTTATTGAACTCTTAAATAATCACAAATTCACACTTGCAAATTAATTACAACTACAATCAAACTTGAAATTTATACTAAAACCAATTATTTTTGCACCTCAAACACCCTATAAAACCTGTTTGCTCACTTTTTGAGTAGTCTTAAGTCTTTGTAAACTTGTAAACTATGGAAGAACCAAAGATGATGAGATGTACTTTGAGCCTGTATCACTATCAAACTACATTAAAACTTGAATATTTCTACCATTGAGATCTAGTCTAACACTTCATAATTTTAATACTTATCATTACATAACAAGATTTTATGACTATATACATGTCCAAAAAGAAATCAAAAAATGCTTTGCAACTCATTTGGTGTTTGAATTTTGAATTCGTGCTGGGCAAGAATGGAAGGAGATAGCTCAAGGGGGCCCTGTGATTCAGTCCCCTTCCTTGACTCCAAGGGGTGCAGCTAATGGCACAAGCTATCGGAGGGTTCACCTGGCCTCAGCCTCGAAGTCAAATCCCAAGAAGTGGATGAAAACTCTTGTGGGTACTATCAATGGTACCACCAAGATTTTGAACAATCAACTAGTTGTTTCGAAGGTGGATGGTGCCAAGGCACTTAAACTACTGGTACAGATGGTGCTGTGGATTGTGGCATCAATGGACAACTCCCTAGTGGGGAAGTTTTTTGGCTTTAGGCCCAATATTGACTTGGTTCGTCGTTGGATGATGACCAAGTGGTCTCTTGAGGGGAGTGTCTCAGCTAGTGCTATGGCAGGAGGTATGTTTTTATTTAAATTTACCTCTTAGGAGGACTTGTTGTCAGTTTTAGCTAGTGGTCCATGGCTTTACAGGAAACACTCCCTTTCTCTGTGCAAATGGAAGCCTAGTTTCAACCCCAAGGCTGACCTCAATCAGTCAGCACCAGTGTGGGTCCACTTGTTGAGTCTTCCCTTGGAATTTTGGGATGATGAATCTTCGCTTGGATAGGCAACTCCTTCGATAACTATGTCACTATTGATAAAGTTACAAAGGCTAAGACGAGACTGGTTTATGCCAGATTTTGTATTAATGTGGATATTTTGAAGCCTCTCCCCACTTCCATTATACTGGAATCCCAGTTTGGGAATTGGATGCAGAGTATCCAGTATGAAAATTCTAGGATGTTCTGCCAAAATTGCATGAAAGCTGGTCATGTCTTTACCCAGTGTCGAGCCCCAAAGCGTAACCCTCCTTTGTAGTCAAAACAAGTGGTGGAGGACTCGGAGGAGTACCCCTTTAAGGAGGATATTTTGAAGATAGTTGACTCCCCATGACTTTCCTAGGGAAGGAAGCAGCTCTAGAAACTCCTGTGGAAGATGCTCAAATAGACGAGTCTGTACCAGTCTCCCATCAAGAGCCTCAAGCTTCTCCACTGCAGTTGGTGGAGAACCTGGTTGTTGAACTTACAGTTGTTGGGGAGGAGGAGAGTTAGAAGCTAAAGGATACCGAGATGGGGAATCAATCTGAGGTCCAACAATCAGATGTAATTAAGGAAGGATAGGGAACCTTCAAAGAAGGAGAGATAGGAGTGGATCTCAGCCCACAGAAAAGTGCTCTATCACTCCAGAGCAGGGTAAATGGAGACGGTAGTCCTAGCGACCTATTGGGGTCTCTCAAATCTAATATGAGGTCACTGATGAAGAATATCTGGCCTTCCCCAGGGGCAAGCTCAAGTGGAAAGTTGGAAGACAAAGAAGGATGGACTGTTATGAAGAAGAAGGGGAAAAGTAGCAGCCATAAGACCACTGATGTGGGAGGAGACGGTAAGGTTGATAGGCCATCCCACATGAAGACCAAACAAAAGGAGATGGACCAAGAGATTGCTAGTGGGAAGTAGTCCACCTTGGTGGCTCCCTCTAGAAAGATCAAGAAATGAAGATAATCTCTTGGAACATAAGAGGGTTGAACATCCCTCATAAGCAGTTGCTTGTCAGGAACTATGTTTTTGATAATAAAGTGGATATCCTTCTTTTGCAAGAAATAAAAATGACTGAGGAAATCTTCAAATCTGCCCTTAAATATATTTGGCCCAATGCTTAGTATGCTATAAGTGAGGCTACTAGAGCCTCAGGAGGCATTGCTACTCTTTGGAGGCAAGATATTAATGGCAACCTCATATCTTTCTCTAAGAATCATGTGGAGGTCTCATTTCACAGTCCTCTTGAATGGTGGATACTGATTAATATTTATGCCCCCAATACTCGTAGTAGCCGAAAGGAAGTTTGGGAGAGTCTAGCGGATAAAATTAGGAAAAACAAAAGTGTCAATTAGATGGTGGCGAGAGACCTTAACTCCCCTCTTTTCCCTTCAGAAAAAGGAGGTTAACTAACTATTCTGATAGCATGTTGGATCTTGCTGATTTTCTTGGAAATGCAAGTCTTATGGATGTGGAACTGTTAGGACAGGCCTTCACCTGGTCAAATAGAAGACAAGGGAGTAATCTGATACATGTTAAACTAGATAGATTCTTAATCTCTTCCTACTGGACTATTATGAATGGATTGCATCTATCTACTCTCCCCATGATTGGCTTAGACCATAGCCCCCTCTTGCTTAACTAGACCGGGAAGGGTAACAAAGGCCCTTTTCTATTCAAATTTGAAATGATGTGGGCCCTTGATCCTGATTTTAGAGATTGCTTGTTGAATTGGTGGAAGATCTCGGTTCAAGGGCCGACTTTGTTTAGGCTAGTTAAGAAATTGCCCAATGTGAGAAACAAGGTGAAGGGCTAGAATAAATTTACTTTTGGAAATGTTTTGAGTAGGAAGAAAAGTATTATGGAAAAGTTGAAAGAAGTCCAAAGCAAAATTGATCAGGGAGACATATCTGAGGATTTGCAATTAATGGAGAAGAACCTCTACAAGGAATGAACCCAGACTATTAAGGAAGAACATGTCTACTGGAAACAGAAATCCATAGTTCAATGGCTTAGAGAAGGGGATAGGAACACCTCCTTTTTCCATCAATCTACATTAAGACATAGGAAGAGAAATACCATCAAAGTGCTCAGAGATGAACCAGGGAGACTGGTGGAGGAGGAGGAAGAGATAGGCAACATGGCAATGGAGTACTTTGAAACTTTGCTGGCAAAACATCAATCAAGTGTGCTGGAGGAGGACATGAGTCCTCTCCTAGAGGTGATCCTAACATTCTCTCTAAGGAGGATAACTACTTGTTGACCAAAACCATTACCCTGGAGGAGGTTAGAGTGGTTGTGTTCTCTATGGGAGCTTACAAAGCCCCAGGCCCTGATGGGTTTCCCCTGGCTTTTTTTCAAATTTTTTGTTAGATTGTTGGTAATGATGTCTTTCTGGTGGCGCAGGATTTCTTCAGGACATGGAGACTCCTATGTTGGATCTAGGGCATACAACTGAGAGGGGGGGGGTGAATCAGTTGTATAAAACTTCTTGTTCTTTCAAACACTTGATTCTTCGTTGTTAGTTAGCAGCATATCAATTAATCATCCATGAAAGCATAATACATAAACACAAGAGCAGATAAACATCAACACATTGAACACCAAGATTTTGACGTGGAAAACCCGGTTAAGGGAAAAACCACGGGGTGATTAACCCAAGAATTATTCTCTGTTAGAAGAATGAAGAAGAATGAATGGCACATGCCAATTAGGGCTCACTGCCCGAGCACACTGCTCACAAAGAGGCCCACTGCCTACAAGGAGACACACTGTCTACAAAGTGATAAAAATCATAGTCTTGAACTAGAGAATGACATCTCTACCATGTCTGGATCAGTTCCATTTAAGCCCAAAAACCTCTGCTCTGCCTTTCGCACTTCTCTTCGCTAGGCCACACTTATCCACACAATCCACGCTTCGAAATGAACTCACAAACCGTTATTTATACAATACATCGACTTAGGAACAAACATCTAAGTTGGAAAACAACCATAAGAGTATCCGCAAGATGAATAACACATCCGGTCGGCCACCACAAGAACATTCGCAGGATGAACAACTCATCCGGTCGGCTAAACAGAGCAAGAACTTCATCCGGAAGAATAACTTCAATTCCGGGCTCTACTATCAATGCGGACCAACAACACAACCTCACCATGATCCAAGAACCTTCACAAGCCTGCCTGAATGACCGGATACATCCGCACTTCCTCTACTTACTAGAATCTCTTGTCTTCCTCATCCGGAACTTCAAGAACACAGTCTGTCGCCGCTGTCATAATGTAAAAGGTACTTCCAGACCTCTAAATCATACACAAATCAGGATGACACATCACAAGGACATCCCAAACACTCCTTCCAATCTGTAGATTAGGATAATACAATTCCAGACCTCACCGGACCTTTCTGTGATCCTCTGTCACCTCTGAACACTTGCCGGAACCGGTTCCATACCAGCAACCACAACTCCTTCAGATCTTCATGCGGACCTCTGAAATCTTAACTGAAGCATCTCAAGACTCATATCTACAAACCCTTTAATCTGCATCCTCCGGTTCTCATCCTATACAGTACATTTGCCTTCTTCTCATCACTGTTCTTCACTGTTCCTGACTGAGGCTAATTTTCTCAATATCCTCAGCACACTGCTCATCCAATCCATCTTGTCAATGCAATATGAGTATGTTGACATCAATGAAAACACTGGCTCACCTCATACTTGCAACAATCTCCCCCTTTGTCATTGATGGCAACATATGATGTGAAAAACCATCAAGACAAGAACTTCTCTTTTCTGTCACAGCTCCCCCTATCAACAACAACTTTTCACATGTCTTCTCTTCCTTTACTGCTCCCCCTTTGATCATCAACCACTTATTTTTCACATGTCTTCTCTTCCCCTTTGACATCAATGGCAAAGGGCTCATACTTGCAATTTTCATACATCAGAATCATACCAGCTGCTCCCCCTTAGTTGCAGTTCCCCACCATCAATCCGGATCACAAGATATGACTGTGATATCCACCGGATTGATGCACATCAGTGCATCCTAGTTCATTACCGGAGGGGCCATGACCCCTAACTTCTCCCAGAGATATTCAAAAGAGTCCTTGGGAAGAGGTTTAGTAAAGATATCTGCAATCTGATCCTTTGAGGGAACATACTCCAATCTGACTTCTTCCTTGTTCACTTGTTCTCTCAAAAAGTGAAACTTGATAGATATGTGCTTAGTCTTAGAATGCAATACCGGATTCTTAGAAATATTAATTGCACTTGAATTATCACAGAAAATTGTGATAGGCTCCTCATATTCAACTTTAATGTCTCTTAGCATCTGCTTCATCCATAAGATTTGAGTGCAACTACCTGCTGCTGCAATGTATTCTGCTTCAGTTGTAGATAGAGATATTGCATCTTGTTTCTTTCTTAACCAAGAAACCAATCTCTTCCCCAAAAAGAATGCTCCTCCACTAGTGCTCTTCCGGTCATCCACATCTCCTGCCCAATCTACATCTGTGTAAGCATGAAGAGAGAAATCCGGATCTCTAGGGTACCATAGACCATACTCAACTGTTCCTTTCAAGTACCTAAAAATTCTTTTGATTGCCATAACATGAGATTCTCTAGGATCAGCCTGGAATCTTGCCACAAGACCAACAACCTGCATTATATCTGGTCTAGTTTGAGTGAGATACAACAATCCACCAATCATTGATCTATACTTTGTCTGATCTGCCTTTGGAGAATCATCATCTTTGCTTAACTTACATCCGGTTGCCATAGGAGTGTTCATTGGCTTTGAGTCTTCCATACCAAATTTCCTCAACAATTCTTTCACATATTTGGTCTGAGAAATGAAGATCCCTTCTTTTGTTTGAGTAATTTGCAGACCCAAGAAGAAATTCATTTCACCAAGCATAGACATTTCAAACTCACTTTTCATCTGATTTGCAAAAGTTTTGCACATACTATCTCTTCCTCCAAAAATGATATCATCCACAAACACTTCAACAATCAAAATGTTTTCATGATCAATTTTGAAATATAAGTTAATGTCAGTAGTACCTTTGTTGAATCCAATCTGCACAAGATGCTTATCCAACCTTTCATACCATGCTCTTGGGGCTTGCTTCAATCCATACAAAGCTTTCTTCAACTTGCAGACCATATCATCATTATCAGACAATTGAAATCCATCCGGTTGTTCAATGTAGACTTCTTCTTCCAGATCACCATTGAGGAAGGCAGACTTGAGATCCATCTGATATACCTTGAAGTCTTTGAAGGCAGCAAATGCAAGAAGTAATCTGACTGCTTCAATTCTTGCCACCGGAGCAAAAGTCTCTTCAAAGTCAATTCCTTCTATTTGAGAGTACCCTTTGCAGACCAATCTAGCTTTGTTTCTGATTACTTCACCGGCTTCATTTAGTTTGTTCCGGAAGACCCACTTGGTTCCAATTACATTCCTGTCTCTAGGTCTGGGAACAAGATCCCAAGTATGATTTTTCTCAATTTGCATCAATTCATCTTCCATTGCTTTGGTCCAGTTTTCATCATTGCAGGCTTCATTTATTGTTTTAGGTTCAATCTTTGAAATCAGACAACATTCATCCTGATTTTGAGCAACATTCCTTCTAGTTTGTACACCTTTGCTTCTGTCACCTATGATCTGATCTTCAGAGTGGTTCAGTCTTACATACCTTGGAATTTTGGGAGTATCCTGCCCTGCTGCTTCTTGATCAGGCTCATTCAAACCTATCTCTTCTTCCTGATTTACCAGATCAGGCTGACTCTGTCTCACCGGAGAGGATTGAGTTCCTTGAACACTGTCTTGGTCATCTTCATCAAATTCATAAAATCTTGAAGGCTTCTCAATTCCTTCATCAACTTTCACATTGGTGCTTTCTATCGTCTTCCTCAATCTCTTATTGTAACACCAGTATGCTTTGCTTTGAGTGGAGTAACCCAAGAAAATTCCTTCATCACTTCTAGCATCAAACTTTCCTAAATCTTCATCTCTTTTAATATAACACTTGCTACCAAATACTCTGAAATATTTCACAGTAGGAGTGATGCCAAACCAGAGTTCATAGGGGGTCTTACCGGTGTTGTTTCTGATTTGAACTCGATTGAGAGTGTAGACTGCAGTGCTGATAGCTTCTTTCCAAAACATCTGAGGAACATTTGCTTCCAACATCATTGTCCTGGCAGCTTCCTGGATGGTCCGATTCTTTCTCTCAACTACTCCATTCTGCTGTGGAGTCCTAGGAGCAGACAACTATCTCCTTATACCCTGCTTCTCACAAAAGTCAATGAACTCACCAGATGTAAATTCACCACCTCTATCAGACCTTAGACACTTTAGTTTCAATCCGGTTTGATTCTCTACCATAGCTTTGAAGATTTTGAACTTCTCAAATGCTTCTGATTTTTCTTTTAGAAAGGTAACCCACATCATCCGGGAATGATCATCAATTAACAACATGAAATATCTATCACCTTGCAGACTCTTGATTTTTGTCAGACCACAGAGATCAGTATGTACTAATTCCAACAGTCCGGTAGAAGACTGATCTTTGCTTTTGAAAGAGGCTCTGCTTTGTTTACCTAGCTGAAATTCTTTGCACAAACTATTTGTAGGTTTCATCAGTTTTGGAAGATCTCTTACAGCCTGAGTATTGCTTATCTTGATGATGTTATCAAAATTTACATGACAAATTCTTCTATGCCATAACCAACTCTGATCAATTTGAACAAACAAACAACTTTTATTTGAACCAACCAGATGAAAGATATTACCTTTTGTCTGAGTACCGGATGCAATTTCAGTTCCGGAGCTTGTAAAGATTCTGAATTTTCCATTCTTGAACCAAAGATCATAGCCTTTGTCTACTAACTGACCAACACTGAGAAGATTGTGCTTCAATCCTTCAACATATAGTACATTACCTGTTTTGCTCTTTCCATCAAAGGAAATAGTTCCCCTACCTCTGATTCTGCCAGCAGAATTGTCACCAAACTTTACCATTCCTCCTTCATACCTTTCCAAATTCAAGAACTTATTCTTGTCACCAGTCATATGGTGAGAACATCCACTGTCAATAACCCTATCATCCTTTTCTTCCACTTGAGCAGCCAAAGCTCTTTCCACAACCTTGTGATTGACAGATTCAGAGGATATTGAATCTTCTTCCTTGATGGCAATAAACACCCATTCATTTCCGGATTTACTTTCTAGTTCTGATTCATCATCTGTTACTCCTTCATTGTCATCTTCTTCATGAACATAATAGCAGTTCTTTTGAAACCTTTGTCTGTTAGTATTAGACCTTGCAGATCTTTCCGGACATCTTGAAGTAAAATGACCAATCTTATTGCAGTTGAAACACTTAAAGGGTAGTTTTCATTCATACTTACTGGATCCTCTTGGCAGTCTCTTTGCAATGAGGGCTTCAAGTTGAGCTGTTTCTGCTTCTTCTTCTTCCATGTCTCTTCTTGCTTGATCATACCATGACATTTTCCTTGATGAGTTTTCTCCCGGATTGAATCTCTGTTTGCCTTTCACATAGGCACTGGCTTTGAAAGCAGATTCAGTCTTGGGAGGATCATCTCCAAACTTGGTCATTTCAAATGCAGCTAGTTTACCAGCCAGTTGTTCTCTTGTGACAGTTGTGTGGGCTCTAAATTCATCAATGGCAGCAACCTTGATTTTGTAGGCAACAGGAAGGGATCTTAGGATTTTGCAGACAATCTCATTTTCATCTAGAGTTCCACCAGCATTTCTAATTCCACATACCAGTTCATTCACTCTTGGCATAAAGGTAGTGATGTTTTCATCATCTCTCATCTTCAATCTTTCAAATTTCCCTTTCAGACTTTGCAACCTTGCACTTTTGACAAACTCATCTCCTTCATACAGAAGTTCCAGTTTAGTCAGGATCTCATATGTAGTTGGTAGGTCAATAACATTTGAGAGATCTGAATCATTCAATGCGCTTAGTAGGGCTTCCTTGGTTCGCAGATTATTTTCAGCTTCTATAATCTCATTCAGAGTTGTCAGACCACCTTGTGGAGGTACATATGGTTTTGAGACCATAGCCAAGTATGCTTTTCCCATACATTCCAAGTGACACTTCATGCGACCTTTCCAGAGAGTGAAGTTGGTTCCATCGAACTTCAGACTATCCTTCTTGTATGACGACATCCTGGATCTCCTCAAGCGGTTAAGCTCCTTTCAAAGGAACGTGGCTCTGATACCAATTGTTGGATCTAGGGCATACAACTGAGAGGGGGGGTGAATCAGTTGTATAAAACTTCTTGTTCTTTCAAACACTTGATTCTTCGTTGTTAGTTAGCAGCATATCAATTAATCATCCATGAAAGCATAATACATAAACACAAGAGCAGATAAACATCAACACATTGAACACCAAGATTTTGACGTGGAAAACCCGGTTAAGGGAAAAACCACGGGGTGATTAACCCAAGAATTATTCTCTGTTAGAAGAATAAAGAAGAATGAATGGCACATGCCAATTAGGGCTCACTGCCCGAGCACACTGCTCACAAAGAGGCCCACTGCCTACAAGGAGACACACTGTCTACAAAGTGATAAAAATCACAGTCTTGAACTGGAGAATGACATCTCTACCATGTCCGGATCAGTTCCATTTAAGCCCAAAAACCTCTGCTCTGCCTTTCGCACTTCTCTTCGCTATGCCACACTTATCCACACAATCCACGCTTCGAAATGAACTCACAAACCGTTATTTATACAAGACATTGACTTAGGAACAAACATCTAAGTCGGCAAACAACCATAAGAGTATCCGCAAGATGAATAACACATCCGGTCGGCCACCACAAGAACATTCGCAGGATGAACAACTCATCCGGTCGGCTAAACAAAGCAAGAACTTCATCCGGAAGAATAACTTCAATTCCGGGCTCTACTATCAATGCGGACCAACAACACAACCTCAACATGATCCAAGAACCTTCACAAGCCTACCTGAATGACCGGATACATCCGCACTTCCTCTACTTACTGGAATCTCTTGTCTTCCTCATCCGGAACTTCAAGAACACAGTCTGTCGCCACTGTCATAATGTAAAAGGTACTTCCGGACCTCCAAATCATACACAAATCAGGATGACACATCACAAGGACATCCCAAACACTCCTTCCAATCCGCAGATTAGGATAATACAATTCCAGACCTCATCGGACCTTTCTGTGATCCTCTGTCACCTCTGAACACTTGCCGGAACCAGTTCCATACCGGCAGCCACAACTCCTTCAGATCTTCATGCGGACCTCTGAAATCTTAACTAAAGCATCTCAAGACTCATATCTACAAACCCTTTAATCCGCATCCTCCGGTTCTCATCCTATACAGTACATTTGCCTTCTTCTCATCACTATTCTTCACTGTTCCTGACTGAGGCTAATTTTCTTAATATCCTTAGCACACTGCTCATCCAATCCGTCTTGTCAATGCAATATGAGTATGTTGACATCAATGACAACACTGGCTCACCTCATACTTGCAACATCCTATGGCAGCTGAACAACACTTTTATAGCCCTTATCCTGAAGAAGACTGAAGTTTAGACCATGGTAGATATTAGACCGATCAGTCTCTGTAACATGATATATAAGGTCTTCACTAAACTGTTGGTTTTCAGATTGCAGCCCCTACTAGATAAACTCATCACTCCTACCTAGAAAGGCTTCATCTTGGGGAGGCAGATCCTGTCATGCCCACATTTCACATGCGGTCACAACACGCTAACCCATGTGTCATGTCCACATGCATCATGTGGTCATGATACGAACTATCAAAAATTTTCCCTTGCTACTCTGAAAGCCCCCCTTGCACCCACAAGCGTGCTCAGTTGCGTATGTTTAAGTTGTCAATGATAAATATTTTAGGAATATTCCACACACATGAACATTCATTTTGCTTGAAAGATGTTCACTGTGTTTGTTAATAATTTGGTCTCTATAGGCTTTCTCAGTCTATTTAACACTGCCTCGCATTATGTGTTTACTCCTCTATCAATTTGTTTTAAATAGATTCTTGTTCGCTCGTTTACGTAATTCTTAATTTACTTATCGCACTTTTATTTAAATTTTATTATGTTAATTTAATTTCATTACCTTGGTAATTCATTTGGTAAATATTAATTCTGAAGTCACAATTTCTTTACAAACGGTCTAGTGTAAGTAATTATTAGTGAAAGCTACACTTGCCTCATTAATAATGTTCAATTATATATATATATTCATATATATATATATGATTGTTTATTTTATCTTGTTAATGGGAACTCCACCCATAATTTGAAATATCCTTTTTAGAGCAATCTTATTATTTAAAAAAAAAAACAATTTATATATATATATATATATATATATATATATATATATATATATATATAATTGTTTATTTTATAATATGAAAGTAGAAACTCCACTCATAATTTTTATAATAATATTTTATAAAGCCCAACTCATAGCATTGTAATAGAAATACCTTAACTTTTTTTTCTTTGTGATTGTTTTGTTGCAGGAGGGATGGGCTTCGGTAGTGACCATGGCGCTGGTCGCAGGGAGCTGCGGATAAGGGAGAGGTGGCGTGGAGGTGGCGGTGTGGAGGGGTTCAGCCACGGTGGAGGTGTTTAAGCCGCGCAGGGAGCAGTGGGTGGTGGTCCACTAGCAGGGGCAGAGGGGCCGCAGAGGCCATGGTGTGCAAAGCGTGTCGGAGGTTGCGGAACTCTGGTGGCGATGGTAGTGGGTAGCCCGCAGGGCTATGGCAGCGACAGGGGTGTGGGGAGGGGCAGAGCCCCACCCACATCCCACTTCATGGGTGTGGGTGGGGCTCCGCCCCTCCCCACACCCTTCTCTTGTATATGTTCAGTGGGGGTTAAACCCCCACCATACTTCAAGTTAAACCTTCGACTGTACATTCATTAAAATCTGTGAACTCTCCTTTCATTTAATTTGTTATTTCATGATTTTTTAAAATAAAAATAAATATAATATATATATATATATTTATATATATATATATGTATATTTACATACATATATATAATAAGATCTTATTCTTAATTACAATTAAATAAAATATATATATATTTAGCATAAGATAATCAAAATGTGTATATTCCCCAGATTTTCAGTCTAATCATATATATATGTCATAGGAACTCTACAATTTTCATAATTTCCTTCAGTATTTCAGTTTACAAATTTAACAAATACATGAAATAAAATAGAAATAATTCTAGTTCCAAATTTGCATTTGTCAATTTAATTTCATCTTTTCACATGTACTTTCCATTGCAATGTAGAAACAAAACACTGAGAATAAATATAGAATAATTATTAAATCCTTCACTTCGAAATACATTATACAAACAAGTAAAATTGTTTTTGATGAAATTCTATTGCACAACTAAACCAAACCTTATCTCTTTCCAAAAGACAAATTTACTTCTTATAAACTTAATGAATGTTTCATTTCCACTAACAATACAATGGATAAATCTTACAACTTTGCATACATCCACAACTAATTTTCACAACTTATAAATATATATATATATATATATATATATATATATATATATATATATATATATATATATATATATATATATATATATATATATATATATATATATATATATATATATATATATATATATATATATATATATTTGCAAGAAGATAGATGAATCTAGTTCTTGGATAAAATAACTTTCACTTCTTCTAGCTCACACAAATGATATAATGTAACAATCAAATAAAATCACAACTAACAACATAATAAGGGAGGATTTTCTCTCCACTCCCAAAATAACAACTTTTACAGCAATTTTTAGAGAGAGAAGTTCTCTCCTCTAAAACTCTTATAGGATGAAACTATAAGAGACCAAGCTCTCTTAACAAGCAAAAGGAAAGGTCATTTTCTCTAAAATAAGATAAACTCCTCCAATCTTTACTACATACTCCAAGAGATAACCTGCATAACAAACAAAGAAGAAAACACCAACCAACTAGCTCTCCTCCCTACCATCGACCCGCAAGAGGGTCACCCCCGAGCTAAGGAGATCATCCACATACCCAGGATAGAATAAACCAATAACACTCCACAACATTGATTCACAACAATACAAGCAACAACACACAAACTCCCATGGTTTTACACAGATTACAAAGACTCAACTGAGGTGAGTTCAAAGGGGGTAAGGAAGTAGACTCTCTCTACTCCAAGGTGTCATTCTTCTCAAATAATTATCATAGCTTATCTCATGGCCTCAAGCCAACAATATTTTTCTTTCTCATGGCCTAAAGCCATCCACATAATAAAAATCACAAGGATATCCCAAATAGGCTCTCAAAGCCTTATAGCCCTCTAGGCTCAAAAGTACCAACATGCCCTCAAGGCTTCCATATACCAAAATAAGAATACACCTGAGGAGGTTCACACCTTCCCTTCCCCATACCTGATGAGCATTGTCTTCCAACTGGAAGAAGCTCTTTCATACACCCAACACAAACCCAAAATAGCAAAAATAACACATAAACAACCATTGCAAATCCACATTTATCAAACAAGAACAAAAACATACATAGGTGAGTCAACTGGCTCACTAACCTTTGCAAGCCCAATTATGGAATGTATTTTGAAGAAGAGCTCCACCCTTAGTCTCCTTCTCCAAGTTCTCCTTCTTTCTACAATAATCCAACCCCCTTACCCTCTCCCTCTTCTCCTCTTTAAAACAAATTCTCTCCCTTATCCCTTATTCCAAGTGGCATTAAAAAACCAAACCCACTCATTATCCATTATCCCTAATGGACTTAAAATAATTAACCCCACTCAAGAGGTTTCCCACTATAGCCCTTTTACAACACATGTAGAAATAAAATATAAAAGAAAAATAGAAATAAAAAGGAAGTGGATGACACACCACCCTTTTTATGGGGTTCTCCCACCAAAAGAGAGGCACAAAGAGACAAGCACTCCATTATTGGTGGATCATGGAGTCATTCATGACTTGGAAGTGGGTCTAAGTGTGGATTCCACTCATCTTATTATCCCCATGCTTCTAAATTCGTCACTTAATTTCACCATGAAGTTGAAGTGACCATATGGAGGTTATCCCAAGGTTATCCTAGTCAAAAGGGTCCCTAGACCCATGGGGTATAACCTAGGGTTGATTTTAACCTAGTTAGAACTCCCAGAGTCAAGTCAAAACACAAGAAGAGGGTCTAAAAGAAATAAACTTAAATAAGACTCATAACAACATTTCTTACAACACATATCACAGTATAATTAAATAAGAAGATAGACCTAATTCCCTTGACCTCATGCATTATTACAACATTACAACATTGCCACAATTCACCAAACATGAGGTTGATCTTAGTTCCTCGTGGAACTAGATCGGCTCACAAGGGATACAACATAGGGTGTGGAATGATCTCTTGTATTTGTGGTTTCGTTAGCAATACCTGCACACTCAAACTCGAAGTCAATAACACATAAAGATATCATAGCCGAAGCAATATAAATACATGCATACCTAAACATTCTACCATATAAACATACTGAAATCACATTAAATTTCCATTTCTAATATTATCCATTCATCATTCAGTTTAAAGCAACATCTAACTATCATCACACAATTGTTTTCTTAAAATCAATTAGGTTTAATAAACAAGAATTCAGGATCAACAGTCCCCCAATCATAAAAGTAATAGCAATAGTACTGTAAATAGTCTCATGAACAGAAGTGAAAAAGGTAGGCCTCACATCCTCCCCCCCTAAGATTGTACTTCCTCCTGGAAGTCATCAAAGAGGTGAGGGTAGAGTGTCTTCAGTCTCGTTGCATCTCCACATGTTGCAGTGAGCTCATCATACATACCCCACTAGACCCTAACCTGGTCCTTCTCTCAACCTCAAAGGCCCAACGTCTGACAAGACAATATGCATATTGGCTCCAAAGCCAGCTGTTCGTCTGCCTCTACATGAAGAGCACTCCAATCCAATACATGAGATAAGTTAGAAATATAACAACGTAAAACTGAAACATGAAAGACATTGTGGATACGAGACAGGCTAGGTGGCAAGGCTAAACGATAGGGTACAGGTCCTATCCTCTCCAAAATCTCAAAAGGTCTTAAAAACTAGGGTGTGAGCTTAGAGCCTTTTCTGTAACGGATTGGACTCTTATGTGGTTGCACTCTCAAGAATACCCTATCACCCACTAAAAAGCTTCGATCCATTCTCTTCACATCGGCATACTTCTTCTGTCTATCCTGGGCTTCCTGAAGTCTCTGTCTGATCAATGTGACCTGCTATTCCATATCCTAAATTATTTCGGGACCAATGGCAACTCGGTCCTCTAACCGATCCCAACTCAAAGGTGTCCTGCAAGGTCTGCCATATAAAGCCTGGTAAGGAGGCATACCCAACGAGCTATGATGCCCATTATTGTAGGTGAACTCAACCAGATATAGGTACTCCTCCCATCTAGACTGATGATCCATAATATACATGCAAAGCATGTCCTCTAACACCTGATTAACTCTTTCTGTCTGGCCGTTGGTCTTAGGATGGTAAGCGAAACTGAAGTTGAGTTGTGTGCCCAACGCCTGATGTAAGGCTCTCCAAAATAATGATGTGAATACGGAGTCTCTATCAAATATGATGCAGCAAGGTACTCCATGTAGTCTGACAATCTGATCTAGAAACACTCTAGCCACTGATGGTGCATTGTACGTTGTGCGTACCAGTGAGAAATGCGCCACCTTGGTCAACTTGTCAACTATCACCATGATGGAATCATGGCGTCACAATGACATAGGTAGACCAACAATAAAGTCCATGGAAATGGTGTCCCATTTCCACTTAGGTATCTCGTGAGGGTACAAAAGTCCTGCTGGATGCTGATACTCGGCCTTGACCCTCTGACACTCAAGGCATCAAGCAACATACTATGCAATGTCGCATCTCATCCCAGCCCAATGATATAACTGCCGCAAATCCGTATGCATTTTCTTCACTCCTAGATGAGCTACATAGGGTGCTCTATGAGCCACAGAGAGTATCACTGTACGTAGGTCACCCGCATGGGGTACATAGATGCGCTGCCTATGTCTAAGCAATCCATCCGACTCAAGGGAATATCCTACAAATTTGCCCTTCAAGACCCTCTGATTTTGGATTTCCTGTTGCACCTCTAAAAACCATTCGTCCTCAGGCAGATGCTGTAGAATACGTCCTCTCAAATCCACCTTCAAAGTTAGGGTCAGGATCTTGTGGCGCCTTCGACTCAAAGCGTCAGCGACCACATTCTTCTTTCCTTTAATGTAGTGGACATCAAATTCATACTCACACATAAACTCCATCCAACGCCGCTGGTGGGCGTTCAAATTAGGGTGCGTGAAAATGTACTATAAGCTATGATGATCCAAATGGAGCTCAAAACGTCAACCTAAAAGAAAGTATCTCTAATGAACAAGAGCATGAATAATAGCTGCGAGCTCTAAATCGTGAGTAGGGTAGTTTAGCTCATGTGTTTTAAGTTTTCACGATTCATAAGCAATCGCTCTACCACCCTGCATAAGCACAACTCCCAATCCCTCTAATGATGTATCCGTGCAAACAATAAAATCTTCTGCCAGATCAGGAACAACTAATATGGGAGCACTGGTAAGATGTTCCTTAAGGATCCCAAAGGCCTTCTCACACTGCTTAGTCTAAGTGAATCCTTTCCCTTTTCACTGAAGGTATGTGATAGGATGTGCTATCCTAGAGAAACTTTCGACAAACCTACGGTAGTAACTAGCTAGTCCAATAAAGCTCCTTACTTCTGTTACATTGGTGGGTGCTGGCCAATCTTGAATTGCTTTGATCTTCGATGGATCTACGAAGATGCCATCACTTGATAAAATGTGTCCCAAATACTGCACTTCTGTCCTGAAAAAGGCACACTTCGCCAGGTTGCCATAAAGCTGATGCTCACGTAAACACTGCGATACCTGACACAAATGGTCCACATGTTCCTCCTCAGTCCGTGAATAGATAAAAATATCATCTAGGAATATGATCACGAACCGATCTAGGTAAGTGCAGAACACCCCGTTCATGAGGCTCATGAACACTGCAGGGGCGTTCGTCAAACTGAAAGATACCACTGTAAATTCATAATGGCCATATCTAGTTTGGAAAGCAGTTTTGTGAATATTTGCCTCAGTAATTCATAATTGGTGATACCCAAATTTTAGATCAATTTTTGAAAACACTTTGGCACCCTGCATTTGGTCAAAAAGATCATCAATCCTAGGCAGAGGATATCAGTTCCTCATCATCACTTTGTTTAACTATCTGTAGTCCATGCATAGCTGAAGAGATCCATTCTTCTTCTTTACGAAGATTATTGGTGCGCCCCATGGTGAAATGCTAGGTCGGATGTGTCCCTTCTCTAATAATTCTTCTAATTGCAGTTTAAGCTCTGTAAGCTCATGTGTAGTCATTCTATAAGGTGCACGAGACACTGGTTTTGCCCCTGGTACCAAATCAATGTGGAAGTCAACTTCCCTACGTGGAGGCATACCCGGTAACTCTGGCAGAAAAACATTAGAAAATTCTCTCAAGATAGGGTGATCATCTAAGGTAGTCTTAGGTTCATCCTCTGATCTATCACTGACTGTGATAGAAAATATCTAACAACCCTTCCGCATGCAGCACTTAAGTTGCTGAGCGGATATCGTATGAGCAGTTGTGGGCTTCTGTATGCCCACTAACTCGATCGGTGTGCCATGATTGTCTAAGCAACTAATCATCCTCTGGCAGCAATCTAGCTTGGCTTTATGAGCCGCAAGCCAGTCCATACCTAGAACTACACCGTAGGAACCTAATGGCATAACCCTAAGGTCACATGTTGTAATGAAAGAACCCAAGGAAATCTCACAATTTCTAACAACGGTATCAACTGACATCCTGGCCCCAGAGGCCAACTCGACCTCCCACCTAAAGTCTTGCCTAGAAGCCACCAGCCTGCAACATTCCACTAACAATGTAGACATAAAAGAGTCGGTAGCTCTAGAATCAAATAGGATAGAGATGGAAAAATCTTCAATCATACCTGCTGTCTCAATGACTGAAGCCTGAAAATCAGCCTGGCAATTTTCAACCGCTGCAAACATATGGTGGGATTTACCCATATCACCCACAGTCTGCTCGGAACCTCCTACACGATGCTATCCCCCTACTGTAAAACCCTGTGGGCACTCTCTAGCTAGGTGTCTAGCTTCACCACAAACATAACAAGGCCCCTTATACTATACCTGTACAGTCTGAGTCCTGCTCAACTATTGTTGTCCTGATCTACCAGTGGACCCCTGTGAGCCCCTATACGACTGTTGTGGCCTTGTGGGTCCCGCAGGTGGTCCCTACTATCTCTGATCCCTACGCAGGCCCTGCTGCTACCAACCTCTATTATTTCCCCCATGTGACGTTGGTTGTGTTCTAGCTTTCTATTGCTGCTGTGACTACTGTTGTTGTGGGGGCCTAGGAGGTAATGATGCTGTACTGAATCCTCCTCTAGGGTGTGCCTATGTTGGCCTATGGAAACTTTGTTAATACTGCTGCTATCCCTAATCCTAGAACTGAGGGTGAGAATTTTGCCCCATCCCTGAATCTCCTCAGCAATATAAGCCTTCTCGGTAGCATCACTCAAAGTCTGGGGATCTGCCATCCGAACAGGCCCTGCTATACTGTGGTTTAGTCCTCTGATAAACTTATGCACCAGGAGTTTCTCGTCATAGAGATACTTTGCATACCTAGATAACTCTATAAACCTACTCTCATATTGTGCCACTGAGAGTCCCCTCTGTTGTAGGTCATGGAACTCGTCTATACGACGCTGTCTGTAATAGTCTTATAGGTATCGCGCATTGAAGTGCTTAATAAAAGTCTCCCATGAGAGGGTGTCTAAGGAGAGGAGATGCTTGCACTCCTCAGTGCACCACCAGGTAGCTGCTGCATCTCGTAATAAGTGTACTACCACACGCACGTATGGATGCAATGCGAAGCACCTGTCTAAACTAATAAGCCAGACCTCTACCTCAGCTCCCTCTGTGGTTCCGATAAAAGTAGGAGGGTTCAATCTCAATATGTCCCTGATGGAATCTCCCTTATCTTTGCACCTCCTGATAGGCTCATCTGTATGATAATCAGAAGGCCTGGGACCCAATTGCTCTATTAGGATTGTCTTGTCATGCCTGGCATGATGTGTGGGGCTCCTGCTACGGGCCCTGTCAGCTGAATCAACCTCCTCTGTATTAGGCAACTCGACATAAGGCTCCACATGTGGTACCCCCTGTGGCTCTACACAGGGCTCCACACATGGCTCGACATGAGTCTCAACTCGTGGCTCCACATGTGGTTCCTCTCGCAGAACATCGCAGGGCTCGACACGTGGCTCTACGTGCGGCTCAATTGTAGCCGATGGAAACCTATCTAAGATAGCCTGTAAGGCCTGTAATATCTGTGGTCCCATATCAGGTGAGACTGGTGGTGCCTGCGGTACCTGAGGAACTGGTTGTGTCTGTAGAACTGTCTGAACCTATGGATTTGGCTGTTTTGGTGGGACTAGCTAATTCGGTCCCATAGCTGAAGAATCAGTACGCACCTCAGTGGGTGGAGTACGGTGGGTCGGTATTCACCGAACTCATCTGGGAGGCATCCTACAAAATGAGGTAATCGCTAGTCAGTTTGATCGTGAAAGTGATAATGTGCCTAAACAACCCCAGTGTTTGAAACAACTGTGCTCTGATACCAAATGTCATGCCCACATTTCACATGTGGTCACAACATGCTAACCCGTGTGTCATGTACACATGCATCATGTGGTCATGATACGAACTATCAAAAATTTTCCCTTACTACTCTGAAGGCCCCCCTCGCACCCACAAGCATGCTTGGTTGCGTATGTTTAAGTTGTCAATGATAAATGTTTTCAGAATATTCCACACACGTGAACATTCATTTTGCTTGAAAGATGTTCACTACGTTTGTTAATGAGTTGGTCTCTATAGGCTTTCTCAGTCTATTTAACACTGCCTCGCATTATGTGTTTACTCCTCTATCAATTTGTTTTAAATAGATTCTTGTTCGCTCGTCTACATAATTCTTAATTTACTTATCGTACTTTTATTTAAATTTTATTATGTTAATTTAATTTCATTACCTTGGTAATTCATTTGGTAAATATTAATTCTAAGGTCACAATTTCTTTACAAACGGTCTAGTGTAA
The DNA here is from genome assembly GCA_027924645.1 of Cunninghamia lanceolata. NCBI lineage: Eukaryota > Viridiplantae > Streptophyta > Pinopsida > Cupressales > Cupressaceae > Cunninghamia > Cunninghamia lanceolata. Next base: position 6,578,178 of record BSBN01000055.1, on the reverse strand, counting down.
GTAATTATTAGTGAAAGCTACACTTGCCTCATTAATAATGTTTAATTATATATACATATATATATATATATATATATATATCCTTATAGAGCAATCTTATTAATTATCAATATATATATATATATATATATACATATATACATATTCATATATATATGATTGTTTATTTTATCTTGTTAATGGGAACTCCACCCATAATTTGAAATATCCTTTTTAGAGCAATCTTATTATTTAAAAAAAAAAACAATTTATATATATATATATAATTGTTTATTTTATAATATGAAAGTGAAAACTCCACTCATAATTTTTATAAGAATATTTTATAAAGCCCAATTCATAGCATTGTAATAGAAATACCCTAACTTTTTTTTTCTTTGTGATTGTTTTGTTGCAGGAGGGATGGGCTTCGGCAGCGGCCATGGCGCTGGTCGCAGGGAGCTTCGGATAGGGGAGAGGCAGTGTGGAGGTGGCAGTGTGGAGGGGTTCGGCTGTGATGGAGGTGTTTAAGCCGCACAGGGAGCGGCAGGTGGTGGTCCGCTGGCGGGGGCAGAGGGGCCATGGAGGCCGTGGTGTGCAGAGCGCGTCGGAGGTTCCAGAACTCCAGCGACGATGGTAGTGGGTAGCCCGTAGGGCTATGGCAGCGACAGGGGTGTGGGGAGGGGTGGAGCCCCACCCACATCCCACTTTGTGGGTGTGGGTGGGGCTCCGTCCCTCCCCACACCCTTATCTTGTATATGTTCGGTGGGGGTTAAACCCCCACCATACTTCAAGTTAAACCTTTGACTGTACATTCATTAAAATCTGCGAACTCTCCTTTGATTTCATTTGTTATTTTGTGAGTTTTTTAAATAAAAATAAATTATATATATATATATATATACATATATACAATAAGATCTTATTCTTAATTACAATTAAATAAAATATTTATATATATATACATATATATATACATACATATATATACATACATATATATATACATATATATATATAGCATAAGATAATCAAAATGTGTATATTCCCCAGATTTCCAGTTTAATCATATATATATATGTCATAGGAACTCTACAATTTTCATAATTTCTTTCAGTATTTCAGTTTACAAATTTAACAAATACTTGAAATAAAACAGAAATAATTCCAGTTCCAAATTTGCATTTGTCAATTTAATTTCATCTTTTCACATGTACTTTCCATTGCAATGTAGAAACAAAACACTGAGAATAAATATAGAATAATTATTAAATCCTTCACTTCGAAATACATTATACAGACAAGTAAAATCATTTTCGATGAAATTTTATTGCACAACTAAACCAAACCTTATCTCTTTCCAAAAGACAAATTTACTTCTTATAAACTTAATGAATGTTTCATTTCCACTAACAATACAATGGATAAATCTTACAACTTTGCATACATCCACAACTAATTTTCACAACTTATATATATATATATATATATTTGCAAGAAGATAGATGAATCTAGTTCTTGGATAAAATAACTTTCACTTCTTCCAGCTCACACAAATGATATAATGTAACAATCAAATAAAATCACAGCTAACAACATAATAAGGGAGGATTTTCTCTCCACTCCCAAAATAAAAACTTTTACAGCAATTTTTAGAGAGAGAAGTTCTCTTCTCTAAAACTCTTACAGGATGAAACCATAAGAGACCAAGCTCTTAACAAGCAAGGGGAAAGGTCATTTTCTCTAAAACAAGATAAACTCCTCCAATCTTTACTACATGCTCCAAGAGATAACCTGCATAACAAACAAAGAAGAAAACACCAACCAACTAGCTATCCTCTCTACCATAGACCCGCAAGAGGGTCACCCCCGAGCTAGGGAGATTATCCACATACCCAGGGTAGAATAAACTAATAACACTCCACAACATTGATTCACAACAATAGAAGCAACAACACACAAACTCCCATGGTTTTACACACATTACAAAGAGTCAGCTGAGGTGAGTTCAAAGGGGGTAGGGAAGTAGACTCTCTCTACCCCAAGGTGTCATTCTTCTCAAATAATTATCATAGCTTATCTCATGGCCTCAAGCCAACAATATTTTTCTTTCTCATGGCCTCAAGCCATCCACATAATAAAAATCACAAGGATATCCCAAATAGGCTCTCAAAGCCTTATAGCCCTCTAGGCTCAAAAGTACCAACATGCCCTCAAGGCTTCCATATACCAAAATAAGAATACACCCGAGGAGGTTCACACCTTCCCTTCCCCATACCTGATGAGCATTGTCTTCCAACTGGAAGAAGCTCTTTCATACACCCAACACAAACCCAAAATAGCAAAAATAACACATAAACAACCATTGCAAATCCACATTTATCAAACAAGAACAAAAACATACATAGGTGAGTCAACTAGCTCACTAACCTTTGCAAGCCCAATTATGGAATGTATTTTGAAGAAGAGCTCCACCCTTAGTCTCCTTCTCCAAGTTCTCCTTCTTTCTACAATAATCCAACCCCCTTACCCTCTCCCTCTTCTCCTCTTTAAAACAAATTCTCTCCCTTATCCCTTATTCCAAGTGGCATTAAAAAACTAAACCCACTCATTATCTATTATCCCTAATGGACTTAAAATAATTAACCCCACTCAAGAGGTTCCCCACTATAGCCCTTTTACAACACATGTAGAAATAAAATATAATAAGAAAAATAGAAATAAAAAGGAAGTGGATGACACACTACCCTTTTTATGGGGGTCTCCCACCAAAAGAGAGGAACAAAGAGACAAGCACTCCATTATTGGTGGATCATGGAGTCATTCATGACTTGGAAGTGGGTCTAAGTGTGGATTCCACTCATCCCATTATCCCCATGCTTCTAAATTCGTCACTTAACTTCACCATGAAGTTGAAGTGACCATATGGAGGTTATCCCAAGGTTATCCTAGTCAAAAGGGTCCCTAGACCCATGGGGTATCACTTAGGGTTGATTTTAACCTAGTTAGAACTCCCAGAGTCAAGTAAAAGCACAAGAAGAGGGTCTAAAAGAAATAAACTTAAACAAGACTCATAACAACATTTCTTACAACACATATCACAGTATAATTAAATCAGAAGATAGACCTAATTCCCTTGACCTCATGCATTATTACAACATTACAACATTACCACAATTCACCAAACACGAGGTTGATCTTAGTTCCTCGTGGAATTAGATCGGCTCACAAGGGATACAACATAGGGTGTGGAATGATCTCTTGTATTTGTGGTTTCGTTAGCAATACCTGCACACTCAAACTCGAAGTCAATAACACATAAAGATATCATAGCCGAAGCAATATAAATACATGTATACCTAAACATTCTACCATATAAACATACTGAAATCACATTAAAGTTCCATTTCTAATAATATCCATTCATCATTCACTTAAAAGCAAGATCTAACTATCATCGTACAATTGTTTTCTTAAAATCAATTAGGTTTAATAAACAAGAATTCAAGATCAACAATCCCCTAATCATAAAAGTAATAGCAATAGTACTGTAAATAGTCTCGTGAACTGAAGTGAAAAAGGTAGGCCTCACATCTAGATGCGGCAATCACCACTCATGAAATAATTAATTTTATTCAAAAAAGCAACACCACATGTATAATTTTTAAACTAGATATTTGAAAATCTTATCACAAGGTCAGCTATGACCTTCTTTTGAGAATTCTCAAGAAATTTAGATTCAATGAAAAAATTATTAACATAATTAAAGAGTGTATATCTATAGCCAGATTCTTAGTGCTTGTTAATGGATCCCCAAAAGGTTTTTCCCCTTCTGGGAGAGGCTTTAGGCAAGGTGACCCTCTTTCACCTTACTTGTTTATCCTGATTGCTAAAATTCTGGGAAGGAAAGCTTGTAATCTGTTAACACAGGGGACTCTTCGTGGGATAAAACCTGCTTCAACAACCCAAAATTTAGTGATTCAACAATTTGTGGATGACACTATACTGTTTGGGTTGGCCTCGGTGGTGGAAGCTAGAAGGTGGAAGGAACTCTTAAAGAACTATGAGATAGTTTCAGGTCAAAGTGTCAATTTTGAAAAAAGTCATATCTGCTTCCTGAATACTTGGCTAGACCTTCAGTAGAAGATTACTAGAATTTTGGGTTGCTCGAGTGAAAGTCTCTCAGCTGTGTATTTGGGCCTTCCTCTAACCATCAACAGAGTTTCTATAGAGTTCTGGAAGGTGCTGGTTGAAAGAATTCAGAGAAAACTGGCAAGATGGAAGGGTGCACTCTTAATCCAAGCTGGAAAGTTTCAGCTTCTCAAAGCTTCTTTATAAGGGATTGCCAATTATGCATTAAGTCTCTTCAAAATTCCTAAAAATGTGGATGATAAGATTGAACAGATTCAGAAGAAGTTTCTTTGGACAAGGGTTGAAGAGAAAAAAGAATTGCCTTTGTGAGATGGGAGAAAGTTTGTGAGCCTAGAAGACAAGGGGGTCTGGGCCTTAGAAGAATTCATTTGATGAACAAGGCATTGATAGCCAGGATAGGGTGGAATCATATCCAGAATAGTACTGATTGGGGTGACATCATGAGAGCCAAATATCTCAATGGAGATCAAGGTAGATTTTTTTTGCGAAGGAGAGCCTTCCCAAGGGCTCAGTTATTTGGAATGGGACAATTAAAACTAGAGGCCTCATACGACAAGGTTTGAGATGGAGGATTGGGGATGGTAAGGAGGTCAACTTCTAGAAAGACCGGTGGCTAAAGGATAAACCCCTAATAGAGCTAGATTATGGCAGGATAGTGGGCAGGATTAGCGAAGTGTTTGGCCCCAAAGTGGCTAACTACATAAGGACCTATGGAGGTCTTCGAAGCTGGAAAGAGATTTTAGATTATGCCTGGGATGCCAGTGAGAGGGATAAGATGGTCTAGCTTCAAAAAGATTTAGAAGACTAAAGACTATCACTTTTTATCAAAAGAGACAAGATGGTCTGGGATAAGGATAAGAGAGGGTTGTTTACTGTCAAAAGTGCATATAATCTGCTATTAAACCATGGAGAAGGAGGAGTTTGGAGTAAAATCTAGTTTCCTAAACTCATTCTGAAGATTAATTTCTTTTGGTGGACTCTAATGAATAATAAGGTCTTGATTCTAGACAATCTAAAAAAGAGAGGATTCCTTATGCCAACCAAATGTATTCTTTGTGAATCTGAGGAGGAATCTTTGGCTCATCTCTTTCTTCATTGCAATTTTCCTTGGGAGATCTAGGGACTCACTCTCCAAAAGTTGAATGTTAATTGGACCTTGAATGCTAAAATTGAAATGTTGGTTTGGGAATGGAAGCACCCCTATAACCTAGTTCTACCAATCTCAAAAGAACTCTAGAACCAAATACCTCCCCATTTAGTTTGGAGTTTGTGGAAGGAACATAATAATAGAATCTTTAGGGAAAAAAGTAGAACCCCTTTGAAGGTCTTCTAATGTTTGTCAAGCTGTTGGCTGAAAACATCAATTCCTGTATGTTTAAAGCTGTGGATAGCCATCCGGGGAGAGAAGAACTAAACATGATAAAAAAATGGAATCTGAACTCATACAAGGTGGACATGACTAAAAAGTTAGCCCATGCTAGAACCAAATGGACTTCATCGCAGCAAGGGTGGGTTAAGTTGAACTTTGATGGCGCAGCTAAAGGGAATTCAGGTGCTGCTAGTGGTGGAGGTATCTTAAGAACGGATAGTGGAGAGTGTGTTGCTACTTATGTTGGAGGGATTGGCATTAAAAGCAATAATGAAGCAGAAGCCATGGCTATGCTATGGGGTATCAAGTTAGCTATCTCCATGAATATCAAAAGGCTACATATTGAAGGAGACTCCCAGCTAATTGTGAATGCGGCCCTTGGTCATTCTTAGATAGGGTGGAACCTTAAGGATATCATGGGGGACATCAAGATCCTTTTTAATAGTCTAGAGGAATATAAGATTTCTCATATCTACATAGAAGGAAACATAGTGGCTGATGCCTTGGCTAATGTTGGAAGTAGTAAGGATGGATGGCGATGTTGGAGAAGTGTCTCAAGTTTATCTCAAGAAATTCATAACATGATTGAGCAAGATGGAAAGAGTCAAGAAATATAAGTGGTGTGTGATGGTTATTTTCCTTTGGTGTTACCAGGACGAGAGATGGGTAGGAATTCCTTACTTTGGGGAAAGCGGGGCCAATAGTTTAAATTTTCAAATTATTTCTGGTGGGATTGTCAAGAATCTCCTGCAGGATGAGGTGGCAGGGTCGCGGTCGAGTCAACCGGGTCCTATCAATAGGAGTTGGGGATAAGGGGTCCACGGGGATTTAGGGGATGGCATCGATAATAGTACTAAGAGGAGATTGATGGGAAAGCTTGGTTGGCGTGCTAAAAGGCGTAAGGACTTCGGTATTGTCAGAGATCCAGAGTCAGGATTTCACAATTCAAAAAGGACGATGAGTGGATAGGTGGCTGAGAGATGGAGGACGGATGTGACTGCTAATTTCATGATCCATTGTGGTTGGTTTAAGATAGTGTTTGGCGTCGACTATCTTAACACCGAGGTGGCGGCTAAATACTCCCCTTGATGAGATGTATCTAGGTGGCGATCTTAAGGCTTTTAACAATAATAATTGCACCATCATCATTACTACAACATAGCATAATTGCTATTTTAGCGGTGCCTTTCCTAATTTCAAGGCTGTCAATTGTGATTATTTCCATTCTGAACAAAACTTGTCCAGTCTCTTTAGACATTCTCAGACTAGTAAGATGGGAGGAGACAGTGAAAATTGAACCCAGCTCGGCTGAGGAATTCAAGAAAGACCCTATTGTTTGGCATATAATCCAAGAGGGTGAGGTGGTACCTTTCCTTGGATGGATCACAGGTCACAATGAAAATCTGTCAAGACAATTTGTAGAGACTTGGGATGAGGAAACTAGGGAAGTTAGAATTGGGAAGAATGGATTCCAAGTTTCTGAGGAGGTCATTGGGCAAGCCACCGGTTTACCCATGAAAGGCAAAAAGCATTTGAGGAGAAGCAAAGTGGCCGACCCAGAGCACATGAATCTCTTCTTCCATGAGGGCGAGGTTCCTATGAAACTTCATGGTGGATTTGTGAGAGAGGAACTGCCTGAGCCTTGGGGACAAATTTGTTCCATGATAATGAAGTTTTTCACGCTGGAAGGATGGTTCCAGATATACTATAACTATCACTTTGCTCTTTTAAATCATTTTAGGAACAAGGTTGAGATTAGCTTTCCCTTCTTTTTACTCTCTTCACTAGATAATTCCATTAAGTATGTTAGGGAGTTTAGGGCCAAGAATGCCAATCACCCTCTCATTCTGATACATCAAGGCCTTATTTTGAAGCTATTTTCCATCTTGCCCTATGTCTGCCTAAACCTATACAAGTTAAGATTCTGGAGGACCCACAGCCGGGTAGTTCTCACAGGGGTAAGGGCAAAGTGAAAACTTGCATAGGGACTCCTATAATTAAGGGTAGCCCCAGTACGATGGAAGGGAATCCTATTGCCACCGTTTCTGCTAAAAATTCTAAATAGAAACATGTCACTCTAGCGCAAGGAAGGAAGTCTGGCAAGAGAGACAGGGTGGAGGAAATGGAGGGAACTCTGATGAAAAAGTAGAAGGGAAGGGTACTGCCATGGAGGTTGGACCTGTGAAAATCATGGAATTGGACACTATTCTAGAAACTAAAGGTAGTAGTGAAGGTGGGGAGACTGCTCTTCCGAGTATTCGCCATTCCAAAAGGATTGCCGGGAAACCATTGGTTAGTTCTCTAGGGGTGGAGGGTTCTGAGAACTCTAAGTTTGTGGAAGAGACAGTGGATAAAGAGGGAGAGGAGACTCCTACTGAATCTGTGCATGAAGTCGAGGGCACTAGCCACTTTGTCTCGATGAATGAAAGCATCTCAAAAAGTCTAGAAGGCAGGTATAAGGCTACCACTGGTAAGAAAGATGTGTTGGAGGCTGTTCATCAAACCAGTAAGGGGAAATGTGCTCTATGTGTCAAACATGAGGAGGATATTTAGAACCTTCAGAAAAGAATGGACTCCATGTAGGACAAATGGAAGGTCATGGCAGAATTCACAACTAAAGCTTTACACCGAGCGGCTTCCATCTTCGTCGTAGTGAAGGATCTGAATGACAAGGTTAAACAAGTGGGCATTGATAGCTTAGGTGACTACAAGGAGATGGTGGAGTTCCTGGCCAAGTTTGGGGTGACTGACAGCCCTTAGTCTCTTGTTTTTTCTATTTTCTTATTTCTCTGTCATTTCATACGATTTTGTTCTGTTGTTTTGTTCTACTATTTCTGTGCTATCTATCTGTTGTTTCTGGCATGTTAAAGGCCTAATAACCTTGGGGCTGTTTTGTTAAAGGGATCTAGACCTTGGTTTCCAGTTGAACTTATCAAAAACAAGATTTTATGACTTTCTCTTGAATGAATTTGTGACACTTTGAGGAGAACAAAATCATCTTTAAACCAGTTGCAACTACGACTACAAATTGAAAATTTTGACAAGCAATTTGACACTACATAAATATTTAAAAAATTTGTTACCAAGACCTATTGATGCAAATTTTTATATTTTCAACTCAACGAAGCTAAAATGATAAAGAAGATGCCACTTGGGAACCTTGACATGACATTGGAGCAATGGCTCAATGATGTGTGTTTTTTGATAAATGTGAAAAGTTTAAAATTTTGTAAGATAAAAAATGAGGATAACAAATATGTAGTATTTTGACCTATAAAAATCCTTTTAGGTGAAAAATAAACATAGTAATTTTCTTCAATATTTCATAAAACTCAGAAAATGGTGGACAAGCAGAACCAGTGATGGAGGTAGTGATGGAGGAATGGAGGCAACATTAGAGGAATGGAGGAGTAGAACCATCACGTCTAGAGGCAGTGATGGAGGAATAGAGCACTGGAACAAAACTAGAGGTAAGTGTGGCACGACTACAAACTTGTGTTCTTTAGGGAGAAAGATAAGGGAGGTACTCACCACTTCAGATGGTATGTAGTGCCTTACTCCAGAGATGCATGGATAGCACACGAGTTCAGGGGTTTTAGAAATATTAGAGAGAGTACTACCAACAATAGGAGATACAGGGAGCCTCACACCTTCCAGAGATACGGGTCCCCTTGGCCACCTCCTTAAATCAGCTAGATGGGCTTCTAGAAATGCAAGCAGAGATCTTGACAACCCTACTTATGAAGATCTAGAAGCTTCCAGTCCCATTCAAAGAGATCTTCTCCAATAACAGAGGAAAGAAGGCGTGGTTCATGGAGTTGGAGGAATGGAAACAATGAATGCCCAAGTTCAGGCACAGTCACTCATAATAGTAAGAGGAGGGCCCATGGGCACAAGGAGACTCACCCTAAAGGGATGCAGGAAAACACACCTCGCACACAAGGCAAAAAGGTGTATCACATCAAAGGGGCGTCTCACAGAGTGGTGAAATCATATCAGGAAAGGGAGATTCAAATTCACATCCTAGCGGAGTTAGTGGGAACCATATTGGACACCCTTAAAGAGACTGCTTTAATAGGTAAATTCTAGAAGTCTATTTTGCCTCTAATTTGCCTACTTGGATCAAAATGAATTGGCCTGAGAGTGAGGAAGTCACTCTTCTTGAAGAAGGTTTTTTCATTGTCATCTTTCTGAACAAGGAGGATAGAGATTCAGTTCTTCAAAAAAGAGTCCCTAATCCCATCTATCAAGTGAGTCTCGTTTCTTAGAAGGGTCTCCTTTGGAGGGGTTCTTTTCTAAATCAAAAAAGGAATTAGATAGATCAATTGACCTACATATGTTGATCCCGTCCTCCTATAGGGAAGAAATGTGCACAGACTTCTATAGTGACAAAGATACAGCAGTAGATGGGAATATTTTGGATGGTGATTGTCAGCTAAGGCCTTGGACTTTTTCAGAGGAGGGGGACAAAGAAGTTTTGAAGGAGGATAGAGACTTTATGCTAGGAGAGGCAGATGTATCAGAACAGGCCTTGAGAGCCATGATAGGTGGCATATACTTTGGTGTAGGAAATGATTTCTTTGATGACATGACTGAAGAGATACTTCAAGAGGAACTTGGTCTAGCAAGCATGACAAATCTAAGTCAGTTGCAGTTAAATCAGGTCAAGAAATCAAATAACACCCCTTTGAGACACAACAAGAAAAATTACAGAGCTAAGAGCAAGAGGGATGAGGAAGAAAAAAAAGGTAGACCACCAATCCTTGTTAGAAATGACATTTTGTTCAAAGAGGGGGGCGTACTCTCCCTCGGGAAATGAATGTTTCTCCCTTGACTGTTAGGGGCAATCAACCCTTAGTTTTTCCTCAACATGAGAGAATGAAGTTGGGAATGAATCCGGGGGCAATTAAATCTATCTGTGCCAGTTTTGACAAGCCTTGGCCTCTCCGACTCCCAGAACATTGCATCTTTTTTTGTTTTTCATGAACCTAGTGCTACATAAAGGGATTGGTCTCATCTTTAATGCCTTTGAGGTGTTTTCACCAGTATTTTAAATGGGTGGTTGAGTGTGGGTAATGGTTATGTCAAGGCAATTTCTATGTTCCAGAAAGCTATTGGCACTGAATTGTTTCCATTATTGATGATAGACTGCGTTGGATGCTCATGCGTGATAGTTGGGGGTTGTTTCTTTTCATGTTGGGGGAAATCTTGTTTTATCCCCTCATTAATTCTCAGAGGTGTTTGGCTGGTTTTTTTGCATGAAGGTTAGGGGTGATTTATTCATATTTTGCATGTCTCTTAGCTATGCTCACGGTGTTGAATCTGTTCATGGATGGCAAAGGTTGTGGAATCTGTCATTACACTGAAATAGTTCCATTATCAATGTTAGATTTTGTTGGATTTTCATGAGGGACAATTGGGGTTGTTTCGTTCCACATTGGGGAGGAATAGATTGTTCTATTCTCTCTTTAATTCCCACAGGGGTGTTTGGCTATTTTTTTGCGTGAAGGTCAGGGGTGATCTTTGTTCTATGCCCCTCTAGCACCAGAGGCAGAAGACTAGAACCAGCAACATTGGAGGCTACAAATGAGTCTTTTGGCCTTTTGTTGATTTTTGTTTGATGGGTGAGCTTGAAACCCAACACAGCCTGAGGTCGCTGCTCTACACTGAGGAAAGAGATTTCTTGATCAAAAACAACGGAGAGCTAGAAAAAGGGGAATAACTCAGGCAAGCATAGCAGATCACAAAGGACGAGGTGCATTGCAGGAGAGGGTGATCAGAGAGCTGAGGAGAGGAGTACGATAGGTTTAGAGGTATTTACCTCTTTGCTGTTAATTTAGCCATAGAAAATATTGAAACCCAATTACTGTCTAGTATGCCAACATTTATTTTGATGCAAATATTTACACTGCCTCTGTCCTTGAATTTATTTTAAGCAATTCCTGCGATCTTGTTTATCCTCCTCATTTCTATACGTTCTAATAGATAGTAGCATGACGTGTCTGTGATTCCTCATTTTTATTTGTGATCCTGCCAAAACAGTTAACGTGACTTGTTTGTGCTTTCACATTTTTAGTTACAAATCTACCAAACAATTATCGTGACTTATTTGTGCTCCCTCATTTCAAATAAATCTGCCAAACAATTTGTGTGCCTTGACTGTGCCTTCTCATCTGGAAAAATAGTTGGTGTGCCTTGTCTATGTTCTCTCATTCTACCAAGCGTTTATCCTGCAAAAGTCTACCTTCATGTTGTAGTTTCTGATTATAACGTTTTAGTAGAGAATATAATGAAGACTATCATACTGAAAATACGAGTGTAATAATAAAGGTTGAAGAGATCTAAGTACCATGGAACCTTATTGTTATATGATCACTCTTCTGATAGATATCTATTATAGCTCTTCTTAGGAAATTGAACACCTTTCTATGTTGATCATCATAGTCATTTTATTTTGACTAAAACACTAGCCTTGTGGAAACCTTTGTTTTGAGTTTAAAAATATTCTGGCATTAACATACTTGAGTTATAGCAATATGGGTTTATGCATTGAAATTTAGTCACGTAAATTCTCTATTAAGAACCTTTACCATGCAATACAAGAACCTAGGAGAACTACTAGGGGGGGAAAAATTTAGATGTCCATTTTGGAAGTATGTACTTTGCATTTTATTTTTGCTATGATAAATATGGTAGACAATATGCCAAAATTTAGGTTGAGAATAGACTTGCAATGCCAGTTGCCATATTTTTATTTTATCCATGCATACCTTTGTGAAGCATGACCAAATTGGGGTCACTACAGTTATTACACAGTTGATTTAACTAACGAAGGGCTATTTTTTTTAATAAAACTACACTGTCATCGAAAGCTTCTGTATTGTAGATCTCATTTATCATATTTACTATTTCAAATTTAGAATTTAGTGTTATAGTCTATTTTAGATTACCTCGTTTGGTCAAACGAGATGAGATTGGTCTAGGTAATTAGAGTTGTCATTTGGAGTGGCTCTCTATGGGCCCAGGGCCCGCAAGTGGCTGCCAAGGGAACTAGTAGTAGAGTTTCATTAATAAGTGATAACTAAATGAAAAAAAATATTGGGGTAAAAACATTAATAAGATAATTTGTCCTCATGCATGGCCTTGAGCACTTGTAAAGGCTAAGGATGCAATGAGAAGGCCTATCCGTCTGCAGGGCGTCGAGTCATCTGTCTGCGGGACGCAGATTCAGACACGATTGAGTCTCCTCATCTGTATGAGAGGTACTTGGTCCTGTGTGTGCCATCCCTTTTTGAGCACATATGATGACACTCCATATGATTACACTCTAGTATCTAGCACCTTAGGTATCGTGAGTAGTACCCAACTTATGACGTAGATGAGTACACCTATTTATGACTCTGACTGTAAGCACTGTTCTCCGTGTCTTCTTTGTGTCTGATGTGAGTGTTTACCATCTTGTACCCCCTTATTGTTGTTCATCCGTTTGGGCCTTGTGACTATCTTCGAGCACGGTGGGGTGGTCTCTGAGGAGTCCACATGGTTGGGAGGCATTGCCACCACCATTGGGGACCGGTGAATAGGTTTTGGAGCGCCAGTTGAGATGTTCTCTCTCTTGATCACTTCATTCAGTTATTGTATCCTATTCTAGAATATATCAGTGTACTTGTAAATGTAGTTATGTAATTGAACTCTCTTAGGAGAGAAGTTGTAATCATTGAAATGAATGAGAAAAAATGTGATGTTCCTTTATTACTTTATGGATTCTGGTGTGGGTATCAGATCCACCTATATCTTTATGCTTATGGATTCATGTTGTTATTATATGAGAATTGGAACATGTGTTTTGGTGTTTAAAAAGAATGGTATCAAACTATTGCATTGACAACTAAATCTGTGTATGTTGTTTACTTATGTTAAAAAAAAATTATCTTGCTCCCTTTTGGCTCTTACCCTTTGAGGTTCCATAGCGGGATGTTACATCTAGTATTAGAGCCAAGTTCACACATTGGGAGCTCTAGCGTACTTGAGCCTTCTATGTTTTATTGTGTTTAGCGTGTGTGGCGTGAGCTTGTTATATTATTCTACAGTCATGTTGTTATGCTTTCATGCCTTAGGATGGTGCCTAGGTCATCTTTCCGATGATCTATTTTGATGTGTTCTTTGTTCCTTTAGGATGCCTCCTAGGGGTAGACCCAGAGGCAGAATTAGAGGTATAGCCACTATTCTTCGACGTAGCACCCGGCATGCTACCAATCAAGATAATCAGGGTAATCAGGGCAATCAGGATGAGTGTCAGGAGGAACGACGTGTTGATAATCAAGCTGAAGGGCTCAAGGGTGCTCATGTTTTAGCTATTTTACAATAGATTTTAGACTGATTAGGACCTCGTCAGGAGGTATCTCATGAGGTGGAGTCACACCCTTCTCGTCAGGATGGTCAGAATGCTAGAGCTGAGCGTGAGCGTTCTCATAGTCCAGATCATTCAAGAGTAGTTGTTGTGAGGGATAGGGTGGAGGGAACAGTGCTACAGCAGGCCACATGAGGGATCTTCTTAGGGCTCATCCCCCTACTTTTGATGGTACTGGTACAGGTACCGAGGCAGAGACTTGGTTGATCGATCTCGATCGATGCTTTGCTATGCATCCTTATAGTAGCAATACTAGAGCTCGATGTGCTATTATGCATATCAGAGGATTTGCATCTACATGGTGGAGAGTAGAGGAGCAGAAACTGCACCTAGACATTGCTTCCATGTCATGGGGACTATTCTTAGAGAGGTTTCATGCACGATTTCTTTCAGATTACTACCGGCAAAGATGTGCTAATGAGTTCCATGAACTTCGTCAGTTGACTCTGACAGTCGATCAGTATGAGCACTGCTTCTTTGAGTTGAAGCAATATGCTAGCATTTCTGATGATGAGTTGATGTTAGTACAGCATTTCATCAGGGGCCTGAATGCCCGTATCAGTGGTGGTGTCCATGTGTTTGAGCCAAAGACCTTAGAGGTTGCCATGGAGAAGGCAAGGTTGATAGAGGAGAATTTGGCTAGGGGTTTTGGTGGTCAGGTAGGTGTTCAGGTTGGTAGTGCCCCTCCTTTAGGATCAGTTGCTCGAGGTACATAGTCTCAGGAAGCTAAACCATCTAAATCACTTACTGCACCTTCTAAACATAGTCAGCGACAGAGGTATAGGCATGTTCAGTCTTAGCAAAATGGGCAGAATCCTGGTACTCCGGTTCCTAGATATCGTTCATGTCATCGCTATCAGAGTAGGTAGCAAAGTGGTCCATCAAGAGTTTTCAGAGTGCTCAGCAGAGTTCTAGGGGTGGTGGATCCCAGTAGTCACGTGCACCATTTTCAGGCTGAGGTTTCGGCAAGGGTGGTTGTTATGCTTGTGGGCAGCATGGTCATATTGCTGCTCAGTGTCCTCAGAGATTAGTTACTAGAGGTAGTCAGAGATAGGCTACTTCAAAACCTACAGTAGGTGAGGCTGGCAGATCACATAGAGTTTTTGCGGTAGTTGATAACCATCAGGCTGAGCATTAGGGCACCGTAGTTGAGTATTCAGGTGTGTTATGTGGGATTACCACATCTATTTTGTTTGATTCAGGAGCTTTAGATTCTTTCATTTCTCCTTCTCTTGTGGAGCGTTGTGGACTTGTGGTGGCAAGGCAAGACATTGGTTGGCAAGTTAAGTTAGTTACTAGATCCAAGGTGGCTGTAGACTCCCTTGTTCGTGGTTGTGTGTTGGATTTGGGCACCTTCACTACCATAGTGGATCTCCGTGTGTTGCCTTTGGGGTCCTACGGGATTGTTTTAGGCATGGATTGGTTGGAGACCCACCTAGATAGTATAGATTGTCAACATAAGTTAGTTCAGTGTGTTGATGATGTTGGAGAGCATGTTGAGTTAGTTGGGCTTCAGAGACCCATTTCTCTCTGTGCGATTTCAGCTATGGAGCTGAAGCGTGCCATGCGGAAAGGTTGTCAAATGTTTGCTATTTCAGTTAGTGATCCAGCTGAGGGTGGAATTCAGGAGGTATCTCTTAATGATCATCCTATTCTTCAAGAGTTTGTAGATGTCTTTCCGAGTGATATTCCAGGTATGCCACCTAAGCGCGACATAGACTTCCATATCGATCTCATTCCCGGTGCGGAGCCTATTTCTCAGGCACCGTATCACCTGACTACTCAAGAGTTGGGTGAGTTGTGGTTGCAGTTAGAGGATTTACTGGAGAAGGGTTTCATTCATCCTAGTGTATCCCCTTGGGGTGCACCTGTCATCTTCGTAAAGAAGAAGGACGGATCTCTTCGCTTGTGCATTGATTATCACCAGTTGAACAAAGTCACAGTGAAGAATCGATACCCGTTGCCTCGAATAGATGACTTGTTGGATCAGATGAGGGGAGCCAAAGTGTTCTCCAAGATAGATCTAAAGTTAGGATACCATCAACTTTTCATTCATGAGGCAGACATTCATCGGACTGCATTTCGTACATGCTATGGGCATTATGAGTTCACGGTTGTTCCTTTCGGGTTGACTAATGCTCCATCAGTTTTCATGAGTTTGATGAATGGGATGTTTCGCACCTCTCTTGACCAGTTTGTTCTCGTGTTCCTTGATGATATTTTGATTTATTCGAGGACTATGGAGGAGCATGAAGGCCATTTGCGGCAAGTGTTGCAATGCTTGTGGGATAATCAGTTGTTTGGTAATTTGGCTAACTGTGAGTTCTTCCAGACTGAGGTGAGATATTTAGGCCACATCATCTCAAGAGAGGGTATCTTAGTGGAACCTTCTAAGATTCAAGCTATTGTAGATTGGCTAGCACCAACGAATGTGACCGAAGTTTGTAGTTTCATGGGATTGGCAGGTTACTATCACCGATTTGTGAGAGATTTCTCTCAGGTTGCCCATCCCATCACTTCTCTTCAGCAAAAAGGGAAGAAGTTTGTATGGTCAGATCAGTGTGAGTCAGTATTTCAAGCTCTTAAGGAGAGGCTGACTAATGCCCCTATTCTGGTAGTGCCAGATCCTATAGGTGATTTTGTGGTTTGCACTGATGCTTCTTTGGAGGGTGTGGGGGCAGTTCTCGTGCAAGAGGGACGAGTGATTGCATATGAGTCCCGTAAGCTCAAGGATCATGAACTTAATTACCCCACCCATGATTTGGAGTTAGCGGCTGTCATCCATGCACTTGTGCGTTGGAGACATTTTCTTTTGGGACATTGATTTGAATTGCATACTGATCATCCTAGTTTGTAGTATATCTTCACTCAGCCAAATTTGAATGCTTGGTAGCGCCATTGGATGGAGTTCCTCTGTGAGTATGACTTCAAGGTTCACTACATTTAGGGTAAGGAGAATTTTGTTGCAAATGCCTTGAGCAGGAGGAGACATGAGATTTTAGTTTTGTCTCTTGGAGTGGATTTACGGAGCTGTATTTTGGAGTCACTTCCTAGTGATACTTGGTATAAGGAGGTAAGAGCAGAGATTAAGTCTGGGAGAGTCCTTGAGGGTAGGTTTGCAGGTTTCTCACTCGAGCTTGATGGACTTTTACGACATCTTAGTCATATTTATGTTCCCGATTCTAGTGATCTTCGTTCCTTGGTTCTATCAGAAGCCCATCGTGCACCCTATTCAGCTCATCCGGGTGTCACAAAGATGCATGCCGATCTTCGACAGTTGTATCATTGGGTAGGTTTGTGACAAGATATTGCTGACTTTGTGGCTCGATGTCTTGAGTGTCAGTGGGTGAAGGCAGAGCATCAACACCCAACAGGGTTGTTGCAGCCTCATTCCATCCCTGGATGGAAGTGGGATACGATATCTCTGGATTTCATAGTGGGGTTACCTATGTCTTCGCGTCATCATGATGCTATTATGGTCACAGTGGACAAGTTGTCCAAGGTGGACAACTTCTCACCCATGAGATCTTCCTACATTGCAGCATCTATAGCTCGAGTGTTTATGGAGGATATTGTGCGTCTGCATGGTATTCCTTGTAGGATCATTTCTGATCGTGATCTAGTGTTCACTTCAACTTTGTGGACTTCTCTTCAGCATGCGTTGGGAGCTCAACTTAATTTCAGCTCTACATACCATCCTGAGACTGACGGACAGATGGAGCAGGTTAATCAGGTCTTAGAAGATATGCTTCAGATGTACATTATGGATCGACAGTCTCGTTGGGAGGACTATTTGTACCTAGTTGAGTTTGCTTATAACAATGGGTATCACAGTTCTCTTGGTATGTCTCCCTTCCAGGCCTTGTATGGTAGGCCATGTTGCACTCCATTGAGTTGGGATCGCTTAGAGGACCGAGTTATTTTGGGTCTAGAACTGCTTCAAGATATGGAGCAACAGGTAGTACGAATTAGAGAGCATTTGGTTACAGCTCAGGATTGGCAGAAGAAGTATGTCAATGCCCATAGGTTGGATTGTCACTTCTCGATAGGTGACCATGTGTTTTTGAGAGTTCATCCGCAGAAGAGCCCCATCCATTATGGGAAAGGCTCAAAGCTGGCACCTCGCTTTGTGGGACCTTTTGAGATGCTTGAGAGGATTGGTCCTGTTGCCTATCACCTTGCATTACCACCGAGTCTATCATGTATCCACGATGTGTTCCATGTTTCAGTTCTTAGACAGTATATTCTTGATGTGACCCATGTTCTTGATTGGATTGCTTTGCAGGTCGAGGTGGACAGGTAGCTTTCTTTGGAACCCGTACGCATCCTTCAACATCGGAGGTTGACCCTCAGGGATCGGGACATAGAGCAGGCAAGGGTCCAATGGGATCCTGATGGTGAGTCCTCAGCATCTTGGGAAGATGTGACGAGGATGAGAGACCTTTATCCATATCTTTTTACAGACTTCTCAGGGATGTAATGACCCTATGTTTGTCTTATGTTTTTCTTATCTTGATGGACTTGGATGACTGTATATTTTATTTTGGATTACACATCTTGTTATTATTTTGTATTGGCACCGATGATGTGCAATCTCGATACTATTATGATGTGGACATTATTATTACTTATGATGGATTTCATGCTTACATGATTGTTGTTGCTTCAGCTATATGATGTATATATATGCACAGGTACCTTG
This sequence comes from Cunninghamia lanceolata, assembly GCA_027924645.1. NCBI lineage: Eukaryota > Viridiplantae > Streptophyta > Pinopsida > Cupressales > Cupressaceae > Cunninghamia > Cunninghamia lanceolata. The sequence goes on along the minus strand of BSBN01000055.1, from coordinate 6,559,566 downwards.
ACGTGTGCTTGGAGTGTTGCAGGTACTGAGTACTGACTCCGCCTGGATTCACAGGCCTGAGCGTACTCTTATTATCCTTGATGGTCGGTACTGGAGATAGTCACAGACCCTATTCCCTATTTCCTAGCCCACTACACTCTATTAGAGTCGTGTTCCTATGTTGTGGTCTTACCATCTGGATTACCTTATGGTCATGTGTAGTTTGTCAGTACAATTGTTGAGACTTTCCTCCTTAGTTTTATGTGGATTGTATTGAGTTTCTTGGCCTAGTGTGTGCATTGGCTGCATCTGAGTACTTACAGGCTTCCAGGAGTAAGCCTAGTCCAAGGGGGGTAGGATGTAACAACGCTCCCGATGGCTGTATCATAGTGGGAGTCGGTATAGTGGAGGATGTGGCTGTCACCTCTTCCTCATTAATGCTCAATATTTTATTCAAAGATGAAAGATCTTATCCACAGGGGAGGTGAGTCATCAGACATTATGGAAGAAATATCTACAGTGGTGGGTGTAATTGTTTATTCAGAAAATATCTATGGTGGTGGGTGTAATTGTGATCGCTGGCAAACAATCTTAGATAAAGGAAAGATGAGTCACAGAAATTAGAAGAAACTGAAAAGAAAATACTGAAGGATGAAAGAGGACGCTAAGGGGAACTTCATCCTTGATAAAGGCAAAAGCTATCCTTTATATTTCTTCTCTTAGCACAACATGACTGATATGTTTTGAAGGATAGGAAGTTGTTTTGTGAGAGGCGGTAAGCATTAAGTTGTATACGATGGGTGAGCTTGAAACCCAACACAGCCCGAGGTCACTGCTCTACACTGAGGAAAGAGATTTCTTGATCAGAAACAATGGAGAGCAGGAGAAAGGGGAATAACTCAAGCAAGCATAGCAGATCACAAAGGAGGAGGTGCATTGCAGGAGAGGGTGATTAGAGAGCTGAGGAGGGGAGTACGATAGGTTTAGAGGTATTTACCTCTATGCTGTTAATTTAGCCACAGAAAATACTGAAACCCAATTACTATCCAGTATGCCAACATTTATTTTGATGCAAATATTTACACTACCTCTATCCTTGAATTTATTTTAAGCAATTCCTGCGATCTTGTTTATCCTCCTCATTTTTGTACATTCTAATAGATAGCAGCATGATGTGTTTGTGCTTCCTCATTTTTATTTGTGATCCTACCAAAATAGTTAACGTGACTTGTTTGTGCTTCCACATTTTTAGTTGCAAATCTGTCAAACAATTATCGTGACTTATCTGTGCTCCCTCATTTCAAATAAATCTGCCAAACAATTTGTGTGCCTTAACTATGCCTTCTCATCTGGCAAAACAGTTGGTGTGCCTTGTCTATGTTCTCTCATTCTACCAAGCGTTTATCCTGCAGAAGTCTGCCTTCATGTTGTAGTTTCTGATTATAACGTTTTAGTAGAGAATATAATGAAGACTATCATACTGAAAATAGGAGTGTAATAATAGAGGTTGAAGAGATCTAAGTACCATGGAAGCTTGTTGTTATATGATCACTCTTCTGATAGATATCTATTACAGCTCTTCTTAGGAAATTGAACACCTTTCTATGTTGATCATCATAGTCATTTTATTTTGACTAAAACACTAGCCTTGTGGAAACCTTTGTTTTGAGTTTAAAAATATTCTGGCATTAACATACTTGAGTTGTAGCAATATGGGTTTATGCACTGAAATTTAGTCACGTAAATTCTCTATTAAGAACCTTTACCATGTAATACAAGAACCTAGGAGAACTACTAAGGGGGGGGGGGAATTTAGATGTCCATTTTGGAAGTATGTACTTTGCATTTTATTTTTGCTATGATAAATATGGTAGACAATATGCCAAAATTCAGGTTGAGAATAGACTTGCAATGCCAGTTGCCATATTTTTATTTTATCCATGCATACCTTTGTGAAGCATGACCAAATTGGGGTCACTACAGTTATTACACAGTTGATTTAACTAACAAAGGGCTATTTTTTTAATAAAACTACACTGTCATCGAAAGCTTCTGTATTGTAGATCTCATTTATCATATTTACTATTTCAAATTTAGAATTTAGTGTTACAGTCTATTTTAGATTACCTCGTTTGGTCAAATGAGATTGGTCTAGGTAATTAGAGTTGTCGTTTGGAGTGGCTCTCTACAGGCCCGGGGCTTGCAAGTGGCTGCCAGGGGAACTAGTAGCAGAGTTTCATTAATAAGTGATAACTAAATGAAAAAAAACATTGGGGTAAAAACATTAATAAGATAATTTGTCCTCATGCATGGCCTTGAGCGCTTGTAAAGGCTAAGGATGCAATGAGAAGGCCTATTCGTCTGCGGGGCGTCGAGTCATCCATCTGCGGGACGTGGATTTGGGCATGATTGAGTCTCCTTGTCTGTATGAGAGGTACTTGGTCCCGTGTGTGCCATCCCTTTGAGCACATATGATGACACTCCATATGATTACACTCTAGTATCTAGCACCTTAGGTATCGTGAGTAGTACCCGACTTATGACGTAGATGAGTACACCTATTTATGACTCTGACTGTAAGCACTATTCTCCGTGTCTTCTCTGTGTCTAATGTGAGTGTTGGCCATCTTGTACCCCTTTATTGTTCATCTGTTTGGGCCTTGTGACTATCTCCGAGCATGGTGGGGTGGTCTCTGAGGAGTCCACTTGGTTTGGAGGCATTGTCACCACCATTGGGGACCGGTGAACAGGTTTTGGAGTGCCAGTTGAGATGATCTCTCTCTTGATCACTTCATTCAGTTATTGTATCCTATTCTGGAATATATCAGTGTACTTGTAAATGTAGTTATGTAATTGAACTCTCTTAGGAGAGAAGTTGTAATTGTTGAAATGAATGAGAAAAAATGTGATGTTCCTTTATTACTTTATGGATTTCGGTGTGGGTATCGGATCCACCTGTATCTTTATGCTTATGGATTCATGTTGTTATCATATGTGAATTGGAACATGTGTTTTGGTGTTTAAAAGGAATGGTATCAAACTATTGCATTGACAACTAAATCTGTGTATGTTGTTTACTTATGTTAAAAAAAAAATTATCTTGCTCCCTTTTGGCTCTTACCCTTCGGGGTTACGTAGCAGGATGTTACAATTTTTTTCTTGTTCATCTTACCATTCAATGGTGTTTCATTCATCTTTCGGTTCTCAAGGGCTCCCAGTGGGAATGCCCGAGCGGTAATTTGGAACCGAACCAGAGAGTTTGGGGGCATGATGGAGATTAGAACTTCATATGGCATTCAGAGACATGGGTGGCAGGTCTTTAATTTTTTCAGAAGTCTCAAATCGCCTCTTGGTCTGTGATGGCCAAGATGATTTGTCTCTTCATCTTTAACGGACACTATAGGCACCCCCTCGCAGAACTATCTATTACTTCAAGCTTCATTTACACTTGATTTGATGTTCCTCCTACAAGAGTGTAACTGCTCTGAAGTTGGTTGTTTGAATGGGTGATGTAATCCATAGGACTTCCAGACGGGGTGATTGTATTTGTCTCTTTGGGTTTTGATGGTCATGAAGCCTTTATTTCCCATTTTTGGGCCCCTCTTGTACATTTTTTTTTTGATCTTTAATATATCTGGTATGGGTGGTGTTGCATCTTTTTATAAAATAATAATAATAATAATAATAAAACTCAACCATTCATAAATATAATAATGAATTTATTAATCAACCCTTTCACGTGAGTGGATATTAAAAGCACATCAAAAATATTTTTACACATTATATGAATCATACGAAAGATAAACATGAATACATTAAAACATGGTCAAAAATTAAAAAAACTCAAAATAACTCTGTTCCAACTATTATATACATGGAAAAGATAAAACAGTTATCTAACAATTTTCACATTTGATCTTACCTAAGAGAAAATTCAAATCTTGACATGTAAATTTGGTTTCTATTAAAGATGAGTAAATCAAATCTCATTTCAATAAATGTTTCCCATTGCATATGCAAACATAAGAGTAGTGGCATTTAGTGTTTGAGTCTTCCTAAATATTGAACATGGTTTAAGTTTACTTTCTTCATAATAATTGAAGGAAAAAAAGGTGGATGCTAGTTGATTTAGATTGTTTTAAAAAATTACTTCATGAATTTTCATTCTTTGTTCATTTTTTCTAGTTTTTAGGCACTATTGATGTTTAATTTTTTTTTCATTTTGTTTGATTTTTAACCATCATTGATGTTTAACAATTATTGAGCTATGGAACAAATATCTTTATTCCTTTTGGAAATAATTATTATCTTATAAAAAATCGTAATCTAAATACATGATCTTAAGTGGTTTTTTTATATTCCACAAAGAGTCAAGCTAGCATTAGTCTTCATGTCAATATAGAGGTATAACTCTTCAAGTTGATTGTGACGGAAAAGTTAAGATTGCACTCAAAATAGTTGCTTTTAAAGGGTATTAGTAAAATCATGACTTGTAAGTTTCTTGTGTATTTTGTAGAGTGCACAAGTTCTAGCATCAAAATGGAAATGTGATGTCACAAATGCTAATATTTCCACCTTAGATATAACTGCTTATTGCAACATATCTAATAGGATCAAGATAGAGTCCAATGATAGTTTCTAGTCCAATTAAACATATCTGATAGGATCAAAATAGAGTCTAATGATAGTTTCTAGTCCATTTCAAGTAGAAAACAAATTTTAAGCTTGTTTATAGAGTGGATGAACTTAACATCACTATCCCTAATTTTTCATCAAAGAGATCAAAACAATTATAGACATAGTACCATTAACTAGGTCTATTGAATTTCCAACCTCAAACAAACAATTTTTTTAAACATCACAAATGATGTTAAGAGAAAGCACCTTCATAATATATCAATTTGAACATCTACACACTAAAAAGTGAATACCCTTCTTTAGCCTTTAACTATCTTTCAAATCCAACCATGGAAATCATTTTTTTTGTACAAGTAGCCAATTTAGATGGGCTTATTATTGATTTCCTAATAACTACAAAAACATATCTAGGTGAAACTCACTGAATCAAACTAAAAGTGAAGTTTTATGTTGTGTATGCTATTACATTACAAGTTTTAGTTGTTAACAATTTAGTGATATCCAACTTATATTGATGTAATAGCATCCTAGGTCTTGATAGTTGGCATGGGTCGAAGGCATGGAACAAGTCATTTGTAGGAGAAAGTGCACTTACAAACACTGTAGGGTTTTTACTTGTAGTCACTAATGATGGAGTCACCATAGTGTAGAGGATCTTGTAGCAAAGGTGGCTACTTATAGCCATATGACTCATAGTGAAAGGGAGAGTGAGAATTGGCTCATGTGCAGCAACCAGGATCTACAATAGAAGGAGAGACTATTTTTAAAAACTAGGCATTTTCCCAAGGAGTAATGGGAACTTGCAAAAAAAGGAAGTGAGGTGCTTATGTCTAGGTGCACTTGCAACAACAAAAGGTTGCCAAGGTGATGGATGATTTAGTTTTGTAGTTACACATGTAGCAAAGGACCACGATAGGAGTTCTCATGTGACAAGTCAGAGGTTGCAAGATTAATAATGAGGAGATCAATACTATATGGTGGAGAGTATAGAGTTATTTATGATGTAGAAATGGTAGAATAAGAAGGGGCTATGAAGATGAAGAAGCAACAATGGAAGTGCTTTTTGTTGACATGGACAAAAGGGGAGTTTGATGGTGCTTTAGGAACTATTTGTTAGCTACATGGTTGAGGATGAGCATAGAAGGGTCGAGGAGGAGCTTGAGAGGCCACATGAAAGTGATTTAGTAGCATAGTACAAATTTGGTGGAAGACAAACCATGATGGAGTAGACAACATCACAAGTAGGATGAGTGGTTACAAAGAGGTTTGAAGGACCATTTGGAGGCCATGATCAGTGGAAGAAGAATTTGTTATAGTATTGAAGAGGTTCATTAGGAAAATGGACAACAACAACAACAAAAGACAAAGGAGCAGGTTTGGGTGGCAAAGTAATTGGCTATGTAAGTTGAAAGACAAGAATTCAATGCTTGGGACGAGTGGTAGGAAACAATGGCTATGAATAGGTCATGCAACATGGGAAGGATTGGCAATTAATGTTGAGATCTAATGGCAAAGGAAAAGGATGAGAAGAAGGCTACAAAATATGCACATTAATTGCACAAAAGATAGTGTGTAAATGAGATTGAGCTAGAGGAGTTGTTGTGTGGTTTCCTATACTAACCAACATTTACGAGAATCTTGATGTGGAGAGGAAAATGATCACATCTAATCTGAGGGAAATTTGGGTACATGAGCAACATTAATAGTAGGTCATTTTGGTGGTCAAGAAGGAAAATGGGTAGGTGAATTTGAATATCTAAAATTTGAGTAGGATCCAAGAAGAGGCACATATAGAGGAAGGTTTGAGGAGGAGCACATGATAGTTAAGAGGAGGCCACAATTTTGGCATGTGAATAGTTTGACACAAGAAAAAATAGTTCACCAGAGAAGCAAGGGGCATAGAGAAGCACATGAATAGTTTGGTGGGAGTAAAATGAGATAGCAATTGGAAGGGAGATGTTGATGATAGAAAACTACAAGGAGTGTAGCCAAGAGTGAAAGAGAAATAAGGGGAGTTGTAAAGGGATTCATTGTGCTTAGGCACAAGAAGGAAGTATGGGTAGATAATGGAGGTCAAGTAGAGATCAAGGAAAGAGAATTCCTCTAAGGAGATAAGAAAAGGGGTGCCAACAAAGGATAGTTAAACTAAAGAAATAGAAGAATATGCATGAGACAAGGTATGGTAGTTCATGGAAGAGAATGAGAAGCGGATACATGCTAGAGCAATGTTAGAGCCATGTGAATAAGGTTGTGTGAGCAAGAAGAAGAGAGAGAGCAAGGCTAAGAGTGTGAGTATAGTTGAGATGCGCTGAATGTAGCTTATGCATGTGTGAACAAAGGAGGTCATATCCTTGCATGTAAAAGAAAAATATTTTATGTAATAAAATATGTCATTTATGTGTGCTATTCATTTGATGTCCAATGGGTGCCTTTGGGTGCATGCAGGGTAGGTCTCTATTGTTGTGAGTAGGGATAATAGCTGTAGTTGTTGTAGTTCTTGTAAGCTGGGTGGTAGAATTAAGGTGTTGGCTATGAATTGCTATGGGTTGAATTGTAGCAAGAGGGAGAACCCTAGTTTTCCTCTATGTAGTTGTGCCTAGGGTTCTCATGCGACTGTAAAGTAGTAAGCAGCTTGTGTCATATATTGGTTCATTTATGTGGTGATTATGTTCTTTTGTTTTTCACTAGATTCTAATGGTGTATGTGATAAAAGGCCATGCTTGTCTTCTTCCACAGATAGAAAATGATCCTTTAATATTTCTTGTTCTTCTTGGGTCAGCTATATAGGCCTCACCTTCTCATAGCTTGGGACCTACTTTAGCTCTTTTATGGGTGCTCAATCCTCCATTTCCATTAATAGGTACATATACTTCACCAACTACACCTCTAGACAATAAATCTAGTGGTACTTTTTATATTAGGAAGCCTCTATTTTTATGTCTTATACTAGCCTTGTTGACACTCTTTAATTATTACTAGGTTCATGCTAATTGTACTGCATTCTTTTTGTAGCAGAATTTTATACATTTCTATGTTAATTTGGATAGGGGGAGCATACTATACTTGTACCAACATTTTATAAATTTCTATGTTGATTTGATTAAGGACAGCATATGACACTTAGTTTTTCTGTAAATTTTGTTCAGTTTGATTCTTTTTCTGAAGTAAATGTTTTTTTCAAATTTGAAGGAAGGAGCTTTTCATATTATTTTTATTTTGGTGGACTTGATGGATGTAGTTTCTGTAAAATACAAGTTTATTACGAGCAAACATACTAGAAATCATTTATGGAGATTAAGAATCACTACATAAAAATCTATTTTATTTAGAAAATATATCTATATTAAAAACTAACTGTGAAAGACTAAAAGTCATTACTTAGAATTCTACATTAAATATTCTTATAAAGATTTGAACTTAAGTCTCCACAATAAAAATCCAACATTTTACTCAATTAAACTCAATCAATCACGTAAACTATGTTTTTCTTTATTCAAAATAATTATGTGTATTGTTCAAGCAGACCTAAATAAAAATAGGTGAAACCCTTAGAAATTCTATCGCAGTTACCAAATAAATTATGATTTTATGGAAACTTTATAATAAAATTAGAAATTATCGCAAATTTATGTCAAACAAAAGATCAATAAAAGTCATACGGATTATATCACTCCAGAAAACTATTACATAGATGATTCCATCCTCAGCAGAATTAGACAGAATAGCTAACAGTAATTGTTCTTTTGATTACATGAGGGTCGTTGGGCATACATGTGTTGATAAAATTGTCTCCATTCAACATCATATTGAGTTAATTTGAAGCATCTGACATAATAATGGAAACTAAACAAACATGTAAATAAGTATTAAGACTTATTCATTAAAATAAAGCTGATTCGTAGTAAAATACATGACTCTACGTGGGCTTATCTCAGTTAGCCAACTCAATGAAGTGAAACAATATGCTGTGTAAAGATGGCATATATAGATTTATAAGCGGCATGCCTATTTTGTAACCTGTCTTCATATTTCTGCAAGTCTCTACACGACAGCACCATACGTGTCTTTATAAATGTTGGTTTATTGCAGTATAAATGATTTGATTATGTACGAAGTTGATCAAGTGAGTTATTAGAGACTTTTAATGGAGCTTGATGTCATTGGAACTTTTTTCTTTCTCATTCCCTCTCGATTGATGATCTAATTAAAAACAGGCGGTAACCCTTTTTCCTCTGTATTTTCTTCTATTGGATTAGGTTTTTTTCAAACATAATGTAGCATATAAAATATCTTAGTATTATGATTGACAAGTGATAGTAATTTTACTATTTTACTATCTAAGGAAGAGGCAGAATCCACCAAAGATGCAACCGTGGACAATTCCTCCACCAGCTTCTTCCTAGTTTTCTCTTTTAGACATCATTCTATTATAACGATTATATATTTTGTGATGATTATATATTTAGAGTTAGTAGGCATGAGTTTTCTACAGTCCATAGAATTTGATGAAAATGCTTTTGGATTATACTGTGTATTTTTATGTCAACATTTCGGATCACACTCAGTGATCCATCATCAGGAAGAGGAAACAAGTGAATAGGATGCAGATGCTTAGCCTTATAAAAAGGAAGAGTGGGGGATTAGGGTTGAAAGATTGTCATTGTATTGAATAAAAGAGAAATTTTTAGACAAAACATAAAACTTGTATAGATCTACGATATATTTTTAAAAATAAAATGTATTTTTACATTGAAAAACAACTCTAAATATGATCAGAATGCTTTTGGATTATACTGTGTGTGTTTTTATGTCAACGTTTCGGATCACACTCAGTGATCCATCATCAGGAAGAGGAAACAAGTGAATAGGATGCAGATGCTTGGCCTTATAAAAAGGAAGAGGGGGGGATTAGGGTTGCAGGTTGATAATCCTCTGCAACCCTAATCCCCCCCTCTTCCTTTTCATAAGGCTAAGCATCTGCATCCTATTCACTTGTTTCCTCTTCCTGATGATGGATCACTGAGTGTGATCCGAAACGTTGACATAAAAACACACACAGTATAATCCAAAAGCATTCTGATCATATTTAGAGTTGTTTTTCAATGTAAAAATACATTTTATTTTTAAAAATATATTGTAGATCTATACAAGTTTTATGTTTTGTCTAAAAATTTCTCTTTTATTCAATACAATGACAATCTTTCAAAATTGGATTGTAATTGTATTTGTAATTCTCTTTTATAGAAAAATCATTAAATGTAACCATAAGACTTTTCCAATTAGTTGAGACTCAATACTAACAATGAAAAGCAAAACACTGCAGATTTCTTCTTTTCATAATCAAGTTTTTTTGATCCACCATTGAGATCTCATCAGATCCACAAAGCTACAATGGTGAATATGAAAAGAAAAACACTTCAGATAGTGTTCATTTAGTTTCAAACTTCTCTGAACAGAATAACTTTCTACTTCCTACTGGTTCAATCATTTCTTCTTTGATCCACCATTGAGATCTAATCAGATCCACAAAGCTACAATGGTGAATATGAAAATGACAACAATTGTAAAATATAGCAGCCATTATAAAATAGCCCATTGAGTTGGTAGTTGCCTTCCTTGACTTTCAGGTTGAGTGGTTGGCATAGTGGTTGTGTCCTTTGTGTTTCTCAAACTCTATATATTGATGCCCTGCCTCTTCATCTCTAAGGCAATCTGGGCTTTTACATTTTGGTTTGTTTTGTGATCAGCAGATCACTAGTTTGTTCTTATTTGCCTTCATTTGGTATCAGAGCCAGACATCTCTATCTATTGTTTTGTACAGGACTAAAGTGGAGCTGTTGCAACAGAGTCTACATGCTTGTTCTGGTCTTTAAAAAAAAAGAGCCCGTTTGTAGCTGTGTTGGCCTTTACTCTTATCCATATGTAGGTGTGGATAGAGGAGGCGTTAGAAGTGACACACCGAAGTGAAGAAACGCAGCCAAAATATTTGATGTGCATGTGAAGAGGGTGCAGGCGTGTGAAGAGAGCGTACGCAGAGGGAAGAAGGCTACCTTTTAAGAAGTCAAAAGGAGTGTAAAGCCTTATGCTATGTTTAAAATATAAGAGTTTTTTAACCTTTTGCATTAGATCTCAAAGAGCCCACTTGAAAGTTTTTTTGTTTTTATCTTAAAAGCTTAAAACTTAAAAGTATTTCTCTTAGAAGCCACGTGAAAGGCTAAAGTCTTATTACTTCATTTTTTTTTACAAAAAAGTGAAAGTAGAAAGTAAAAGCTTTAATAGTCTATGTGAAAGTCTTTTTTTACTTTTTTAAAAGGAAACAGGTGAAAGTGAAAGTTTGGAAGGAAAATTGTATTTTTTTTAAGTTTTAAAAAAGGTATTAAATATTTATGTTGCCTTTTTAATTCTTAACAAAAAAACATATAGAAAGGTTGGTTAGCAGTGATATGTTTATCATTGGAATTTGTTTTTAGAGGGGTTATAAGTTCAAAACCTTTCAAGGTGTAATCATTTTGTAAAATGGTAAATGAATCTTTTGTAATTAAGTGCATTATTGGTTGAAACCGACACTTATACACCAAAACAATATAATATAAAATCATTTTTGGTGTTGGTCCTATTTGAAAAGACAGAGAGAGTATCCATTTGTAGAGATCTCTCTAAGTATTTTCTGTTGAGTCTTTGGGATATTTTGCATATTTCTCTTATGGCAAATATGGCAGGAAATGTTATGTCTAACATGTTAATTCCCATATTTGAAGGGGATAATTTCATATATTGGTGTACTAGAATGCAAACCCTACTCAAATCCAAAGATTTGTGGGAAATTGTACAAATAGGATATGTAGAACTAGATGCAACTGCATTTAATGCATTAAATAATCAATAGAAAAGAGAACACAAAGCTAATATAAAGGATGATGAAGCCTTACTTCTGATTCAATGCGCAATCAATCAGGCTATCTTTCCTAAGATAAGTGGTGCTAGTAATTCTAAGCAAGCATGGCAAATTTTCAATAATGCCTATCAAGGAGCACAAACTGCAAAATTGCAAACTATGAGAAAATTTTTTGACAATGTAAAAATGATCAATAGTGAAAGTGTAAAATTAATTTCTAACAAAGGTAGAAGGCCTAGTTAGTCAAATGAAAGTTCTAGGAGAAACTGTGGATGGCAAGCATGTCATTGAGAAAATTTTAAGGAGTTTGGTTCCTAAATTTGATGGTGTAGTTTCTACAATTGAGATCTCCAAAGATCTCTCAACTATGCAAATAGATGAACTAAGTGGAATATTGTTAACTGCTGGAGAAAGAATGAAAAGTAATGAGGAAGGTCTAGAACAAGCATTTGCCTCTAAAGCAAACATAAGAGGTAAAAGAAACATGTTTTTCAGGAATCAAAATAAAAATGAATACAAAGGTGAATCTAGCAATTCTAGAGGAAGAGGTAATAGTTTCAAAGGAAGAAGTAGCAACTTCAAAGGAACAGGAAGAGGAAAAGGTAGAAATAATGGGGTAGATAAAAAGAATGTCCAATACTTTCATTGCAACAAATTTGAACATTATGCATCAGAATGTTGGAGTAAACAAGGAGAAGTAGAAAAGAGAAATGCTTACAATACTGTTGAAGATAAACAAAATTTGTTTATTTCTTTTTTCAATACAAATGTTAGTGAGAATGATGTATGGTACATTGATTCTGGATGTTCATCACATATGACATCTAATGAAAATTTGTTTATCAAATTAGATGAAAATCATCATAGTACAATGGTATTAGGAGATAATCAATCTCATGGAACCAAAGGTAAGGGTACTATTGCAGTTACAACAGAATATGGTGAGGTAAAACATATCAATGAAACATTGTTGGTTCCAGCCCTCAAGAAGAATTTATTGTCCGTTGGACAAATGTTAGAGCAAAATTATCAGGTGAACTTTGATGAAAAAGAGTGCATAATAAGAGACAAGTTAAAAAGAAATGCAGTCGTTGTAAGAGCAAAAATGACAGGTGATAGGATGTTTCCTCTCCATTTCACCCATGGAAACCAAACATTTAGGTCTAGTGAAATGAATGCAAGTAGAATTTGGCATCAAAGATATGGCCACCTCAGCTTTAGTGGGTTAATTTTATTGAAGATATTTTAAATGGTTGAGGGTCTACCATTCATTGAAAATACAAAAGAAGTGTGTGAAGAATGTGTTGTTGGCAAATAACATAGAGCTAGCTTTTCAGTTGGTAAATCCAGTAGAGCTAAGCAACATCTTGAGATAATCCATACGAATTTGTGTGGTCCTATGGAAACACCTTCTATGAATAAATCAAAGTATTTTCTAACCTTCATTGATGATTACTCAAGAAAAACTTGGGTATATTGTTTGGTTTCAAAATCAGAAGTGTTTGATAAGTTTGTAGATTTCAAGGGGTTGGTTGAAAAACAAAGTGGTAAGTACATCAAAGTGATAAGGTCAGATAATGGGGGTGAGTACAAATCAAATCAGTTTCTAGATTTCTACAGAAATCATGAAATCAAGAGGGAGTTCAGTACTTCCTACACTCCACAACAAAATGGAGTTGTTGAAAGAAAGAATAGGACCATTGTTGAAATGGCAAGGAGTATGATGTAAGAGAAGAATTTAGATAAGATGTCTTGGGCAGAAGAAGTTTGCACAACTGTATATCTTCTCAATAGGAGTCCTACAAAAGCAATTAAGGGGATGACTCCTAAACAAGCATGGTCTGGGGTAAAGCCAAGTGTTGAACATTTGAGAGTATTTGGGTGTGTTGCTTATGCACACATACCAAAGAAAAAAGGTCTAAGCTAGATGATAAAGGCCTAAAATATATTTTTATTGGGTATGGATTAGAAAATAAAGCATATAGATTGTATGACCCAATAGGAAAGAAACTTGTTATAAGTAGAGATGTCCAGTTTTCAATGAAGCAGCAGAATATACCAAGGAAAAAGAAACAAAGGGAAAAGAGATAATGATTGATGAAGTTGAAGAAGAAGAAGAAAATGAACCTGAGTCTTCTAGTACAGGAATAAGAAAGTATCAAAAATATCAAAGGAGGACAGAAAAGAATCATCCATCAACTCTCATGTTGGATTCAAACTTTGAGAAAATGACAACAAGATCACAAGCAAAAGTGAATTATGCTTTGATGACTCAAATCATGGAAAGTAATGAGCCATAAACATTTGAACAAGCTCAAGGAAAAGAAGAGTGGGTTGAAGCAATGAATAGTGAGATAGAAACAATTGAAAGGAATGACACATGGGATTTGGTTCAACTACCTCCTGGTAAGGAAATTGTTGGTACAAGATGGGTGTATAAAACTAAGTATAAATCTGATGGAAGCATTGATAAACATAAGGCTAGATTGGTAGCTAAGGGATACACTCAATAGGAAGGTATTGATTACACTGAAACATTTGCACCTGTAGCACGAATGGATACTATCAGATTGGTTTTAGCTTTGGCAGCTCAGCAGAGTTGGGTAGTTTATCAAATGGATGTAAAGAGTGCTTTTTTGAATGGATATATTGATGAGGAAGTGTATGTTTCTCAACCTAGAGGTTTTGAAATACCTTCTAAAGAACATTATGTTTACAGATTAAAGAAGGCCTTGTATGGTCTTAAGCAGGCACCAAGAGCGTGGTATTCAAGGATAGACTCATACCTACAGCAGAAAGGTTTCTTAAGAAGTCAATCAGATCTGAATCTTTATATTAGGATCTCGGCTACTTGGATATTTTTTTCTTAGTTCTCTATGTTGATGATCTTATCTACACTGGGAACAATTCAAATTTGTTTGCAGAGTTTAGAGCAGCTATGGTTGCTGAATTTGAGATGACAGATTTGGGACAGATGCACTATTTTCTTGGTATAAAAGTATGGCAAAACAAAGGTGAAATATTCATGTCTCAGAAAAAATATGCTTCAGACATCCTACAAAAATTTCAAATGAATAGTTGCAAACCAGTTGCAACACCCATTGAAGTTGGACTTAAGTTGTCTAACTTGGATGTGTCAGATCGAGTGGACCCCACTATATACAGACAGTTGATTGGTAGTTTGATTTACTTAACTACTACTCAACCAAATATCACATATGCAGTGAGCTTGGTATCTAGGTTCATGTCAGAACCTAAGAAAACACATTGGAGTGCAACTAAGAGGATTCTTAGATATGTCAGAGGGACATTAAGTTATGGTCTTAGATTTCAGCATTCAAAAGATAGTAAGTTGATTAGCTATACAGATTTAGATTGGGTAGGTTCCATAGATGATCAGACGTCTACTTCTGGTTATACTTTTAGTCTTGGTTCTGTAGTATTTTCTTGGAAGTCCAAGAAACAGCTGACTGTATCACTTTCTACAGCAGAAGCAGAGTATAAAGCTGCAACATTTGCAGCATGCCAAACAGTGTGGTTGAGCCGACTATTTGAGGATTTACACCAGATACAGAATGGACCTACTTTGTTGTATTGTGACAACAAAAGTACTATACAAATGACTAAGAATCCAGTGTTTCATAGCAGGACCAAACATATTGAGATTCAACATCACTTCATTAGAGAGTTGGTTCAACAGGGATTGATAGAGATTGTGTACTACAGTATAGATGATCAGATCGTAGATATCTTCACGAAGGCTCTAGCTCGTGAAAGGTTCAAGACACTTAGAGATCTACTCCAAGTTCTTCCCAATGGTCATTATGGGGGAGACTGACAACAATTATAAAATACAATAGCCATTATAAAATATAGCAGCCATCCTTGACATATGCAACAGTCAACAGGATGTACAACAGCAATCTTTGACATCTTTGTAATGCCCATTGGGCCCATTGAGTTGGTAGTTGCCTTCCTTGACTTTCAGGTTGAGTGGTTGGCATAGTGGTTGTGTCCTTTGTGTTTCTCAAACTCTATATATTGATGCCCTGCCTCTTCATCTCTAATGCAATCTGGGCTTTTGCATTTTGGTTTGTTTTGTGATCAGCAGATCACTAGTTTGTTCTTATTTGCCTTCAAAAAAGAGAAACACTTTAGTAGCGTTCATTTAGTTTCAAACTTCTCTAAACAGAATAACTTTCTACTTCCTATTGGTTCAATCATTTCTTCGTAAACTTTTGTTTCTGACTTAGCTATAACATAATCAGCAATAGCAGTAGTAGGCTGGATTGCCGTATTGGTGTATAAAATTGCATTGACAACTCTGTTATGCTCACTTCGGATATTCATGGTATGAAAGAAACCAATTATCAGTGTTTAGGCTCAAATTCACAACAATACATACAAGAATGTTGGCAACGACAGCAACAACAAGATAGGTGTGAGGGATGTTAGATCTGCCAATTGACAGCTTCATATCCTGAACCAAACTCTCTTCTTAGAAAGCTTCTTGAACCTTATGTCAGACTTGCCTAATATCATTATTAGCTTACTTAAATTGTTGTGAATTGTTGTAAAGTATTGTCTACAATTCTTCCATAATAACAACAGACAAAAGCCACTCTGATTTTGGGACATGATTCCATGCTACAATTTTAAGAATAAACTCATAAAAAATCTAGCACACAGTGATGTGAGCATTATGTTGAACATTGTCTTCTGGTCATAGTGTCTTTCATATGATTTTCAATATTTTCTACATCCAAATTATGTTTCATTTAATTCGTTTGGTTCCAAATCATCTATTTACCTGTCCTGAATCTGATAAATCTTACTTGTTCTTTTATATGTTATTCTTGGAACAACCAGCTAAAAACATAGAAAACTAGGACTTCAAGTGATTTTCTAAGCTTTCTTATTTAATATTTTTTAATATGCCAGACCTCATAACCAGAAGTTAATTTGCCCTAACCAATTCACCTACACGAGGAGGAAATACTGCTCTCGTAAATGAAATGTGAGGAATGTGTAAATATGTATATTTAGCTCATTCTAAAATATACAGAAGTGGACTCACCACCTATTATGTCTTCAATGTCAATCTTTTAATTTGAAAAAAAAAATATAATAGCATAAATTATACATGTTCGCGGAACATTTCACATTTCCGTATGTTTTGCCCCTCATGGCTAGATTGGCCCTAAAAATTGCTTTAGACACAAATTAGGTTTTGTAAGGAAATATGGTTGTCCATGATGTGGTTTGCCTTATCAACCTAACATTTTTTCCTTAACCTTATGTGATGTCTAGCTTATAATATTTTAAAGATAAAATACCTTTGGTAAAGTTAATTTAGGCTAATTAAATAAATTGATACAAATGGAAAATAAAAATAGTCTAGATTAATTAATATAGTTGGAAATGGATAGTTAAAACAATATTTGTGAATGAGAAGAGTTGCGAATATAGTTTGAAATACAAAATAGTCTAGATTAATTAATATAGTTGGAAATGGATAGTTAAACCGATATTTGTGAATGAGAAGAGTTGGGAATTTAGTTTGGCTACTTGTTGATGGTGTTAAAATAATTGTTCAAATTTGGAAAATGTTTTTGGTACAAAATAAATGTTAGAGTTTTCTTGCTGGATTGATCCTACCCTCTATAGAAGTTTCATCATGCAAAATTAATTTGAAGTTCATGAGATTGAATTGGTTGACCATAGATTAATCTATAGATAAGTTACAAAAAACTCTCTTCAAATATAAATATAAATATCATTTAGATGTAATAATGGTGAAGTAAACATTGTTTAGATAGTAAAAAAAAAAGAATAAAAAAATTTATAATTTACTATATATTATTGAAAAATAAAATAGCTCTATTTAAATAATGCTTAAAATAAAATAGTTCTTAAGTAAAAGTGCAAATAAATAATTATTTAAAAAACTATTACTTACTAACTTATTTATAAAGTATATTACTTATTATATTTATTGAAGTATTCACTATTTTATTTATGACATTACATAATAATAAAAATAGTAACTTAAAAAATTATTGAAATTATTATGTAATTTCATAAATAAAATAGTAAATACTTCAATAAATAAAACTATAATACCTAATATACTTTATAAATAAGTAAGTAATAGTTTTTTAAATAGTTATTTATTTGAACTTTTACTTAAAAACTATTTTATTGGAGACTACTTCCCGCGATTCCAAGGGGAAGGGTAAAAAACCAACCATTGATGAGGGTTGGACTCTATTTCTAAGAATGTCAAGGTGAAGGGTAAAAATGTCATTTTTCTACTCCCTAATCTTACTAGGGCTTTTGATGCCTATGTGGAAGCTTCAAACCTTTCTGAGTTGTCCTCTAATGACCCTAGTGAACCCTTGCATAGACCTTCTATGCGGAGAATGCATCCCTAGTTGAAAGGTAAATCTTTGAATTTGACTAAGAGTTCCTCGCATCCTACCAACCCTACCCAAGCTAACACCTCCCTGCCCACCAATAGTCATCCTAGAGAGTCTATCTATGGCTCCCTTGAGCTCAGGAGAAAAAATTATGGTCATCCTATGACCCCATGGTTCCTATTGACCCTTTGGGCTCGGCCCTTTCTTACTTATCGAATACACCCAAGGACCCTCTTCCTCAGTACATTCTAAACTTGGTCACCCCCATTGTAACTCTTATTCTAAGATGGAGACTAAGCTAATAAAATTCTAAAAAGACATGAGTAAATTGTAGAAGGGATTGGGTCTTCAAAATGATGTTTTAAAATGGTAGTTGTCACAATTCAAAATTGCTAAGGAGAAGATTCAACATTTCGAGAATGTTGGGTAGAAAGATCATACTAGCTAGGATAATGAGGAGGTTGATGATGATATTTGGAGTGAGGTGGAGACATTCACAGCTACTTTCAAAAAGTGGGAATCTATAGAACAAGAAATTAATGTTATAAAAAAGAATAAAGACACGATCATCAAAAATATAGAGGAGATCATTTCTTTTAGTAGAGAAACTGTGAATAATTTGGTCACCACTCTATATGTGTTCTGGTCAAAACTAGAGAAAAGAAAGGCCGAGTAACAGGTGAACAAGACTGATGTGATCTAGAAAGTTTCAGAAAATAAGATCAACCTAAAAAATGACAAGGATAAAGGTCACCAGGTTACTAGCCAGGCATTGAGTCAGCATGGCCTAGCCAACAAGATGAGATCCAATAGAAAAGAGGTTAAAAGTAAAGACAATATGTTGGATAACAAACATGTGGAAGCTAGGGCCAACATTTTGCAAGATGTCTCTTTCAAGGACAAGCTTGGGTTTTTGAGCAAAGAGTGGCAGGCCATTAATGGCCTGAAAAAACTCACTAACAGACATGTAATTGGTTCTATTTTGGTTCTGAGTTGTCTCTCTACTGGTATTTGGTCTATTTTCTATCTACTCATTGTTTTGTTGTGTATTTTTACTTTCAGTCTCAATTCTCGTGAGACTCTCTTTGTTTTCCCTTGCAGCCTCCTCATGTAATGGGTTTGGGCCCTTCCTATTCTTTTTACTTGAAGACATTCATAATATTCTTCTATCATAACATTGCCAAAAAGACTATTAGTAGAGTTACTAGATAAGGTTTAGGTGGCCTTACACTCTCCCCCCAAGAAAGGAATTCCTCCTGGAAGTCCTTAAGAGGAGAGAATATTCCCTAGCTTCAACACACCAACAAGGGTTAGATATAAGAGAGATACATTTATTTAATAGAAAAAAAAGTGATAATAATGAGATGAGGATGACTGGTGCCAAGAATAATCATAGTGTCATATATCAATAGAAAGATGGTCTCAAGGCCCTCCTAGCAGATTCCTCCATACATTTCCTAGTACCCTCCGCTTGTTTGTGTAAGGGGATTAGCCTCAAAGAGAAAGGTACAAAAAAGATCACACACATATATCTATAGGGAATGAATAATGACTGACCCATACTAGTCTCATTTGCAACCCCCATTCTCACAATAAGAACTCCCTAGGCCATCTACTCCCCCTTATGACCTGCTAGGGAACACACAAGTGAAACATGGAAAACACTGATAAAGCCTCAAAATAAAGAAATTTTGAATAAATCAAATTTCAAATAAATTTCAAACAAAATTTAATAGTGGCAATCAAAGCAACAATTCCAATTTGAAACCATAATAAACTAGTCCTTGAGGCAAAAAGGACAAGTCTAAACTTCCAATTAATCAAGTAACTTAAGGAAAATAAGTAATTCTAGCTTAAAAAAACAAAGAAAAGTCATAATGATCAAAATAAGATTCCAAAAGTCTTATAAAATCTCACCTCATGATCACCACGTGAGTTTAATCAAGCTACCTAAGGGGAGAAGTGGAATGGTGGTCTTAAACCACATAGAGCTCAAAAATAAATCACCATGTCACAATTAGCATGTCCCACACAACTTGGGACAAACCATATCATATATTTGAATAGCACATCCATATGAACTGCCACATGTCTCACACAAGTTGAAACATATCATCAAGCAAAGATCCAATATTATATGCCACAAAAAAGCATCGGTCATGAAATATAATATCCACACCAAAATAGACATTCTACAAATCTACATGGGCTAAACAACCTTTGATACTAAATTTGAGAGAAGAAGCCATCACCTTTGATAGTTATGCGAAAAGTCTTATCAATATGTTGTCATTCCATTAATGTCGTCCAATTACAAATAATATCAACATGTCATATTAACCAAGATCTTCATTATCCTTGGTAACATTATTTCTTATAGGAAACCATGTGCATAGATGAAGATTACCAATCAAAAATCATTTTTATCAAATCTCATATTTTTATATCCACTAATGCTACCAAAGTTTCATATTTGAAATAGGTTCCCAAAAATAGTGACCAAGATGCCATCAAACATCTGTCTCCTAGGAGTTACGACCAATCTTTCTACCAACTAAAATATCCTAACTAAAAGCATCATGGGTAGATAAGCTCTAGAAATAAGGGCACACTCAGGTTCATCCTCAACCCATAAATCTCCAACACATTTATTTTACAAATAGATTCATGATAGAGGAAGAGAAAAGGGGGATACACTCCAATAGAGGACTCCACAAACATCCTCTACCATATGGGTAATAAAAACACATATGAATCACTAGTGGATTCATAAAAAGGGGGAGTAGAGGAAACACACTCCAACGTGACTATGAGGGGATACACTTTAATAGAGGCCTCCACATGTCTCATCCCAAAAAAGGTTATATCATAAAGGAAGATTTTTTTCTTGCTCAACCCCACACATGGGAGGCTCTAAACCCCAAATGGATAAGATCAGCACCCAACATAACAATCCCTTCCTGAACATAAAATAGTTACAATAATTAAACACTCAATGAGAAAATCACAACCAAGATATAGTGCAAGGATGTACAACACACAATTAACACATCAACATACAATTATCACAATAGGTGTACATGTGTGAATCATATATTACATTCACAACACCCTTCTCTCGAGTTAGATACCTTGTATCACAACTAGAGACACAATACACAAAGCTCAGTGGTATCTTCACAAAACATGATAAAATTATACATGCTTGACAAATATCATCTACTATCATCAAATACTTAAATTCATAATAATTCAAAAAAGAATAAATATATGTCTGAAGTAATCTACTAATTTTTGTTCTAGAAAATAATCATCATGAATTATTCTTCATACAAGATAAGTGATACCCACAAGGCTCCAGAGTTGATAAACTTGACTCTGATACCAAATGTCATGCCCAAAATATTTAATTATGAACATAACACAAAATGACCATAACAAACAACAAATATTAAACTATTCCACATAAGGTAGTTGTATAATTCAAAAATTGAACAAATTTTTAAATTAGAAGAATAAATATACAATACAAAATTTAATCAATATGAAAAGAAAAATTAAATACTAACTTAGGCCTTATGTTTTACCTTACAACATTCAAATATTACTCGTTTAGCTTTGGTAACTTGTGCCCCTGAAAAATAGTATCTTTTGTGAAAACTAGATGAACGGACTAGTCTCTCCAAAAAAATAAATTAATCATGTTAAATTTTTTATGCATGAAATAGAAAAGAAACATGACCTAAGGGCCAGACCTAGGGCTCTAGGGATCATATTAAATGGTCTTACCTACATGACGTGATCAGAGGCTTCATAGTTCACCAACTAGACTTTCAACTCAATTAGGTTTTCTTAAATACATTTTATTCATATTGGAACAATAATAGTTCAAAACTAGATTCATTACCAGAATTCTAGGCTCTCTTTTCTAAGTCAAAGATGGATACAACCTCAGATGGACAATGTTTCTTAACACAAGTTGATCTATAACTAGGTCATCACATAATATCTATTCTATAGGCACCTAGCTAACTAACATACATAAATGTTTGTTCAACGTATGCAAATACTATGTCATACAAGTACATAGTAGTACATCCTATAGAACTATTATATAATATGTGAATCGACATCATACAATTCAAATGTAATAAATTCTTTAAGAAGTACAATAAGGATGTTATTATAACAAAAATGACTTTCAAATAATTCAAAACAACCTAATCCTCCTACTTCTTGTTATTATATAATTAGGATTTAAATAATGTAAGCAAAAATAGTTTAAACATCTTTCTCACACTTTATAATAAGCTAAACAAAGTATCCATACCAATGAGGATCTAATAGAGAAATCAATCTAAATGTAAATATATCACCCTTTCGAAAGATAGCTACCCACAATACGTTACAACTACAAAACCACTTGTGTGGGCTATATCGGTGTGTATAGAGCAGCATTACAACAAAAGGATGCTTATGAAATCAATCTATGCCTAGAAATAACCTTGAATGAAAAACATTTTTTTCATCAATGCCATCAACCTCAATACAATACCATCCCTTCTAGATCTATACCACATAATGAATTAATATGCAATTCAACTAAGAAGGAAATTAAATTCAAAACATTTTACCAATTTAATAACTTCAACTGTGTAGTTAAAATGTGTATGACTAATAATTTATATACAACCTTTCAAAACATAAAACTAAGTAATCACCTTTTGAAGGAAATCATCTTTTTAAAAACCCAATTGGGTATCTCCAGTTCAAATTTGGTGAAGATTGGGCGAAAATTAGCTAATTTATAGGGAGTCGACCATTTCCTTAGTTCACAAACAACACAGTTTGTCAACCTAACAATTCATTGATCCAACAGTTTGTCGACAAGTTGGAAGGACAAGTTCATATTTTCAAAGTTGACCGAAGGAAAGACTTTGTCAGAAAAATTTCTATTTCATGAACTATTAAGTTTGTCAATGGCTCAGTTCATCGACAAGGGTTTAGGCAAAGTTTTTGTAGCATTGCTACATAAAGGGGGGCTTTAAGACATTAATTTAAGACAAAATATTAATTTTGTCTTAAATATATATTTTTGTTTAAATTATATTTTTAATTTTCTAATTGTCTTAAATTAAGACAATAAAAAAATACTTTTTCTAAAATATATTTTTTTATTTCCCTCTCCTCATCATTTTCCCTCCCTCATTTGATATGGGCCATCTTCTTCTTGGGTATTTTGAAGAGCAGTAGCAGTGGCGATAAAGAGAAAGGATGAATCTGTTCAATATTTTCAAGATTTTCTTTTTCTTTTGTTTTTTGAAAGGTAAGCCCTTCATTTCTTGATTCTTGCATTACCCAAATGTTTTTTTTATCTGTCTTGGAGTCAAATGGGCAGAAGATAAGATTCCTCTGAGCTCTGCAAGTCTAATATGTACTCTTTTCTGCTACTTCATTATATGGAGTAGCCCTTATCTTTTTAACACTTAAGTGGGAGTGAAAGATTGAGGTGGGTTTTGATTGCCGACCATACCATAATAAACCCATTTTTTGCTATAAGGGACGGATCTTGTTTCTGTTTACTATTAGAACTTTGCTTACTATATACCCTAATGTCTGGATCTGTCAGGTTTAAAATTATGCAGAATTTTATACATGTATGTTGTTCCTCCCGATCCTTTTCTACTTATTTGAGTGTATATGCATATTTGTTTAATCTATTTGTTGTTGGGATAGAATTGGTCAATTTAGGCTTTTGGGTATGATAGAAATTACTTTCAAGAAAAAATTTTGGCTTTAGGGTTGAGATAGGATATTTTTTAATGAAAGTCAATGTACACGCTTCTTATGATTGTGGCTAGTGTACAAGAGATCTGCCCTATACCCTATATCTTCTATTTATACACATATTGATATATTGCATCTTTATTAGCACGATGCTTGTTCATTGTCAAAGAGTGTTAGTCCATGGGATTTAACAAAAAAATATTGATGATTGTTTTTAGACAAGTCAACAATAGAGTAGAATACTGAGCATCCAACATTTCCAAAATTGAGGATCATTAAGTTACAGAGACATTAAAAAGGCACACTTTGTGTTGGAGAGATCTAATTTGCACACCTAACATAGGAGGATATGGTTCATTGCCAACTAGGAGAGTGCCTTAGTGAAGGATGGAGTTGAAGTATTATGTGATGAGTTAAGACCCTAAGCACACTTTGAAGTGGAAGCTATTCAATCACACCAAGAAGTTAAGGCACACTTTGTGTTGGAGAGATCTAGTTTGGGTGCCTTGGAAGGAGTTTGTTATCTTGAAGGATAGGAGCGCTTTGCCACCAAAACTACCTCATCTTGGCACTTGAAGACTAAATGTTATGAGTCCTAAGATTTAGCACCCAATTGAAGAGTTGTCTCTTGCAAAATCAAAATAGGTGAAGGAAGTCCTCATCTAGTCTAAGCGCCGATTTAACTCAAACAACCTCATATAAGCACCTAGGAGATAGGAAGGCTAGGAAACTTGGAGTTGTCTAGATTGATAACTTTATTTAGAATTAGAGAAGCTTTATTCAAGAGAGAGTGAGAGACTTAGTGTTTTACTCTATTGTTGACATCTCTAAACGCAATCATCAACATTTTTGGCGCTAGAAGGAGGGCCAAAATGTAGATATTCTTCAGTTCAAGTAGAGCAACTAGATACTCTGAAGTGGTGGATTGATGTTTGAAGTGAGCTTTCAAGGAAAATTTGAGATTTCAAGATCTCTTATAGTTCAGAAAATACAAAAAAAGTAGAAAATTCTAGGAAATACAAAAAAAGTAGAAAGTTCAAAAATCCAAAAAAAGCAAAAAATACAAAAATACAAAAAATTAGAAGATGGAGCTCTCAATCGGGGATTCTAGTTTGAATATGCAACAAGTTTTTGGCTATGATCCTACGAATTCAACTCTAGTTGTTCTCCAACTATGGTGGTCATTGAATGAGCGTCTTGGTGGCAAGAGTTTGAAGGACTTCGAGTGCAGATATGGATGTCGTATTCACAATACAAATGATCATAGAGAAGAAGATTGTATAACATTCTTATCAAGGATGGACTTAGTTGTGCAAAAGAAAATTTCATTCTTACAAGTACATGAGCCAGTGGTATTTTCAAAGATAGATCCTAATACTCCTATTGATGGTGAAGCATTCGAGAAGTTTAAAGAGAAAATCAAGAAGGAATTAAAGAATGATAGAGATTTAGGTGTTGACGATATATTACTTTATAGAAATTGGTGTAGGGTGCATGATATAGATCATTTGGAATATACTTGTGAGAAATGTTGGGAAGCAATTCATCAAGCCATGAAGGAAGTAGAAGCGAGTGTACTTGTTGAGGAAGAAGTCCTTACTACAAAGAACCTTGATGAGCAATGTACCAGTGAGAAGGACTATGAATATGAGTTTATCAATCCTGAGAGGTAGAAGCATTTGAATAGAA
This sequence comes from Cunninghamia lanceolata, assembly GCA_027924645.1. Classification (NCBI taxonomy): domain Eukaryota; kingdom Viridiplantae; phylum Streptophyta; class Pinopsida; order Cupressales; family Cupressaceae; genus Cunninghamia; species Cunninghamia lanceolata. The sequence goes on along the minus strand of BSBN01000055.1, from coordinate 6,534,159 downwards.
GTTATCAAAAGAATTAGAGGATTGTAAATAGGGTTTAGAAAATGTCAGAGCACTTGAAGTGGCAATTGAGAAAGAAAGAAGTTCGAGCTTGTGGCAGGAACCTTGAATCTTGAAATCACCTTGGAATGGGAGGCCTTCAAGCAACAATATCTTGACTTGAGATTATTACAATGCCTAAGAAACTAGCCAAGGAGTATAGGCACACTTTTATGTTGAAACAATCCTCTTTGAGCGCCTTGGAAGGAGATAGGAGATCTTGGTAGGCAAGGCGCACTTCCATCATTGAGGAGTCCATCTTGAGTGCCTAGGAGGAGAATGAAACAAGTTCACCCTAAACATCATCAAAGAAAACCTTGGAGTCCAATCAAATACTTATCAAAGGCTAGGTGCCCTTTACTTTCCAAATCACCCCCACTTTAGGCTCCTTGATTGCAAGTGCTTGGGACTTTAAAGGAAGGTTTTTTTTGCCTAATTTAAATGAGCTTTGTGATCATCAAATGTACTAAGAAAACCCAGGTGCCTATTGCAACTCATTTCACTTTATATGAGCACGTTAAGTTGAATATTGCATTCATTGTAGCTAGGCACCCTTGTCTTCTAAATAACCTAAAATTAGCACCTAGAAGAGAATGACATTCAAGTCACTTCCAACTGGAGCACCTTGTGTTAGACTCTCCAAAATGACTAAATCTTATCAAATGAGGTCTAGGCGCTTGTTGTCATTTGGATCGACATGAATTAGTGCATAAGTGAAAGGAGATTAGGTATATTGAAGTAAGGTGTTACATTCTATCAAAATCACCTTGCATTTGGGCCTAGGATCAAAGAGCCATGCATCTAACAATTTGAAGGAGTAAGGGTTAAGACATCTCTATTGAACTTCAACAAGTTAATAATGAAACCTTGAAAGGCATGAAGTATAGAAACAAGCATGAGGGAAGGTAGGCACACATTCTTGTTTGAACATCCCTCAAATGGCACCTTGGAAGAAAAGGAGGTTTGAGATCATCCAAAGATAGCACCTTGGGATGAAAGATCACCTAAGGCAAGATTACACCCAAGCCATCATGAAAGGCACCTATGGATGATCATATCATTAAGGAGTGTCTAGGCACACTTCATGTAGTTTCCTATCAACTTTGACACCTAGATATAAAGAAGCATTGAGAATTTTGAAAAGTAAATTGAGATGTTAACAAGGAGTCAAGATAGATGCATATTCATATTATTTTTAACTCATTTTGGTTCCTAAATTTTTTTAAGTTTGAAAATTTCAAAGAATTACATTAAATGCTCTACTTGGCCGATCCCTCTACCTGGCCGACCAGCATTTAATAAGGCAAATCACCTATATAAACAAGGGCGCCAACTTCACTTTGTCATAATTCATTTGCAATCTCATTCTTGGAGTGATTTTTGGAGAAGGAACAACATTTTCCCATATCAGATCTACAAGTACAAAGTCTAATTTTTGTCATTATAACTTGATATTTTATCATTTATTACATAAATATACACTTCGGTTAGTCTAAAAATTAAATAGAAGGTATGTTTCAGCTATTTTTCATCTATAAAATTGCCTTTATTTATTTCAAATTTTTAGATTTCCATATTTTTATCATGTAAAAAATCAGTTTTATACGGGTAAATTTTTGTCATGTTAGGTCACTTATAAGGGCATTGTCTTGTAGGTAGATGGGCATGACAGCGAAGGAACGTCAAGTGATGATCAAGATGGATGCCAAGTCAACCATACCTGACTCCAAGCTTGAGACTCATTAGAAGAATGTGGGAGACACCAACAAGGAACACATCAACCTAGAGGAGATGAAGGATTTCTTGCTCACCATTACAAGGAATGAAGATGTCAAGGCCATTGCAAAGAGTGGAATCATACAAGTAGCATGCTTCCCACCTACCCTACCTAGTACTGAATTGGTGTTATAATGCATTCAACACTATGATAAAGAAATAAGACAAATTGTGGCTAAAAATGGGACTGTCCTAGCCTACTTACAAAGAGAAGCCATTCAGGAGATCTTCAACATCCCGAACCGAAAGGCAGTGTTCATTTGTCCTACAACTACACAACATACCTTTGAGGGCAACTCTAAGTAGTACATGCAAGAAGTAAGGAAGAAGTGGATGATAGATCCTTTAATCAAGATATACAACTCTGAAGGTCCGAAGTTCCACAAGGTGGATTTCAAGAAGGAGATAAGTTACTTCATCATGTTCTTGAATAGAGTAATAGGTAGGCCTCAATTATCGACTTTTGAAGAATGGATGTATACATACTTTGATCATGTTTTCACAAAGAATAAGATGATTGATTGGGATGGGCTTATAAGTCATTGCCTTGATGAGAAGTTTGAGAATTTTGATGAGTCAAAGTCCTTCTTCATGACTTCCTATCTTGTCTACATACTGGCAAGAAATGTGGTATACAAGGGATTGACATCTAAAGGGGAAGTAGGCATAAAATCTAGCCAAATCCTATCATATCAATGTTATACATAGCTCCATTTGAAGAACATCAATCATTATAAGAGATATAATGATGCCTTTGCCATGTATATAGTGAGAAAGTTGCGAGGAGAGTTGCATATAAGATTGACAGGTGTTGCTAGGAACTTCATTGAGCAATATGGAAGATACTACATTCAATATGATAAGTTCACCTATATCAGAATTCAGGGCTTCACATCCTTTCCATATATATTGCCAAGGTATCCTACTAATAGGATGGTGTTGCTAGAAGTATCAAGACAGTTGTTGGAGTTCCATAAGATGCAAAGGACAAGAAAGAAGGCCAGGGCTCAATCCCCTCTTATGCTTGGGAGATATTATTCATGTCCATCACTTCAAGCAGATGAGCATTTAGAGATTGAGCTTCAAGCATATCATTTACATCTTCATGATTCAAGGAGAGAGAACTTTGACCTGCATGGAGCTATCAAGCAATCATACCCTACCTACCAGCATGTAGAGCAACTTGAAGATCATTGAGCAAATGCTATTGATGATGATGATATAAGGATGCAGAAATGTTCAATATTGAAATGGGATTTGGTAAGAGATACAAAAGTATTGAGGATTCTTAATCAGGTAGATGATGATAGAACTCTTTCAGGTGATGAATATAATAAGATACAAAACTTGCCATATACTATTGATTGGGCTGATAGAGAAAGGGTACATGATGAAGAGTTGATAGAACCCATCATTTCTATCACTAAGGAGCATGCAAGAGAGCAAGTATAAGCAGTAATAGATGAAGGAAAGAGGCTCACTTACACCAAGATGGGAGAAGTTGAACAACAAGTACAGCATAGTGCACCTAGCAGAGATTCATGAGGCAAGGATAATGAAATAGATTCAAGCGAAGCAAAGAAAAGAAAACAACTTGAATCTACACAAGGAAAATCAAGTAAGAAGAAGAAGAGGGTAAGCATTGAAACTACTTCATCTAGGCAACTAGGAGATACTCTAATGAATTAGGATATAGTTGTACATGTTGTTGAAGATGCAGTCCTGGATACCCCCTTTGAAGAGGTGCTTTCAAGTCCACATGATACTAAAATCATTGATGAGGCTAACACTAAAGACAAAGATGAAGCTAAAGAAGAATCATTGCCCATGCAAGGAAGGAAAGTACAATAGCCAAGAAATTTTTCATCATTGCCAGAGTGATTACAGGACAGGATTAAAGAAAGCTGTGAAGTGGAAAAATATCATCCTATTACAGTTGAAGAATTACTTCTAGACATGTCTACTGAAAAACTGAAGAAAAAAGCAACTAATCTTTCAAAGATAACAAAAGATGAAGCTGGTGTAAGGAGGGTACATGTAGCTATTCCAAGAATTTAGAAGAATATAGAAGATATTGTACTTGAAGATTATGACATCAACACAATTGACTTGGGTCCATTGACTAGGTCACAAGTAGAAGAAGAATTTCAGGATTCAATTAATAATTCTTAGGCTATCATAAGACAAGAAATAGAAGGTAGGATTAAGGTTGAGCAAAGGTGTCAAACATTGGAACAGTATATTCAACACCTAGTACATCCTATCTGTCAGTAGGATAGAGTTTCTACACCTCCACCTATTCTTCCTCCAAAAACTGTTGTGCAACTTGAGGGGTTGAGGTCTTCATGTCATAGGTTGAAGGATTGGATGAAGAGGTCAAGGGATACAACATGTGGAAATCTCGAAGATATTATGCAAGTGTATGGTAAAGTCATTGATCTCAAGGAAAGGGTGCTTGTATTGTTGACAGCTTGTGCTGAGTTTAAGGCCATCAAAGAATAATATATGCCGCACTTGAAGAGTTTGATGGAAACTTCAGTTGATGAGTTGATACATGTTGAGGTAATTGAAGAAAGTGTAACATATAATTTCTCTTCTTGGTACTATTGCTTTTGCAATAAAGGATAGCTACTTGATAAGGTTGAAACAGATATGTCAAGAGTAAGAAGTGTGCTTCAAATAATCCAAGATGGAATACATGCATCCTTGATGAAGATATGCAATCCCTTTGGAGAGATGACTATTGATAGTATGAAAGAGCAAGTCCAAGCCTTCTACTTTCAAGAAGATGATGTTTCTGATGATAATCTTGATAGCATATTTTCACTTGCTATCCACCTTGACGCCAACAAGGCTAGAATGGTTGATTGGGAGAAGACACTTGGCCTTTATGCAACTGATGTACTTGAAGCTAAGGGAACCACTAGGAATATACCAAGTGTACCTTTTGATGATATCAAACAAGTGGTGTCTAGATTCATTGAATTCCATAACACTAGTGATGGTTATTCACATGGAGTTTCTTCATTAGTTATTGATGTGTCATCCTTATCTCCTTGGGAAATGTGCCTTCGTTCCCTCTTTCATATACCAAAAATAGGAGTTTGTTGTAACTACCTATAAGGTGGTATAATCTGGTCCATTTGCTTTGCCAATCGATCTTGACCATTCATGTATTCTTGAGGCCCATATAAGGACTCCTTTTGCTCTCATTTGGAAGGTTGAGGACTCTTAAAATTGTTGCAAGAGCTCTTTTGAGACAATATAAGACTCATTGTTTAGTGATTCTATATATGTTTCTAAGTGTTGCATGGTTTTTGATTTCTTCAAGCGAATGTTAAATTAGATTAAGTTTTCTTTTAAGTGTTATGTTAGTTGATGAAATTGATCGTTATTGCTTCGTGGTGGAATATATATGTTCATACAATTTGTGATCTGTGGCTTGCAAGTTGCAGTGCATGGTTAGACTAAACAATGTGAACTTAACTTCAATTGTTTGTGTTTGTTGAACTTTCATAAACATAAGTGATTTGAACATCTTTTGATTACCCTAGAAGATTGCATCAACCTTGTGTAGTTGTTTAACTTCGCAAAGCAGAGTTGGTTGATTTCACCTGATCAATAATTATTCCTTATATCTAGGATTAGAGTAGTTTCCTAAACCTATCTTTTGCATTTTTTTATCTATCATGATTAGGAATTAGGATTAAGAACTTCATTGCTATATCATACATTGAAGAGTTATAGTACTTAGAAATTCCCAGTGTTTGCCTCCCACAAGTGAAAAAAGCAAGTTGTCAGAACAATTGTGTAAGTCCCTTTGTGTTCTTCAGAAAAATCACATCAAGTCATTGAGTTATCCACTACAAATCATAAAGAAAAGGAACCTTGGAGTTATCTTGATTGATCACTTTTTTTAGCATTTGAGAAACTTTATTCAAGAGAGAGTTGGATGCTTAGTATTCTACTCTATTGTTGACTTGTCTTAAAATAATCTAAAATAATTCTTCCTTTTTCACCAATCTGTAAATGCAACAACTTACTATGTAAATGCCCTCCTTCTAGCACCAAAAATGTGATGATTATTTTTAGACAGGTCAACAATAGAGTAAAACACTAAATCTCTCACTCTCTCTTGAATAAAGCTTCTCGAATGCTAAACAAAGTGATCAATCAAGACAACTCCAAGGTTCCTAGCCTTCCTATCTCCTAGGCACTTATATGAGGTTGTTTGAATTAAATCGGTGCCTAGACTAGATGAGGATTTCCTTCATTCGTTTTGATTTTGCAGGTGACAACTCTCCAATTGGGTGCTAAATCTTAAGACTCATAACATTTAGTCTTCAAGGCACCAAGATGGGGTACTTTTGGTGGCAAAGGGCACCTATCCCTCAAGATAACAAACTCCTTCCAAGGTGCCCAAACTAGATCTTTCCAACACAAAGTGTGCCTTAACTTCTTGGTGTGATTGAATAGCTTCCACTTCAAAGTTCTCTTAGGTTCTTAACTCATCACATAATACTTCAACTTCATCCTTCACTAAGGTGCTCTCCTAGTTGGCAATGAACCATATCCTCCTATGGTAGGTACCCAAACTAAATCTCTCCAACACAAAGTGTACCCTTTTGATGTCTCTGAAACTTCATGATACTAGGCACAATCTACACTCCAACTATCATAGAAGTGTGCCTAGCAATCATGAAGTTTCAGAGACATCAAAAAGGCACACTTTGTGTTGGAGAGATCTAGTTTGGGTGCCTACCCTAGGAGGATATGGTTCATTGCCAACTAGGAGAGCACCTTAGTGAAGGATGAAGTTGAAGTATTATGTGATGAGTTAAGACCCTGAGAGCACTTTAAAGTGGAAGCTATTCAATCACACCAAGAAGTTAAGGCACACTTTGTGTTGGAGAGATCTAGTTTGGGTGCCTTGGAAGGAGTTTGTTATCTTGAGGGATAGGCGCCCTTTGCCACCAAAACTACCTGATCTTGGCACCTTGAAGACTAAATGTTATGAATCCTAAGATTTAGCACCCAATTGAAGAGTTGTCTCTTGCAAAATCAAAACAAGTGAAGGAAGTCCTCATCTAGTCTAGGTGTCGATTTAACTCAAACAACCTCATATAAGCACCGAGGAGATAGGTAGGCTAGGAACCTTGGAGTTGTCTTGATTAATCACTTTGTTTAGTATTCCAGAAGCTTTATTCAAGAGAGAGTAAGAGACTATGTTTTACTCTATTGCTGACCTGTCTAAAAACAATCATCAACATTTTTGGCTCTAGAAGGAGGGCATTTACATAGCAAGTTGTTACATTTATGGATTGGTGAAAAAGGAAGAACATCCTGGATCGAATCATTTCTTTTTCACTTGAAAGGCATCAAAGAATTCTAAGGTCTACACCAGGAGCATCTAAGGAATTCGCCAAGATGGAATTTCCTCCTAAGTCAAGAAAAGGGAAGAAGGCAGCAGTGTCAGGCCAAGGATCTCCAAGTGGAGGTGATATTTCAAACTTGTTCCAAACTCCACCTCCACAAAATCAAAATCAAGGAGTTGCTCAACCCACTAATACACAAGCAACCACCCCAGTGACTCCACTTCAGCTAGGAGCTACTCAAACAGGTCAAGTTCCAATGGTAGTGATAGCAGCTTGGCCCTTGGCAAATATTTCACCTCTTGGGACTTTCACAAACTACCATGACATGCCCAAGAATCCTGAGCACTTCTGCTCTAAATTCCATATTAATGATATAAATAGGACATCAGAAGAACACATCAAGATCTTCGAAGACACCTTGGTAAAGTGAAGGATCATACATGAAGATTTAGCATGCAGATTATTTCTGTACTCACTTGAAGGAGATGTTACCTTTTGGTATGTCAACTTGCCCACGGTGTCCATCACTAGTTGGGAACAGATGAAAGATGCTTTCTTGGAAAAATTTAGGATTCCCATCACTCCAACGGAACTTTATAAGCTATTCATTGAAGTGAGAAGGCAGGGACATGAGCCTATTGCTGCTTTCCATCATAGGTTCCACAAAGCTTATTCAAGATTACGAAGTCCATATGATATCAGTGAAGAAATGGCAATGGAAATTTATTATGCAACTTTGGATCACCTCACTTCCATGTTTGTGAAGAGAGCGACGGCACCACCCACTACTCTGATAGAAGCATATGCTAAAGTTGTCAAGGTGAATACTGATTTAGGCATGAATACTCATGGACCACTTAATCACATGGGGCATGTGGCAATGCCTAATTAGGTTCAAGGAATTAATCAAGCATTGGCTCAGCATACGCCAATGATGAACCCTGTTCCTGTTCCTGCTCTTACTAATCAACTGGTCTTGCATCCGGGAGTACCAATTTCACAAGTTGCACCTACGAAGCTAGTATATCTACAAGGATCATCATCCTCCACTAAGACTCATGAAGAAAAGCATGAAATGAGGGAGTTGATTGATCAAGTGAAGAAACTGTTAACTGAAGTTACACACCTGAGGAACCAAAACAATTATCTGCAAAATATACAGAGGAACTATCAGCAAAATCAGAGTGGGTATCAAGGAAATAATCCAGGATATAACCAAGGATTCAATCAAGGTTTCAGAGGAAATAATCAAGGCTTTCAAAGACAAAATAGAACCTAGAACACTACCCCTAACAATGGGAGTGTACCTTCATCTTTGGATAATCAGCCAACTTCTAATCCTAAGCCAGCAGATAAAGTTTTCTTAGCAAAAAAAGCATTATCCACTTGGTGTAGATTACACAATACAAATCAACATTCTGAGCTGCAATGTCCAGAATTCAAGATAGCAGTTGATATATTCTAAAAGCAAATGCATGGTTTGCAAGCCCCAAAAAATCCTCCTGTCACTGGGTATGAGATCGTACCAACAACAAGATACAATCAAGCTTTAATTATTGAAGATGTCACTTTCCCACCCATGATAGAATATGATATGCCAGAGTACAATGGAAGGTTCCCACTGGCTTCTGCAAATGGACCTATTGAAGATACATATTGTCAGCCTCCCAATGATGATTTTCAAGCTCAAACAACGGATGAAGTCCAAGCATTTCAGCAATCTTCTGCAAGTATGCCTCAAAGGGTCTATCAACAAAAAATATTGAGCACAAGACCCTGTCACCACATCAGCCCCTCCGAATAATCTTTAGACTCCACCAAATCCAAATGCAAGCAATAATCTGAGTTATCCAAAGGATTCACCGGAGTATAGCCGAAGAGATGCAACCCAGAGAGTTACTCCATCACGAGATGCTCAACAGTCAAACACTATCCCAAGGGTTGATCCTTTGAAGGAAGTTCCTAAAAGTGATTTGAGAAGGTTAAGTCAATGTGTAGTTGAAGAACTGAAAAGGGTGAAGATCAATTTGCCATTGACGGAACTAATGAGAGTACCTGAGATCAGAGATAGCTTCTTGGGAAGTTTCAATGATATTGATGTGAAGGGTGGAATTTAGAATCAAAGTGTATAGGTCACTTTGGGATCATCAAATCCATTGACTTCTACTGCACCTTGAGAAAATGTGGTTCAGAATACAAACATAGTTCAATCAGGACCTCCTCATCCACAAGGACTAACAAATGTGGTTTATGTTGCGCAGGATTCACCTAACATGGCTAATAATAAACAAGTTAGATAAGACTGAAGTTCCAGTTGTAGGAGAATTGAACAACATTCATATACAGTTGGCAGTAGATCCAAGGATTTAGCATTATATTTATATTTTAGTGGTGGATATACCTGAAGGCTACAGAATGTTGTTAAGTAGAGATTCGTTAAGGAAGCTGAATGGATATGTTTCTACGGACTTCTTGCACATGTGGTTATCATGGAAGGGGCTGCCAAATCAAATCAAAATAAATAGTACTCCATGGCTGAAGTTAATGATCACCGAATATGGTAAAAATAATGAAATACTCTTTGTAGAGACAGGTCTTTGTGTTTATAAGCCTAAGATTGAAGAAGTTTTGATGCTGCACAACCCAATAGAAGGACTTATAGAAAGCGATCATGATACAACATTAGATGAGGAAAGTGAAGGCATGTTTGAGAACTTTTAGAATTTTGTTATGAAGCATGTGAAGCAAGGCATGGAACTGGGGAGTCATGCGAATGTTCAAGATTTATTGCTACTGAATTGGTGTCGAATCCATAATGCCTTCCATTCTGAATTTTCCTGTACAATGTGTGGAGTAGCTCTAGAACAAGTTTGGAAAAGAATTCTGGAGTCAAAGGGCTTGGAGATTCCAAGAATATTGGAAATAGAGGACCCTGTTCCAAGTGACATCTTTTTGGAAGGACCAAATTCAATAGTTACAACAGAAGAAATTACTTAGGAAGCAGGTAAAGAAAACAATGATGGAAATGCACAAAGTTCAAAGCAAGAAATTGAGCAAGTATGGACATTAAGTTTTGATGGATCTAAATCCAAACAAGGGTCTGGAGCGGTCTTTGAATTGATTAGTCCAGTCGCAGAAGCATATTTATCAGCATTAAAACTACAGTTTCCTTGCACAAATAACGTCACCGAATATGAAGCTTTAGTACATGGATTGCTCTTCACCATAAAAAAGAAGGCCAAGATTTTGCATGTATTCGGTGATTCAAAGATAGTCATCAGGCGAGTTAGAAAGTAGTATGTATGCCATGATAAGAGGTTGAAAAAGTATAGAAATCAGGTATGGGATCTCATTGAAGACTTCGATGCATTCAACATTAAGTAAATCTACAGATCAAAGAATCAAGTGGCTAATGCATTAGCTCAAGCTGCAAGTTCCCTCGATCCTTTAGCCATAGAAGGGTTAAATAAATTTACACTTGAGTTGATGTCAGTACCTTCGGTGCCAGATAATGTTACAAACTTTCAGGTTTTCAAAGATGATAGACACATACTAGACTTCTTGACTAATTTAGGAATTTTCATTGCTCAAGTCATTGATGAAAGTGAAGTAGAAGCTAAGTTTGACCCAAATGGGATCATGAATTTAAGGAATAATACTATCCCGAAAGGCATGATAGAACTAGAGTGGATTTTTGATTCAGACATGTTAAGTACTCTTCAATACCACAATGAATATGGAAACAAATGTGATGCAATTAATCTAGGAACAGAACAAGATACAAAGAATGTCTTCATAGGGAAGGTTTGTACAGCCGAAGAAAGAGAAAGTATCATCAATAGCCTGAAGGAGTTTCAGGATGTCATTGCATGGGGATATGAAGACTTGAAAACATATGATACTTCTTTTATCACACATACTATTCCTCTTAAGCCAGGAAGCAGGCCATTTGGGCAAAGACAAAGACTAGTAAACCCTTTGCTAGAACCTCTTATTTATCAAGAAGTGAAGAAGTTGTTATAGGCTAGAATAATCTTTCCAATAAGACATTTGATGTGAGTCGCCAAATTAGTCCCAGTCAGAAAGAAAAATGGTGAAATAAGATTATGTGTGGACTTCAAAAACCTCAATCGAGCATCAGAAAAGGACAACTATCCTTTGCCTTCACTAGATGAAGTACTCCAAATAGTAAACAGATCACAGATGATGTCCTTTTTGGATGGGTATTCTAGATACAATCAAGTGATGGTTGAAGAGGAAGATCAGCTAAAGACAACTTTCACCACTAAGTGGGGAACATATACATACAGAAGAATGCCTTTTGGTTTGATTAATGTTGGAGCAAATTTTTAGAGAGCCATGGACATTGCTTTCAAAGACATAATTGGAAAATGCATCATCATCTACATGGATGACCTCACGGTGTTTTTAAAAATAAGAACAGATCATGTGGACCACTTAAGGAAAGTTTTCAAGGCTTGTAGAACCTATGGTACCTCCCTAAATCTAAAGAAATGCATTTTTGGGGTGACTGAGGGAAAGCTTCTGGGTCATGTTTTATCGGAACAGGGAATCTCTATCGACCCCGATCGAGTAGAAGCTATCAAAAGGGTTAGCATGCCTGCAAGTAAGAAGGAGCTAAAGTCTTTCTTTGGAAAAATCAATTTTGTAAGGAAATTTATCACTGGGTTCGCAGAGATAGTCAAGCCCCTGAATGACATGTTGAAGAAAGATGTAAAGATAGAATGGACTCCATAGGTGAAAAGAGCATTTGAGGAAATAAAGCAAGCAATCACTAGTGCTCCTGTACTTATTAGTCCTGATTATATGAAACCCTTTTATCTATATTCTTTTGCCTCAGATCACACTTATGCAGGAATTTTAACTCAAAGAATAGAAGGTAAGGATGAACACCCCATCACATTCATGAGTGCTCCTTACAAGGATGCAGAGTTAAGGTATCTTGGCATTGAAAAACAAGCATATGCTTTGGTAAAGGCAATAAAGAAATTTAGACACTATATCTTGAGGAGAAAGGTCTATGCAATAGTCCTGGATGCTGCTATTAAGACATTGTTAATGCAAAATGAATTGAGTGAGAGAAGAGGCAAGTGGGTCACCACTATCCAAGAGTAGATATTGAAATTCAGCCGATGAAGCTAGTTCGAGGACAATTACTTACCCATACCATAGCAATTAAAGGTCCAAGACTAGCACAACAGGCATATGTACTTGAGGCAGTGTCCCCAAATGAATGGTATGATGATATTGTACATTACTTTCTCTCTCAAAAATGCCCAGATTATATGAATTCAACACAGAGAAGAGCATTGAGGTACAAAAGCTGACGTTTCATGTTACAAGGGTCAATTTTGTTTTGACAAAATCATGAAGGAATTTATCTAAGGTGTGTTAGTAGAAGCAAAACTAAATGGATCATGGAGCAATTTCATGCTAAATTTGGAACTTGTCACGGCGGAGAACTGGCAACAGCGCATTAGATACTAAGAGCAGGTTATTATTGGCCAACGTTGTTTCAATATGCTCACCAGCATGTTAAGAATTGTCACACCTACCAAGTAGTAGCTTCGAGAGAAAGGAATCCAGCCATGCCCTTACAGCCAGTCATTGAAGTAAGACCTTTTGCTAAGTGGGGACTTGACTTTATTGGTACGATCAACCCACCTTCTTCCACGCAACACAGGTATATTCTAACCACAACTGATTACTGTACTAGATGGTCAGAAGCTCACACTTAAAGCTTTGTACTATCGATGTCATAATTAAATTTTTAGAAGATAACATCATCACTAGGTTTGGCTATCCTAATGCTCTTGTGTGTGATTATAATGGTCCCGCTTTTTCATCATTGAAGTTTTCAAGTTGGGCCTTTGAGTATGGAATTACTTTGAAGTTTTCATCAAATTATTATTCACAGGGTAATGGTTTAGCCGAGTCTATGAACAAAAACCTTTTAAAAGCAATCAAGAAGTTGTTGGACAAGAATTCGAGAGATTGGCACTTTTCCATACCACTTAGTTTACGGCCAAGACCCTATCTTCCCTATTCAACTAAGAATTCCAACATTGCAATTCATGTGAGAATATCTAGAGGAGGATCAGAGAGTGCAAACCAGGCTGTCACAATTGTTGCATCTGGAGGAAAAGCGCGATGTATGATTTGATCAAGGGGTAGTAAAGCGTTGGTTTGATCACCAAGAGAGGGTGAAGTCATTTAGGATTTATGATTTGGTGTTATACTGGGATAAAGCACATGAAAGATGAGGAGACCACGACAAATTTGACTATATCTAGAAAGGTCCATATCAAATCGCTGAGATCTTGGGGGAGAATGCTTTTAAGCTGAAAACATTGACTGGAGGAGACCTTCCACTGCCTGTCAATGGGCAGTTTCTGAAACACTATTTCTAGCCATGAGTTCCATATGGGACTTGTTTGTACATAGTTAGAATAGGTTTACTTTCTGTTGTTTTTTGTTTTCTTAGATTAGATTTTCTTGTCTTGACATCATTTGACTCAAGCCTTTCTTGCTTTTCAGTAGTATAGTTGCTTTAGTTAGTTTTAGGTTAGTTGTCTTTAGGGTCTTTAATTCATGCAAGAGCAATGTATCTCATGCACACATTTGGTATGATTTCACTAGGACATGTTAGTTTGTTTCTTAATTATTTATTCATGAAATTCTTAGACTTGAAGGATCATTATTTTTCAATTTATTGACAAGTTGAATTTTGGACTTGGCTTGGACACTAATCATCTATTGTGTCTTGACACTATTATTTTCTAATCGTAGTATTTTTAAATGCTAAATCTTAATATTATGAATTCTTATGTCTTCTTTTGAAAAACATGGGTCATGACTGATGGATTTCTTTTGGATTCCATCGCTAGTGTCAAATAGTAGGACTGCTTGCTCATGGGGGATAAGTCAGTTGTTTAGTATTACTTGAAGTATTTATAGATCTTATGCCTTACACACTTAATAATCTTGAAGTGCCTAAAGGAGTCTCTATGAACTTACATTAAGTGAAAAATCTAAAGGTCCACCTTTGCCTCCATCACAAGTCCACACCCATTAGCTGAGTTATCAACGTAACTCATGCTGTCAAAAAGCATGTGTTGTAGGGGTAGCGGTACTATACTGTACTCTATCACATTTAATCTTAATAGAAATAGAACATCAAAGAATGAAGCAAAGAAATGCAAAATCACAAATCACACACTATAACTCAATTAGATGGACAATCGAGTAATCTTTACTGGGGCTATGGATGACTAACCAATAGTGAGGCTCTACTCGAGTGGAATTGTGAGACAAACCTTTCGGGGCTATAGACGTTTACTGGCAGCGGGGCAATGTCCAGGTAGTTCATGAGGTGTGTACCAATCATGTAGCCTAATGTAAAGAAGCTCAGATGATCTTAGCTGCTAAGGGATGGGAATGAACTCATACACACACACTTGGATCCTTGGAATATGGATGGTCATGCTGGCAGTTGGTTTTGGTCTTGTGATCATGTACTTTTGTTTATTTGCTCTAATGTGTGGGTATACATAGAAATGTTGAAGCTTGATTTTTGTTTATCTTTGGAACATTTAAGAAGCTCTTTTAATTAAAATCTATCTTTAATCACACCTAAGGAGATACGGTGTCTTGATCCAATTTATGATTCTTTTCCTTTCTGAGTCCATTTTGGACTAGTTAATAAGTTGAGGAGAATGATCTGACAGTTCTAAATGGGGATTGAGTTCTTATTTATGAAATGTTCAGGAACATTTTTCTAGTGGAATCGCAGATGTTGTGACCAAATCACACATCGCCCCATCACCTATGGGGACCCCTAGTTTTCTTCATAGGATCAGTGGTTTTAGGTTTTGTTGTTTTTTATCTTGGAATTGGTCAGCTAATAAGCTTTGCAAATGCAATATACAACTTTCCTTAGGTCACAACTGAGAGGGTTTTATGTTAGAATGATGTCATGAATTCAATATGCTTCAATGAGTGAAAATCTACAAACAAGAATCTCTAAGTAGTGTCTACGCGCCCTTTGTCATTTTTGGCACCTTGAAAGTGTGCCTTGAGTGGGAAGAGTGATTGAACTGGTCAAGGAGGAGCGCCCTGAGGAGTTAAGATCCCCAAATGATTTTAATTGTCCAAATCCAACTTTTGAAGGCAAGGCACATTCCTCATCAAAATCACACCATTTTGGCGCCTATGGAGAAAGCGTGTTTGAAACTATAAGCATTGAAGGTATTGAGTTTGAAGAGTTTACTAAGGTGCATACAAGCCCTAGGATTGTGAAATTGTGAACTGAACATCTACTAGATCCTAGGCGCAGTCTATACTCCAACTATCATAGAAGTGCACCTAGCAATCATGAAGTTTCAGAGACATCAAAAAGGCACACTTTGTGTTGGAGAGATCTAGTTTGGGCGCCTAACATAGGAGGATATGGTTCCTTGCCAACTAGGAGAGCACCTTAGTGAAAGATGAAGTTGAAGTATTATGTGATGAGTTAAGACCCTAGGCACACTTTGAAGTGGAAGCTATTCAATCACACGAAGAAGTTAAGGCACACTTTGTGTTGGAGAGATCTAGTTTGGGCACCTTGGAAGGAGTTTGTTATCTTGAGGGATAGGCACCCTTTACCACCAAAACTACCTCATCTTGGCACCTTAAAGACTAAATGTTATGAGTCCTAAGATTTAGCACCCAATTGAAGAGTTGTCTCCTGCAAAATCAAAACAAGTGAAGGAAGTCATCATCTAGTCTAGGCGCCGATTTAACTCAAACAACCTCATATAAGCACCTAGGAGATAGGAAGGCTAGGAACCTTGGAGTTGTCTCGATTGATCACTTTGTTTAGCATTTGAGAAGCTTTATTCAAGAGAGAGTGAGAGACTTAGTGTCTATTGTTGACCTGTCTAAAAATAATCATCAATAGGCCATTTATGGATGGGGTGTTATATTGATGATCATATTTGAGACCATTTTTTTGTGTCATTTTCTCCTGTTTTCTGTCATTGTTTAAGGATGTGGGAAAAAAATATTTAATTGGTGTTTGTATTGATGGCCATATTCTAAGGCCTTTTTTGTGTCATTTATCTTTTTTAGGCATTTAAAGGAAGTGAACAAACACATTTAGTAGAAGAAGGGAAGTCATATAACATGGTGTGGGAATCTTACTACAATGTTGAGATGTGTGTTCAAGCCTCCGTGATATAACAGGGAGTCAGTGTAACTCTTTCATGGGGTGGGAAAACATAAAGTCTGATACCTGTAGCATTTTAGATACCTCTTAGTGCTTTTAGATGTGGGTTAAGATGGACCCACTAGTTGCGTTATTAGATATGTAGATGGTTCTAATTAAAATGTAGTCACGACCTTTGATTGTCTTTTGAAGCAATTTCTAAGTCTAACTATATCAAAACGGGTTTTACTAGCTCTAAAGAAGTTTATGGTTATTGAACCAATTTCTATTGCAAGCATTTTGTTTAGTAAGTGTGATTTCAATCTAGAAAGTTTATTTTAATGAATTAGTTGTAGGTTCTATTAGGGCTCACTCCCTTGCAGAAATCTATTAAAAAGGGTATAAGCCTCAAATACAAAATAACATTGGCAAAGACTCATCTAACCTGGGATAAACCCAATCAAAGACCCAGCTACCCCTTTGATGTTTTGCTATGGGATCTCAGTAACATCTGAGAGAGAACCTTATTAAAAGTTCTAGATTTATGATTGGAAACCAACATCCAATCTGAGCTTATATTAATTTATATAGCTCGCTACTCTAGAAACAAAAACATCAAACTTTCTTCCAAAACTGTTGCAGATAGGACACCAACACTAGAATGGATAACAAACTTAGCAAGAGGTAAAGAAAATACATTCCCAATCCCCACAGAAGGCAAGCATATCCCACTAGAAGGATCTATCTACAGAGATAAAGGATTTATGTAGACTCGATAGAGGCCATCTTTAACAACTTATCAACCTTACAGGGTACTCAAGAAGACTTTCAAACCAAGGGGGCCTATTGAGAAGGCTTAGAGGTCCTCTATGTCAGGGATTTTATGTTACATCTATAATATAGTTTAGGTTAGTATACTTTATAATTAGCTAATTAGCCTAACCATGTTATCTTTTGTTAGTATTTAATAATGTTAGTAGTTAAGCAGGAGTTATTTACTGTATGGAGTTTGTGTAGACTAGTTGTAGATGGTTGTAATGAGAATGTTTTATAAGCAAATGCATATCCTTGTAAACATTAATCCCAAAGAATAATAATATAATATAATCATTTTATTATTATTATTTGCAATCATGGTATAATCTAGGGTTTTGTATTGTAATTGAGAGGAAAGTATCAGGTTAACACTATTGCATGGGTATGGAAATGGAAGTTTTTACACTAGAAATTGATTTAAAGCCTTGGTAGGTAATAGAGAGCCATTTTAGGGTAAATTTGAGAGGTATCCAAGGTTGACAGAGTTACGTACCTCTGGAAATGACAACATATCAAGTTTAAACCAAACACTGTTGCCCGTGTTAAGAACTGGTAGTGTAGAATCACAAAATTGTGAGTTGTAGCCTTTATAGCTAGCAAGTTTATCTTGATTTAAAATTGTCATTTGATTTATAACCATTGCATATCTGTTTTAGGGTATTTTTGGTTAGTATTGCATTTCCCTTTCTCTTGTTGGTTTCTACATTTAATTTGGCATACATTAATCAGGACAACACCATTTTTCCATTCAATTTGCTCTTTACCCTCAAAGTCTACCATTGGATTATTCCTAGCATACTAGCAAGGAAGAGAGTCAGTATCTATTGTTGTTCCTTCTCTTTCACATAGGTATTTTGAATTTCATTGTCTATTTCTTCTAGTTCTTCATGATCACATATGGCCATTTCCCCAGTTTTTCTTTTAGCAACTCAATCATGTGCATCCTTCCGAGGATCTTACATTTTTGTCACTTGGACTAAATATCTTTGCAGCTAAAGCAAAGCCATTTTGAGCATAAATTAGTAAGCAGGGTCTATCCTTCTTTGAGAAGTTCAGCAGTAGAGACAAAAGATGAGATTGATCTTTAAGTACCTTTTTGGTCTCTGGTCTACTATTGTTGGTTGGATTACTTTTGCAAAAAAAATATAAAATGTAATATGTCTAATCTGGTCTACTATTGTTGGTTGGATTCCTTTTCAAGAAAAATATAAAATGTAATATATCCAACAGCTTAAATATATGTTGACAATTGTTGAACGTTAGCATCTGCTAGTCATTTAAGTTTGTGAAGAACATAACATTAAAATGGAAGGTCACATGTGACCAATATAAAATTAATATTCTTCTTGATGATAAGGAGATTCAAAATTTCAACAATCTTATCCCATTCATGTTGGTATGAATATGAAATGTGAAATTGTTTAAGGTGAGTAATTGTTTGAATCACAGATTTGGCTCATTCAAGCTAGCCACATTATGTATGATTTCTTGCATTTTTCTTATTATAATGCCACTCTCTCCAATCTCCTCAGTATTATTGGATATTATTATACAATCACTTATATTTACTGATACAATATCAGAAAATAGGCCTGTTATTATAAAGATTGATTACATAATAACAACTCCTGGACATGGGAAGAATGAAATCAAGGAATAATATTTGTTTGTTGAGTATTCAATTTTTTCTACAAAGTCAATGTTAATGTTCGCATTAACATATTGTTAAAAGGAGAGTGATTTTTTTAAAGATTCTAAACTTTTTATATATTTTATTTTTATTTATTAACAACATATTTTTAAAAATGGATTTGATCCCTAAAGTTATATCTTGTAGTTAGATATCCAGAGCTCTAGAAGATCGAATCACAATGTATTATTTGAACTACATATGCCTTAAATAAAAGGGATTAGTCAGAATTTAAAAGAAAATAGTCTTGTCTCACCCAAACTTAGAAGAAGTAGAAATTGATCTGTAATTTTTACAGATGCCTTTCATATTGATTTTGTGTGGTGTATTGCAGTTTTGAACTACTTATATCTCTAAATAAAAAATAGATTATAAGACAGTGTCCAAGTAAAATTTGACCACCCTGTTCAACATTTATGTTGGTAAATTTTGATGGTAATCTGTGATTTGATATAAGATAGTATCCAAGATCTGGTCCTTTTTTTTGGGTAAGATAAGGCCTTCCCTAGCTATTTTTAGTGTTGGATATATGAATCAATAAATATTGAAAATGTCTGCCCCTCAAATGTAGTTTTTCCAAAAATCTAGAAATAGTATAATATGAAAATTGTCAAGTAAAAATGTTGGTGGATTGGGTGGTTCAGTAAGGATGAATGTCTAGGTGAATTTGGCAACGTAGGTATAATTCTATCTTTACAAAGGTGATGACAATCATAATATACCTTATTCAGGAATCAGGATGAATGTCTAGGTGGGTCCATTTGTTGGCAGTATCCTACATCAGTTAGTCATTGGACAATGCCAATGAGTGGATTTTTGTGTTTGAAACTAACTCTATAAAGCTTTTGGAGTTGATACTAGAGAGAGGATGGAATTTTGAAGATTTCATGGTAGACTTGAAAAACCTTAGATAGTTGTGATCCAATCCTTGATTGTGGTCCAATGTTGAAAATTTATATTAAAGGGGTTGTGACTTATTTTCATGTTAAGGGGTGTGTTAGGATATGGGGAAATTCTAGTGTGGAGTATAGGGAAACCTATTTTAGGCTAGTCATGTGTAATTGTTTCTATATTCTTAATAGTTAATACTATATCATGTTCTCTCCATTCTCATCACCTTCATTTGACACTAATGTATAAACATCTAAAATTATTATTTCTTGAAATCCATAATTAGCTGCAATGACTGTTACACATATACAGAAGAACACTGATAGCAACTAGTCAACATATGTCAAACAAAGTATTCGAGATGAGGATACAAAAAAGATAAAAAAAACTAGAACCTTGCAGCCCGGTGTCATATTCAACCCACTGCAGGTCTCTCAAATTATCAAATTCAAAGCTAGAGGGAAAGGCAAGCTCTCATACTCTATATGCTAGATAAAACTCTGGTTAAATGTAGAATCTCATTTACTTGTTCTCTTGTGTACCTCTAATTTTCCTTATTGTGCTCTACAGATTGTTCAGTTACTCTATACAAATACAAGTTCTATTGTCTTAGCTTTGGACTCCAATGCAGCTCACAAGCAATGGACATGGACACATAACGAGGGGAATCCAACTGGGAAGGTTTAGATTTTCAGATAGATACTTACTTGGACTTACAATGGAAGTCAGTATGTTTTAAATTAATATATGCACTTAATTTGACTGAGTACTACAAACTTATTTTCAGGTATCAACTATCAATCCAACTTAGTTCTTGGAGTCAGCTAGTTAATCAACCACACATGATTCAGGTTACAAAGATCCAGGGAAATAGATCTCATGCATGGTTTTGTCAAAATATGACACATTCGTATTATCCACTTCTGGTGGAGATGTGTGCTTGCTCATATTGAATACATTGAAGGTGATTGATATATTTATTTAGAATGAATAGGTTTGTTTGTAATTTTATATGTTCGCTTCATTGATCATGGTCTTCATTTTTTATTGAATATTTCTTAGGCTAGAAAATATGGTAAATTTCCAAATGATTCTACCTATACTTAATCCTGTAGAACAAATGCCCTGTTGAACATATATGTTAACTTTTTACAGAACATTCTTGAATTCATGATTTCTTGGTGATTGATATAAGATCCCTAAAGGTAATAATGTAAATTCTAATGCAACATGAATCAACATTGTTGAACCCTTTCCTAGAAGCAACAACTTTTGCTCTCCATCCAAAGGATAATAATATCGTTGTTTTTTGATTGGAGAACTAAAAAATTCTTATACGCCATGTGAATATGACATTAGCTGAGGTACCATGGATTTCAGTTCTTATGAATATTTAGTATCTAAAAGTTTTTCTTGATTTTCATTTATGATCTAGTTCTATAATGCCATTGAATTTGTTTAATACCAAGAAAATATGTTGCAAGGACCCCATCAAAAGAAAATCACTACCCTGGCATTTTCACTATCCTTGAATTTGCTAATATCAGTTGGAGCTGATGGTCTGGTAAAAATTTTAGTTCCTTGAGAATTACTCAACTAATTTACATTTCTGGCATTTAAGTCATGAAACAAATGCTTTGATTGAGATAAGTATTATGGTGGAAGCTCTGTGCTTGGAGCCTAGATGGATGGGGACTATAGTGAGAAAAAATTGTATAACCACAAGGAGAAAGGTTATCATCACCAGTTGGAGTTAGCAAAATATAGTTTCACAAGGATCGGGTTCACTTGCTAGTTGTGTAGGAGATCCAAATTGCAATTTATGATGCTTCACTATTTGAACGGGCATGCCATGTAAGATTCTATACTTGTATAAATTCTAAGTCTTTATATGTTGGGCTTTGCTTTCAGAAATTAAAAATTTTAATCTAGAGTTATGCTAAGTTCATACATAAAAATTGAAGTCTAATATTTGAAGAAATAGCTAATGGCTACTTACAACTTTCTGTTGTAGTGGGAACCTCAAGACTCTGCACCTATTTCATGTGCCACATATTTGTGTGATAGCAAACTAGTCTATACCAGTTTCTGTGATGGTGCAATTGGTTTTTCTGATGCAGATTTCCTAAGGCTCCTTTATATTGTCCCTCTTTCTAAATTTTTGCTACCAGACATGAGAAGGTATGGTGTCTTTTGTGTAAATGTTATGATACAGTTCTTGAACTCTAACCTAATCTAAATTAATAGAACTTTTCTTGATTCTGATCTATAGTGAATATATCTATCCTCTTGCAATTGCTACACACCCACATGAACATAACCAATTCTCTATTGGTTTAATTGATAGGGAAGTGTACTTGATTGAGCTTATAGAATCACAGGGGAAAGTAGCTATGGGCTCACTAGAGAATGGAGTAGTTAAATCATATCCCTCAATGAGTAACCCTGGTTCAGAATTACCAAGGAAGCATGGAAATGTGACATGACAAATATCAGGCAGCAAATACCAAATTTTGTATTCTATTAATTTGGTTATGAGATTAATAATTGTACCATTTTTTTCAGGGGCATACCTTTTGTAAATCAATTTATATTTTAACAAGAGGTTCTGCTATTATTTTCTATCTAGCACAAGTTATTGTAAGGATGGAATTCATTTGTTTATTTTGACTGTACACTATACAGTTGAGGTTGCCCTAACTAACTGTAAATGTTTTGTAAATGATTCTATTGCAATGCTCTGCTTTTAATTTCAAAAATACTTAATATTGTTACTAAATTATGCTTGCAGCTCAATTTAGTAAGGCTTTAACAATAGCTATTAAAGGGGGGGGTAAGAAGATTTTTCATAGATAGGGTCATCCAATCAATGTCTGATGTCTTGGTGAAGGTCCATTACATGATCACTTATCAGGATCATGTAACAACTCAAACTGGGCTATTACAACATCTGGGTAAGTGAAAATGAAGAAACAAGAAAGAAGACATTCAAAAGATGACAGGGGTTTAAGGTTGAATCATTCAAGTTCATGTTTCAATTATGTTATTGTTGTTCATTCAGTACATTTCAGTGCAGTTCAAAAAAAAGGTATTTATAAACTATAAATTCTTCATGATATAAACACGTCTTAAATAAAGTTTAGTTTTTTCATGTTATGTAATTGATTCATGAAGGAAAGTACACTTAAGTCATTACATAATATGAAATAGTTGATTATATTCAAAAGAATTGTTTAAGATGTCCCACAGTGGGAATGACTGAAAGATGCAACATAAAAGTAAATTATATAGCTAAAGAAAGAAAAGAGCATATGAAAAGAATAGGGACCCATCATTACCTGTGAATGATGAATCCCAAGGTTGATTAGGTGCATCTTCAGCTCCCTCCATCTAGTAAGCTCCAGAAATACCTATAGGAGATGGTGTTAGAGCTCAGGGTTCCAATTCTTTTCACATACAATAACAACAGATATATAATCTACTTTTATGAAACTTCACATTCAGATGTTTAGTCATCACAAATATACAAGGAAAAGTAGAATGAATAGTTGAATAAGAGATGCAGATACCACATCAGAAGATAAATCAAGAAAGAGAAGCATCATGTCCTATAAATCAAGGTATGTTTTGTATTCTAACATGTTTGTTGAATGTGTAGGAATAGATTGATGTAATAACATATGAAAATTATAGCATGTGGAGTAAATGTGGCTCCCACAAGGGTTGAGCCTAGCATGCTATCCTCTTTTTAGTAATATAAAGAGTACATTCCAGATAGGCAACATACATGTTAAAGTATAGTCATAAAGTGCTGAGAGTCAAAGGACATACCAAGATGGAAGCCAACATTCATGTTGCCACTCATGCAGGTCAACAACATAGTCAAGAACAACAAGAATGTAGTCATTAATGCATAAATAGTAGCAGAGCATGTCAACATGACATCATTAGTAAATAGGACAGCAATGAGTCCACAACAAATGAAGAAGAAAAATGGACAGCCACAATGCTATCTTAGTAACCATAATGCCATTTCAAGTTTCAAGGAAAATGAGCATACGATAAGCCATGTCAGCAAGTACAGTGGGCAGCAAACTTTCGAATGGAAACCCTATAGAGAATACTGTCCCAAAAATTATAGCCTACAGGAGGCAGTCAGAAGAATAAGGACAGTCATCAGCCATTCAGAACAAAGAAGCTGCCATCAGAAGACTGAAGCATCAAAAGATAGTCAATACCAAAGGACAATAAGAGATCTGAGAATAACACAGGTCCAAAATAGTCTACATATAGATTCCTTAGAGGTTAAGATTCTCAAAATCCATCAAAGCTTCCCACAGTTAAAGAATATGATGTCAAAAGTTAATTCAACTGGAGTTCCAAGTAACAAAAATGCATGAGACAATAATGCCAAAGAAAAGACACAGTGGACATGTGTTTAACCCTATGTATGCAATATGGATGAAAAGCAAGGAGATAGTGGAGGCAAGTCAATGAACAATAACTTCATAGTCCATTATTATTAGTCTCAGTTGACAACCATAGAAGTCATTAAGATGCATGAACTAAGGAAGGGCAAAGGTTTGATATGGATACATCAATGCCTACTTAAAATAGTGAGTTCAAAATATAGAGATCATTAGTGAATACAACAACATGAATATGATAAGAAAAGATACAGTGCTAAGAGTTTTGTAGTCAAGGTATATCAGAGGTGACAATAAGCTCTTATCAAAGAACACAGTAAAGGTTTTGTGGATCCAAGTCTCTGTATGCATATCCTATTTTAGAACCCTCAAACATAGTCAAGGTACAGTGACAACACTACAATCATAATATATGATTTTCAAATCTTTGAAAGGATGATAAAGGATCATATATCCTAAGGAGGGCAGTGGCAAGAAGGTTCAGTTGTCAAATGACATAAGTCATGAAGTCATCATACTAAGTAAGAAAATAATGACATCCATTGTCAAACAAAAGATCATGGTGTCAAGATAAGGCTATAAAAATCACAGTCTATAATTGACTATAGATAGCATTGTGAAAGAAAGTGTTCTATTACAGAGATCATTGTTTTAGTCATTGACCTTCAAGTGTTATAAAGGTAAGGCTTTTTGTCATATGCAGTCATGAGAGGCTAGATGAGCTTCAATTAGGAAAGATAATAATTCCTCATAGTGATAGTAGTCCTTGGTGGTAGTCAAAGGGCCAAATGGAGTCAATGATGGGCAATCAATATGCAGTGTGAGGCATCAAAAGCAAAAGGACAGTGTGTTTAGATACAAGATGGACATCAAAAGAGTAACCATTTGAAGGCCCTGCACCCCAAAGACAGTAGTCATGTGTTTCAATCATATCTCAAAAACCACGATCTAGGTTTTTGAGATGTTTGTACATAAATTAGAAGACAATAAGGAAAAAAACCCTTTAATTTTCTCACCAACCCAGTTTGCAGTTTCTGAGAAGTTTTCTCCAGTCCTAAGGCAATATTTTCACTTCCAAAATAATTTTATGAATTAAAGTTCATTACAAATTATCTCTAGCTGGGTAGTCACCCAAGGAAGCCATAAATGTTTGTAGAGAGTAATGTGATGTAGCCAACAACATACACTCAATAAAATTGTGCCATTAATCATGTGTGAGAGCCAAAGATTTGGAACAATGGAAAAAAAATCTTCTATTCACCAACTCTGTTGCTACAATGAGAGAAAACTCTCTTATATCCAAGAAAATAAAAAAATAAAAAAATTACCTTTTTTGGCAGATTTCGACAATTGTCAGATTTTGCCATTTTAGGTAATTTTATAATCATATCTTGAGAATCCAAAATTTTTCCCAAAAACTTCCTAAAGCTAAGGTAGGAGAAAAAGCCAACTAACATCCTAGATTCGAAACATGAGTTTCAAGTTATTAAAAAAAGCAACTTTTTAAAACTAGAAAAAATACTAAATTGCCATTTTGAGGCCCAAGATGAAAGTTTCAAGCCCCGAAAAAGTGCCAATATGAGGTCCAACCGACTAGGGTGGGTTGGGAAACCACCATCCACCTCATAATGCATCCACCTATAAAATTTCATAGAAACCCACATCCGAGTCAACAGTTATGACCTCTGGAAGTCCCTGCATCATTCTCCTCTAGTTGAAAAGAATGCAGCTCTTGCAAGTGAGTGTCTTCAAACTACTGCCATTTGACTAGATCTAATCTCTACACTTCCCACTCTGTAATCCATGTGCTATCTATTGGTGGCAATCCTTCCCACTGTACTTAATACTTGTTGTAATGCCTTTGTCGAGTGTAGATGTTTTCTTATCAAGAACCTGTGCAATCTTTTCGTTCTTCTTATGGGGAGTGTGGTGGTGCCATGCCACTTTTGGTTGACTATCTTCAGCATCATCCTCACCATGGAATGCATATAAATCAGAAATATTAAACATAGGAGAAATATCGAGATCATCTAGTAAACTGACCTCATATGCATTATCATTGATCTTCTTTATAGTTTTGCAAGGACCAATTTTCCTGTACTTCAACTTGTGGTATGTTCCAGTAGGAAACTGCTATTTTCTCAAATATACCATCACTAAGCCACATTCATTGAATGTCTGATGTTGCTTACTAGTATCCACTATATTCTTGTACCTCTCATTACTGTCCTGTAACTTATGTCTCACTTCTTTCTGCAACTGTTGAAGGTGCTCTGCAAATGCTTCCCCATCATCACTGACCCTATCTTTCATTGGTAGCTATACCAAATCTAGAACACCCTGAGGATTCCTACCATACACAATCTGGAAAGGGGACTTTCCTATTGATCTATTAACAAAACTATTATAGGCAAATTCGGCTAGGGGTAATGCCACGTCCCATTATTTTGGCTTTTCTCCAACAATACACCTCAACAAATTCCCCAGACTCTGTTTGACTACCTCTATTTGCCCATCCATTTAAGGATGATAAGCACTACTAAACTGTAACTTAGTCCCCATATTCTTCCATAAAGTCCTCCAGAAATGATTGAGGAATTTGGTATCCCTATCAGAGGTAATAGTCTTTGGAACACCATGTAGTCAAACAACTTCTAAAAAAAATAACTCTTCTACCCTCGTTAAATCATTAGTTTTCTTATAGGAAATAAAATGAACCATCTTGGAGAACCTATCAACAAATACAAAAATAGATTCATTACCTCGTTGAGTATGTGAAAGTCTCAACACAAAGTCCATGCTCAAATCTATCCATGGTGGAGTTGGTACTGGTAATGGCATATACAACCCTGTATTTTGTGAATGTCCCTTAGCCACTTGGTAGATTCTACACCTTGTTACATACTTAGTTATATCCCTTTTCATCTTTAGCCAGTAATATTTATCTTCTATCAAGGCTATTGTCTTGTCCTTGCCAAAATGTCCAATGAACCCACTACTATGAAATTCTCTAATAATGTTTTCCCTCATAGAGCCAACTGGTATGCATAGTTGTTTTCCTTTAAATAGATACCCATATTGCATAAAATATTCACCCCTAAAGTGATCCAAGTTACCAGATACTAGTGCCTTCAATTGTTCCACAATCTCCCAAAAATCATCATCAGACTCTTACAAATTTTTGATGTCATCAAAACCAATCACCTCAGTTTCCATTGTGGTCAAAAGTGCAACATGCCTACTTAACGCATTTGCAACCTGATTTTGTTTTCTAGACTTATGCTTCAACACAAAATTGTAACCCTGCAAGAAAGAGACCCACTTGGCATGCCTACTATTCAACTTTTTCTGTGTGTTCAAGTATCTTAGTGCAATATGATCTGTAAACAATAAAAACTCCTAGGGAACTAGATAATGTCTCCAATGCCTCAATGCTTGAACAATTGCATAAAATTCCAAATCATAAGTAGAATAATTCTTTCTCACTTCATTCATCTTTTCACTAAATAAAGCTATAGGTTTTCCAGCTTGGCTAAGCACAGCACCTATTCCCACATGGGAGGCATCACATTCTACTTCAAATACCTTATCAAAATTTGGCAATGCAAGTATAGGTGCTTCTGTTACCTTTTGCTTCAAGTACTTAAAGCTCTCCTAAGCATCCTTGGTCCATACAAACTCCCTTCCTTTGGTGCAATCTATTATAGGAGCTACAATACTACTAAAATTTTGAATGAACTTTCGATAGAAAGTGGCCAAGCCATGAAAACTTTTTACCTCTGTGATGCTGCTTGGGCTAGGCCATTCTAGAATTGCCTTGACCTTTTCTGGATCTATTCTGACACCATCTTTAGAAATGACAAAGCCTAAAAAAACCAAATTGTCCTGCATGAACCTACACTTCTTCAAATTGGCATAGAGCTTCTCCTTCCTTAACACGCCAAAGATGATCCTCAAGTGTTGTAGGTGCTCTTCTTTGCTATTACTAAATACCAAAATATCATCAAAATAAACTACCACAAACTTACCGATGTAAAGTCGTAGTATAGTGTTCATCAATCTCATAAATGTGCTAGGTGCATTTGATAACCCAAATGGCATAACCATCCACTCATATAATCCATCTCCAGTCTTAAAGGCTGTCTTCCACTCATCCCCTTCTCAGATCTGGATTTGGTGGTAGCCACTTCGTAGGCAATCTTGCTGAAATATTTGGCCCCTATAAGAACATCCATCATGTCCTCCATACGACGTATAGGAAACCGATACTTGATGGTAATCTTATTAATTGATCTACTATCAGTGCACATCTTCATGTTCCATCTTTTTTGGGGGTCAACAATGTAGGTACAACACATGGGCTCATGCTCTCTCTCACCACACCTTTACTTGTGAGTTCTATTACTTGCTTATTCATCTCTGCATGTTGTGTTGGATTCATCCTATAAGCTTCTTGGTTGGGTAGAGTTACTCTAGGAATCAAATCAATATGATGCTGAATATCTCTCTTTGGCAGTAGACCATCAAGCAATTCATCAGGTAAAACATCAACAAATTCTTTCAATAGATCTGCTACTTCTAGGGGAACTGAAATATCTTCCTCTTCCTCTCCTAGCCATCTTCCTACTCTAACACTAGATGATGTAGCCAACAACATACACTCAATAAAATTGTGCCATTAATCATGTGTGAGAGCCAAAGATTTGGAACAATGGAAAAAAAAACTTCTATTCACCAACTCTGTTGCTACAATGAGAGAAAATTCTCTTATATCCAAGAAAACAAAAAAATCAAAAAAATATTTTTTTGGCAGATTTCAAAAATTGTCAGATTTTGCCATTTTAGGTAATTTTACAATCATTTCTTGAGAATCCAGTTTTTTTCCCAAAAACTTCCTAAAGCTAAGGTAGGATGAAAAGCCAAGTAACATCTTAAATTTGAAACATGAGTTTCAAGTTATTAAAAAAAGCAACTTTTAAAAAACTAGAGAAAAACACTAAATTGTCATTTTGAGGGCCAAGATGAAAGTTTCAAGCCCTAAAAAAATGCCAACATGAGGTCCAACCGACTAGGATGGGTTGGGAAACCATCATCCACCTCATAATGCATCCACCTATAAAATTTCATAGAAAACCCACATCCGAGTCAAAAGTTATGACCTTCGGAAGTCCCTGCATCATAATGTGTTTCAATAAATAGTTTGAAGGAGCAAAGTTGTGTTAGTGTATTAAAGCATTCATGGTATTTGTTAAAAAGTTTGGACTGTGTTTCATAACATTCAAGGAATGGTATTAGTGAGTAAATGCTATTTACATATTGCAAAGAAAGAAAACAGAGACTCTTGTGTTTCTCTTCAGCAAATGCATAGAGGAAACACCCAAAATAGTAGAGTGTATGGTCTATTTCATGCTTAAAGGAAGAAAATACAGTAGTTAAGTGTTCATAACACCAAGAAAGGGTCATAAAATTAACAAAACCTACAGAAAAGTCACCAAGAACAAGGTCCATTACCTGTTACAGCTCGAGAGGTGCATGAGGAAGACCAATTCTGCATGACAAAGCCCAATCCAAAGGCCGAGAAATACAAAGAAAACCAGTCTACAAACCCTTGCATGAAGGCCACAGGAAGAAACCACAGGATGGGAGTGAAAATTAATAAGGATTAGGGTTGTTTTTTGCTTTTTGGTTGCATACACATTCCCCAAGAGGAGTTCGACCCGTTATGGGGTATTTGATCACTTTATTTTTATAAAAGCAAACCCAGACTAATGCTAGGCTGTGGTCCTCAACATGGAGTGGCCTTTTTCCCTTATATTTGCATAAGACATACGAATCATAAGTCTATTTGTGATCAATATTAAAGGGGAAGAGTGTGAGTTATCACCTTGATATTTGCAATGAGACATAAAACATCCATTTACCTTTATTATTGATAAAAAACAAACTATTAATAGCCAAGCTCATGCAAACATTAGAGGAGAAGTTATACAGTTGAGTTGATCCATTGAGCTAAGTTGGTGAATTGGAGATGTTTCAATGGAGTGGAGATGTAGCTTTTTCCCTTTTGGTCAAACTGTGGTGCTATTTTGACTTCATTTTTAGTTGACTAGTGGTGAGATATAGTTTGGAGCTATTTTAGCTCATTTTCTAGTAGTGGTGGGCCTGCCTTTTGAGGCTTTTTGTCTTTGCTCATAAATCAGACTTGGAGCTATTTTTGAGAGAGCAGTTGATTGCAGTTGACCTTTCTAGGTCATTTTGGAGCAAATTTCCATGTATTAGAGGAAAAATACTTTGTTTTTTTCTTAAGTTCTTGATTCTATGCTTTTCTTGCACATTGCAAAAAAGCCATACAGTTTTGTAACTCATTCTTTTATGATAGATTTATAGACAACAGCATGTTTACAGGTTATATCCTTGTCATTTATTGTAGTATTTTCCTTTTATTTGTTCAAAAGATTAATATTTACCTTCTTAGATCCATGTGCATGTCTTCATGAATGATTTTGATAGAATTAATGTGTTTTAAACAATAAAAACCTTCAATTTTTGTCTCTCATTGTTGTATATGCCCAAAAAAGCAATTCATATCACAAGTCTTAGGTTGTGCTTTTTTGTTTATTATGCCTTCAAAGTTGTGAAACTTAGTTTTCTTTCCCAAAAGACTTATAATCAAGCCTTCCTCTGAATTATTAATGTGATCAAATTGTTCCATTTTTTGAGTTGTGTCAAAAGACATTTATTGAAAAGATAGTTGTGAATTAAGCTGTCCTTTTAAAATCATTTGGTGCATCACCTTATAGAAGTAGTTGTTATTTTCAAACAATTTATCCTTTTTACCCTTTTCATCAAGATTTCATTAGTTTATAAGAGAATCAAAAAGGGAACTAGCTATAATCTGGAGATTCATCTTCATTATGAGCATACCCATAGGCTCAAAGATGTTTCCATGTTTCACGGGATTGCCGAGCCTTCAATCTTAGCATTTGGGTGCAATCTCCATGACAACAAATACAAGGTAGAAAATTTTAATGTATGCCTATTAGAAAGGCTAGTTCAGTGGAGGAGAAGGTAAGTAATTTGGTATACACACACTAAGGTATATCAATATTTTAAAACTACAAACTTTTTACATTCTCTTTTGGAAGCCTTTCCACCCTTGGAACTCTCAATTTTATTCACAACTGGTTAACTAGAAATTTGGAACTTTCTTAAAACTAGTTTATCCTAACATCCCTAGAAGTTGGGTTTCTTAGTTTGCCACTTGGAGAACCTTGGAATTGGATTGAGGTCTTGCAATAAGAAAGTGATTTTCGTGCATTGTTGTTTGAGTATTACCAAATGGAAGAGCCAAATCTTTCTTTAATGTCATTAGAATCTTTCTAATCTTTCAATGCTTATTCATTCAAACAACCAATTGGAAGATTCTATCTTGCCAGATAAAAGTAAGATTATATGTGTTCCTACTCTTCATTATACTTTTGATATGTCAGATAATGAATTTAATGGTCGTATAACCATGGCTCCCTTCTATTACCATTTCCTTCTACAACTTTGTCCATCTAAAATCTTCTTTACTATTTCCTAAGCTTTAGATTGAAAAAGAGGTGGTACAATTGGTGGAGTTGTGCTACCATCTAGTTGGACCTACTTAACTTCTTTATTTTGTGTAGATGAGGATGACTTTTCAGTACATAGATCAAATTTCCACTGCGTTTGGAAAAATAGAAATAAAAATTCTGGCAAACAGGAGGACAAAGAGAATCTGGAAACATTGAATGTTGAAAACCACACTAAAAAATTATTTAAAATAAATTATTTATTTTTTTAATACATTTTTTCATATTGTCTCTAGAGAGACAATAGTGAATTTGTCTCTAGAGAGACAATAGTGAATTTGTCTCTAAAGAGACAAAAATACTTTTGTTTCATATTGTCTTTACAGAGACAATTTTTTAAGACAATGATTTGAGACACTCGTTTAAAGACAATATTTAAGACAATACACAAGTTTTTTGTCTCAAGTTACGACAATTTACTCAAAAATTGTCTTAAACCCCCCTCTATGTAGTAGTGTAGGTTCATGCAGTTGGAGATTTGGCGATAGGAGAGTGTATTGTTTCCTAAGTATCATCAAACCTTTTAGTTTGCAAACCAACTTATTTGTTGATAGTGTGTGTTGGAAAAATTTTAAGTTTGTGAAGTGCCACATTTGTCGATAACCTTCTTCTATTGGGGAGTCAGGGAATATTTAAGTTCATGAACCTTAGAAAATGCTGATAAAGCTGGTTCTTGAAAAGATAGAAAAATCCATAGTTCATAGAGAAGGTATTTTACCAATGGACTATTTTGAAGCTCAAGTATGCATAATTTGTTGAATGTATACAGTGGTTATTGTTATACACCAACGAAGATGTTTGAGGTGGTGATTTAGTTTTGTAATTGCTCAATTGTAGGGCAGTTCATTTTCTTCTGGAATTTTAATAGATGGTGATGGTTCAACTACTTTTGGTAGAATATTATAAATACATTCTTCTAGTTTTGAAAAGGGGTTCAATTTTCTTGGTGAATGTAGATGTTGTAGAGCACTCTATAAAGAAGTGGACCTTTTGATTTTCAAGCATAACTGTAGAACTAGAATTTGTACTCCTATAATTCATTATTGTTGCTAAATAAATAATACAAGTTATTGTCAGTGTGGTGTTGTCTTTTGTGTTGATTTCATTTTGATGCTTAATTCGGTAGTCTGATAAGATCCCTAAATTTGGACTTGCACCAAGTGGTATTAGAGCAAGTTTTTTGAGGAGACTGTGGGCATGTGAAAGAAGAGATTCTAATATTGTTGTTATGGGTAAAGGAGAGTGAGTGTAAACCTGCAACTATAGAGAATCTGAAGGAGACATGGTATAGAGAGGAAATGGTAGAAGAGGACCACGAGGAGATATAGAGATTGCAGAAATGTTGAGAGAAACAATCGCACGATTAGATGCTATAGAGATGGCATAACACAAAGGAGTACATGTTAAAGATGTGAGTGAGAATGAAGAAGAAATGGATGAGAGAGAAGATGATACAAATGAAGGAGATGAACCAGAAAGAAGATTTTTGAGGCCAATGCCCAAAATAAGTACTAAGCCTCATTTGGATACTCCCAGTTATAATGGTAGTTTGAATTCAAAAGAATTAATTGACTAGATACCAGAGATGGAAAAATATTTTGACTTTGAATCAATTGAAGATTCCAAGAAAGTGAAGTTTGCTTGTACGAAGTTGAAGGGTCATGCTTCCCTATGGTGGGAACATGTTTAGATGGAACGACAGAGACAGGGAAAGGAGAAAATTCAAACCTGGAAAAGAATGATAACTAAGTTGAAGGCCAAGTTTTTACCTGCAGACTATTAGATTAGTTTGTACAAGAAGTTGTAGAATCTGAAGTAAAAGGAGAAGAATGTACAAGAATATATTAAAGAATTCTATAGACCGAATATTCAGGCTGGTCATCTTGATGATGATGCTGAGAAGGTTTCTAGATACATCAATGGATTGCACTACTCCATTCAAGATGAAATAAGCATGGTGTGAATCACCAGTGTTGAGGAAGCCTACCAATATACCCTAAAGGTTGAAGATAAGCTTGCTAGAAAGAAAAATAATTCTAGAGGTAGG
The DNA here is from genome assembly GCA_027924645.1 of Cunninghamia lanceolata. Lineage (NCBI taxonomy): Eukaryota > Viridiplantae > Streptophyta > Pinopsida > Cupressales > Cupressaceae > Cunninghamia > Cunninghamia lanceolata. Next base: position 6,500,277 of record BSBN01000055.1, on the reverse strand, counting down.
GGTAAATTTTCACGTGGAAGAGGATAGTCTAGTGGTGGAAGAGGATACCAAAATAAACAAGGAGATGCCAGTTCATCACAAACAAATACCTAAGAAAGTAAAGGAAGAGGTTATTATTTCAAAGGTAGAGGATCTTTTGGTAGAGGTAGAGGAAGAGGATTCAGCAATACTTGTTTTTAATGTAGAGAGATTAGACATAGGGCATTTGAGTGCCCTTAGATCCAGTAGAATACTGGAAAAAGAAAACGATGCAAGAGTGAATGTGACACAAGAAAAATGCAAAAGTGTGGCTTCACTAAAGTGTGGAGAAGATCCCAAGGATGGAGAATCCTTAACATTGAGAAGGATTTTGTTAAATCCGAAGGAGAAATCTAAACCCGTTTAGAGAAGAAACTTGTTTTGAACCAAAATGTTAGGCGGGTGTTAAATCTTGTAAGGTGAGAGTAGATAGTGGCAGCATAGACAATAGTGTCTGAATAAATGGTTAATAAATTGAAGTTGAAGTGGTTGAAGCGATTGAAGCATCCCAGCCCTTACAAAATTTTCTTGGTTGTAGAAGGTGCATCAATTGGTGGTAAGTGAATAATGTCTATTTAATTTTCAAATTGGTAGTTATACGGATGAAATTTTATGTGATATAGTGCCGATGGATGCATGTCATATTTTGTTGGGTTTTTCTGACTGTTAATCAACTCAACAAGCTTTGCAGAACTTATTTTGAACTTTTCTTTATAGCTATTAGCTACTTCTAGATCATACTTCAAAAGCACAACATCTTTTGCCATCTTTTCACATTCTTCAAACTTGCCTTTCAAAACTTGATTTAAATGCTCCTCAATCTCTTCTTTCTCCTCAACCAACATTGATAAATTGCTTAGGGTTTCATTTGTTGTTGTCAATTGTTCACTTAGCTCTTTAATTCTTTCCTTTGATCTCTTGACTTGCTCTCTTAGATTTAGGATGCATTCATCAACTTCTTTGACATTTTCCTTCAAATCTTGGATATATGCTTCATACTTATCAAGATCTTCAAGAGCAGTTTTTAGTCCTTGATTACTGACATATCTAAAATCATCAATTGTGACAGCTAGAGTAGGATACCTTTTGGCTACCATGTGTACACTTTCCCAGATCTTCCTTAAACTGTTAGGCTTCTTCCAAGGAACCTTGCTCTGATACCAATTGTTGAACACAAGGAATACTAAGAGGGGGGGGGGGGTGAATTAGGATTCTATAAAAAAATTCTTTCACATGTTCTTTAATCCATTTACCGAATTCAATAACATGAAAGAAAAATAAACATATGAAGAGTAGCCACAAAGTCATAACACATAGACACCATAGTTTTTAATGTGGAAAACCAAAAAAGTGAAAAACCCTGGTGAGTGTTATCTCACAATATATTATGATATCAAAACTAGATTACGAAAGGCTCACTGCTTGAGGTCTCACTACTTAAGGACTCACTGTACAAAGAAGTGCCCACTGCAATAGGGTCATTGCCATAGAGAAGAGAAGATAGAGAGAGGGTGGCTCACTGCCAAGAAAATACTACTACAGATGCATCTATAGAATGATGGAATGTAGTTCCATTGATAGCTCAATATATAGATTCAAAGGTCTTCATTATATCTACCCTGCTTTTCTGCTTTGCTTCAAATATACTCTATTCTTCTACCTTATGCACTGTTATTGTACTTTTTGCATCACAAATTTGGAGTAGGATTGTACATTCACAACTATCACCTCTCATTGCACTGAAATCCATTTGTCATTAATATTTGTAACAAGATCTAACCCAAAATTTGGTCGGCTTGCCAATGATAAAGCGTGTACACAAAAAACTTATACTCTGTCAGCTTGAATTCTTTACATGAAGTTATACGGACCAATGAAAACCTTCAAGGATCTTCATATAGTTATGGACCTATTTTAGAACAACTTAGAATAATGATTTAAGCAATATATCTTCACTGCACAACAATCTAATTGAGAGTTAGCTTCATTCTTCAATATACTCTTAACCTTTCTATCTGTCATATCACAACTTCTAATGTGGATCTCATGCAGGGATAAATTTAAGAACCCCCCCTCGAAGAAGGTGTATAAACCTGGCGAATCATGTATACTTCCTGAGAAAAATATTAATTTTATTGGCAATTTTTTTCATTTTTCTGGGAAAAAAAATCTTATTTGGTGAATCTTTTGTAATCACTAGAGGTCTATGGAAAATCCTGGTGAATTGTAATTTTTTTAAAACCAATAAAATATTTTCATTGGTGATTAAAACCTATTTTCAAACCAAATAAATATTTTCGTTGGTGAATTAAAGCCTATTTTCAAACTAGTAAATATTTTTGTGGGTGAATTAAACCTATTTTCTAAATAAGAAAATATTTTTGCTAGCGATTAAAATGTAATCTCAAACTAGAAAATATATTTACATTGGCGAATTAAACCAATTTTCAAAGCATAAATAAATCATTGGCAAATTTAAATATAGTTTCAAACTAATAAAAAATTAATTGGCAAAATAAACTATTATGCCAATAAAAAATCATACAATTAGACTTAGTTGAAGTTCCATTCCTGGCTGCAGTTCTGACATTCCCATCTTTCTACATAAAGTCTCTAGAATAGAGACAAATGTCAAGTAACAATGATTCTAAATCCTGATTAACAAAAATTAATAGATAATTATTTAATTGAGCTGCGTAAATTGCCTTCCAAAAACATGCAATTGTGCTTTTCACAACATTCCTTATTTATTACAAAAGGACAGAGGTCACTTCTAACATGGATGTCATTAAATAGAAAATATTCTAATAGATTTTGGTTGTCAGATGATCGCAAATTGATGGCATAAGTTCTATTTGAAACACCCAATTTCTCAAATTTGTAGTTGTATAGTCGAGGACTTATGCTCTACAGTTTGTCATGCTGCCACCTTGACCTTTGCACAATAATCAATAAAATATATTATATATTTTATATATATGTCAACTGTTGATCTAATAATATCTAATGGCTGCTAGTTGATTATGGAGGATTTTGTTAGCAATGTGTAGCATTGGAGATCTACCTTCCAAAATTGAACTACAACCATTCATCTTTCGTTCTAGGGTTCATCAAATGGTCAGTGGTGGTATGATTGATTTGATTGAATGCACTTAACCATATAGATTAGCCAATGCTCAATTAAGGTCATTAATGGAAAGTGAGTACTGAGTCATGACAAACCGTATAGATTAGCCAATACAAATTTCTACGATACAACAGATGCAATTAAACGGAGTTGCTTGTTATTATTACCCATTTGTCATGGAAGTACATTGATGTATATATGATAGTCTTTATTGTTTCAACCTTATATTGCATTACTAAGTTTTAGATAGGTCAAGAATCAATAGACTCTAAAAGTTCAAAGTAATGGCTTTGATTATAGCAGTTGTGCGAAGAAAGTAAGTTACCAAGTATTTATTTTGTGATCATTCATGATTTTGAATTTAATTGTGGGATAGAGTTCTCAGTTCATAGATGTAGAATAGTAATAAGATGATGGAAAATTTTGTTTGTGTGGCTATATAGGATGTTATTGCTTTGCATGTCTTGGAATGAAGAAATACGAGCATTCATCAAGTGGAATAAATCGTGTCAAGAATTGAAACTTTTAACATTTGCAAATGATGCATTCTATTCTGGGTGGTGGGTTGAATCTCCCACACATGCATGCATGTATGAGAAACTGGAAATTTGAATTGACACATGGAATTGGTATTGTAACTCAACTGCCAGTGACCTTGAGAAAATCAATTTAATTCTCCTTTACTGACCTTATTGTTACCCATTCCTAGTGGTTTCTTGTACATATAAAGCAAGGTTCTATAGTGAATCATTGACTGCCATTGTGAATGAGGACATAATTAAATTTGTAATGGACCCATTGCTTGTTAATAGGATAAATATGGACTATAGTGAAATATTCATTACACGTCGTCAAAAAGAGGAACCAAAAAGATTTTGGAGGATCAAAGAAAGGTTTAAAGGTCGAAGGATAGGAGTTTTGTTTGGAACTTTGAGGTTGGTTAGAGGTTCATGTATGATGTAATATCCCAATATTTTTGATGGGTGATGTTAAGTTTTACTAAATAATATAGAAGTAATTACGGTTTGAAATTGACATGAGTTCAATGGCAAATTGCAATGTATACAGATCATAGATGTTGCAAAGATAATAATATAATATCTAAGTCTGACTATATAATAATAATAATAATTAAATTATATGATTAACATCATATATTATATTATTATCAGATAATAATTATTTAATATATGATATTAGATATTATAATATATATAATAATTATATTATATTATATATGATAATAATAATATAATAATAAATTATAATTATATTATATAAAATATGATATTATTATAAATTTATATATTGTTATCGATTTCATTTGGTGGCCTACAAAATACTTTTCTTAGGCATTAATTTTTAATTTATTAAATAGTTTTGACAAGTTATTAAATAGCTGTTGGTAGATCCTTACACGAGCCAAAGATTGATGCTACAAAAAATCTAGACAATGAATAAATGCATGTCAGTTGAAGTGTGTGTTCATTAATGATCTTTCTTTAAACCCTGGAGGTCTCCAGTAGAACAACACTCGGCTGGCTTGCTCAAAGTATAGTATGGAGACTCCCATAAGGCTCTGCTGCAATAAGCACCAGGTCACCTTTCTGGACCATATCAGAGATAGCAGACTGATGAACATTTGTAACCAGTAAAGCCTATTCTTCCTTGAGGCAGTGAAGATGGTCCTCAATAAAGACTTCTTGGTCTCTGAGGATAGATATAGGGTAAATTCAGATATTTCCTCACACTCTTTGGCTTCTTTGTTGGACCTAGGAGGGGTAAACGTGGATGCACTGATGATTCTATGGGGGGTATTCACTCTAGATATTTTTTTGGATGATGTAGATGTGTTGATTGATGTAGAATTGGGGGTCAGTATCCTATGGCCGAGAGACCTAGAGAAGCTGCAAGAGGGATAGGAGGGCGTAGCTAGGCAACCGTTCCTGCTAAACATGAATGAGCAACAACTGGGAAGGCATAGGTTTTGGGTAGCTCATGGGAGACACTTTCTTTAGTAGGCAATTGGAATGGACACAGATGAGACTCTGGTATGGCTTGCATGCTTTGCAGCCATTGTGAATGCAGGGGGATTCAACTCGCAGTGGTCGTAGGAGTGGTTGAGCTCCCAAGGCCACTTTTTTTGGTGATTTCCGTGCTGGGGTGGTAGGGTGGCAAGTTATTGAGGAGTCGCTCAGTCAGGGGCTAGGGATTTCTATGGTACTATTGTAGTCTTTCTGGTGCTGTGTTTTTGGAGCCTGGGCTGGCCACTAGAGTGGTTTTTGTATTAATATAATTTCTTGAGTGTAAATCTTTTTGTATGAATATAATTAACCAAGTGCAAATCTTTTTGTATTAATATAATTATCCAAGTGTAAAGTGTAAATCTTTTTGTATTAATATAATTTCTACTTTTTGTATTAATATAATTTGGTCTCTGTTATGGTTAGAGGTTTCTAATGTTGCTTCTCATATGTTTGCTTTAATTTATATATGTTGACATGGATTTGGTCTCTGTTATGGTTAGAGGTTTCTAATGTTGCTTGGCATTTGTTTACTTTTTGACTCTCGAGACAGCTAAGAGAGCTATAATATATGTGAACTCTCAATCTTTTTGGATTTAATTTGATTTCAATTTGGTTGTTTTTAGATAGAATTAATCATGAAATTTTATATGCAGAAGTAAAATTACACTTTCCATTAATAGTGTAGTTCGTCTACATGCATGACGCTTGAGATATTTGTATGATTAGGTTTTGACAGTTGTAGTTGCATTCTAGAAGAAAATGTCTGAAACACTAGACCAGTGACTTCAAGCCTCTGGAATAACACTTGAACTGTTAGATTTCAAATATCAATGGTTGACATTTCATACGAGAAATCCTCTATGTAATCTTATGTTGACTTGCTACCTCTAGTTGCCAGTTGTCTAAGTTGAAACCTGAGCCATCAAAACCATGTTGTTTACCGACCCCTAGGCCCTTATACCTAATCTTGTCGGTCACCGCTTGGTGGGCAACGGATTAACCTAGTAGGCTAGCAGGGTCCACTTTTTAAATGCTTTAGCAAATATTTCAAAGCAGCCCTAAGAGACTTAAAGGGTGAGCTATTAGCCTATTACAGATTTAATTAAGACACACGGGAAATTCCTCGGCAAGATGTTTTAATCTTAGCTATCCAATGTTGAAGAATTTAAGCAGACAATGGGTGGCTTAAGAAGTTAATATGCGAGTAGGTTGTCGGTCATTTAAGTCATGAATTCATGTCCTAATATTCGTAAGTTGACCGCTCCCTTAATCTAGGATTCTAGAGGTTACCCTTTGTCGTTGGTTGCAAGAAGGGAAAAATCTAATGGTCGCACAAGGGCACATGAGGAATCTGTCAGGAGAGGATATTTGCTGCGTGGCTGTGACAAAACGATACATGTCAAAAAATCTAAGTTGGCATCCTATCTCACTAAAGACTTGATCCACCAATTGTAGGAAGGGTGAAATCTAATGGTCATGCAAGGGTGCATGAGGAATCTATTAGAAGAGAATATTCACTGCGTAGCTACAACAGAATGACACATGTCAAAAAATCTAAGTTGGCATCTTATCCCACTAAAGACTTGATCCAATGGTTGCAGGAAGGGAAAAATCTAATGGTCACGCAAGGGCACATGAGGAATCTGTCAAGATAGAATATTCGTTGTGTGGTTGCAACAGAATGACACATTTCAAAAAATCTAAGATGGCAAAAGACTTGATCCAATGGTTGTGCATCATCGCAAGGAGAATCTCAGAGGATGGAATTTGCACTACATGGTCGTGACATGCCGACATGTAGATTCTTTCTTGTTTGAGAAGTAAGGCGCACCGGTGCAGGGTAGGTAAGAGGTGGGCCATCATAGGCTGTTACATTGTGAGGTGCTTCCATGTCTCTGACTTGTACATATTCCAAATGGCAATGAAGATTGTCAAATCTAGTCATCCAATTAGGACCATGGATTTCAGAATGTAAGGAAAAGATCAATGGCCCAACTTCAAAGTTTCAAAAGAGAAAGATGTTGAAGTGCTTGCGGCACGAAGTTCATTAATACAAGAATTGTGTAGGAATTCTTGTGGCACGAAGTTCATTAATACATAGAATTGTGTAGGAATTCAAGGATTAAGGTATTCTCAAGAGCACAACTACATTTAGAAGAAATCATCAGAATGAGTAGGAAAAAGTGATCTCAAGCTTCTGCAAGCATGGAAAACTAGTAAGTTACTATTCCTCTTCTATGCCTGGTTTTTCCAACTATAGGTTAATTCTGAAGCTTTTAGGGCCATTGTCAACCATAAAAACCCTAAGCTACCTTCATAAAAGAAAAATGATTCAATCAAACCAGCCTTCCATTTCAAAATGAAGCTTAGATGAGGATCTTATGATCCAACTCCCTAGTTTTGCTAGAACAATTTTGAAATTGCATGGCCCAGGCGGACCCCAGGATAAATTTCTTGACAACTGCTATAATTGCTGGGACTCCAAATTACCTGTCTGAGGTTGGATCCTCTTTGAGCATTAGCATAAGAGGATGGACTATAAGGCCCCTATCTTTCATTCCTGGAGATATGATTTAGCCAAGCTCATTTGTTCCAATGTTTTCCCCAACCCTGACTTAATTAGGTCAACAACATTAAGGTATAATCCAACCACTAGGACAATAATAGCTGGAAATGGTTTAATATTGATCAAGCTTACCAAAGAATACATTGCCACTATATTCAACTTGGACCCTACAGCCAACAAACAAATTGACCTCAAGGGTTTAAAGAAAAAATACCAAATTGTGAAATGAGATTACAGGGAATATAACTTACCAAAGTACAGGCCAAGGGGTGTTGGTGGGAAATTGGTAAAGATTTCAGATGATGAGAAGGAGCCTTTTGATTGCAGTATGTTTAATGAATATTTTGTCAGAACCTATTATAGTCTGTGTCAAGTATTAGGCAAAGATGCTTCAGATAGAATGTCTGTTTCTTTGATGATGATGGTTGTTGATATTCAGAAACTAGATGTCAAGGAACCATATGATTATGCCACTTTCATAGCTGACCATATGTATGATCAGATGACAAAGATAAAAAATAATTTGTTTAAATCTGATGTCCAAGTTGAATTCGCATGGTACTCCGTGTTCTTCCATATGTACTTATTTGCTTTATTAGGGAAGTGACACTAGAATTTGCATGTCAAGGATTCAGATGCTCAAGGGAACAAGCTGCCAGTGCAAGTATGGACATGTATGTTGGATATGAACTGTGTCATGGTAGATTATGTCATCTTTGAAGAATATTTTGTGAGGAGAATCCTTGGATTTTTGGAGCCAGAGAGTGAAAGGTTGCATCCTGATGTATTGGATTTCTTATGACCACTGGACAAGACTCCCCACCTTGGAATTGATCACAATTGGGGTGATTGGTTCTATCATGAGCATACTACTTGCATAAGGGTCTATAGATGCCTGACTGCACCTCACATACTGCCCAAATATGTGCCAAAGAGGGTGGCATTTTTAGAAGTTATAAGGCAGTTAAATGATTCTGACAAGGAGCACTTTAGGAACCACAAGGAAGGTTCATTCTTCCCTTCTTACATCAAATTTTGTGATTTTTTGATCCCTGATAAGAGTGGGTTGGACCAAATTTATCTATTTATGCAATGTTTTCAAATGTATTTGAACAACCAAGGTATTTTGACCCTGAGAGCCTCATCAGCAAAACCAAAGTTAGCAAGGGAAGGCTCAAGTACTTTCATCTGATGGATTACGATGAGGACATTGCTAGGAATTGTTTTACAATGAATGATGTCCACCACTTGAGGATCAAGTGGGATACTATCATGGCCAATGAGAAGATGAAGAAAAAAATGAATCTTGCATATCTGGGTGCATTTGCAAAAGTGAAAAACCCAATCAAGAGAATTGAGAAAAATGTTGGATAATGCAGAATAGTTGATTGCCTCTGCCCCCGTGGGAGAACAAAGATATGCTTATGAGCTTGGCAGCTCAAGTGGAGAGTACGATATTAAGATGGAATTAGTTGGCCCCTCCCCTACCAAAAGGGCCAAGATTATTGATTTGGAGAACCCAGAATAGATAGAGGTGGTTGACCTAGAGGGGGAGGAGGAATATGCACAAGAAACTAGCCCTCATTCACCCGATAGACTGAGAGCTTATTCATCCCCAAAGAATAGGGTAGTAAGAGTAATGAGAAACCCTACTATTGATATTGAAGATGTTAGGGTGATGGCCTGTGACAAGTTTATGGAGGATGATGAATTTGTCAACACTCCTGAATTTAAGAGCTATGTTTTGAAAGTGAGGAGTGAGGAATTTTAGAAGAAAATTGAAGATGCCAAGGCTGAAGTAGACCTAAAGGAGTATGATGTTATTACTCAGGGGGTCCTAAAAGAAGTACAATAGTCTATAAGTGCAATGACTCCAGAGGAAGGGAGAGCACTGGTGGCAAAAAGTGATATTCTACTTCTACCTCACTAGACTCTATCAGATGCCATTGCATTTGATACAGTCACCAGAGATGATTTAGATGTGATAGGGGAACAAATTGAAAAGGCCCTCTCTGGTGCAACCTTCAACCCTAAATTTGAAACATTGGCAATATGGGCTCTAGCCCCAAACAACAAAAAGCCTAGGGTTTAATTAAGAGAGCTGATAGGGGATGTAATATTAAAAAGAGTATCTGATACCCCTGCTCCTCAAGCTGTAAGCCTAAATGTATAGACTACACAATTTGCAAAAGCAACTGCTAAAAAATTGTGAAAGGATGACAATAAGCTGTAACTTGATTATTCTAAGGTAGTTGTAGAGATAAACATGTTGAAGCAGCAACTATTAATATTGGGAGCTAGTACTTCATCTCCACCTCTAGTGATCCCAACTGCAGAATCTCTTCCAGTGAATACAGAGCCTCTCCTTGTAGAGATTAGAAAGTTGAAGGAGGATAACAAGAGATTGAAGGAGGAAAAGGATAACAAGGTTAAAGAGGTGGTCATCAATTTGATCAAGAACAAGGTGATAAACATTTTGACTAGAGTAAATGAAACTTGGAAATCCTACTCACAGTTGAAACCAGCCTATGCAAAGCATGAGTCTGACAAACAAAGACTATTGAGCTTAAAAGCAAAGTGGTTACATAGAACTAAACAAGTCAAAGAACTTCTGAGGTGTACCAGGTATGATACCAATGCACCTCCTAACCTAATTTCAGTGTTTAACATGTTGAAGGATTTTCAGGATGTGGCCAGTTTGTAGTTGAAATTCGATTAAGTTGTGAAAGAGAGGATGCAAGGTTTTGAAAGGTTGGACACTAAGTGGTCGCCTCCCATCTTGGAGGGTTATGGCAAAATAAAATACTTGGACAAGTGGAGAAAGGAGCTAGTAGACACTATTTATCAATTAATTATTCTATCTTGTTGTGATGCAATTGCAAGTGATCCAACTATGCAAGTACTGAGCTCATCGTTGGAGAAACTACACACTCTTGAAAGGGTTTTTAATGTATTCTATAACCAAGTAAAAAGTTCCCTGGATGTCAGGTATTTTAGCCATAATGACAAGATTGCAAAAATACTTTCATTCCCTTGGCCATCAGATGGGACATACGGTGAGTGGAAAAATAGATATGGATCTAAGGATTGACAAGATTTTGTTCTCTGTATCTATTTTGATAATTATTGTACTATTCATTTATTGAATATATTTGATTTGAGATGACTTTTGTTGAAATTACAAAAAAAAGAATTACTCCCTCTTTTTATAGTATTTATTATTAGTTAAAAGTTTAAAATTTATTGTATATAAAATTTGTCAGATCTTACACATCAATTTACAAATATTGTGCTCCTGTTAATTCAAAATTGCTGACATGTGTCATGGATTGCATGTGATGTACGATTTCGTGGAACATAGCTTGGAAACACTATTAACTTATTAAGTATTATCTATATACTTATTACTTAATACTTATGTCAAATCAAGCACAAATATTTGCATGTAGATTAAATTCACTTAAATTCACTTGAAAAGATATATCAAATCACTTAAATATTGGCAAGCTTGGAAAGATATCCAAATGCTTTGAAGCCCAGTGCCATTAAAGAAGCCTGGTTCTATTTAATGGAGCCCAACAATGCCTCATAGTCATACAAAAGTTTGAAGCTAGCTTGCTGCTTAACAAAGAAAATGGATACACCAATTTTCCTTATAGCACTGTGAAGGAAAATTGCTTTCTTGGGTTACATAACAGACTTGAGGCTTAGAGCTATAACGAAGCCTCACATAAATGTCTGTTTGCACTTCCTGGAATTGGAAGCCATTAAAATGGTGCTTGGAAGGGACTTTTTAATAGATAGTAATAGATACCGTGTGAATTCTGACATAGCCTCTTGGTTCTTGGCATCATTACTGGACCTTGGAGGTGTGAAGGAAGAAATTCTTGAACTATTGAGAGAAATTTTCAAGGCAGATTTTCTGGGCAATGATTTTGAGGTAGTTGTTGGGTAAGAGATGGGTGTGGGGATTCCGCGGTCTTCTAACCTACCAATAGTGTTACTTGCGGGGAGATGGTTTTGGGGATTCAGCATCTTCCCTTTCTACTGAACATGACAGATGGTGCTCACGCCCGCCACCATCACTGGGCCACCATCGGTTTGAATTTTTTAAGGCACTCTCGAGCTCTCATTATGGAGTCAAATGTAGAATGGGTCCTACACTTCACAAACCTGGTGCAAATAGGAGATTTTTATTGTTTCCCTTAGCCAGTGGCCCAGTGTTTTGAACTTTTGATTTTTGCTATGTAATTTTGATGTAATATATTATATTATCATGGGAAAGAATATGTATGGGAATTTTTGGTAACATAATGATATGCCAAGGGCATACCTATCCCCCAGCTGTAACAATTTTTTGAATTAATCTCAATCAATGAATGAATGAAAGCTGACGTCCACGAGACCAAAAAATTGTGAATAATTTTTTTATTAATATTAAATAGAATGTAATTAAATGATAAGTGTGTCTGTAATTAAATGAATGAAGAAATGTAGATTATGTTTATTGTTTATATCATAAAATACTTGACCGTTTGATGAACATTTGATGGATGGTTGTAGTTGCATTCCAGAATGAAATGCATAGAATGCTAGGCTTGTGAACTTAAATATCTGGAATCACCCTAAACCATTAGATTTACAAAGATCAACAGTTTAGAGATTGTTGTGAGTTGTCAATGCAGGATAACTGTTAGACATGTACTAATCACACTAAGCGTAGTCTGAAAGCAACATGTTGACTTGATATTTCATTCACTAAAAAATTCAATTTATAAAAAAAGTAAATGTTCTATTTTCTACTTTTTACTGATAAGTGATTTTATTTTTAAGTGAGAGCCAAGAGGGTTAGCACACGAGGTGTCAAGGAGATTTCATATTGCTTATTGCAGTGCACCAAGAAGATTTCAGATTGCTCATTACAGTGCTATTTCCAACAAAGCCGGTAAGACAAAACATAGAATCCCTAGGTTACCTTTCATCATTTCTTAAAATTTTATTTTGTCAATTTTTTTCTTAAAATCTTATTTTGTCAAACTTTGCGTTTAGGGTTGAGAGACTTGAGAAAATTTTCACATTGTATAAGCATGTCTACCACCACTAGCAGACCAGACAAAATTTTTGGGAAAGGCAGAGCAAGTACAGATAAATAAATACCATGATATTTATGATCCTAACATGTATGGTAGATTTACCTCAGAACTCAGATTTTCATGTGAGGATAAGGCTACCAAGAAAAAGAAAGTATATAGTATCAATGCACCATGGGTAACTAGATTAGGGTGCATGATGTTACATGAGGTTTTCCCTTGCATTGAATTTATCATGGTCTGTGCCCACAATTATGATGGTAACAAAAGAGCAATTGTAAATAAGCATACCAAAGAAGAAATTTTATCCATTAATGCAGAAGAATTTGGAAAAGTGTTGGGGTTTACAACCCAAGAATTTGGAGACATCCACATTGACCTAGAAAAGATTGCTAGTGATTATGAAGCAGTGGATGAAAGGAGCAAAAATTCTTTCCTAAATAAAATAGTTGAAGAAAAAATATCTTGAAAGATAACCATAAGCCTCCTTATCCTTTGAAAATTTTTAAACCATGGGCTCAGGATACTATTTCCATGCTAGCATTTTGCCTCGAACTAGATCGCAATTAGGAAGTGGATGCAAGCCTCCTTGAAATGGTAAATAATATTCATTATGGTAATGGTGTACATGCCAAATATAAATTTATTGAGCACATGGTAGAATCCATGCATAAACAATTTTTAATGATTAAAGGAGGTTCCACCAAGACATTTAGGTTCAGGTTCACAACCTACTTGTGCTATTTTTTTCTATTCAAATTTAGTAGAATATTTTAGAACAACAAGCTTCAGATTTAGCCCTATAGCAATGCTAAGGAAAATAAAATGGCTCCAGTATATGATTGGACCACTAAGATAAGTATGCATGATTCTCGAAGGAACTACAATCATTTTGTAGACTACTTTTTGGATCCATTGCATCAAGCAATTACAAATAGTCCAATGCCTAGATTGCCTATATCATGTAGAGATTTTATTCAACTAGGAAAAGAAATACAATTGGCTGATTGGTACTTATTGGAAGAATATATTGTGCTAAGATTTTATGGATCAGAAGTAGAGCCATACAAACCTCCAATACATGTGACAAAAAGGGTTTTTGCATTGGAATATGTAAGGTAGATGCAGAGTACTAATGAACTACACTTTGGCGATCAGCAAAAGAAGACCTCATTTCCTTCTTTACCTTTTTCATGTGGAAGGTTCACATTCGAGAGAAAAGAATTTAAGGTGGCACAAGATCTTTTGAAATTTTTTAATTTTGATGTTGTCTGTCACTGGCAGTATGATCCATGTGACACCATTAAAACAATGATTGTGGCCAATAGGAATGCTGCAAGTAGAATTCAACATCAAACTAAACCCTTTCTTGAAAACTTGAGAAACAAGGATTCCTTGGATGAGGTCGAAATTGCAATGGAGAAAACTGTTGCTGAGAAAGGTATTTCTTTTGAACAGTTGTTAGCAAAAATTATAGCATTGCACCAAGTCCAAATTACAAGAGCACCAGTAGAAACTGAAATTAGGAGGTACAACAATTTTTATAGAAAAAGTGATAAACCATTCTATTAGAGCAAAAATGCCAGATTTTCTAGATGATTCTGTTACAAAAATATTGGACACAATCAAAAATTGCTGCATTTTGGTCTATGTGAAAGGATCTAGGTGAATCGAGAACTGATGCAGACTATGGAGAAATTGATGAAGCTGAAGAGTTTAGCAATTTGTGGAATATAGAGCATCCTAATGAATGTGAAGATGAAGAAACTGAAAGTGATAGAGATGATGAACCTAATGATGATAGGGATGAACAAATCATTTAAAAACCTAGTTTAAGTTAGGACACAAAAAAATCATATAATTTAGGAGCAGTCATAGCTGAAAAGTTGGGTTATCAAGGTGGTGGTTTTGGGTCCCAAGGAAAAGGCATTTGGAAACCAATAGATGTAGTCACCACTGCCAGAAAACCATTTGATAAATGAGGCTTTGAAGCTAAATCAGCTAATAAAATACACCAAGGTCATACAAGTACAACTAGAAGAATTGAATTTGTTACAGATTCAAATCCTAATCCTCATGGTCAAATGCAATCACAACTTGGACATGCCCATGGTGAAGAGCCTAGTGTGACTGGCACTGCCACTGGTGGAGAACTTAGTCAACATGTGCTACAAAAATAGGTCCAACAACAAGTTACACACAAGAGGACACCAATACAAGACACCACACAAACACTCAGTGATCAGGGACACAGAAGAGACAAAGGATTATGATATGTCCAAGTCCAACTACCAGTTCCACTACAAAGGAATTATTTCTAGGCACTCCCCCAGTTAGTGTGGCTATAACAGAAATTGCATGTACTCATATTCCTTCACCATTCAAGCATTCCCTTATTCCTGCGTCCCCAGGTTTTTATTACATTCAAGAGTTTAAAAAGAAATCAGAATTGTATAAAAAGGATAAGAAGCAACTGATGAAGAGTGTGTCTATTGTAACTTTAGATCCTGCAACAACCATGATATTACCCACATTTCACACAAATATAGAAATCATGGAGTACACAATTGTTGTTCCCACAATTCAAAATAAACTAGAAAATCAGATGGATAGATCTGAATTTCAGGTGAGTAGTTTGCAATTTGATTTTTCTGGATTAAAAAATACTAACAAAATTAATATATCAAAGAAGAACAATGAATTGGTGTACACATCATTGCTAAAGCATGATAGAGAGAAAAAAAAGTTGCAGAATCAAATAGAAAAATTACAGGCAGATTTAGCAAATGAGAAAGCAAAGAGGAAAGCAGTAGAAAACAAGCAAAGAGGATAAATAAATAGAGGTGGAATTGAATGGACTGAAGAAAGAGTTAGATGAGATCAAAAAGAAATATAATGAGGAAAAATCCACTTTAAAAAAATTAAGACAAAGCATTGGGAAAGCAAATAAATAGTGGGAACAAAAATTGGAGAAAGAGAGGAAAAAAATGAAACATTGGCCGCAGAGCTTATGGAAGCAAAAAAAGAAATAAAATCTTGTCAAAGAAAGTTGACTAAATTTTGTAGACAAACAATTAGGCACATGAAACAAAAGATCTGGGAAGAAATAATGTAGAGGTTTGATCAATTGTGTGAATTCTTTCAATTTATTGATGCCATGAGACTACATCTTGATATGCTGAACAAATATTTAATGGACAACACAAATCTGCAACTGTAGGCAGATGAGAAATCTGCAAATTAAGTTCTAGAAACAGTCTACAAATCCAGTGACAATGAATTGATTTCAAAAGGCATTACTAATTGGATTGAAGCTGCAATCAAGGTGACATCTATCATTAAAAAGTGTTCAAGAATGCATGAAACAATAGAATTTGCGATTGAGGTTGCAACAAAGATTAAGGAGGATGAAAAGGTAAGGAACTTGACAAAGCTTGGTTTTCCTCAGGGTTTTGACACAAATGACCGATTCATTGGAAAGGATAATTTCAGAAAGAAAATGGAGGATGCAAGGAAGATTGATTTGGACCAGTTTCTTGGGAACCCAAATGAGGCAAACTTTTTGGATTTCATCAAACAACTGATACTCTTGAATGTATCTTTGGCTGAAACATTCAAGTCAAACCCAAGATGCAAATTGAAAATTGATCATAC
This sequence comes from Cunninghamia lanceolata, assembly GCA_027924645.1. NCBI lineage: Eukaryota > Viridiplantae > Streptophyta > Pinopsida > Cupressales > Cupressaceae > Cunninghamia > Cunninghamia lanceolata. Next base: position 6,483,795 of record BSBN01000055.1, on the reverse strand, counting down.
ATTGTTAACAAAAATTCAATTCAAACAACATCAGCTAGAAGAAATGACAATTCCACCACCTGAATAGTGGAAAGTACTAAAAAAATGTTAGAATGATTTGATATTGATATTATGATTTTCCAAGTTCCAACTCAGCTCTATGCAGAGTTGTCTTTGAGAAAGATTTTACATTGCCTCTATCTACTACTTCATTTGAAAATCAATAGAAAATTCAAATTCAGTATAAATAAGATATTATATGGACATGTATGCTAGATATTCAATTATCTGTATTATTTATTTTATCGATTAAAAATAAACTCTAGTTTCAACTACTACATACACATTCAATGATTGTTGATGTTAATATGTAAAGCTAATTTTATACTACTATTGGTCATACCCTACTATTGTTAACTCTGGTTTCTATATTCTACTATTGTTAATATTCTTGATTCTATATCCTACTATTGTTAATATGTTAAGCTAATTTTATTTATCATATCAAATCAAAAACTAAAATTATACTTTACTGCAAATTTTATGTTTTATGCACAAATCAACTTTAGCAAAGAAATATTAAGCATTGAGTTGAGTGATGAATCACTGAGTACATGTAAAACTTATCAATATGACACAATTAAAATATGAAATAATTAATAATATGTTAAATTGTTAATGTATTCAATTTGATTCACAATTTCAAGGAATACAATATAAAATATCATCAACAACAATTTTGGAATATAATTCATGAAATACAGTATAAATACCTAAAAAACTACTAATTCACTTCCATTTCCCAAATTGAGTTAGGGTCCTCAAATTGACATTTAGATAAAGAAAAAGAGTCCTCCTGATTTATCATCTTCATTTTCTTTGTCTTCATTCTAAGTCGCAAAGTCAAATTCATCAGTCATTGTGTCACTGTCATTTGTCCCACCACTACCAGCATTTGAACTTGAAGTGTTGCACAACCCTCTTCTTTCACATATGGACTTCCAAATTGTAAGTGCCCTTTCATAAGGAAACTTTTTGACATTATACGCACTTCCTAACACCCTCAAGCAATTTTCCAAATTCTTGTCCAGTTTGTTTCTTATCTTTGATTTGAAAACCCCAATGCACTGAAAAATCTCTCATCTTCCACCGAACCCAATATCATTATTTGACATAAATCAGCAAGTTTAAAATATTCTGATATCAAATCAAGCAATATCTCGCTCTGACCCAAGTTTTTCCAGGCCTTTGTTATTAATCCCGCTTCGAAAGGATTCTCCATGGCATTAAACTAGTCTATCATACTTCTTACAAACTGACTAAATTGTCCTTTAAGCTTATTTCCATCTATAATTTATTCTATTTTCTGTCCATTGTATTCTACAATTTTTGAAAAGTATGCGGTCAAAGTAGTTACTTTTTTATGAAAAATGCTTGGGCTATCTCGGTGGTCTTGAACCCAAAATTGAGGATACACAATAGACATAGCATCAAGTATTTCATCTCGAGGGAATCAATTATAAATCTCTGTTGAAAGATTGCTTGCAATTTCCTTCAAATTACTACTAACAAATTCAACAATGCCATCAAAATCATCCTTTATAATAGGCACTTCTCTGATAGAGCACCTGACTGTCTTACAATAGTGCATTGGTATCTCAAATCCATGTACAAAGACACATAACTCCCCACTTACACTAAACTGTAAATAATTTTTAGGATGATTTGAATCTGTAATTATCTGCCACCTATGAAAATTTGGGCTTTGAGTTGTTAGATCTAGATATAGATTATCGAGGGCCATGCATGACATTCTACGTAGTTTGGTATACTCATAGATATACATAGTTCTGTCTTGGGCTTTCTTCACAATATGTTCACTTCATCTAGCATGAGGAGAAGACTAGCTAAAGTTAAGAGTGTCTCTATATCACTTAACCTATGTAAGAGGTCAGGAGCTTTGTCTACTGTGTTGCGATGCTCGTACATTGTTCCAATCAAGGATGGATATTCTGAAAGAACTTGTTGCACTGGTCCATGCAAGGAGATCCATCTGGTATCAACATCCTTAAGAAGCTTATTTCCTACTATTATTCTCTCAGCAAAATTTTGAAATTTTGCAAAATGTTTGGGACTTCGGTAAAAGTATGCGTGGATCTTGCAGACTAGATTCTCAACTTTCGATACTATAGAAAACTTGCTTACAATTTTAAATGCTAAATTCATTCTGTGGGCTATGCAGTGAATGGCAAGCATGTATGGTGCACAAGTAGTTTGTAATTTTGTGCATAGACCGGTCCTATGACCTTGCATTACTAGAGGTCCATCAGCTCCTACACACACCACCTTTTTGGTAATTGTCAAGTCATCCATACCTGCAATTTCATTCAAAGACTTCTTAACAAGTTCAAAATGATTTTGCGATGTTGAACTGTCCTTCATTTTATGAACATAGAGTAGATGAGCTCAGTGGACATATTCTTTTATAGTATACACATGCATACAAACCCAAGAAGTATTATCTACCATAGTAACTTCATCTAAAGATAATGCAATGAATTTTGACTCTTTTACATTCTCCTTTAAATATTGCTTTTCCACCACAGTGAGATAATTTTCCCATTCCCATTCAACATTTATTGACCAATGTGTGCTAGGATATTGAGGAACACAAAAAAAGATAATAAATTACTATACTCTAGGTAGTCTGTCATAGGATGCCTTTTGGACAAAATATGAAAAACAACACTCATCTAAACAATTTTTAGCCAGTTGTGCTCCTTCCATTGCTTGTCCAAATTGAGCCTTGATTGTACCTCAACTTGCAACAATGATTTTCATTCTTTCCTTATGCTCATCATATTCTGCAGTATACTTCACATGAAGACATTCTTCCTTTGATTTCCATCTTACTATTGATGCTTCCTTTCCATCTATGATTTGTTTTTCATAAACTTTACCTATATGCTTTTCTATAGTGTCAAGCTTTAATTGCAATTTCTTATCTCTTTTACAATTCCAACTACAAATCACACACTTGCATTCCGTTGGTTGTTCATCTTTGTTTTCTTTCTCCACTGGTTCAATGAATGGGTACTTTGACACCCAATCAAGCTAAAAATTCCTTGACATTTCCCACTCACACCCCAGTTTTGAATCTTTTGATTTTCCTTCTAAATATTTTGATTTGCCTTTTGAATCTTTTGATTTGCCTTCTAAATCTTTTGATTTTCCTTTTGAATCTTCTGATTTGCCTTTTCTTTTCTTCTTCCCAACATCATCTACAGTACTAGCATTTTCATTTTCATCCAAGTCAATTATCTCAATCTAGGTAATCGGGGTATCCCTTGGAACATCTTCTATGGTATTTCCATCCTCATTCTGGCTAACCAGGGTATCCCTTGGAGCATCTTTTGTGGTATTGTCATCCTCGGTCTAGCTAACTAGGGTATCCCTTGGAACATCTTCTACAGTATTGCCATCCTCATTCTGGCTAACTAGGGTATCACTTGGAACATCTTCTGTGGTATTACCATCCTCATTATAGCTAACTAGGGTATCCCTTGGAACATCTTCTATGGTATTGCCATTCTCATTCTGGCTAACCAGGGTATCCCTTGGAATATCTTTTGCGGTATTGCCATCATCATTTGACTCAATGGTAATCCCACCTTCTGGTGGTGGTGAGGTATTGCGAATGGCTTCTTCATCATTATTTGGTGCAAGAGTTGATGGTGTAGCTCCATCTTGATTTAATGGATTAGAAACATTGCCAGTTCCAAAGTAAGATTGTATACTAACTCCACCTTTTTAGCATTTTGATGGCCTCCCAGTCCCTTCACCACCCTGAGGAGTCTTACCCTTGTCGCACTTGTGGCTCAACATCTTGATTTGATCTCCCACTTCGAGTAAAAGCTGGAAAAAATGTCTTCTTGTTTAAGAAGGACATACTCATAGAATATAGATCCCATTTCCTACTAAATATCTTCTTTAAGATTGAATCAAGAATGGAAAAGGGATAAAGCCATAAAGAAATCTTAAAACACTAATACTATGAAGAAATGATCACTCACCTTTAAGTTTAGGTTTTCACTGACTTGCTATTTGCTAATGCAGGAATGCATGTGTTGTAAGTTTGTAACTTTTCCTATGATCAACTTCAAGGTGCTAACTCCAACTTTTGAAATCTGAATCGAGAGCTCACAAGTCACAAGTTCAGAACTAAACAAAATGTGTAAGAATAAATTAGAGTTTTGATTGTATTTATATCAATCCATATTTGGTGAATTCCGCAGGAATTCTATATGGTATATCAAAAAGATTTGGTGAATCCCGCATGATTATATAAGGAATACATTTAAGTGTTGGTGAATCAAACCTCGATGGACTACATACATTGAAATTTCCAAAGTGAATATGGCCCTAAGATTAGCATGGAGGTGTCATGCAAATTGACGAAATGGCCCCTCATAATCAACTACTTGTAAATTTTAATTGGCGAAATGGGTCCTCATGCGCAGTGACCATTTAATGGAGTTGGCAAAACATGTCCTGATACACAATGTTGTTTTAATAGTATTGGCGAATGTATAGGTGATTTAGTACTTCCTTCTAAAATTCCAGGAGAAAATATTAGTCGACCCATTTGAAATGCATATTTTGTTATGGCAAAAATCTTACTTCATTGATTCTCATAAAATATTTTGATGGTGAATGTATATGGATTTGACTGATAATACATAAAAACTGGGTGATTTGAGCACCCTATTAGATGTGATTTATTTGCCAATTCTGACTTGGCCGATCTGTGATATTCGCCAATTAGCGAATATTCGACACTAAAAAAATCTATGATCTCATGGGACTCCACAATTCATGTCAAACATTCATTACACATCACCAATCATAACTTCATAACTCCAAATCATAATATTATTATATGGTGAGATACGAATCTCTGAACTAATGACTATGTCTTTGTGAAACACTGTCAAACTAAATGTTGATACTTGGAAGCTTGTAGATGATATTCTGGTGAACTTTAGAATCTACAAATCTAGAATTAGATACTTCTCATATGTGTTTACAACACCTCTAAACCACACATTGAAACAATTAATACCAGAGGAATGCAGACCAAAATACTCAGGTGAATTGCACACTGTTTATAACTGGACTTTGCTTACCTGAACTTAGGCAATTTACATTATGACTTCTGGAGATTGTCAAGACATGAAACTTGGAATATAATATCATCAAACAATTATATGTAACATACCATAACTATAAACCAAAGTCTTCATCTATGAAGGAGTATCAATCAATTCTCTATCACTGACTCAATGAACTGCCAACACTTAGTCAATTTGACTAAGTTATTTTTGCCAGACCAAAAATACTATGCTCAACCTATCTCAAGAGCTATCTCCAATCATATCTGGTTGTTGCCATGAATGACAACATCAAATCTCTGTCATAATAGTAGTGTCTCTTGACCATGTTGCCAACAATCTCCCTTTTTGGCATTGATGGCAACACTTAGTGAAAAATGCTCACATTGCTCCCCCTTGCTATGTACACTCTATATTTCTTCTTCCCTTAAGATGTTTGGCCATTTTTCACTGGTTCTTCTTCTCCCCCTTTGACATCAATGGAAAAGGTGTATGTACATGTAACATAATGGTGTCAAAATTGCAAAATTGTTATACTTGTCTGCATATGTACAGGTGCAATCAAATAGCTTCCTTACTAAAAGGTGGAGAGGATGTCTAAGTAAATGAATTTCAATTGAGCTATCTCTCCATCCCATTTTTCCTTGGCACTGCTCAAAATTTGAACATTTCCATTCACTTGAAAGACTAATTCCTCTTCTTTGTCTACTGTGGTAGGCACATCAGTTGTTGCCTTTACCTTTGTTACCTCTATTAGAAGACCAATCATAGACTCAATCTATGATTCTATTATTTCTCTAACTTGGCACATTCTGCTCTTAGTGGCCTCTTTCTTATTATACAGAATACTTATCTTTGCATGAATGCCTTTAATTTCTGCCTTTTTGTTGTTGATGGAGTTAGATGCAAGATCAAATGATTCTAATATTTTTATCAATTGAAGTTCCAAGTCATCTATTTTCTCCTTCATTTCCTTTGTTACCTCAGGCCATTTTAGACAAAATTTGTATATATCATTAGCATTCTTAATAGCAGTTTCTCTATTCTTGATGTTATTGTCTAAAAAAATTGTATCTTTAGCTAGCTTATCCTTCAACTCAACTATCCTCTTATCACTAATTTCTACCCTAACCTTGATATCTACAACTTTTTCAAAAGATTCAAAATGTGAAATTACATAATATAATAGCATTTTGAACTATTTTGTTGGGGCAAGAGATGTGTCCTTCTACAGCCCAAGCATCAACTTTTCTAGAACAATGGATGCCTCACCAATAAGCTCATTGTCCTAAATATGAGATCTTAGGATTTCTTCCTGAGCTTTGGATTGAACAATTGACACAAGTTTGAATTTTTGTAGAGGTAACATTTGGGCTAAGTTCATTGGTCCTTGCAGCAACTCATTTGAGTCTAAAAACTGAGCTTCTTGTTGCTTCTCCAAGAACTCTTTGACTGACTCAACAGGGTCTTGTGTAACTATAATAGTGTCTCTTGTCATATCATGAGACAATTCTTCTTCTTTTCTCTACTCTGGAGGATCTTGGTCCATAGCTTCTTGCTCATCAATTTTATGTTCTGGAGGAGGGCTCTTCTTGGCTTGGTCATCCTCTTGATTTCCTTGATCATCATTTTTTGTTTTCTCCAGGGGGACTTTAGTATTCTCGAGAGTCATATCTCCTTCTTGCTCTTCCTGATCACTAGTAACATTTTGCTATGGAGAGATTTCAACATTCAAAGGAGTTTTATCCTCTTCTTATTCCTTCATCTCTTCATCCTTCCTTGGGCTTACTGGAGGAGTCTTTGTTTGATTTAGGTCTTGCTCAGACTTGTCTTTCGGAAGTGGATTGTTATCACCAATATTTATTTCTTCCTTGTCATAGATTGTTGGAATGTTGAACTCTCTTAAGACATTAAGAGTTACTTTTTATGTATCCTCTACCACTTTCTCTATGTCTCCAGACATCAAGATGTGTGTTCTTGTCTTTATGTCAAGCATCCTTCCAATTGTCTTGGTGACTTTTGCTTTCTCCTCGGTAGTTATCTTCGGACACAATTCTATCACTGCATGCTCTCTTAATTCTAGGTCTTTTTCCATAGGTACTTCCTTTTTGGCAGACATAATACTGCCCAAGCTATCAGGTAGATCAGTGATCACCTCAAGAAGGGCTTTGTTAAACATTTCCAAAAATTTGATCACTGCAGTTTCAACATGATGTTCTTGTCTGCATCATTATACTCATCATACAAGTATATTATAGGCTTTAGATTGCCATGTGCTACCATAGCATTTAGGACATCTTCCAAATTTATTGTAGCCTCTACTTTCTCAGGCTCTATTTGACTAGTCTTTTTCTTGCTTTTGTCCTTAGTGGAGGGCTTGTCTCATTTTCTCCTAGATACTTTACTGGCCTTAGTCTTCATTTTCTTAACTTCTTCATCAGTCTCAGTCTCATCATCAGCTCCAACACTCACATACATTCTTTTCCCCTTGGTTTTCATTCTTTTGTGCTCTTTTGGAGAGGGTTCCTTTGTAGGTGCTTCCACACTCACAGAAGGTGTGGGACTAGAGAATACAGTAGTAGTTTGAGTAGAAGTTGAACTTCTTATTCTTTTCCTTGTTACTGCAGGGTCCTTCACTTTCTTTTCAACCTTTTCTGGAGCCCTTTCAGGTTCCTCTTGATTCTTTTCTCTGGCTTCCCTTTCTGCTTTAGACTTTTCTCTTGCTTCTACAATTTGTTCTTTGGTAAACCCCTTGCTTTGGGCATATTCATCTACCATTTTCTTAGCCTTCTTTACACTTTTAGGCTTTCTTAATTCAACATGAACTTTGACAGAGATTTCTTCATAGGTCCCAAATCTTTCTTCTATAGGATCTCTGGGCCTACTCAACATGAGTTCAACATAACCATTCAACACATTTTCAGCAACTTCATAGCCCATTGGAAGGATCCAAACTCTCCTTGGATCCATAGCCACCATCATGCATTGATCCTTATTTACAATAAAGCATATGTCATTTTTGAATTTTTCCATGACTGACTTAGGTATTCTTTCCCTTGATTGAGTTACATTTTGGAAGTTTTTGAAATAGCCCCATAGGGCTTCATTCTATGCATCATGACTTCCTATGCTATTCAAATGATTTCTAATTTGTATGGCAACAGGTTCATTGCCAAACTAGAACAAATTCTTCATTGTTGGTAATTCTTTCATGAAATAGAAAAATAATCAGATGATCAACGTACCATAGTTGAAGGGATATTTAGACTCCTTTGTCTTCTTTAAATTTTCCATCAACTATTATCAGAGTAGCTCACAAAGATCATAATCAACATTCTTCTTAACCATCTCATAAGCAGTGTAGATGGATGTACTGGAGATAGAGTTCTCCTAGTTTGTTAAGTATATCTTGTAACCAATCACCATTGATGCGAACCTTACTGCATGGTCTTCAATATCGTTAATTGTTAATGCTCTTTTGTTAAATTGGGCTTTGTTGGCCTCTGTCACAGTGTTATTCTTTACGGCCTTTAGCATAAAAAAGCTTTCTGGTAGAGTTCAATCATGTCACAGCCCTAATAGCCTCCTTTGTAATCATGAAGGATGTGTCAAGCCACATAAATTCATCATGGATTCTACTCAATACATACCCAACCCATTTGTCCTCTACAAATGTTAGGAAGTCTATAGATAGTATGAATTTCTTTTCCTCCAATGCCTTATATTCTTCATTTAAATTAAAATCATCACCAGTTAGATGTTTTAGGTGCAAATCTATAAGTTGACTACCACCAAGTTCTTCTAGGGCAACATAGATGTATGCCCTAATGTCTTCTTCATGGATTACGCCATACGATACTCCTAAAAATGCACCAATAGGATCAACTTTTGTAGATTTGAATGAATGTTTCTTGAATTTTGGTCAAGGTCTCTCAGTGATATTGATTACTTGAGGAGTTTCCATTTCCATAATAATTCAAACAAATTCGCAGAAGGGTTTCAGACTGTAAATACCTTTTTATGCCGAATAGGGTTTATTCTACTTAGAATCACTAGAAATTGCTGATGTCACTTAGGGTTTCACTTCTGCTCTCCTTAGATACTTGAAAGCTCAAATGCAAAGTGATTAATCCTTCCCATACAACTCTTTTAAACCTTTGTTTACCAAAACCTAATGGCCATAAATGTTGTTTTCCAAAAAGATGTCAAACACTTCACTGTTAAGCACAGTGGAACAAGATTGTTCCGTAATGTGTCGCATTAGATCTTTTTATGTCAGTTTCTTTTTCAAATGATTCATCCAATACCTTTTTTAACTCATACCATAGTGTTGGATCTCAGTATCCACTATCTGGCTAGGGGATCAAGATATTCAATGAAAGCTCCCCTTGAGCCAGAGCTCCCAATTTACTTCCCAGGGGAAGTATCTACACCAAACGCTGGTATGAATCCATCCTTGACCTCATTAACATCCTTCTTATTCTAGATCTTGCTCATTTCCTTCTTGGTTTCTGCCTGATCAACCTTATTCTTTTCCTTATCTTCCCTATGCTATGTTTTCTTCTCTTCTATAGAATAAATTCTTTACACATTCTTGCTTCTACAAAATTTTGCAACATGTCTAGATCTATTGCAATTGTAGTAAACAATATTCCTCTATATTTGATTCCTTCCATTGATTGGATTCATTATTGATCTGCATTAGTTAGTCATATGCTCAAATCTATTGCATGCAAAGCATTTTTCATTGAAAGATTAAGTACTCCTTACATTGTTAATAGCATTCCTTATCAGACTCCTACATTTATTTGTTTTATGACCAATTTTCTTGCAATTGAAACACTGACCAGAGAATGATGGGACATTGTGATTTATTCTTCTCCTACACTAAGTAGCCTTATGACCATATACTTATTGCAATTAAAACAATAGCCATTGGAAGATGGGTACCTTTGAGCATTTGGTTGCCTGACTGGAGGTCTTCTAGGTCTGTTTCTCTGATTCCAGACCTTGTTGCTTCTGACTCTCTTCATCTCAGTGTTAACTTGTCCTGATTTAGAACTTTCTCCTTTTTCAAAAGCCAAGCCTTGCCCGTCATCAAGGCTTTTTTGACTGTTAATCAACTCATCAAGCTTTGCAAAACTTATTTTAAACTTTTCTTTATAGCTATTAGCTACTTCTAGATCATACTTCAGAAGCACATCTTTTGCCATCTTTTCACATTCTTCAGACTTGCCTTTCAAAGCTTGATTTAAATGCTCCTCAATCTCTTCTTTCTCGTCAACCAGTATTGATAAATTGCTTAGGGTTTCATTCTTTTCTTTCAATTGTTCACTTAGCTCTTTGCTCCTTTCCTTTGATATCTTGACTTGCTCTCTTAGCTTCAAGATGCATTCATTAGCTTCTTTGACATTTTCCTTCAAATCCTGGATATCTACTTCATACTTATAAAGATCTTTAAGAGCAGTTTTTAGTTCTTGATTACTGACATATCTGCAATCATCAATCGTGACACTTCCTAGAGTAGGATACCTCCTAGCTGCCATGTGTACACTTTCCCAGATCTTCCTTAAAATGCTAGGCTTCTTCCAAGGAACCTTGCTCTGATACCAATTGTTGAACACAAGGAATACTAAGAGGGGTGTGTTGGAATTGTTTGTCATTGTGCCAAAATCTCTAGCTATCAATGCTCACTATAAATGCCAAACTTAACCCAGATCCATGAGAGGCTCACTGCCATGTCATGAATCCTGAGGTCAGCGTTGAACACCTCACTGACAAGGGGGTAGCTCACTGCCAACAATCCCCCCTCAACGCAACCTGAGGGATTCAAACTCATGACCCATGGCTCTGATACCAATTGTTGGAATCGTTTGCCATTGTGCCAAAAGCTTGAGCTATCAATGCTCGCTACAAATGCCAGACTTAACCCAAATCCACGAAAGGCTCACTACCATGTCACGAATCTCAAGGTCAGTGTTAAACACCTCACTAACAAGGGGGCAGCTCACTGCCAACAGGGGGTGAATTAGTATTCTATAAAACTTTTCTTTCACATGTTCTTTAAACCACTTACCAAATTCAATAACATGAAAGAAAAATAAACATAAGAAGAGTAGCCACAAAGTCATAACACATAGACACTAGAGTTTTTATGTTGAAAATCCAAAAACGGAAAAACCACGATAAGTGTTAGCTCACAATATATTATGATATCAAAACCAGATTACAAAAGGCTCACTGGCCAAGGACACACTGTCCAAAGAAGTGCTCACTACAATAGGCTCACTGCCATAGAGAAGAGAAGATAGAGAGAGGGTGGCTCAATGCCAAGAAAAGACTGCTACAAATGCATCTACAAAATGCTAGAATGCAATTCCATTGATAGCTCAATATACATATTCAAAGGTCTTCATTATATCTACCCTCCTTTTCTGCTCTGCTTCACATATACTCTGTTCTTCTACCTTCTTAGTCTTATTGTACTTTTTGCATGATAAATTTGGAGTAGGATAGTACATTCACAACTATCACCTCCCATCACACTGAAATCCATTTGTTATTAATATTCGCAACAAGATCTAACCTGAAATTTGGTCAACTTGCAAATGATAAAGCGTGTACACAAAAAGATTACACTCTATCAGCTTGAATTCTTTACATGAAGTTATACAGACCAATGAAAATCTTCAAGGATCTTCATATAGGTATGGACCTATTTTAGAACAACTTAGAATAATGATTTAAGTAATATATCTTCACTACACAACAATCTAACTGAGAGTTGGCTTCATTCTTAAGTATACTCTTAACCTTGTTGTCTGTCGTGTCACAACTTCTAATACAGATCTCATGGGACTCCACAATTCATGTCAAGCATTTGTTAGGCATCACCAATCATACCTTCATAACCATAGATCATAATATTCTTATATGGTGAGATGTGGATCTCTAAACTGATGACTCTATCTTTGTGAAACACTGTCAAACTGAATATTGATACTTGGAATCTTGTAGATGATCTTCTAAACTTTAGAATCTACAAATCTAGAATTAGATACTTCTCATATGTGTTTACAATACCTCCAAACCACACATTGAAAAAATCAATACCAGAGGAATGTAGACCAGAATACTTAGGTTAACTACACTATTTATAACTGGACTCTGCTTACCCTAACTTAGGCAAATTACATTATGACTTCTAGAGATTGTAAAGACATGAAACTTGGAATATAATAACATCAAACAATTATATGTAACATACTAGAATTACAAAACAAAGTCTTCATCTACAGAGGAGTACCAATTGATTCTCTATCACTAACTTAATGAACTACCAACACTTAGTCAATTTGACTAAGTTATTCTTATTGGACCAGAAATACTATGCATAACCTCTCTCAAGAGCTGTCTCCAATCATAACTGGTTGTTTCCATCAATGACAACATCAAATCTATCATAACAGTAGTGTCTCTTGACCATGTTTCCAACAACCGGATAGATTACCACCTATGAAAAATATTAGTCATTGTATGGATTTTATACCTGGTGCGAGTTTACCAAACAAGGCACCATATAGGATGACACCTATGGAGAATGAGATACATAGGCAAGTTCAAAAATTGTTCAATAAGGGGCTGATCAGGGAAAGTCTCAGTCCATGTGCTATACCAGCAATGCTAACACCAAAGAAGGATGGAGAATGGTGGATGTGCACAATTTCAAGGGCTATAAATAAAATAACAATCAAATATAGATTTCCATTTCCATGGATGGATGATATGATGGATTTCTTAAGTGGAGCAAAATATTTCACAAAGATTGATTTAAAAGGTGGTTACCATCAAATTCGAATTAGAGAAGGGGACGAATGGAAGACCACCTTCAAGACAAAAGATGGATTGTACAAGTGGTTGGTGATGCTGTTTGGGTTGATGAATGCTCCCAGGACCTTCATAAGGTTGATGAATGAAGTATTAAATCCATTTCTTGGTAAGTTCGTTATTGTATATCTTGATGATATTTTCATTTTTAGTAAGACAAAGGAAGAGCATTTGATGCATGTTAGGGTAGTATTGCAGAGGTTAGGAGAAGAGAAATTACTAGTAAATTTGAAGAAATGTAGTTTGATGAAGGGGGAGTTAGTTTATTTGGGATTTGTAGTTTCTAGTGATGGTCTAAAAATGGACCCAGAAAAGGTCAAGGCAATTGTGGATTGGCCTTCACCTTGTAGTATGTTTGAAGCCAGAAGTTTTCATGGATTAGCGAGCTTCTATAGGAAGTTCATTCAAAATTTCAATGGGATTTTTGCACCTATTACTGAGACAATGAAGAGTAATAGGAAGGAGTTTGTGTGGACAACCGTAGCTAAGAAGAGTTTCATGATTTTGAAGAATAAGGGGACTAAATAGACAGTTTTGGCACTCCCTAATATTGAGAAAGTTTTTCAAGTGGATTGTGATGGAAGTGGGACAGCAATTGGAGGTATCCTTCTTAAAGAAGGGAAACCAATTGCATACTTCAGTGAGAAGTTGAATGAAGCTGTTATCAATCAGATATGCACCCTATGGTAAGCTTACAAAAGACTTAGCTATTTGTTGACACATGGAAACACTCTCAGATTGTGGGTGATCTATGTTGAGAGTGAATCTCTAGAGTGAGTTGGTTCTCCTTATGATTTTTCTAATCTAATTGATTTGCCTGAGAAAAGGGACGAGAGAGAACTGGAATGAAACTCTAAACTCTAATTTAATCTAAATGAAATATCTTTACCCACAAACAGCCCTTCAAACTTAAACTTCCACAACCCCACCTACGAGATTTGATCCTAAAATAATTTATAATAAGGTTTAGATTGAACATAAATTACAACCAGGATCAACATGCAATTTCATAGTAAAGAGACATTACAAAGGACATAACACTGCCACAATAAGACATTAAATCAAAACTACAAAATAGACTAGTAGATGAAATAGAGAAACATGTTATATTGAACTGGAAGGAGTACAATGCAAAAAAAATGAACTGAGTCAACTGTCTGTATACAAACTCTCTATGTGCTCAAGAGAGAAGAAACAAATGGTATCAACTCATTGATAAAAACTAAGTTTTTCTCCTACAAATGTCTCTAAGAGATCTCTCCAAAAAAAGCTCCTAAAAATAGATGAAAGAAATCCATTTTTGAGCTCCTTAGAAAAGCCAAAAAAAAGCCCTCAATCTGCCACCAAACTAGAAAATAAAAGCTTCCAAGGTGTCCTTTTAGTTGGTCCCACCAAAGTTTTCTTTCTTTGCCCATAAAAAGTCAATTTCTGTGTCTTCTCTGTCTAAAAATAAAGCAAATTTAAAAAACAGTTTGACTTTGCTTTATTTTTTTTCAACTACATAAGATGACAAAATATTAAAGAAATTTATAAACAATATTGCTTTAATATCTATCTTATAATAGATTCTATAGCATTTCCCTCTGATTTGCCTAATCTTACCCCATTTGATTTTCTTTTACAAAATAATAATACAAGGCTTATATTTTCCTTATTTCACCAAATATTGCAGTTACAATACTTGATTTTTCTATAAAAAAATCATAAAAATAATATGATCATATATTTTTGCAAAAAAAAAACCTTTAAGGTTTATTCTCTATGTGCCCTGCAAAAATAGTCTCTAAGGCAAAGGCATGTCCTCTATTTTCAAATGTTCTGCAAGTGGTATATCAAGGTAATGACAAGGCACTTCAAGGTTTCAATAACACTAAGTCCTTTGAAATATGTCAAAGGGCATAAGGTTTTAACATATGAAAAAGGACCCTAAGCATTCTATGGTCATGACCCCTTATAAGTCCTACAGACTTAGGCAAAAAAAGGTGGTTGACCTAGTGTTTGATGACCCCCGATGGCATTAGTGTGGGAAAATAGAATAATTTCAAATGTGATAAAAAACCTAGTTTTGAACTGTCATGCCCGCATTTCACATGCGTTCACAACTAAGTTAAGAAGTAAAATGATGTATAATTTTACAACAAAAATCAAGGTACTCTTTGATTTGCAATATAATGAACTCTCTTAATGAAGGAACAGTGAAGCATTTTAAATCTGTATTTTCCATTGCCATTCTATCAAATAAAGTTGTCCTTCTCAAATTACAATTAAAACCATAAATAAATACTTGTAACTAATGAATGATTGATATTTCAAGAACTCACTTAATACCATAAACATTCATCTTAGATTATTTTCCAATGCAATGTAGTTTCAAGTTTAAACTTTGTTTTCAAGAGCAAAATTGCATCATACGTATTACTAAAATTAAAATAATTTTCTTACTGGATAATATAAGGGAATCATATATCATTTGGTTCATCAATAAACAACAAGCCTCACAACTAAAGACTTAACAACAAGAACAATTAACAGTAATAAATTTCTACCATACAAGGACTATCAAGGGAGTAATTTTTACTCTCTTCTCCAAACTTACACAAATGAAAAAAAAAGGTAACAACCCAATATTCTCACAACTGTAAACATAGTTAGGGAGGATTAAACCTTCACTCCCAGGGTCACAATATTTACAACAATATCAAGAGAGATGATCTCTCTTCAATTCTTACATAAAGAACAATAATGAACAACCTTCTTGTTTCAATTAATAGGAGGAAAAAAACTTCTCCAAAGCTAATTACAATCTCCAACAGTGACCTGCAAAACATCAAGGAAAAACAACAACCATCATCTAGCTCTCCTCCCTACCTTTGACCTGCAAGAGGGTCACCCCCGAGCTAGGGAGACCATCCTCATATCCAAGGTAGGATAGACTAACCACATCACAACAAAGAACAACAACAAAGCAAACAAACCACACACCCTCAAGGTTGACACACATAACAAAGTCTCAACTTAGGTGAGTACAAGGAGGGTAGGGAAGTAGACAATCACTACCTCTAGGTGCCATCCTTTCACAATTAATCACAAGGCCTCAAGCCAATATAATCACAAGGCCTCAAGCCAACAATATAATCTTCCACAAGGCCTCAAGCCTTCCAATGAATCAAGTAACCAAGGATATCCAAACATGCTCTCAAAGCCATTAATCCCTCAAGGCTAAAAACAGTACCAAATTGCCCTCAAGGCATATCATGTAACCAGAACCAGGATGACACCCGAGGAGGGTCACACCTCCCCTCCCTAAACACGATGAGCATTGCCTTCCAACTAGAAGGAGCTCTCTCTACACCCAAACGAAACCCATAAACAAATAGAAAAGTTCACAAAGGCATTGCAAGACTCTTTCAACAACCAAAATACAAACATGCATATCAACATTAGATAACACAAGAGATTAAATTAGTACACCAACCTTCTAAAGCCAATTATGGAAGACAACTAATGAAGAGCTCCTTTCTCCTTCCTTCTCCCAAAAATCTCCTTCCTTTTTCCTTCAAGATTCAACAACACTTACTCTCCTCCTCCTCTTCTTTTTAAAACTAATTTCTCTATTTTTTTCTAATTTCCCCAGTAGGAATAAACAACTCAACCCCCCACTTCCTCCATTAAACTAGTGATCATAAAACAATGTACCCCCACTCAATAGGTTCCCCATTAAAACTCACTTGAAGAATAAAATACAAATGAGAAAGCTTAAAATAACATAGAGTGGGTGACACAACACCCTCATAAAAGGGAACTCCACCAAAAGGAGGCACATGGAGACAAGCCCTCCATAATGAGGGGGATCATGGAGTGCTCCATGACTTGGAAGTGGGCATGAGTGTGGATTCCACTCATCCCATGTCCCCCAATTTTCCAATATCGTCACAATACTTCACCCTAAGGTTGAGGTGACCCTATGGAAGGTAACCCAAGGTTAACCTAGTCAAAAAGGTCCCTAAACCCAAGGGGTACAACCTAGGGTTGTTTTTAAACCTAGTTAAGACTCCCAGAGTCAAATAAAACATATGAAAAGGGCCAAAAATAATGAAAGATAAAACAAGATTCAAAACATCAACTTCTAACACTTATCATAATAAAAGTAATTCAAATAAAAGCCCTTATTCCCTTAACCTCATGCAAAAATAACACAGTACAACATTACCACATTTTTCCAAAACAAGAGGTTGATCTCAGTTCCTCCTGGAACTAGATCGGATCACAAGGGAAACAACTTAGGATATGGGAATGGTCTCTTGTATATGTGGTTTCATTAGTAATACCTGCACACTCAAACTCAAAGTCAATAACTCATAGAGATATCATAGCCGAAGCAATTCAAATACATGCATAACTAAACATGCTACCTTATAACATACTGAAATCATAATACAGTTTCATATCCATTCATCATTTTCTTTCAAACAACATCTAATAGCATTGCACAATTATTTTCTTAAAATCACATAGGTTCACTAATCCAGAATTCAGAAATCAATAGTCTCTCAACATAACATAATAACAAAAGCACTGCAAATAGTCTCATGAATAGTAGTGTAAAAAGTAGGCCTCACATCCTCTCCCCCTAAGATTGCACTTCCTCCTGGAAGTCATCAAAGAGGTGAGGGTAAAGCGTCTTCAATCTCGTAGCATCTTCCCATGTTCCAGTGACTTCATCATACATATCCCACTGGACCCTAACCTGGTCCAGATCTCGACATGAAAGGCCCAGCGTCCGATGAGCCAATATGCATATTGGCTCCAAAGCCAGCTGTCTGTTTGCCTCTACCTGAAGAGCACTCCAATCTAATACATGAGATAAATCAGAAATATATCGACGTAGAACTAAAACATGAAAGACATCGTGGATACGAGACAGGCTAGGCAGCAAGGCTAAATGGTAGGCTACAGGTCCTATCCTCTCTAGGATCTCAAAAGGTCCTACAAAATGGGGTGCGAGTTTAGAGCCTTTTCCGTAACGGATTGGACTCTTATGCGGTCGCACTCTTAAGAACACTCTGTCACCTACTGAAAAACTTCAATCTGTTCTCTTTGCATCTGCATACTTCTTCTGTCTATCCTGAGCTTCCTGCAGTCTCTGTCTAATCAAAGTAACCTTCTATTCCATATCCTGGATTAATTCGGGACCAATGGCAACATGGTCCTCTAACCGATCCCAACTCAAAGGCGTTCTGCAAGGTCTGCCATATAAAGCCTAGTAAGGAGGCATACCCAACGAGCTGTGATGCCCATTATTGTAGGTGAACTTAACCAGATATAGGTACTCCTCCCATTTCGACTGATGGTCCATAACATACATACGCAGCATATCCTCTAATACCTAATTAACTCTTTCTGTCTGGCCATCGGTCTTAGGATGATAAGCGGAACTGAAGTTGAGCTGTGTGCCCAACGCCTGATGTAGAGCTCTCCAAAATGAAGATGTGAAAATGGAGTCTCTATCAGATATAATACGGCGAGGTACTCCATGCAGTCTGACAATCTGATCTAGAAACACCCTCGCCACTGATGGTGCATTATACGTTGTGCATATCGGTGTGAAATGTGCCACCTTGGTCAACTTGTCAACTGTCACCATGATGGCATCATGGCGTTGAGATGACATAGGTAGTCCAACAATGAAGTCCATAGAAATGGTATCCCATTTCCACTCAGGTATCTCATGTGGGAACAAAAGTCCTGCTGGATGCTGATGCTCGGCCTTGACCCTTTGACACTCAAGGCATCGAGCAACAAACTCTGTAATATCACGTCTCATCCCAGCCCAATGGTATAACTGTCTCAAGTTCGCATGCATCTTCTTCACCCCTGGATGTGCTGCATAGGGTGCTCTATGAGCCTCAGAAAGTATCACTGCACACAGATCACCCGCATGGGGTACATAGATGCACTGTTTATGTCTAAGTAATCCATTGGACTCCAGGGAATATCCCACGAATTTACCTTTTAGGACCCTCTGATCTGGATTTCCTGCTGCAACTTCAAGAAACCACTCATCCTCAGGCAGATGCTATAAGATACGTTTCTCTAAAATCCACATTCAACGTAAGAGTCAGGATCTCGTGGTGCCTTTGACTCAAAGCGTCGGTGACCACATTCTCTTTCACCTTGATGTAGTGGACATCAAAGTCATACTCACATAAGAACTCCATCCAACGCCGTTGGCGAGTGTTCAAATTTAGCTGAGTGAAAATAGACTGCAAGCTATGATGATTCAAATGAAGTTCAAAATGTCGGCCTAAGAGAAAGTGTCTCCATCGAACAAGAGCATGAATGACAACTGCTAGCTCTAGATCGTGGGTAGGGTATTTTAGCTCATGTGTTTTAAGTTTTCACAATTCATAAGCAATTGCTCGACCACCCTGCATAAGCACAGCTCCCAATCCCTCTAAAGATGCATCCGTGCAAACAACAAAGTCTTCTACCGGATCAGGAACAGCTAATATGGGAGCACTGGTAAGACATTCCTTAAGGTTCCCAAAGGCCTTCTCACACTGCTTAGTCCAAGTGAATCCTTTCCCTTTTCACTGGAGGGAAGTGATAGGATGAGCTATCCTAGAAAAGCCTTCGACAAATCTACGGTAGTAACCAGCTAATCCCATAAAACTCATGACTTCTATCACATTGGTGGGTACTGGCCAATCTTGAATTGATTTGATCTTAGATGGATCTACAGAGATACCATCGCCTGATAAAATGTGTCCCAAATACTGCACCTCTATCCTGAAGAAGTCACACTTCGCCAGGTTGCCATAAAGCTGCTGCTCACGTAAAACAATGCAATACCTGACACAAATGGCCCACATGTTCCTCCTTGGTCTGTGAATAGATCAAAATGTCATCTAAAAAAATGATCACGAACTGATCTAGGTAAGCGTGGAACACCCAGTTCATAAGACTCATGAACACTGCAGGGGCGTTCGTTAACCTGAAAGGTACTACTGTAAATTCATAATGGCCGTATCTGGTTCAGAAAGCAGTTTTGTGAATATCTGCCTCTGTAATTCTCAATTGATGATACCCAGATTTAAGATCAATCTTCGAAAACACTCTGGTTCCTTGCATTTGATCAAAGAGATCATCTATCCTTAGCAAAGGATATCGGTTCCTCACCGTCACTTTGTTCAACTGCCTATAGTCCATGCATAACCATAGAACGAAGATAACCGGTGCGCCCATGGTGAAATGCTAGGTCAAATGTGTCCCTTCTCTAATAGTTCTTCTAGCTACAGTTTAAGTTCTGTAAGCTCATGTGTAGTCATTCTATATGGTGCACGAGATATAGGTTTAACCCCTGGTACTAAATCAATGTGGAAATCAACTTCTCTCCGTGGAGGCACACCAGGTAACTCTGGTGGAAATACATCTGCAAATTCTCTCAGGATGGGGTGTTCATCTAATGTAGTCTCAGGTTCATCTTCTGATCTATCACTGACTGTGATAGCAAACAACTGACAACCCTTTCGCATGCAACACTTAAGTTACTGAGCGGATATCATTCTAACAGTCATGGGCTTCTGTATGCCCACTATTTCGACTGGTGTGCCATGATCATCTAAGCAATTAATTGTCTTCTGCGGCAATCTAGCTTGGCTCTATGAGCCGCAAGCCAATCCATACCAAGAACTACGCCGTAGGTTCCTAATGGCATCACCCTAAGATCACATGTAGTAATGAAAGGACCCAAGGAAATCTCACAATCTCTGACCACGGTATCAACTGACATCCTGGCACCAGAGGCCAATTCAACCTCCCACCTAATGTCCTGCCTAGAAGCCACCAGCCTGTAACATTCCACTAATGATGTAGATATAAAGGAGTCGGTAGCTCCGGAATTAAAAAGGATAGAGATGGAAGATTCTACAATCATACCTACTGCCTCAATAACTGATGCCTGATAATCAGCCTGGTGGTTGTCAACCACTGCAAACATACGGTGGGAGTTACCCACGTCACCCATAGTCTGCTCAGAACCTCCTGCATGATGCTGTCCCCCAGCTGTATAACCCTGTGGGCACTCTCTAGCTATATGTCCTACTTCACCACAAGTATAACAAGGCCCTCTAACCTATACCTATACAGTCTAAGTTCAACTCGACTACTGTTGTCCTGTTCTGCCAGTAGACCCCTATGAACCCCTATAAGACTGCTGTGATCTCGCGGGTCCCACAGGTGGTCCTGCTGTCTCTAATCTCTGCGCTGGCCCTGCTACTGCCAACCTCTATTATTTCCCCCATATGATTTCTATTGTCTTTTAGCTTTCTGTTGCTGCTGTGACTGCTGTTGTTGTGGAGGTTTAGGAGGTAATGGTGCTGAACTATATCCTCCTCTATTATGTTGCTGTGTTGGCCTACAATAATTCTGTTGATGTTGCTACTGTCCCCGATCCTAGAACTGAGGGCGAGAATTATGCCCCCGTCCCTGAATCTCCTCAGCAATGTAAGCCTTCTCGGCAGCATCACTCAAAGTTTGCGGATCTACCATCCAAACAGGTCCTGCTATACCGTGGTTTAGACCTCTGATAAACTTATGTACCAGGAGTTTCTCATCATGGAGATACTCCTCATATCTGGATAATTTTGTAAACTTTCTCTCATACTGAGCCACTGAGAGTCCCCTCTACTGTAGGTCATGAAATTCATCTATACGACGCTGTTTGTAGTGGTCTAATAGATAACGCGCATTGAATCGCTCAATAAAAGTCTCCCATGAGAGTGTGTCTATGGAAAGATGACACTTGCGCTCCTCAGTGCGCCACCATGTAGCTGTTACATCTTGTAATAAATGTACTGCCACATGAGCCTTCGTGTTGCCTTCGTAAGGATGTAACGCAAAGCACCTATCCAAACTGATAAGCCAAGCCTTTGCCACGGTTCCCTCTATAATTCTAATGAATGTAGGAGGGTTCAACCTTAATATATCCCTAATGGGATCTCCTCTGTCACTGCACCCCTTGTAAGGCTCATCTGCATGAATCTCATAAGGCCTGGGTCCAAAATGCGCTACTTTCACTATCTCGTCATGCCTGGCATGATGTGTAGGGCTCCTGCTACGGCCCCTACCGACTGAATTAACCTCCTTTGTATCTGGCATCTCGACATAAGGCTCCACATGTGGCACCCCTATGGCTCTACGCGGGGCTCCACACGTGGCTCAACAGACTCAGATCGTGGCTCCACGCATGGCTCCTCTAGCGGAACATCACGGGGTTCATCACGTGGCTCTATGCGTGGCTCAACTACAACCGGTGGAAGCCTATCCAAGATAGCCTGTAAGGCCTGTAATATCTGTGGTCCCATACTTGGTGGGGTAGGTGGAGCTTGCGGTACCTGTGGAACTGGTTGTGGCTGTACAACTGGCTGAACTTGTGGATTTGGCTATTCTGGTGGGGCTGGCTGTTCCGGTCCACAGCTGAAGAATCAGTGTGCACCTTGGTGGCTGGAGTGCAACGGGACACTGGTTGCCGAACTCGTCTGGGAGGCATCCTACAAAACTAGGTAATCGCTAGTCAATGTGTTTTCACGGAAGTATTAATGTGCTCATACAAGCCCCATGTTTGAAAACCAAACTCTGATACCAAATGTCATACCCGCATTTCACATGCATTCACAACTAAGTTAAGAAATAAAAAGATGTATATTTTTACAACAAAAATCAAGGTACTCTTTGATTTGCAATATAATGAACTCTCTCAATGAAGGAACAGTGAAGCATTTTAAATCTGTATTTTCCATTGCCATTCTATCAAATAAAGTTGTCCTCAAATTACAATTAAAACTAGAAATAAATACTTGTAACTAATGAATGATTGATATTACAAGAACTCACTTAATACCATAAACATTCATCTTAGATTATTTTCCAATGCAATGTAGTTTCAAGTTTAAACTTTGTTTTCAAGAGCAAAATTGCATCATACATATTACTAAAATTAAAATAATTTTCTTACTCGATAATATAAGGGAATCATATATCATTTGGTTCATCAATTAACAACAAGTCTCACAATTAAAGACTTAACAACAAGAATAATTAACGGTAATAAATTTCTACCATACAAGGACTATCAAGGGAGTAATTTTTACTCTCTTCTCCAAACTTACACAAATGAAAAAAAAAGGTAACAACCCAATATTCTCACAACTGTAAACATAGTCAGGGAGGATTAAACCTTCACTCCCAGGTTCACAATATTTACAACAATATCAAGAGAGATGATCTCTCTTCAATTCTTACATAAAGAACAATAATGAACAAGCTTCTTGTTTCAATTAATAGGAGGAAAAAAACTTCTCCAAAGCTAATTACAAGCTCCAACAGTGACCTGCAAAATATCAAGGAAAAACAACAACCATCATCTAGCTCTCCTCCCTACCTTTGACCTGCAAGAGGGTCACCCTTGAGCTAGGGAGACCATCCTCATATCCAGGGTAAGATAGACTAACCACATCACAACAAAGAACAACAACAAAGCAAACAAACCACACACCCTCAAGGTTGACACACATAACAAAGTCTCAACTTAGGTGAGTACAAGGAGGGTAGGGGAGTAGACAATCGCTACCTCTAGGTGCCATCCTTTCACAATTAATCACAAGGCCTCAAGCCAATATAATCACAAGGCCTCAAGCCAACAGTATAATATTTCACAAGGCCTCAAGCCTTCCAATGAATCAAGTAACCAAGGATATCTAAATAGGCTCTCAAATCCATTAAGCCCTCAAGGCTAAAAATAGTACCAAATTGCCCTCAAGGCATATCATGTAACCAGAACCAGGATGACACCTGAGAAGGGTCACACCTCCCCTCCCTAAACACAATGAGCATTGCCTTCCAACTGGAAGGAGCTCTCTCTACACCCAAACAAAACCCATAAACAAACAGAAAAGCTCACGAAGACATTGCAAGACTCTTTCAACAACCAAAATACAAACATGCATATCAACATATATATATATATATATATATATATATATATATATATTTATATATTTATATATTTATATATGTATAGCAATATTAAATGTTATTGAAAATTCAAAATAGTCATGAAATGCGCATAAGGGATTGCGGTTCTGTTTTTACACAGTGAAAAGAAAACATTGTATAAGATGTGGTGGGGGTTTAAACCCCCACCGAATGCTCGCTGCTGTGGGTGTGGGGAGGGGTGGAGCCCCACCCACACCCCACTTTGTGGGATGTGGGTGGGGCTCCGCCCATCCCCACATCCCCTTTCCTCTTAACGCCGCAGCCTGTCTGTGCTCCACCATGCTCTCCGCCATGAGCTTGGTCGGTACTATGGCTGCCGCCATGCTTCCACCTGCACTAACACATGTTTTCAATAAGAGGTTTCTTAGGGTTTTAAACCCTCCATGGTATAAGTTATTGTTAATAATAAAAGAATAAATAGTTAGTCGGAATTCCATTATCAAGCTTTAAATAACATTGATATATATATATAATATGTATATAATATGTGTATATATAACCCTATATATATATACATTATATATATGTATCAAATGCAAAGACATGTTCTAGGAATTTTTAAAATGTAAATATATATATATTTATCATTATATATATATAGATATATAAAAATATGTATTTATAAAAGACCGTTTCTTATTTTGGAAAGGAATTTCTAAAATAATATAACTATCTATATATATATATATATAGATATATATATATATATATTATATGTAAAAATTTATTCTTAACCATATTAAAGGGGGTAATTGAAAATCATAAAATTGTACTAACACATTTGCTCATTTGTAAGGCAATAGTAACTACGGAATTTATCTTTCCATAAGAACACAACCAGAGATCTATAAAGAGTGCATAGAGGACAGAGAAAGCTGTGAATTTATGCGTAAATGGGAATATAGAAATGAGGAGATTCATATACATCTTTTTTGAGGTAAAGAACCTCCTACGTCCATTTTAGCTTCCTCTGGGTCTTTATCTGATGTTGAACGACGCACATCAAAGAGGTCTCAGAAGACATCGACAAATCATAGCTCAATTAACTTGAGAGTTTCTGGATGCACAACTGTGTATCAATTGACGATGATGGTGTGGGAGTCCCTTGGTGTGGTGAGGGAAACTCAGAGGATGGACCATCCCACGGGGTGGAAATTCCAAGTAGTAAAAAAAATATAGATCAACGTTTTGAAAATTAATTGCCACAGAAGAACCTATATAAAAGAAAATTTATAGAGTAAGGGTAACCAAGCGAACAAGAAAATATTAAGTCTTTAAATGCCAATCACCTACTGAAGGAAACCCAAACGTTACTAGTTAAGTCAACACCAATCATAGTGACAAAATATCTTCTTGCACAAGCGAGTGGATTATTCTACATCAACAAGCAACTTAAACAGTCACACCGAGCACGCATGCGGGTGCGAGGGAGGCTTTCGGAGTAGTTTAGGGAAAAAATTTTGATATTTCGTGTCATGAACACATGACTTCACTATGTAAAAATAGAACCGCGATCCCTTATACGCATTTCATGACTATTTCAAATTTTCAATAACATTTAATATTGTTAGATATATATATATATATATATCATTTTCTCGGTTAAACTCGATTTTATACTATTAACAATATTCAAGTATAAATATATATATATATATATATATATATATATATATATATGTATATATATATATATATACATTCACAAATGTAATCATATTTTCATTTCCTCAAAGTCATTTTAAATTCATAATAATAAATAACAAAAAATATGTATATATATATGTCTATATATATATATATACATATATATTTTAGTTTCACAACCTCTTTCAATACTGTAAATAGAAATGTAGAGATCAAACTTTCACAACTAATCACAAGGCCTCAAGCCAACAGTATAATCTTCCACAAGGCCTCAAGCCTTCCAATGAATCAAGTAACCAAGGATATCCAAACAGGCTCTCAAAGCCATTAACCCCTCAAGGCTAAAAACAATACCAAATTGCCCTCAAGGCATATCATGTAACCAGAACCAGGATGACACCCGAGGAGGGTCACACCTCCCCTCCCTAAACACGATGAGTATTGCCTTCCAATTGGAAGGAGCTCTCTCTACACCCAAACAAAACCCATAAACAAACAGAAAAGCTCACGAAGACATTGCAAGACTCTTTCAACAACCAAAATACAAACATGCATATCAACATTTATATATATATATATATATATATATATATATATATATATATATATATATATATATATAACAATATTAAATGTTATTGAAAATTCAAAATAGTCATGAAATGCGCATAAGGGATTGCGGTTCTGTTTTTACACAGTGAAAAGAAAACGTTGTATAAGATGTGGTGGGGCTTTAAACCCCCACTGGATGCTCGCTGCTATGGGTGTGGGGAGGGGCGGAGCCCCACCCACACCCCACTTTGTGGGATGTGGGTGGGGCTCTGCCCCTCCCCACATCCCCTTTCCTCTTAACGTCGTGGCCGTTTCTGGTCTCCTCTATCCCGCGGCCATACGCAATGTTCTCCCCGCCTTACACAATGCTATCCCCGCCATACACCGCCGCTCAACACGGCCACCATTAGCCGCAACCCGTCTGCGCTCCACCACGCTCTCCGCCATGAACTCGGTCGATACTATGGCCACCGCCATGCTTCCACCTGCACTAACACATGTTTTCAATAAGAGGTTTCTTAGGTTTTTTAACCCTCCATGGTATAAGTTATTGTTAATAATAAAAGAATAAATAGTTAGTGGGAATTCCATTATCAAGCTTTAAATAACATTGATATATATATATATAATATGTATATATATAACCCTATATATATATACATTATATATATGTATCAAATGCAAAGACATGATCTAGGAATTTTTAAAATGTAAAATATATATATATATATATATATATATATATATATATATATATATATATATATATTTATCATTATATATATATAGATATATAAAAATATGTATTTATAAAAGACCATTTCTTATTTTGGAAAGGAATTTCTAAAATAATATAACTATATATATATATTATATGAAAAAATTTATTCTTAACGATTTTAAAGGGGGTAATTGAAAATCATAAAATTGTACTAACACATTTGCTCATTTGTAAGGCAATAGTAACTATGGAATTTATCTTTCCATAAGAACACAACCAGAGATCTATAAAGAGTGCATAGAGGACAGAGAACGCTGTGAATTTATGAGGAAATGGAAATATAGAAATGAGGAGATTTGTATACATCTTTTTCGAGGTAAAGAATCTCCTAGGTCCATTTTAGCTTCCTCTGGGTCTTTATCTGATGTTGAATGGCGCACATCAAAGAGGTCTCGGAAGACATCGACAAATGGTAGCTCAATTAACTTGAGAGTTTCTGGATTCACAACTGTGTATCAATTGACGATGATGGTGTGGGAGTCCCTTGGTGTGGTGAAGGAAAATCAGAAGCTGGACCATCCCACGGGGTGGAAATTCCAAGTAGTAAAAAAAATATAGATCAACATTTTGAAAATTAATCGCCACAGAAGAACCTGTATAAAAGAAAATTTATAGAGTAAGGGTAACCAAGCGAACAAGAAAATATTAAGTCTTTAAATGCCAATCACCTACCGAAGGAAACCCAAACGTTACTAGTTAAGTCAACACCAATCATAGTGACAAAATATCTTCTTGCACAAGCGAGTGGATTATTCTGCATCAACAAGCAACTTAAACAGTCGTACCAAGTACGCATGCGCATGCGAGGGAGGCTTTTGGACTAGTTTAGGGAAATTTTTTTGATATTTTGTGTCATGAACACATGACTTCACTGTGTAAAAATAGAACCGCGATCCCTTATGCGCATTTCATGACTATTTCAAATTTTCAATAACATTTAATATTGTTAGATATATATATATATATCATTTTCTTGGTTAAACTCAATTTTATACTATTAACAATATTCAAGTATAAATATATATATATATATATATTTATATTTGTATATATTTATACATTCACAAGTGTAATCATATTTTCATTTCGTCAAAGTCATTTTAAATTCATAATAATAAATAACAAAAAATATGTATATATATATATATATGTCTATATATATACATATATATTTCAGTTTCACAACATCTTTCAATACTGTAAATAGAAATGTAGAGATCAAACTTTCACAACTAATCACAAGGCCTCAAGCCAATAGTATAATCTTCCACAAGGCCTCAAGCCTTCCAATGAATCAAGTAACCAAGGATATCCAAACAGGCTCTCAAAGCCATTAAGCCCTCAAGGCTAAAAATAGTACCAAATTGCCCTAAAGGCATATCATGTAACCAGAACCAGGATGACACCTGAGGAGGGTCACACCTCCCCTCCCTAAACACAATGAGCATTGCCTTCCAACTGGAAGGAGCTCTCTCTACACCCAAACAAAACCCATAAACAAACAGAAAAGCTCACGAAGACATTGCAAGACTCTTTCAACAACCAAAATACAAACATGCATATCAACATTAGATAACACAAGAGATTAGATTAGTACACCAACCTTCTAAAGCCAATTATGGAAGACAACTGATGAAGAGCTCCTTTCTCCTTCCTTCTCCCAAAAATTTCCTTCCTTTTTCCTTCAAGATTCAACAACCCTTACTCTCCTCCTCCTCTTCTTTTTAAAACTAATTTCTCTATTTTTTTCTAATTTCCCCAGTAGGAATAAACAACTCAACCCCCCACTTCCTCCATTAAACTAGTGATCATAAAACAATGTACCCCCACTCAATAGGTTCCCCATTAAAACCCACTTGAAGAATAAAATACAAATGAGAAAACTTAAAATAACATAGAGTGGGTGACACAACACCCTCATAAAAGGGAACTCCACCAAAAGGAGGCACATGGAGACAAGCCCTCCATAATGAGGGGGATCATGGAGTGCTCCATGACTTGGAAGTGGGCATGAGTGTGGATTCCACTCATCCCATGTCCCCCAAGTTTCCAATTTCGTCACAATACTTCACCCTAAGGTTGAGGTGACCCTATGGAAGGTAACCCAAGGTTAACCTAGTCAAAAAGGTCCCTAAACCCAAGGGGTACAACCTAGGGTTGTTTTTAAACCTAGTTAAGACTCCCAAAGTCAAATAAAACACATGAAAGGGGCCAAAAATAATGAAAGATAAAACAAGATTCAAAACATCAGCTTCTAACACTTATCATAATAAAAGTAATTCAAATAAAAGCCCTTATTCCCTTAACCTCATGCAAAATAACACAGTACAACATTACCACATTTTTCCAAAACAAGAGGTTGATCTCAGTTCCTCCTGGAACTAGATCGGCTCACAAGGGAAACAATTTAGGATATGGGAATGGTCTCCTGTATATGTGGTTTCATTAGTAATACCTACACACTCAAACTCGAAGTCAACAACTCATAGAGATATCATAGCTGAAGCAATTCAAATACATGCATAACTAAACATGCTACCTTATAACATACTGAAATCATAATACAGTTTCATATCCATTCATCATTTTCTTTCAAATAACATCTAATAGCATTGCACAATTATTTTCTTAAAATCACACAGGTTCACTAATCCAGAATTCAGAAATCAATAGTCTCTCAACATAACATAATAACAAAAGCACTGCAAATAGTCTCATGAATAGTAGTGTAAAAAGTAGGCCTCACACGAACTAGGGTAAAGGTAAACCCTAAAATGAAACAAGTTTTGCCCTATTCTTTCGGGCTCATTTGCAAAACACATTTCGGTGAAAGGGCTCTCTGTGGCCGCCTTTGCACTTCTAGGGTTTGGAGATGAAACCCCTCCATTTTACTACAACTTTCAATTCTCTGAAGCCATTTCAACAACAAGGTAAAAGGTAATCTCTTTCTACATAGTGTTCATCCATTTTTTGCCATTCCTTGATGCATTTTTGCTTTTAACTGTGGTTGGAAGTGTAATTTCTGATGCACCATTTGATCTCTTTTTTCATTTTTATGTGTCGCCATACCTCTGTCAAGATTGCCATGGATATGCTCTGAGCTTGTTTACAAAATGAAAACTTTGGCTTCCCTTATAAAATAAAAGGTGATTCTTTGATTGTTGTTGGCTTTATCCTGTGTATCTTCTACTTTAGAGGGCCACGACTGGTTTATATTTTTATCTTTCTTCTCTGTGCAATGCTTTATGGATTCAAAATCTTTAATTCCTATGTTTGCTCCCCAGATGGGTTTGAGCTTTTAAGAAAATAGAGCATTTCTTAATCACATGTTGCGACTGTGTTTCTAAACATTCTGAGATGAAAAACTTTAATTTCCATCTGTATCTTTAACTGTGGTTATACACTCACCTGCTCTTTATTTGACAGTTGCTTATCTAGATGTTATAGCTATAAAAATAATGTTTATTTCTGACTATTGTCAAAACCTTCATGTCCCTGTAAATGAGCTTGTTATCCTTTCTGTATAACCTCTTCATTTGGAAGCCATGACTGTCATAGACTTTTTCTTGAAACCCTAAAGTAGGTTTGCCTTTAACAAAATAAATTATCTCTATCACTCTACATTTGATCTCTGTCAAAAATCCCATGTGGGTCCTCTGCTGTGAAGAACAAATCTCTCTGTATACAACTTGCATCTTCATGGCATTGGTTGATCATCATAGTTGCTGTATGGCTGCTTACTGGATCTCTTCATGGCATAACACCTACTTGTTACTTCTGAGTTGATATACATTCTATGCATGTAAAAGATGTAAGCATTTGTATTTTGTGGTTTCTCTGTGCAAGGCCTACATGCTTTTTTGTTATACATATTATGATGACATGATAGGCTCTTTTACCTTTTCTGCATATAGTTAGTATGAGCTTACTCAATCTATAACAGGGCATACTCTTCATACAATCAAATCTATTGTATCCCATTAAATACTCTCAACTACACATCATATTGAGTGGTAGAGGCAACTACACTTTACTGATTGGGAGATGAAAATTATGTATATCATATGTATTTTTGAGTTAGATTCAGGACAGTGTAGATCTCCTTTCTATGATAGCACTTTTCCTTTGCATTTCCTATCATTGATGGCATTATGAACTATCTTCACTACTATTGTCTCTGATTGGCTATTGGTTGACTATCCCTCTCCTTCATGATGATCTTGTCCTTCATGACAAAGATGTATATTTTCTATTGTAACATATGATGCAACATGCATTCTAATTTATTACTATGGTTGTCTTAGCTGCTCCATACATGTACTTGATTTTATCCTATCACTCTTAAGAGAGGAGCAACAAACTCTATTTGAAATGGTAAAAGTTTGATGTGAACTTTGTTTCACCTGTGCACATGCTATCTCCTATGTTGGTTTTTCCATTTCATTTAAATAGTAAATTGATATTTCATGATTTTAAATGGGTTGTTATATCAATATCATGATTTTGAAATGCACATATGAGCAATACATAACATTACAAGTTTGATGTTTTCAATCTCATACCTCATTGGCAACCATGTGAAAAGTTCACTATTCATTGATGATTGCCACTTCAACTCACCCTGAATGGTAGTCATAGGTGGATATTGAACTTGAAGCTTAATAGTTTGTATTGATGTAACATTATCCACTTTATCATGCTCTCCTTTACACAGTATAAATGAATATTCTAATCTCATTCCCCTTAAAACTCAGGGGTAGCATGTTGGGCTAAACCCTTGTGGGAGCCCACTTTACACCACATGCTAAATTGTCTTCAATCAGCTACTTGACTTATCCTATACTTACACATGAAACAAACAGATTAGATAAAAATAATGAAGTTCAATGATTGTTTCTTTTCAATTCCTCTTGCATGTGAATGATGTATTTCTGATCTAATGCATTATAGGCAATGTGTTATACCTCTTCTGATAGACACATTGAGAACTCATAACCAGAGCACTAATAGGACTTTTTTAAATTTTTTATAGGTTCTTATCGAAGATTAGGAGCAAGGGCAGAAGACAACCTCGGAGGTTGAAGACACTAACGGCAATGATGGTTGTGACTTTCTCTCCTCTATCTTTAGATGCATAGTATCTTCCTTATATTTTCATTTGTTTAGCTATTCCCACAACTTTTGTGGGACATTTCATCTATCATCTTTCATTCAATGCAATGTTTATTTCTTTTATGTACTTCATTTGTGAAATAAATAAACATGGTAGTGAAATTAAATAATTAATCTCCTTTTGCAATAAATGATGATCTACAATCTTTTCCTTTTGTTGAAAAACTGAAATGCAATATCACTGAATCATCCAACTATGCAAATAACTTACAATAGAAAATGTTAAAACCTTCACTTTAAAATGAACTTGCTGAACTAGCTCCACTAGTTTGAGCTGTAAGTGAAAAATTGTAACAGAAGCAAAAAGGAAATATTCTATGTATGACCAAGAATTTTATGTACTTGTATAGGCACTCAAAAAGTGGAGACATTATTTTCTACCAAAGGAATTTGTGTTGTATACTGATCATCATGCTTTGTAGTTCATTAATAGCCAAGGTAATTTGAATTAGAGACACATAAAATGGGTTGAATTTTTGTAGTTATTCTTTTGTTTTGAAACATGGAAGTGGAAAATCTAATAGGGTAGATGATGCATTGAATAGGACATATCTATTGTTTAATGAAATGAGGGTGAGTGTGGTTGGTTTTGATTCTATGAGAGAATTGTATAAGCATGATGTTGATTTCAAGGAAGCATGTGCTGCTTGTATGATAGAACACCCTAGTTGGAATATTTTATCTAGGAAGGTTTGTTGTTCAAAGGGTACGAATTGTGTATACCTCAAGGGTCAATGAGGGATAACTTGATGAAAGAAACGCATAGTGGTAGTTTAGGTGGACACTTTGGTATTGATAAAACATTGGCCCAATTGAGTGAAGGTTATTTATGGCTTGCTATGGTTGCATATGTGAATAAATTGGTACAAGGATGCCGAGTTTGTCAATATGCTAAAGGAGTCAAGCAAACTATTGGTTTAGATCAGCGATTGCCTGTACCTAAGAGATCATGGGAACACATAAGTATGGATTTTTTTTTGGGATTACCTCACACACAAAGAGGTAATGATTCTATCTTTGTTGTTGTTGATAGATTTTTAAAAATGGTTCATTTTATTCCATGTCAAAAGAGTAATGATGCTTCCCACATTGCTACATTATTTTTCAAGGAGGTAGTTAGATTACATGGTTTGCTTAAGTACATAGTTTTAGATTAGGATTTAAAATTTGTTGGTCATTTTTGGTGTACCTTGTGGAAGAAAATGGGTACATAGTTGGGTTTTAGTTCAGCATACCATCCTTAGAGTGATGGTTAAATAGAAGTTGTAAATAGAAGTCTAGCAAATTTATTGAGAAGTTTGGTAGGGGATAAGCCTAACTAGTGGGACTTGGTTTTGTCTTAGGCAGAGTTTGACTATAATAATTCAGTCAATCGAAGTGTAAGGAAAAATCCTTTTCATATTATGTATGGTTACAGTCCAAGAAGGATAGATGAATTATGGGATAGTGCTGATTTGACTCGAAAGAGTGTTGTAGTTGAAGATTTCGTAGAGTATATCCATGATTTGCATAAACAAGTGAAGGAATATTTGGAGAAAAGTGCCACCAAATACAAGGAACGTGCTAGTATTCACAAGAGAGAACAAGAGTTTTAGGTTGGAGATTTAGTTTTGGCATATTTATGGAATGAGAGGTTCCCACAGGGAACTTACAATAAGTTAAAATGGAAGAAAATTGGACCTTGTAAGGTCTTGCATAAGTTTTCATCCAATGCCTACGAAATAGAACTTCCTACAGGTATAGATAATTCACCTATTTTCAATGTGGCGAATTTGTATCTATATTATGAAGGAGAGTCTTGAGGACACAAGAAGATTTTAGTTTAGATGTTCAGGATAAACATGAATGGATGGACCAATTGCCTGAGAAATAGTTTGAACAGGTTGATCAAGTGATTGATTCTTGTGTGTCTAAAAGAACTAGGAGAAAAGATTACATGGATTATCTTGTCCAGTGGAATGGTAAACCAGTTGATGAAGCCTCTTGGATGCAAGATTTTGAATTGCCTAAGTATGGGATTTCTATTCCAGACTTACCAAAATGTTCTTGAGTTGTAGACTCAGGAAACATTTCTCTTACCCGACGTGTCTAATGCAAGAGCATTCGGGGGCTGATGCAAGAAGTTGTGTTCATAAAAAGCTCAAAAAGTGGAAGTGTTTTTGTTGTTTTTTAGAATTTGTCACACTTGAACTGAAAATTTGAAGCACTTACACAATGAATCTTGAAAAAATTCAGTAATATAAAATTTAGTATTTTGAATCTAGTTTCCAAATATGTAATTTATTCAAAAACACAAATGACAGAAATTTAATTTTGATAGGTATGTATAAAAACCACTTTTTAAAAGTCATTTTTTTTTACCATACCATGCAGGTGTATGGACACCACTTTTTGACCTAAATGAAAGTATTTTTCTAATTCCTTTTGGGAAAAGATATCTAACAACATGAAATTTTCTTTTTTTTTAAAAGATAACAATATGAAGATTGATTAGGATTTTTTTTTAATATTTTTTTCTTGAATTTTTATTGGCCGTAATTGCTATTTTTAAAAATCAACATGTACGAACAGCATAATTGGACCTAAACTAAACCTTTTTTGAATTTTTTTTTCATTGTGTAGAGAATTGTCTGAAGATTGATGTCATATAATTTTTTTTACAAAAACATTAACCAAAAAAAAGTTATTTAAAAACAAAAAAAACTAATATTTCAAGTTTATGGACCAGTTTGCTTAGAAATTAATTAAAAATAAAAAACATAATCCAATCTTAACAAAAATTATATATTTGGAAACTAGACATTGTTTTCTATAATAGGTTTTAATTTTATAGATTAATTCAAAAAAAAGGTCCATCAACTATATTGCCAAAGTTTGACATTTCTCTTGAACCTGCCTTAGTTTTTTAGTTGCAGGTCAAAGGCTAAGGGTCAGGTTGTTAATCCTTTCTTGAGCCTAAAACTGAGGCAACATGTGGATTGAGAATTCAAATTTTCAAAAAATACGTACGCATTATAAAATGCGTACGTGTTCTAAAAAAAATGCATGTATTTTATAACGCATATGCATTTTCTCTTCGGTTGTTTAAAAAAAAGAAATGTGTATGTGTTATATAACACGTATGTGTTTATAAAATAGAATGCGTACACATTTTATAATGCGTACGCATTTCTAATATATCTATTTTTGCCAGATTTGGAAAAAACCAATTGAGCACTTTTTTCCTGCAACATTCCCTTTCTGCAGTATGGGCTGAAAGCACTAGTTTCTACATATTTTATTTCATTCTTATCTTGTACAATCTCTTAACATGTCATATTCGATTCAAAATTTTAGAAGAGACAATTGCAAATTAAATTTTCTAAAGTGGAATCAAGTATAAGAACTTTTTAAAAGAAGATTTGGAAAAAGATAAATTTTGGATGTATCCATGATGTTTTTTTACTTCAAAGTTTATAAAAGAAAGGATCTCCATACTATATAGTTTTATTTGAATATTTGAAGGAGGTGGCAATTGGAAAATAGGTTAAGAATCATTTGTTTTTTATCAAGAGGGTTTGCTAATCATGGGATCAAAGCAAAGACAAAGAAAAAGATGTAGAAAGTTAATGACACCAGAAGAAATTGAAGCAAATAGAGAAATGGAGGCAAAAAGATAAAGGGATAGAAGAGAAAGAATTCACCAAATGAAAAATTTGGAAGCATCTAGTTCCGTGAATGTTGAAGAGGAAACCATGAAGGCTAAGATGAATGTAGATGATCCAAATGTGGAGATGGCGAATATGGAAGAAAATGTAATTATGGAGACAAACCCAACTATGCCTTCAACTTCAACTTTGAATGATATGGAAATAGCACCTATGCAAACAACTTCATGTATGTCTTCAAATCCACCTCCCAATGATATGGAATATGCATGTATTCAAACAATTTATGCAGGTATGTCTTCAAACTCAAGTTTTGACAATATTAATCTTAGTTATTTAGTTAATCTGGATACACCATTGATAGTATCAATAATTCTAGTTTTGAAACAATGCAAAAACAAAATAATGATGAAATCCCTCATATTGATGAAAATAAGAATGAAATCCTTTGTATGTTTAAAAATGAAAATGAAACCCCTTGCATGTTTAATGAAAATGAAACCACTTGTATGAATGAAAATAAAAATGTTTTTTTTACAATTGAAAGGGATGTGTTAGATAATCTTCCTGGTAAAGTTTCTTGGAGACAAATGAGAACTCATGGAAATAGATTATATAAAATATTTTTTTATAGAAAGAAATTAAGATTTCAATGTCAACTCATGATGCAATTGTTGAAAATGTGGACAATGCGAAAAGTGATGAAAAAATTAGGCATTTTTGTAAAACCAAAAAAGAAGGATGATTCAGTAGAACAAGTCATATCTAGTATTGCCAATGCTATTGATTCTATAGGAAATAAAAGTTGATCTAAAGATAAGAATGCAGCTCATCGTGCAATAACAACTGCTCTTGTTAGTAAATTAACTTCAAATAAAAGAATGCTAAGTAAGATTAGTAAACATATAAAATTAAATCCTAGAACTTTGATAAGAGCGGCTAAAAGAAGAGAATGTATTGAAAAAAATCTAATTAATCAATGTTGGAGTTTTAGTGGTAGACTCTCAAGGTCAAATATGAAATTAACTAATGAAATCAAATCGTTAATCAAAAAATATTGGCATGATAATACAAGAGTATCACCTAATATTAGAGATGTTTTAAAAGTAAGGGTGGGATCAAAAATATGTGACCCTCATCTGAGGCATCTATTAGATATGACTCAAACTGAATTATATAAAAATATTTAGATGATTCAATCTTACCAAATATTAGCATAAGTCAAAGATCATTCGAAAAATGTAAACCTTGGTATGTTAAAATTAATAAGCAATGAATCTCTTGTTGTAAAACTCATGTACAATTGTGTTATTATTATGATATTTTTCAATATATATGTTGTACTTTGCATGCTAACCAAATTATGTAGGACATTTATGGTATTAATGTGCCACCTGAAGCAATCAAAGATTTTATAGCAAGTTTGTTTTGTGAACCCCTTGATGGAAACTTATTTTATTTAAATGCATGTATTTCTAGACAATGTGATAGCTGTGGTAATTTTTAATTGTTAGGAGAATGTATGCATGAAATTAGTTTACATGAATTTGGACAACAATTAGTGGATGTTAAAAAATTAAAAAAATTTGAATATTCTTTAAAAGATGAAAAATTTGGAAAACCTTGTGAGCTAATTGTGGAAACATTTAGTGTGCATGCATTTATTAAAGAATTTAAAGATAAGATGTACCTAAATATGTAAAACACTCTCAAAATGCTTATTGGCTTGATGGTTAATTTCATACATGTAAAAACACATTCCCAATTAGAACTATATTGTCAGTTGTTGATTTTGCTGAAAACTATACTCTTACTCCACAAAAAAAAATTCAATCACAATATTATAATTCAGTGCAGGTAGCCATATTTGTTCATATTGTATATAGACATGGAAATGATAGTAGAGAAGATAATAGAAAAATTTTTAGAGAGTACCATTTTTATGTGAGTGATAATCGATTACATTCATCTGAGTTTGTACAATATTGTTTTAATACATTTTATAAAAATTTAAAAGAGAGGAATTCAAATGAGAGAACATCTCATATGGTTGGATAATCACACAGGTCAATTCAAGAATGCTAAAATATTTTATTGGTCATGTAGAGTTCATAAGGAAAATAATATCCAGCACATAAGGAATTTTTTTAAAGTTGGACATGATAAAGAAGAACATGATGGAGTGGGTACATGTGTGAAAAGAGCTCTTGCTAGAAAGCAACTAAAATTTGAGGATGCAGTGAAAATCAGAGATGCACATGCAATTGTAAATTGGTTCAATACAAAATTATCTACAAGAACAAGTGAGAGCTCAATAATTCAACACTTCTTTTGGTTAGTTGAAGAAAATGATATTCTTACTCGACAAGATTGTGAAACAATTAATGGATCTGTAAAATGGCATTCATTTAAGAGTTCCAATGCAAACACATGGACAATATGGACAAGGGAGCTTGCATGTTTTTGTCAATTTTGTATTGCAGGTGATTGGGAGGTGTGTGAAAATACAGAATGGATCAAAGAATGGCAACAGAGAGCCTTAACACTTACATCGACACATGATCAACATGGAATGATAATTGAAAATAATCAATTGTTTGCATCAAATGATTATGATCATGTTTTAGACCTTATACAAGAAGGTACATTAAAAATTGAAATCAATTATATATGTATGCATGTTTATATGTGAATTAAACATGTCAATCTTTATTCAATTAATTTGTTTTTGCAAGACATGTGTAGGTTGTTGTTGTACCTGAGGGGAATGAAGAGGAGATGGAGTATTGTTTGGCTAGATGTGTTGAGAGAAAACATAAGTTGGTACATCCTAGAGTGGATGATGACAACTTTGAGTATCCAACTGGTTCTATGGTTGTTGTTGGCACCTAGCTTCAAAAATATCTAATAAGAAAAAATAGCTTGCCTGCATTTGAAGACTATAAAAGACACAAGAAGATTATACATTACTCACATTTGATTTTGGCAACCACTATAAAACTAATTAGATATAA
Source organism: Cunninghamia lanceolata (assembly GCA_027924645.1). Lineage (NCBI taxonomy): Eukaryota > Viridiplantae > Streptophyta > Pinopsida > Cupressales > Cupressaceae > Cunninghamia > Cunninghamia lanceolata. Next base: position 6,444,890 of record BSBN01000055.1, on the reverse strand, counting down.
AGGTAGGCCTACTAATAAAGTGTTATGGGCACTTTCAATGGATGATCATGAGACAATCATATCTGCATTAAAAAAAAGAGAGGATGCAGATGGTACAATGAAGTAAATAAATATAGGTAAGTATATAGTTGTATATATATTTAATTGATAGTCTATATATAGTTAAAATTTTATCTCATATACATGTCTATATATATATATGTTAGTCTTTATTCATGTTTCCTAATTACATTTTTAAATCATTTTTTATTTTAGGTCTCCCAAAACTAGATGCATTACAAAAAAGAGAGGGCCCATGCATATATATTACAATGGAATTTGAATCTAGATACAGGTAACTATATATAGTTCTAGATATATTTAATTGATAGTCAAAATATAAAACTAAATAATTCATTGTCATTTTTAAAAAAGTTTATAATTGATTTCATATCCTTTTAATCCATTCTCTTAGAAACCCTAAGCCATCCTCTTAGGACCCCTTAAGCCATATCCTCCTATCTACCCTTAATCTATCCTCTTGCATACCCTTAAGTCACTCTCTTAATTCCCTTTAAGCCATCCTCTTAGGACCTCTTAAGCCATATCCTCTTATCTACCCTTAATCCCTCCTCATGTATCATAGGCTTTAGGTCCTATGGCTAAGGGTTTAGGATTTCTAGGGTTCATGAAATGCTTAGAATAACTTGAATCTATTATGGGATAAGGGTTCAAATCCTAGGCTTTAAGTCCTAGGGTTAAGGGTTAAGGGTTTATAGGGTTCACAAGATAGTTAGAATAGCAAATCTATTATGGGTTAAGGGTTTAGGGTTCATCTCTTAACTCCCCTTAAGCCATCCTCTTAGGACCCCTTAAGCCATATCCTCCTATCTACCCTTAATCTATCCTCTTGCATCCCCTTAAGTCACTCTCTTAATTCCCCTTAAGCCATCCTCTTAGGACCCCTTAAGCCATATCCTCTTATCAACCCTTAATCCATCATCTTGCAACCCCTAGGATTCATGAGATGCAAAGAATAACAAATCTATATGGGTTAAGGGTTTAGGGTTCATCTCTTAACTCCCCTTAAGCCATCCTCTTAGAATAACAAATCTATATCTAGGATTTCTAGGGTTCACGAGATGCATGACTCATATAATCTATATCTAGGATTTCTAGGTTTAGTATGTATTGTTCTTTTCTCTCATGAATTTTCTAGTTACATGACTCATATAAAATATAGTTACTTTACTTACATTAATTATTTTTGCAAGTTCTCATCAAGTCGATCTACAATGATTGTAACTATAAAAAAAATTCATCATATAAATTATGTAAATATCAATTTGTGGTCTTGAGATAAAAGTGGATAATCTTTAATTGTATTTATATTTACATATGTTTCATCATGCTATATAGTTGTAACTATCAAAAAATTTCATCATATAAATTATGTAAATATCAATTTGTGGTTTTGAGCTAAAAGTGGATAATCTTTAATTGTATTTATATTTACATATGTTTCATCATGCTATATAGTTGTATTAAACATCAATATACATTATATATGTTTGTTCAATGTATGAACTTCAATGAACTTATAAATCACTTTTTATATCTTGTTCCAATTTTATCTTATATAAATTGTGTCTTATAAACCACGTTTTATAAAATTGTTCAATTGTATCTTATACATTTTATACATGTGAAGTATAGATTTTTGTTTAGTGATTAATATTTGCTAGAATTAGAAAATAGTTAAAATTACCTTCCCTTACTTTATTATGAATATGATATAAACTATAAGGAATGTATTAATTTGTCACCTAACCATGTGATTTTATTGAAATTTGAAAGTTAATCATTTTAAGACATCTAAACTTCATTCAACAATGGCATGTTTAAAATATATATACAATTTGATTCTAGATAAGAATTTATAGTGCATATTACTTGAAAATTAGATAATATATGTGTGTGTGTGTGTGTGTGTGTGTGTGTGTGTGTGTAATCATCATAATGAACATAACATGTACGTGATCACATTCATAAACACAAGTTACATGATCATAATGTATATAATGTATGTGATGGTCCATGAAATAACATGTTCAAAATGTATATGTCAAGTGGCACACATATAAATAAAACTATCTATAGTCCATAAAATAAAACTATCTAAAGTATTTTAAGACATCTAAACTTCATTCAATAATGGCATGTAAATATATATGCAATTTGATTCTAAATAAGAATTTATAGTGCATATTACTTGAAAATTATATATATATGAGTGCATATAATCATCATAATGAACATAACATGTATGTGAACACATTCATAAACACAAACATGATCATAATGTATATAATGTATGTGAAATGGTCCATGAAATAACATGTTCAAAATATATATGTCAAGTGGCACACATATAAATAAAACTATCAATAGTCCATAAAATAAATCTATCTAAAGTATTTTAAGACATCTAAACTTCATTCAACAATGACATGTAAATATCTATGCAATTTGATTCTAGATAAGAATTTATAGTGCATATTACTTGAAAATTAGATTATATATATATATAATCATCATAATGAACATAACATTTATGTGAACACATTCACAAACACAAACATGATCATAATGTATATTATGTATGTGAAATGGTCCATGAAATAACATGTTCAAAATGTATATGTCAAGTGGCACACATATAAATAAAACTATCTATAGTCCATTAAATAAAACTATCTAAAGTATTTTAAGACATCTAAACTTCATTCAACAATGGCATATAAATATATATGTAATTTGATTCTAGATAAGAATTTATAGTGCATATTACTTGAAAATTAGATAAAATATATATGTGTGAGTGCATATAATCATCATAATGAACATAACATGTATGTGAACACATTCATAAACACAAACATGATCATAATGTATATAATGTATGTGAAATGGTCCATGAAATAACATGTTCAAAATGTATATATGTCAAGTGGTACACATATAAATAAAACTATCTATAGTCCATAAAATAAAACTATCTAAAGTCTATCAAGATGAAAAATATTCAAATAAAGAAAACAATAGGTTAGAAAATATTAGTGATAAAAAATGATTTTAATTGAAGATATTCAAATAACGCAAACAATATAGGTTAGAAAATATTAACTCGATAAAAATTTGATTTTAATTAAATATAGTAAATATAGTAAAAATTATTTTAAGTATGCATAAATTACCATCTGATCATGTGAATTTACTAGCACATTTTGTTCAATAGGTGGTTTAACTATTGATTGAGGACCAACTGATTGAGCTGCTAATTCCTAGATATTCAAATAAATCAAACAATAGGTTAGAAAATATTAGTGATAAAAAGTAATTTTAATTGAAGATATTCAAATAAAGCCAATAATCTAGGTTAGAAAATATTAACTTGATAAAAATTTGATTTTAATTAAATATAGAAAATATAGTAAAAATGATTTAAAGTATGCATAAATTACCATCTGATCATGTGAATATACTGGCACATTTTGTTCAATAGGTAGTATAACTATTGATTGAGGACCAAATGGTTGAGCTACTAATTCCTGGATATTCAAATAAAGCAAACAATAGGACTAGAAAATATTAGTGATAAAAAATAATTTTAATTGAATTTAAATATATATTTAAAAGACCTAAAAATTGTATAGGAGATTTAGTATAGTTTAGGAACTTGAATGACATGCCCTCATGGTCATGACCATGATCAGGAGCCTACCTACCACATATAAGGATACTTCTATCATCCTGCATAAAATAATCATAGTGCATGTAGTGAGTTTTTTAAAGCACATGTAAATTTCAAACTTAAATAAATTTTGAAAGCACCCACCTGAGATGGCCCATGCATAAAAGTTGATGATGACTTAGGAGTTCTCACCACACCTTGGGTTAGTTAGTCATGGGTGTCGCATGACCTCCCTGCATAGATACAATATATCATAAGTTCACACATGTGTACAAATTCAAATTAAATTAGATATGGACATAAACTAAAATATATATTGGTTTACCTAACCATATGGTGTACCCATTTCTACAACTCTTGAAAAATAGACACAATCATATTCAGAAACTGGTCTCCTCTGATCATGCATCTACATCGAACACTTCTTGAAAATTAAAATATTATATTATATATAATTTTATTTTATTATTTACATGAATTTTGCACATTTCAAACAAATTCAAATACATGCCTTTCAAAAGATGTACATACCTATGTAGGATGATCATCAGCATATAGTAAGTCCATAAATGATTCTGTCGTAGATATAGGTGGACCTGCAGTGGATGCGTGAGTATGCCCATAAGATGAACCTCCATGCTCTCTATCGCCCACTTCAGTTGCCACATGGGTAGTCTGATGAATGAGATCTCCTGAGAGAGAACTCAATGCTCCTAATGTGGACAATATTGTCTATTGCTGATATGTAGCAGGAATTCTAGGAGGTAGAGGAGCAACAATTGGTGAAATTGGAGCACGTCGCTAAGGTTTGACACATGCTCCTAATCTATTTTGGGGAATGACATGACCAACTCCCTGAAATGACCTCATATCAAAATAGTTGGGTTTTTTACCCAACTCAAACTCAGCCCATAACTTTCTCAAAAAATAAAGGGGCACCTCATAATTGCCATGTGGTGGAGTATCAAAGACCATCCACCATCTGTCCCAAAAATGTGCAGCTATTTGTGGGTGCCTACACCATTTAATTGAAATTCATTTTTTATTGGATGGAATTGCTTCATTTATATTGGGGTTAAAGAAATGTGCACAAATTGCTTCTTTGGTAATATGAAGGTCATGGATTTATTTATAAGGCAACCCATCTACATAAAATTGTCTTCTCTCTTCTCTCCATCGATGGAAACTAACTAGGTCCGCATTGATGGATCGACAAAGTCAACAACAGTTTGCATCAAAGATGCAAATCATGCTACATGGGGGGAAGGTTGGGCTCATTTTTTATCAAAAATTTATATTTTCTTGAATGACATTTGGCTTTGCATTTATGCTCTCTCATAACTGATCTTGATCAATTAGAGGATGTGGGGATTAGGAGGTGGAGGGTTAGGAGGTGGAGAGGGTAGAGGCGTGGGGTTTTGTGGTGGTGATCCATTATGTGGAGGTGATGGTCCATGTAAGGGGTTTTTTGGCTGGTCAATATGTATGAAATCCTCTATAGAAAACTCATCGACTACATCTATATTTGGCTCCAAGTGATGAAAGGGCAACTACATGTTAAACAATAAAAATATATATATCAACAAGTTAACTAATTAAATAATGTACACAATTTGAACTAAAAATCACATTGAACGTGAACAAATTCAAAATACATGTATTTTGAAGACACATTCAATTTTAAACATTAAAAAATGTATAGCATGAAAATTTAGATTAATTTATGTTGTAGAAAATACAAATAATTTCAGCTTCCCCTTCATCCCATATTTTTTGCTAATCACCTTCAAAAGGTCTTGGACGAAAATTAAAACACACATTTTTCTATATTGAGCACTTAAATATCAATCCAAAGAGTTAGAACTAGAACCTAGATATTGAATGTCAAGTAATAATTTTATCAAGTTTAATATGATTATCACAATACATTCAACCTATTTGTATGATTATCATGTCCATCCATACACTAATTTCTAGGTTGTCATTGCCTATTATGATCTAGCTTGTCTTTTATCCTAGTTTGGGTCCATGCTCACAAGGTTGACCTCACGAGCATAACATTGTTCCACCCAACATCAAATTTAGAAATTCAAATTCAGCCAAGTTCCCCCCTTTACCTTTCCCACCGATAGCCAACTAAACACATGTTCTTTGTAATTTGATGTCATGTGCTAGTTGTTTTAAAGACATTCATTTCTATTCATATAGGATGAATCCACACATTCAAAGTTCTCTCATCATTCTAGAGAATTGAAAGAAAAGTTATTAACAAAACACTTGAATTTGGTGCTTAAAAAGAAGTAAATAATATGCATCCTAGGACTTATTCGTTGTCTTCAATCTTGTTTTGTATTAGAGGGTTAGTTAAGGAAAAGACTCCTCATGGATTTAATGATACAACAACCTAGTAAATATATTTATAAATATAACTTGTCCCCTAGCTAATAGAAGGAGCATAGCAGAGCAGTTTGGATCAGGCAAGTAGAAGGGTAGAAGTTTGTTTGAGCATAGGAATAAGTTTTTGAAAGTAGGAAGTTAGTTCATAGTTTTGATTCTATACCTACCTATGAATTTGTTCTCTATTAGAGTATAAAGTAGACATTTAACAAATAGCCTTCAAATTAGACTAAGAGATCATATTTCTCAAAGCTAAACATCAACACATCGAAGACCCTTGTCAATTATATTCATCATTTAGTGATACAACTAAGAATGCTTGTCCTCATTTATTTTGTAATTATAACATTGACCAATTGTCAATTCTATACAATATTACTTATTTATGTTCATTTAGGATAATTATTTTCTTACGTGTATCCATTCTATTAAATTCTCCTAGAAGTTAACCATATGGAATAACTATTTTCATTTTCATTTTGGTAAACCTAATTGAGCTTACATGACATAGCTTTCTTCCTGATGTTTATTATTGACATTAGGGATTTCAAATCTACATTTAGCTCTGAATACATCATACTATCGTATCTAACTTATCCAATTTTTATCCTTGTAACTTATTACTTTATTATTATTTCAAGATTTGGTGATTTCTTACCTTTCATATCTTTTGATCACCCTACCCACCCTTATTTGGCTCTAGGATTTGCATTTTCACCTACTTTTAAATTTGATTTATGCTTAATACATATTCTTATACCCATTTTCAAATTCCTTAGGCATTGCATGTACGTATATGTCTTTGTTGAGTGAGCAATATCATTTTGATAGGATATAACTTCTACATCTATGATTCTGCACACCCATTAGTGTCAATCTAATCATTAATTTCAAATTTGAAAAGGTGGGGGAGGTAGGTGGAGTATTTCATTTAAATAACTTGAGGATCCATAAAAACTCATGCCTAAATAATGCTCAAATGGTAAAAATACATCTTCGCTCATCTTAATGGTTGGGATCTCATGAATTCTTATATGATGATGTTGGAGGTGCAAGAGATGTAGATGGGACTATGAAATCAAACTTTAAGATCTACAAATACAAGGGATATAAAGTTATTAAAAATATTAAAGGTCTATGGGAGGAATACGTGAGCTAAGTAGTAAGAAAAATGAATACCTAATATTGATGGGAAAATAAATGAGATTGGGGCTTAGAGAGATTTGATACCAGTTATGTGACATGTATTTAAGAATTGTGATAATTATTAATTATATACCTACTTAATCATAGGCCCTAAGAGGGGTTTTTGGTTTAGGGTTTAGGATTTTAGGTTTCTATTTTGTGGTATAAGGTTTAGGTTTTAGGGTTTACAGTTCAGGGTTTTAGGTTTGGGTTTTACAATTTAGGGTTTTAGGTTTAGGTTTTTAGGTTTACAGTTTAGGGTTTTAGGTTTAGGTTTTAGGGTTTAGGGTTTTAGGGTTTAGGCCCTAGAGTTAAGGGTTAAAGGTTTTAGGTTTAGGTTTTCGGGTTTAGGTCCTAGGGTTATGGGTTAAGGGTTTTAGGTTTAGGTTTTAGGGATTAGGTCCTAGGGTTAAGGGTTAAGGGTTTTAGTTTTTAGGTCTAATTTTTTGGAACCTAGGGTTTAGGGCTTTGATTTCTAACTGTAGGTTTTGTGTGGTTTAGGGTTAAATTAGTTAAATTAGGTATCAATTTTGTGGATTTCAATTTAGAATTTAGAATTTCTTGTTTGTGTGATGATTTTGTTTCCAAATACAATTTAAAAACTATAAATTAAACAAGCTAATTACAAACAAAATAAACAAACAGTAATCTACAATTACAAGTAAAAAATGCAAGATATAAAACTAAAAAAATGTAGAATTTAACCAACCTAGAGGTCACGGAGGTCGCTTACATCAACGGGAGGAGGTGGCAACTAAAATTTGGCTGGTATAGGTCTTCAAGAATGCATACCCATAATGCTCTATCCCTACATTCCTCTCCACCAAATTCCCAAGAAGAAATGAAAATGACAATCGTTTATTTTAAAAATTTAATACTTTTTAGACACGCGTACGCGTTTTATAATGTGTACACATTTCTTATTGGGTACCCAAATCATAACGCATACGCATTTTGATTTAGGCTCAGGTACCCGTAACTAAGCGTGTACACATTTTTTCAATAACATGTATGCATTTCTTACGATTCTTTTTGGGCCAAAACTTCCCCTCTTCGTGGACCCAACTTCTTGCTTTTACCCTCGGGTTCACTTGCAATTCTATGTCACCAAAAATATGTTTTATTTTCTAAGTTGGTTTTTATCTTTGTTTCTTTGCAGAATTGGTTTTTGTTTTAGGAGGCAATCTTAGATTTGTTTGACCAAACTAAGGATATCATCGTGTTAAAGACCTAATTAGGTATCTCTAGTTCAAATTTGGTGAAGATTGGACAAAATTTGGCTAAGTTATAAATAGTCAGCAATTTACTCAATTCACGAACTACTCAGTTTGCCAACCCAGTAGTTCGCTGATCTGACAGTTTGCTGACAAGTTAGAAGGACAAGTTCATATTTTCAAAGTTGACCGAAGGAAAGCCTTTTATTACAAAAATTTCTATTTCATGAACTGTTAAGTTCGTCGATGGCTTAGTTTACCGACAAGGGTTTAAACAAAGTTTTTGTAAGTTCTTGCAATTGGAGATTTGCAGATAGGAGAGTACATTATTTCATAAGTATCAGAAAACCTTTCAGTTTGCAAACCAACTAATTTTCTGATAGTGTGTATCGATAAACTTTTAAGTTTGTGAAGTGCCACATTTCTCAATAACCTTCTTTTATTGGGGATTCAGGGAATATTTAAGTTAGTGAACATGAGCAAACACTGATAAAGTTGTTTCTTGAAAAGATAGAAAACTCCATAGTTCACGAAGAAGGTATTTTATCGATGGATTGTTTTGAAGCTCGGGTATGCGTAATTTGCTGAATGTATATAGTGGTGAGAGTTATACACTAACAAGGATGTTTAAGGTGGCGATTCAGTTTTGTAACTACTCAACTATAAGGTGGTTCATTTTCTTTTGGTATTTCAACAGATGGTGATGGTTCAACTGCTTTTGGTAAATATTATAAATACATTCTTCTAGTTCTGAAAGGGGTTCAATTTTCCTGGTGAATGTAGATGTTATACAACACTCTATAAAGAGGCAGATGTTTTGATTTTGAAGCATGACTGTAGAACTTCAATTTGTACTCATGTAATTCAATGTTGCTACTGAATAAATAATACAAGTTGTTGTGGGTGTGGTGTTGTCTTTTGTATTGATTTTATTTTGTTGCTTAATTGGATAGTCTGATAAGACCCTTGAATTTAGGCCTGCACCAATAAGCAAGGTAAGTGAACTATTAGCAATATGCACTAGGACTACGGTCTCATGGAACACCATGATTGTAGGACATGTACAAAACAATTAAGTTGAAAACACTTTAGAAACTTTCAAGAAAATGCAATTGCCAAATGTAAGGCCAAATTTGACAACATATAAAAAAATCCTTTCTTCCTACACCAAAATGGACGTTCAACATCTGACCTGTTTAACAATATGCCTCAAAGAGATGCCATCTCATGGAACGCAAAAATTGCATAAATAATAAAAATTCTTTGGAATAAAAGCATATGTAGGGACTACAATGATGGCAAGTTATGCACAAAACTGATTTGTAACCCAAAAAAATACTTTATTAAATTTCAAGCAGATGCATTTGACAAGTGCTAAGTTAGATTACACAACTTTTTCCAGCATCCTCCCTTGGACACAAGGATTTACATGATATGCACATAATGAATTTGATTAAAAAGACCGAAATAAAAAAGTAGAGTCGTTGTAAATACTTCTAAGCCTATATTCATGTGTGATTCCCCCAAGCGCCAAGATTGGAAGGGGATTTTTATTAGGTGTAGAAGCTTCAAATGCCCTAGTAGACATGCATACTAAATGTGGAAGTGTAGACTAGGCATGAGAACTGTTTGACAAAAAGGCATTCTCATGGAATGCGAGTCCAAGCTTGGAAGATGACACTTTAAATTATTTTAGAAACCCAATATAATATGATATTCTTATTTATAATATATATTATTTTATAATAATTGTTATTGAAATACAAATCATGTTTTCTTTTACAATGTTAATATTGAACATATTTTTAAATTGATATAAAAATATATATTAAATTAGAATATTTTCAAAGAATATTTATCTTCAATAAATTTTAAAAAACAATTTAGAAACAAATCTTTGCTTTGTCTATACTTTTTAATATGTTATTCATTGTTTATTATATATAAAATAAGTACAACTAGAGTTGTAATCAAGAGCTGATTTACAATTACAGTAATGAAAAGAATTGCTGCTACTTCCTCCATTGTCATTCAATTCGCCAAGGTCACCTTTATATCAATCCACCAAGATGCCTACATTAGAGCCGAATTGGAAATGTTCTCAGTAATAATACAACTGGACAAGTCAAGTCCTAAGCATAGTGGAGTGATTGAAAGTTCTCTCATAGTTTAAAAAGAGGGCAAGTTGGTTTGTGGAGTGGATGGGCTGCTCTTAAGGTGCAACCAATATTTTGTGAAACTTATTACTTTCTAACTTTTTGAAATTTGTTTGAATGATTGTAATTTACAAGAGAATTGTATTGGAGTGTTTGGTTCAAGAAAAAATAAATCCTTCATGTTAGTTACTAATATTTTTAGGACTTTAATTTACACAATAGAAATGAATTTATATGCCTTTATGTCCCTTTTGATAGCATTCAATTTCCAAAAAGAAAACAGACATTCTACCTTAAAATGACAGTAGCTAGCTATAAATTTTTATGGAACTTTCATCTTTTTAGTTGTTAAAATGGTTGGGAGTTGTTGGTCTTGTTGTTTGTAGTTCTTTTGTGACTATGTTGTTGATTGCTGCTCTCTTTTTTGCAGTCTTTAGACTACTTTTTTGTAACCTACATTCTTTCAATATAAAAAAATTCACTCAACATATTTTTGACAATTTATAGTTTTCTTAAAATGACAATTGAAAAGTAGTTAAATGACAAAACCGTCATAAAAAAAAAATTATGACAAGCAGGGGTAACTGTCAAATTCCAAGCCTGAATGCCACAGTTATAGGATAAGGAAAAATTGTATTTTTTTTAAATTAAGAAACTGGCTGGAAAGCTGTCCTCTCCTCTTTAAGGAGGCTTATTTCCACTCACTATGGACTGTTAGTCATTCCATTCTATTGTGGCTAATTTGGAAAGAGAGAAATTCAAGAGTTTTAAGAAATTCCTCAAAGAATTGAGAGGTGTTATGGACGGACATTGAATCTCTTATTTCAGAAACCATTAATGCAAAGCTTCAGAGGTCACAAAGGAGGGATTCTAAGTGGACTAATTGGGACGAGTATATTCTTCTTAGCTAGAAAAGTCTTGTGAGACTCCAATCTTCTGGTGGAGCCTCTTCCTCTCTTTCGAAAGTGGACAGATCTACTATCAAATGGCTTCCCCCAGTGAACCCTTAGTTAAAGTGAATTTCGACGGAGCTTCCAGAGGTAACCCAAGTCTTTCAGGGGTGGGTTGTGTTATCAGAAATAGCAAAGGGGAACTCCTAGCGGCTAAGGCAATGAAACTTCCTAATGGAACCAATAACATGGCAGAGGCCTTTGCGCTACTGCATTTTCTTCTCTTTGCTAGGGAAAAAGGGTTTAAATCGATCTGTATAGAAGGTGATTCCCTAGTCATTATCTCAGCCTTCCAATCAAGAAAAGTAGAGAATTGGTCTATTCGCCACATCCTTGAGCAAGCGTGGACATGCCTACAGTTTTTTGATTCCTATGAAATTGTCCACTGTTATTATAGAGAGGGAAATAAAGTGGCTGACTGGTTGGTGAACTATGCTTTAGACTAGAAGGAACAGGAGGTGTTTTTTGATCCTCTATCTGCTCAGAGACCGGTCTTACTGGACTCTCTGATCTCTTTTGACAGTCTGTCTCTTCCTTCATCTTGATCTCTCGATTCCTGCATTAGTGCTTTTTGGCCCGCGGTTGGTGGTGGTTTTTATTTGGGCTAGTTTTTTTGGTTGCCTTTCACCGGTTCTTGTAAAAAATGTTTTTATCGGGGTATTACTCCCCTTACTATATATATGACTTCTTAATATATCTCTGAGGGTCTTCCCTCTTTCTTTTAGAAAAAAACTTTAAGGCAAAAGCAATAGGTAGCTGAAGACCGACGCTTTCCAACTTCTGCCAAAAGTTTTACTACCACATCTTTAGAATCTTTCTACAATGAGAAGCAGAGAATTTTGTCAACAAACTTCAAAATTGAAGAAGACATAACTGCAAGACGTGGATTTTAAAGCAGATACATGCATTACTAAGAAGATATGACCCTTTGTTAATGAACAAGAACACATGGAAGTTGACAAAATACCAGTTAGAGCACAAAAAAGGATTAACGGACTAAGATGAACAAACGAACAAAGGATAACCCTAAACATTTTAAAATGAAGCTTCTACTCAATCAGGGTTAGAAAGATAAATAAACTACCTCTTAAACATTAAATAAATAAATTAAAATCAAATTCCAATTAACTGAGTTCTATCCAAATAAATATATCTAATTTTTTTTAAATTATGTAGATAAATCATCCTAAGATATGATTCTAATGGTCATGCTTGTCTTCTTATCAGATAGGAAATAATCCTTCAATGTTTCTCATTCTTCTTGGGTCAGCTATATAGGCCTCACCTTCTCATAGCTTGGGACCTACTTTGGCTCTTTTATGGATGCTCAATCCTTCATTTCCATCAATTGGTACAGCCACTTCTCCAACTACACCTCCAGCCAATAAATCTAGTGGTAATTAGTACTTTTCATATTAGATAGCCTCTATTTTATGTCTTACACTAGCCTTGTTGACACTCTTTAGTTATTACTAGGTTCATGTTGATTGTACTAATTTCTTTTTGTAGTAGCATTTTATACAGTTCTATATTAATTTGGATAGGGGAGCATATTATACTTGTACCAACATTTTATAAATTTCTATATTGGTTTGATTAAGGAGAGTATATGACACTTGGTTTTTCTTTAAATTTTGTTTAGTTTGATTCTTTTTCTGATATAAATGTTTTCTTCAAATTTGAAGGAAGGAGCTTCTCATATTATTTTTATTTTGGTGGACTTGATGGATGTAGATTTTGTAAGATACAAGTTTGTTACAAAAAACATACTAGAAATCATTTAAGGGAGATTAAGAATCACTACATAAAAATCTATTTTATTTAGAAAATACATCTATATTAAAAGTTAACTATAAAAGACTAAAAGTCTTAACTTAGAATTCCACATTAAATATCCTTATAAAGATTTGAACTTAGGTCTCCACACTAAAAATCCAACATTTTATTCAATTAAACCCAATCAATTACTTAAACTATGTTTTTCTTTATTCAAATTGTTAAAAAAATCATATTATAAATCAAAGAAAATATTTTTTTTAAAACAGTGTAGACTACTCAAACTTATATTAAAGTTAAAACATATAAACAGAGAAGTCCGAATAAGCACATGGGCTGAAGATACAAAATCTTTTATCTAGGCAAGATTTCAAAAACCAAACCTACATCCGACCACCTTCCATACACCAGAAACCATAACAATAACATATGAAAACATCTATACTGGAGAGAGAAAAAAACACTTAACAGTATCACCATGCACACAAGGAAAAGGCTCCACAACCACTATAACTAAAAATAGAAAAGCAAACATAGCTGCCACCTCAGGATACAGCAGGATCCACGCCACTTGCTGTAGTCTCCGGGCCAATGTGTTTGTTCTGTGTGGAGTACAATGTATCTGGATCATCCTCCCCATCGGTAGGCTCTCTTGGCAGGTGAGGTGCTACATCAGTAGCATGCATACGGAGAAATTTGATGGCTGTAAAAACATCCTTGCACCTAGTTCTCAAAGCTTTTGACATGGAGCACATGGCTATGCCCTTTGAGTGCCCTCTCTAGCCCCAAGATACACCTGCATTCAAGGCCATTTTTCATGGCTCTGTATATGCATTCGTAGGCTGGTGTAGAATGGAGTCGTTGTTGATGTTTTAGCGGTGGGAGATATCCTTCTCCCAAATTTAAATAATGAAAAGCCACATATGAAGAGACACCAGAGCATATGAAGAGACGCCGACGCATATGAAGAGTCACCTTGATTTGTATATATACATCAATTCAATCACTTCATTTATACCTCCAGCAGAAGTTTTGCCATTCCTTTAGCAGTAGAATAGATTTCAAGGGGAAGCATATTTATTTGTATCTTTGCATCTAGGAGAGGTGGTATTATTCATTGTATCAAATTTGGCCTTGTGTTGGGACTGAGTTGTAAGCAGATTTATGCTCTTATTCCTTCAATATATAAGAGATATATTTGCTAGGTTTTTTCTCCCTCAAGTAGGAGGGTTTTCCTAGGGTATCTGCTATGTTCATTGCTCTATGTGTTGTTGTATTTCTTCTTATTTCATTTATGATCCTAAAACTAACATGGTATCAGAGCGGGTCAAAGAAAAGATTAGATCAAATTTGTTTAAGCAGTGAAGTCTTCTTCTTATCTAGGGCAGTCTATCTAAGCATCGAAGATGGTGAACAGAGTCAAGATTCAAAGAAAGGGCTTGTGCTCATTTTATTTCAGTAGTAAAATACATTTGCATACCTCAAGAATTTTGTTTCATATGTTTGACTTCACAAATTATAAGATTTGCAAATTGATGAAATATAAAATCACATAATTGATGCATTGAAGCAAGTTCCACAAGGATGAAAAATAAAATCATGTTGGCTTGAGATTTCAAATTGCATGGTGGATTTGGGGGTTACTCCCAATTGTTTGTTTCCTTTACAGTTCGATGCTTCAATTTCTAAAACTTCCATGGTGCATCATGTGGGGATAACGTGGAAATTGCATAGATTGTGGGGATTGTCGTCTAGTTATGATGCAATGGATTGGAGTAGCATATCTGCTAGTGAGGTATAAAAGTAAAGGATGGGATTCATTTTCATTGAAGTGCAGAGGCTCCAATAGCCACTCATAACTATACTTGTGTCGAAATTACCCATGGCTGCAAAGATGTTAATCGATGCAGTTTGCATGGTGGCACTGCTGAGTACAAACAACATGCTTGCAAAGAGACCGAAGAAGGTGAAGTGCAATGACAAGCTCTACAAGAAGACATGTCATGGGAAGCATGTCTTTCCATACGAGTGTCAACATACCTGCATGATGGACTGCAAAACTTGCAAGCCTATTTGTTCATGCAATAAGCCTGGAGGCGTGTGCCAGGATCCTCGATTCATTGGAGATGGCATCATGTTTTATATCCACGGCAAGAAAGACTATAATTTCTATTTGGCATCAGACTCAGAGCTCCACATCAATGGTCACTTCATCAACAAGAGAGGATGAGGACGAATTAGCTACTATCAAATATTCCAAAATTCCAGCACTCATTGAGTTATCAAAAGTTGTTGTTCCTATAGCAAAAGGGCTTAGAAACATGAGGATGTGGCATTGGACAGCTAAGATTTAGTTGTCAAGAGGACATTGGTAGTCAAGGCAAGAATATTGCAAGGGGTTGTGAAGTCTAGGACTCACAACTAAGAGGGAGAACCAATGTTTGGTACATTGGGTGCATCAAGAATGATAGGGTCAGAAATGGTGCTAATGAAAGCAATCATGCTCCAGTATATTTACACCGATGATAAGACAGCTGATATTCTCATCAAGCCTCTTTCCATAGTGAAGTTGCATATTTTTGGGACAAGCTTGGAGTAGTGGAGAATGTCACCCTTGCTGAGAGGGAGACTCAACATCAATGATCTTTGCTATAGTGTATATTTCTCTGAGATGGAGAAATATGAAGTGAAAGCCCTTGGAGTGTATATTTCTCTGAGATGGAGAAATATGAGGTGAAAGCCCTTATAGTGTATATTTCTCTGAGACAAAGAAATATGAGGTACAAGATGTAACATCCTGCTACGTAATCCCGAAGGGTAACAGCCAAAAAGGGATAAGATAATTTTTTTTTTTGACATCAATAAACAACATACATAGGTTCAGCTATAAAATCGATAGAATGATACCATTTATTTTAAACACCAAAGCAAATGTTCCTAATCCCATCTGATAAAAACATGAATCCATAAGCATAAAATAAAGGTGGATCTGACACCCACACCAGAATCCATAAAGCAATAAAGGAACATCACATTTCTTCTCATTAAATACAATGATTACAACTTCTCTCCTAAGAGAGTTCAATTACATAACTACATATACAATCACAATGATGTATTTTAGAATATGATACAAGTACAATAACATAGTCCTAAGTATGATACAAAGACTTAATAGGTACAATAACTGAATGAAGTGATGGAGAGAGAGATCATCCCAAACTGGTGCTCCAAAACCTATTCGTCGGTCCCCAATGGTGGTGGCAATGCCTGCCAACCATGTGGACTCCTAAGAGACCACCCCACCGTGCTCGGGGATAGTCACAAGGCCCAAACGGATGAACAACAACAAGGGGATACAAGGTGGCCAACACTCACATCAGACATAGAGCAGACATGGAGAATAGTGCATATAGCCAAAGTCATAATATAGGTGTACTCATCTAAGTCATAAGTCAAGTACTACTCACGACTCCTAAGATGCTAGATACTAGAGTGTAATCATTTGGAGTGTCATCATGTGTGCTTGAAGGGATGGCACACACGGGACCAAGTACCTCTCATACAGATGAGGAGACTTAATCATGCCAAAATCCATGCCCCACTGACGAACGACTCAATGCCCTGTAGATGGATAGGCCTTCTCATTGCATCCTTAGCCTTTACAAGCACTCAAGGCCATGCACGAGGTTTAATTAACTTATTAGTGTTTTTACCCCAATGTTTTAGTTTTAGTTATCACTTGTTACTGTAACTCAAGTACTAGTTCCCCTGGCAGCCACTTACAAGCCCTGGGCTCGTAGAGAGCCACTCCAAATGACCACTCTAATGTCTAGACCTAATTCATCTCATGTAACCAATGAGGAATCTAAAATGACTAAAAACACTGAGTCATAAATTTAAACTAGTAAAGACAAAAAATATGATCTATAAGACCCAAACTATCATGGGCAGTGTAATATGTTGAAAATGGCCTTTTGCCAATTAGATCAATTCTGTAATAACCCCAATGACCCCAATTTGGTCACTTTTCACACAGAAATAAATGGACATAATAAGAAAAGTACGGCAAATGGCATTGCGAGTCTTCTCGCAGCCAAAGTTTTGCATATAGTCTACCATATTTAACATAGAAAAATAAAATGTTTAAGCTAATAACAAAATGGAGATATTAATTTTCCCTTCTCCAGTAGTTCCTTAGATCCTTAACATAATCCCTATACCCACATATGCATGAAGAAAGCAATAATTAAAAGCTAAAGTGATTTTCTTAACTCCCTATAGTGGCACACACCTTACAACAAAACATTGAGCTACAAGGATCTACAACAAGTCATGTAGCCTATATCTACTGTCACAATGGGGCTTCTCATAGCCTTACTTTCACTAGAAACCATTATTCGTGTTCAAAGATCTTCATACTCTTTTAACTCTCCCTCTTTCCTCTCAAGGGTTGCTCTCCCAAACCCCCTTTGCTCTCTATCTAAAACTAGATACCTTCTCCTATCAGTCAGGGGGCCTTACTTCTAAGGAAATAATCCAAATAAATAACTACCGCTAAGCCTAGAGTGTAACTGCCACCTCAAGGAAGAACGGATAGTTAGGGGAAAGGTATTAGCAAATGGATAATGGTCTGGGGTTGAAAATGCCTCCTTCAAGAAAGGAAGAATCGACTCAAGTCACAGAGAAAAAATCCAAGCCTCCAAATGGAAGAAATGGCCAAGGCAAAGATACTTGAAACCCATGTGGAGAAAGCCAAAAGAGGCAATGTAATATCTTGCATCGAAATGATTTCTGCAATATTTTATAAAGACGATGAAGAGGTTTCCAATTTTTCTATACATAAAACATACAACAGCTAACATATATTTGTTTTGTTTAAAAGGGAAGTAATGGGTTTCAGTTCTTCTGTGTTTAATGAATAGCATACACATTCAAGTTTTATAAAGGCAGAAATGGGTTTTTAGTTTTCTGTGCTTAATGAAAATAGAAACCAAACTATTATATTTTGAAAGGCAGTAATAGAGTTTTAGTTTTCTATGCTAAAGAAACAAATGATTGATGCAAATACCTTTTTATTGATCACACTCCCTTTCCTCACCTCAAATCTTCCAACTTGATCTACTCCCCTAAGTTTTTGCTTTCCTTTGTTGTCTCTCTCTTTTTTTTTGTATCAAGTGGCTAGGTGAGGAGTGATTCCTCATAAGTTGGCTACTATTGGATTGCATTTTTAGGCTTCTCTTGTTTAACCAACACCATCATTAATCAATTCCAGAAGCGCTGATACACTCCAATTAAAGCCCCAACCCAAATAATGAATTCTTGCCTTTTTCAGAAAAATCTGATGTTGAGATTGAAGAGCAAGTAAAAGTTGTCACAGATTAGAAGGAGCAGGCACCCAGATGATGAAATGGCCTACCAATCCCACCCACATAACTCCACCTATAGGAAATGGACGATGGAGTGTAGTGAGCACTGCGTAGTAGCTACATCTCACCAACAGCAAATTCCTCACCGAATTCCTCAATTCCTCCTCCTTATATTACTTATTATATCAATCAGGGCCTAGGGAATCAATATTCTCACACAGAATTCCCATGCTACCTCTTATTTTTTTTTAATTCTCCTCTACTCTTTTTTTTTTTTGGCCCACCTTTTTCTCATCTGTCCATAAGATATCTCCTTATCTCCTAGATATTTTTTTATTGCCAAACAACCCCCCATCTTTTCTCTAGTGATGACTAACACTCTTTTTGCCTCAATTATTTTTCACCCACCAAATGGACGACCTCCACTAGATGTTGACTACACTATTTTTTCCCTCTCTTTGTCCTTCTTTGGGATTCCTTCCAAAAAGAGGGACAACAGCTCTGACTACAGGTATGGCCGACCACCTTTCATAAGGGCACCCATGTCCTCGCATTTAATCTCCTCCCAGTGTTTAAGGGTCTCCCTACCTTACGCTAGCCAAACTCCTATCAAAACTGCCAACTATAGCAAATGGATGTGATTGCTTCCTCTATGACATGCCCAAAGGAAGTCAATTTGATCACCTACTGCATAGATATTTTCTACAGCATTAAACATACTTTGCCACCTCTCTTAACTCCTACACCCTCATCTATCTGCCCTCCAGATAATTTCTTGGCTGCATTTACTCATACATCCACTTATCCTCCCACGTCCTCTCAAGAACCAGAAGGGAGGGTTGTTACATCCTACCCCCATAGGACTAGGCTTACTCCTAGAAGCCTACAAATGAAAAGATGCATCCAAAGCACACATTAGACCAAGAAACTCTATACAATCAAAGGAAGCCAAGGAGAAAAGTCGCAACAAATGGACTGGCAAACTACACATGACCATAAGGTAATCCAGACATTACTATTAGGTAACTAGATGATAAGGCAACAACACAGAAACACTGCACTAGTAGGGTATAGTGGGTAGGGTAGGGTATAGGGAATAGGGCCTGTGACTATCTCCAGTAACCACCATCAGGGATAATAAGATTATGCACAGGCCTGTGAATCCATGCAGAATCGATACTCAGTACCTGCAACACTCCAAGCACATGTCAAGGTACCTATGCATATATATACATCATATAGTTGAAGCAACATCAATCATGTAAGCATGAAATCTATCATAAGTAATAATAATGTCCATATCATAATAGTATCAAGATTGCACATCACCGGTGCCAATATAAAATAATAACTATAAAATAATAACAAGATGTGTAATCCAAAAATAAAGTATACAGTCCTCCAAGTCCATCAAGATAAGAAAAACATAATACAAACATAAGGGTTATTACATCCCCTAGAAGTCTACAAAAAGATATGGATAGAGGTCTCTCATCCTTGCCGCATCTTCCCAAGATGCTAAGGACTCACCATCAGGATCCCATCGGACCCCTACCTACTCTATGTCTTGACCCTTGAGGGTCAACCTCCAATGCTGAAGGATGCGTACAGGTTCCAAAGAAAGCTGCCCGTCTGCCTTGACCTGCAAAGTAGACCAATCAAGAACATAGGACACATCAGGAATATACTGTCTAAGAACTGAAACATTGAACACATCGTGGATGCATGATAGACTCGGTGGTAATGCAAGGCGATAGGCAATAGGACCAATCCTCTCAAGGATCTCAAAAGGTCCAACAAAATGAGTTGCCAACTTCAAGCCTTTACCATAATGAATGGGTCTCTTCCATGGATGAACTCTCTAAAACACATGGTCACCTACCGAGAAGTGGTGATCCAACGTATGGGCATCGGCATACTTCCTCTACCAATCCTGAGTTGTAGCCAACTGCTCTCTAATCCACACTACCTGTTGATCCATATCCTGAAGCATCTCTGGACCCAAAACAACTCAGTCCTCTAAGTGATCCCAACTCAGCGGAGTGCGACATGGCCTACCATACAAGGCCTGGAAGGGAGACATACTGAGAGAACTATGATTGTTATAAGCAAGCTCAACTAGGTAGAAATAGTCCTCCCAAAAAGACTGTTGATCTATAACGTACATTTGAAGCATACCATCTAAGACCTGATTAACCCTCTCCATCAATCCGTCAGTCTCAGGATGGTATGCAGAGCTAAAATTAAGCTAAGTTCCCAAAGCATGCTGAAGAGAAGTCCACAAAGTTGAAGTGAACAATGGATCACGATCGGAAATGATCCTACAAGGAATACCATGTAGACGCACAATATCCTCCATAAACACATGAGCTACAGACACTGCAGTGTAGGAAGATCTCATGGGTAAGAAGTGTGCCACCTTGGACAACTTGTCCACTGTGACCATAATAGCATCATGATGATACAAAGACATTGGAAGCCCCACTATAAAATCTAGAGATATCGTATCCCACTTCCATCCAAGGATGGAATGAGGCTGCAATAATCCTACTAGGTGTTGATGCTCTGCCTTCACCTGCTGGCACTCAAGACATCGAGCCACAAAGTCGGCAATATCTCATCGCAAACCTGCCCAATGATACAATTGTCAAAGATTGGCATGCACCTTCGCGATACCTGAATGAGTTGAATAGGGTGCACGATGGGCTTCTAATAAAACCAAGGAATGAAGATCACCAGAATATGGAACATAAATACAACCAAGATGTCACAAAAGTCCATCAAGCTCAAGTGAGAAACCTACAAACCTGCCCTCAAGGACTCTCCCAGAATTAATCTCTGCTCTCACCTCCTGATACCAAGTATCACTAGGAAGTGACTCCAAAATATGTCTCCGTAAATCCACTCCAAGAGACTAAAGTGAAATCTCATGTCTCCTCCTACTCAAGCCATTTGCAACAACATTATCCTTACCATGAATGTAATGAACCTCGATGTCGTACTCATAGAGGAACTCCATCCAACGGTGCTGCCAAGCATTCAAATTTGACTGAGTGAAGATATAATGCAAACTGCGATGATCACTATGCAACTCAAACTGATGTCCCAAAAGGAAATGTCTCAAATTCAAGTGCATGGATGATAGCTGCTAACTCTAAATTGTGGGTGGGATAGTTCAGCTCATGATCCTTGAGCTTACAAGACTCATATGCAATCACTCGTCCCTCCTACATTAGAACTACCCCCACACCCTCCAATGAAGCATAGGTACACACTACAAAATCACTTGTAGGATCTGGCACTACCAGGATAGGTGCACTAGTCAGCCACTTCTTAAGAGCTTGAAACGCTGACTCACACTGAACTGACCACACAAACTTCTTCCCTTTCCACTAAAGACAAGTGATGGGATGGGCAACCTGAGAGAAATCTCTCACAAATCAGCGATAATAACCTGCCAATCCCATGAAACTATGAACCTTGGTCACATTCATTGGTGCTGGCCAATCCACAATAGCCTAAATCTTAGAAGGATCCATTGAGATACCCTCTGCTGAGATGATGTGGCCCAAATATCTCACCTCAGTCTAGAAGAACTCACACTTGGCCAAAATGCCAAACAACTGATTATCTTGCAAGCACTGCAACACTTGCCGCAAATGGCCTTCATGCTCTTCCATAGTCCTCGAATAAATCAAAATATCATTAAGGAAAATGAGAACAACCTAGTCAAGATAGGTGCAAAACACCCCATTCATCAAACTCATGAAAACTGATGGAGCATTGGTCAACCCAAAAGGGATAACCGTGAACTCATAATGCCCATAGCGTGTACGAAATGCTATCTGATGAATGTTTGCCTCATGAATGCGAAGTTGATGGTATCCTGACTTCAGATCTATCTTGTAGAACACCTTGGCTCCCCTCATCTAATCAAACAAATCATCTATCCAAGGCAACAAGTATCGATTCTTCACCGTCACTTTGTTCAACTGGCGATAATCAATGTACAAGAGAAGAGATCCGTCTTTCTTCTTCACGAAGATGATAGGTGCACCCCAAGGAGATACACTAGGATGAATGAAACCCTTCTCTAGTAACTCCTCTAACTGCAACCGCAACTCACCCAACTCCTGAGTAGTCATTAAATATGGTAGCTAAGAAATATGCTCCACACCAGGAATGAGATCAATACAGAAGTCTATGTCGCGCTTAAGTAGTATACCTGGAATATCACTTGGAAAGATATCTGCAAACTCCTGAAGAATAAGATGATCATCAAGAGATACCTCCTAAATCCTACCCTCAGCAAGATCAATAACTGAAATAACGAACAATTGACAACCTATCCGCATGGCATGCTTCAGCTGCATAGCTGAAATCACACGGAGAGAAATGGGTCTCTAAACCCCAACTAAGTCAATACGCTCTCCAACATCATCAACACACTGAACCGCCTTACACCGACAATCTATACTGGCTAGGTGGGTCTCCAACCAATCCATGCCTAAAACAATCTCGTAGGACCCCAAAGGCAACACACAGAGATCCACTGTGGTAGTGAAGGTGCCCAAATCCAATACACAACCACGAACCAGGGAGTCTACAACCACCTTGGATCCAGTAGCTAACTCAACCTAATTACCCCAATTGGCATTACATCGAGTGCTATGTTGAAGAACAATGGCTATACCTCTAATTCTACCTTTGGCTCTACCCCTAGGAGGCATCCTAAAGGAACAAAGAACACATCAAAATAGATCATCACAAAGATGACCTAAGCACCATACTAAGGCATGAAAGCATAACAACATGACTATAAAACAATATAAAAAGCTCACGCCACACACGTCAAACACAGCAAAACATAGAAGGATCAAGTATGCCAGAGATCCTAGTGTGTGAACATGGGCTCTGATACCAGATGTAACATCCTACTATGTAACCCCGAAGGGTAAGAGCCAAAAGGGGACAAGATAAAAAAAATTTCACATAAGTAAACAACATACATAGGTTCAACTGTCAAATCGATAGATTGATACCATTTATTTTAAACACTAAAGAAAATGTTCCTAATCCCATCTGATAAAAACATGAATCCATAAGCATAAAATAAAGGCGGATCTGACACCCACAACAGAATCTGTAAAGCAATAAAGGAACATCACATTTCTTCTCATTAAATACAATGATTACAAATTCTCTTCTAAGAGAATTCAATTACATAACTACATATACAATTACAATGATATATTCTAGAATATGATACAAGTACAATAACATAGTCTTGAGTATGATACAAAGACTGAATAGGTACAATAACTGAATGAAGTGATGCAGAGAGAGATCATCTCAAACTAGTGCTCCAAAACCTGTTCATCAGTCCCCAATGGTGGTGGCAATGCCTCCCAACCATGTGGACTCCTAAGAGACCACCCCACTGTGCTCGGAGATAGTCACAAGGCCCAAACGGATGAACAACAACAAGGGGATACAAGATGGCCAACACTCACATCAGACACAGAGCAGACATAGAGAATAGTTCATATAGCCAAAGTCATAATATAGGTGTACTCATCTAAGTCATAAGTCGGGTACTACTCATGACTCCTAAGGTGCTAGATACTAGAGTGTAATCATATGGAGTGTCATCATGTGTGCTCGAAGGGGTGGCACACATGGGACCAAGTACCTCTCATACAGAGGAGGAGACTCAATCGCACCTGAATCCACACCCCGCAGAAGGATGACTCAACACCCCATAAATGGATAGGCCTTCTCATTACATCCTTAGCCTTTACAAGTGCTCAAGGCCATGCACGAGATTTAATTAACTTATTAGTGTTTTTACCCCAATGTTTTAGTTTTAGTTATCACTTGTTACTGTAACTCTACTACTAGTTCCCCTGGCAGCCACTTACGGGCCCCGGGCCCGTAGAGAGCCACTCTAGATGACCACTCTAATATCTAGACCTAGTTCATCTCATGTAACCAACGAGGAATCCAAAATGACTAAAAACACTGAGTCATAAATTTAAACTAGTAAATACAAAAAATATGATCTACAAGACCCAAACTCTCATGGGTAGTGTAATATGTTGAAAAAGGACTTTTGCTAGCTAGATCAGTTGTGTAATAACCCCAATGACCCCAATTTGGTCACTCTTCACACAGAAATGCATGGACATAATAAGAAAAGTACTTCAAATGGCATTGCGAGTCTTCTCGCAGCCAAAGTTTTGCATATAGTCTACCATATTTAACATAGCAAAATAAAATGTTTAAGATAATAATAAAATGGAGATCTTAGTTTTCCCTTCTCCAGTAGTTCCTTAGATCCTTGACATAATCCCTATACCCACATATGCATGAAGAAAGCAATAATTAAAAGCTAAAGTGATTTTATTAACTCCCTGTAGTGGCACACACCTTACAACAAAACATTGAGCTACAAGGATCTACAACAAGTCATGTTGCCTATCTCTACTGTCACAATGGGGCTTCTCATAGCCTTATTTTCATTAGAAACCATTATTCGTGTTCAGAGATCTTCATACTCTTTTAACTCTCCCTCTTTCCTCTCAAGGGTTGCTCTTCCCAAACCCCCCTTGCTCTCTATCTAAAACTAGATATTTTCTACTATCAGTCAGGTGGCCTTACTTCTTAGGAAATAATCCAAATAAATAACTACCGCTAAGCCTAGAGTGTAACTGCCACCTCAAGAAAGAACGAATATTTAGGGGAAAGGTATTAGCAAATGGATAATGGTCTGGGGTTGAAAATGCCTCCTTCAGGAAAGGAAGAATTGACTGATGTCATAGAGAAAAAACCCAAGCCTCCAAATGGAAGAAATGGTCAAGGCAAAGATACTTGAAACCCATGTGGAGAAAGCCAAAAGTGGCGATGTAATATCTTGCATTGAAATGATTTATGCAATATTTTATAAAGATAGTGAAGAGGTTTCCATTTTTTCTATACATAAAGAATACAACAACTAACATATATTTGTTTTGTTTAAAAGGGTAGTAATGGGTTTCAGTTCATCTTTGTTTAATGAATAGCATACACATTCAAGTTTTATAAAGGCAGAAATGGGTTTTTAGTTTCCTGTGCTTAATGAAAATAGAAACCAAACTATTATATTTTGAAAGGTAGTAATGGAGTTTCAGTTTTCTATGCTAAAGAAACAAATGACTGATGCAAATACCTTTTTCTTGATCACACTCCCTTTCCTCACCTCAAATCTTCCAATTTGATCTGCTCCCCTGAGTTTTTGCTTTCCTTTGTTGTTGCTCTTTTTTTTGTGTGTCAAGTGGCTAGGTGAGGAGCGATTCCTCATAACTTGGTTGCTATTGGATTGTATTTTGAGGCTTCTCTTGTTTAACCAGCACCATCATTAATCAAGTCTAGAAGCGCTGATACACTCCAATTAAAGCTCCAACCCAAACAATGAATTCTTGCCTTTCTCAAAAAAATATGATGTTGAGATTGAAAAACAAGTAAAAGTTGTCACAGATTAGAAGGAGTTGGTACCCAGATGATGAAATGGCCTACCAATCCTACCCACATAACTCTACCTATAGGAAATGGACTATGGAGTGCAGTGAGCACTGCGTAGTAGCTACATCTCACCAACAGCAAATTCCTCACCAAATTCCTCAATTCCTCCTCCTTATATTACTTATTATATCAATCAAGGCCTAGGGAATCAATATTCTCACACAGAATTCCCACGCTACCTCTTACTTATTTTTTTTATTCTCCTCTGGTCTTTTTTTTTTTCCCACCTTTTTTCTCATCTATCCATAAGATATCTCCTTATCTCCTAGATATTTTTTTTTATTGCCAAACAACCCCCCGTCCTTTCTCTAGTGATGACTAACTTTCTTTTTGCCTCAATTATTTTTCAGCCACCAAATGGACAACCTCCACTAGATGTTGACTACACTATTTTTTCCCTCTCTTCGTCCTTCTTTGGGATTCCTTTCAAAAAGAGGGATGACATCTCTGACTACAGGTATGGTCGACCACCTTTCGTAAGGGCACCCATGCCCTCACAATTAATCTCCTCCTAGCGTTTAAGGCTCTCCCTACTTTACGCTAGCCAAACTCCTATCCAAATTGCCAGCTATAGAAAATGGATGTGATTGCTTCCTCTATGACATGCCCAAAGGAAGTCAATTTTATCACCTACTGCATAGATATTTTCTACAGCATTAAACATACTTTGCCACCTCTCTTAACTCCTACGCCCTCATCTATCTGCCCTCCAGATAATTTCTTGGTTGTATTTATTCATACATCCACTTATCCTCGCACGTCCTCTCAAGAACTGGAAGGGAGGGTTGTTACACGAGCCCTTGTTCATCTCTGAGACTAAGATGGGACATCATGTTGAGAGACTCCACGATGACATCACGTTGAGAGACTCCATGATGAATCCTTTGTACTTGTGTTTTTCAACACATGGGAGTAGCCATGGTGGACATCATGTGAGTGACTCCATGACGACATCATGTTGAGAGACTCCATGATGGGCACTTGTGCACATGTTTCTTTCCACACATGGGAGTAGCCATGGTGGACATCATGTTGAGTGACTCCATGACGACATCACGTTGAGAGAATCTATGATGGGCACTTGTACACATGTTTCTTTCCACACATGTTAGTAGCCATGGTGGACATCATGTTGAGTGACTCCATGATGATATCACATTGAGAAACTCCGTAATGAACTATTCACAAATGGGTGCAGCCATTGTGGATGTCATGTTGAGAGACTCCATGAAATGGGTATCTAGAAGGACACCTCCCTAGCGAAGAGGGAGTGTTGATGTTTTAGTTGCAGGAGATATCCTTCTCCCAAATTTAAATAATTAAAAGTCACATATGAAGAGACACTAGAGCATATGAAGAGACACTGACGCATATGAAGAGTCACCTTGATTTGTATATATACATCAATTCAATCACTTCATTTATACCTCCAAAAAAAAATTGCCATTCCTTTAGCAGCAGAGTAGATTTCAAGGGGAAGCATATTTATTTGTATCTTTGCATCTAGGAGAGGTGCTATTATTTATTGTATCAAATTTGACCTTGTGTTGGGCCTAAGTTGTAAGAAGATTTCTAGTCGTATTCCTTCAATATATAAGAGATATATTTGCTGAGTTTTTTCTCCCTCGAGTAGGAGGGTTTTCCCAGGGTATCTAATGTGTTCATTGCTCTATGTGTTGTTGTATTTCTACTTATTTCATTTCTGATCCTAAAACTAATAGTTGTTACAAGGGAAACATACCTGCAATCAAAGCCTCCCCTTCCAGAATATCATAATTCAGAACCGCTGCATGTGCCACTGCTCCATGTTATAAAGCCGATTGTATATCATAGAAGTAGCAATGGCATCAACAAAACCACCATTAATAATAATGTCCATAATGCTTGAGAGAAACATTGACACCAAATTCGACCAACGTAGCTCACATTCCCTTGTTCCATTCAGCCATTTCTATCCACATACATGTTCCTAATTGCAAATTGGGCCAATGTGCAATCAATTTCAAATATCTGCATCAAATCCAGAATGTTTACCCGCCCTCGGATGACTGGCTCCCATGGAAGGGGAGGAAACAATAAGTGATCGTTACCCTTGATTTCACCCATTCTACCTTTCAAGAAAGAAAACCAAAGATAATAGCTCGCCAGGTAGCTAAGAAGATAGAATTCCACATTCAGATCATACAATGATTCGATACAAATATCAATGGGATAAATAACCATCTAACAAGCACAGCATCACGTCATCATTATGGAGGAGAGGCCATTGCTTCATGAAGGACAAGACTGCACTTAAATGTTGAAGATCACAAATTGTAAATCACTTGTGATTTCCTTCCCATCCAATGGGGACAATCATATCAACTATTAAAAACATAGTCATATCAGATGGTAACACTCACAATTATGTGACTACTCAAAGGAAGGAGCAAGTGATGAGGGACATGTCATCAATATCCATTCACCCTGAGATCTTTTGATAATCACCAATTAATGCTTTCCACAACTACCATACACCAAAAATCCTATCTATCCCATGCAACAAAAATCCAAAAAGAGTTGGATGAAGGGAAGGAATACCTCGTAATCTTTGCTGAACTTGAAGGATTGCAACCCATTTAATGGCGCATTAATGTGAGGCATACTCCTAAACTAGCCATCCAATGTTCAAGAGTAGCCATTAACCCTAACGGTGAAGAAATGAAAAACTACATGTCACCTCAACAGAGTACTATTACATTACTGTAGTTGTAGGAAAACACGTTGACTGTGATGACACTAAGCCTTGTTTTTGCCACCTGAGCATTGTACTACTACTATGTTGTCTATGTAAGGGGGGCACGCTGGCTGAATTGCCACTTTACTCATTATCTGAGAAGCCTCACACATCCCTTTCTAACCAGAAGATTAATTATTGTGGGATATACAAATGATTACGACTGCAAAACCATTCTTCTGAGATTTGATCAATTTAGCCTTATTGGCTAGTCAATCTGCCACTTGATTGGCTTCTCTATATTAGTGGGAGATCTGAAAAGAACTAAGTTGTTTAATAAGAATTCTTGCCTAGGATAAAATATAATCTATTCTCCACAAAGATGAAAGGCTAGTTCTCAGAGAATTGATTACAATCAGTGAATCTCCTTCAATTCACAAGTCCTTGATACCTAAGGAAATAGCCATCTACAGACCATACAAGAGTGCCCAAGCTTCAGCCAAGTTGTTCATTCCAAGCGATATTTTCTTGGCTTTAGCTGCCCTGAATTTGCCATCGTGGGATCTTAGAATGCAACCCTCTCCTGATAATCTAGGGTTACCCCAACTTGCCCCGTCAAATTTCAGCATAATCATATTAGTGTCTGGAGGATACCACCTTACCTGTGATCTATCCACCTTAAACATTGTCTGATGCATAAGGCCCACTGAAGAGATTGGCTCTAAGAACTTCTGTGTCTTGATCATTAGACTATCCCATGAGGTCCACTTAAAGTTATGATTTATGGATCTTCTAACTTTTGCCATTGCCACTTCCGATATGGCCTTGTCAATTTTCTCACATATTTTTGTCAAGGGAGATATAACTTCCCTAAAAATCCTAAAATTTCTTTCCTTTCATACCTCCCAAATAATGATGGCTGGAATGATATACCATAAGCATGCAAAGGTAGCTTCTATATTGAGTTTGGGCCAACTTTTGAATAAGGAGAGGAGGGTTTGAGGGAGGGGCGTAATCCAATTAAACTTTCTACATACCCATAACCAGCATTCTCTACTAAAAGAACATTGAAGAAGAAGATGATTTGCACTCTCCTCCTTTTCTCTGCATAGAACACATAAAATTTGAGCCAAGGGAAATTTTTTGTATGCAGTCACCCATCAAAATTTAACCATGGAGGGCCAACAAAGAAAAGGTACCCACTTTGGGAAGGACAACATCATTCTAGCAAAGCGAAAAGGGCCAATCAGATTTGACTCCTACTACTAAACTCCAATATCCCTACTACATCGAGTACTGGCCAGTTTGATTTTCAAGCCAAATGAGCTCATCATCTTGGCCAGTCAACAAGACCACCCTACTCTTTAGAATATTGTGGAGAATTATTTTTTGCTGATCGAGGAAGTCACAATCCTTAAGGCTCTTCCAAGAAGCTCTCGTGGAAAAAGAATTGGATTGACTAAAAAAAATAGTCCTTCACCTTATATCCCTAATGATAGTCCAAGTATTCTCTTGTCTCCTTTAAATCCTCTCTAGTCAACAACTTGGGCTAGTCATTCCAAGAATCTAACCAAAAATTTGCCTTATCACCCTTATTGATTTTCCATGAAAGCTTGGGTAAGACAACATCTCTATACTTGATTATGAATTGCCACATAGAGGAACCCTTTGGGGGGTCCTGAATAGTGAATATTATTTCTCTATCAGAACTGTCCAAATATTTACTTTGGAGGAGCCTAGTCCAGCGAGAATTAGGTTTGATATACATCCCCCATGCTAACTTTGCTCTAAGGGCTAAATTGTGAAGCTCTAATTTAATAACACCCATCCTGCCAATAAATAAACTAGAACTACTGGTAGAACCTCTTTCAAGAGCGTTATCCTACCTGCCATTGACAACCACCTGCCCTTCCATGTGCCTAGCTTTTTCTTAAGTTTAGCTACAACATCTTTCCCAAGTCTTTTTTATTTCTACCACTGAACAAAGGAATGCCAAGGTAGACACTAAGGAGTTCTTCTAATTTAAAGTTGAAAAGCTCAATAACCTCTGACTGAAAAGTCTGATCTGAATTGAATAAAAACACCTTAGATTTAAGGGGATTGATTTGTTGGCCCCATAAAAGGTAGTATTTATCCATTATCTCCTTGATTGACTGCACCTCCTAGCTTCTAGCTTGCCCAAACAAAATGGTGTCATCAGCAAAGAGGGCATGGGTGAAAGGCAAATTCAAATTTCTAACTTTAATTTCACTCCATCTTCCTCTTTGATTCTAGCATCTCTGATTGCCTAGGTTAGGGTTTCTGACATAAAAATAAAAAGATAGGGGGATATCAAATCCCCTTGCCTAAGTCCCCTAGTAGCCTCAAATGGGATGGTCTCTCTACCATTAAAGAGAGCCAAGAATCTCACACATATGATGCATGCCAAAATCTATTTTCTCCAGTGTCTAGAGAAACAAAGATTTTCAAGAACAAGCATAAGAAAGGGCCAGCTAACTCTATCATATGCTTTTTCCATGTCCAACTTGACAACTATACTCGGGATCTTATCCTCTTTGATTGAATGCAAAATTTCATGAGTAATGATTTCCCTTTCTACTGTCTCCTTGTTTGGTACAAAACTGCCTTGCTCATATGAAATTATGTTTGGAAGGATGGAAGCTAATCTAAGAGCTATCACTTTAGAAATAACCTTATAAATGAAATTGCATAGCAATATAGGTCTAAATTCATCAAAGGAAAGGGGGGAACTATTCTTAGGAATGAGCTGAAGATTTGTAGTTTTCCAAACTTTGAGAACTTTGCAGTATTTTCTAGATTCCTCCACCGCCAACAGTATATCTCTGCCGACAATCTCCCAAGCATGCTGAAAGAAAGAACCCGACCATCTATCAGGGCCTAGCACGCTTTATCCCCTTGCATAGAGAAGACTACTGAACGTATTTCCTAGATTAAATTTCTTAATGAGATCCTTATTATGGTGTTAAGAGACTATCTTGGAATAAGAACACCATATTGTTGCAAGCAAAAATGAAAATTAGAAGGTTGAGTCAGCAAAGATTCAAAAAAGCTCCAAGCCTAGGATTTAATTTATGTCAGATCATTGGTCTCCAAACCATCAAGCCTTCTAATAGAATGTATGACATTAAAAGCTTGCCTAACCTTGGAGGAAATATGGAAAAATGTAGTATTTCTATCCCCATCCTTCAACCATGTTTCTCGAGACTTTTGTCTCCAATAAATTTATTCTCTTGCTAGAATTTCATCTAGTTCCTTCCTTAAGATCTTCTCCTTCTCAAATATATCTGCATTCATACCAAGGGAGATGATAGAATCAACATTAAACTTAATTTCTTGCAAAAAAAAAAAATTCTATTCAAAAATATTCTTGAAATGAAGAAAGTTCCATTCTCTCGTCTTCCTCATCACAAACTTTAGTTTCATTTCTAGCTGGAACATTCTTGACCCTTTAATGAAGGGCGACTCCTGCCACCATTTTCTAATCAAAGGAAGAAAGTTGGAGTCCCTTAGCCACATATGTTGAAAATGAAAGGGGTTGCCATCTGAGGGGACATCCTTGCCAATACTGAGCCCCACAAGAAAATGATCTAATCCAGCTAAAGAAAGGACATGTCCGAGTGGCACATCAAATTGTTTTGAAAACAATGACCAGTAATCAAGAACCTGTCCAGACCTTCAGCTATACTAAAGAAATCCTTTCTTCTATTGGTCCATGTAAACTTCCCATTTCTTGGCTTGCAATCAATCAAATTATTATTTTTGATGAAACTTTTAAAGTCCTCATGGGTCCTAGAAGGATGAGATATCTCCCCTAATTTCTCATCTTCCTCCAATACTGCATTAAAATCCCCTCCCAGAATAACACACTGATTTCTTAACATTCTTAAGAGATTACTAAGATGGTTCCAAAGCATGACCTTTTGAACCATACCTGTCGGACCATAAGCGCAAAACAACCATGGGTCTTTTCCCTCAAGGATAATAGAGAATTTCCCTAGAATAATGTTCTCTCTGATAGCTACTATTTCCATAGGTGGAATATGTTTTTTTCCATAGGACTGCCAACCCCCTTGATGTTGGCAATGACAATGTTTGTCATTGATGTCAAAGGTGGCAAAGATATGATAGTTTGCTTCAGTGTTTGTTCATGCAGTGTTTGTTTATGCATGTTTGCTTCAAGGTACTTCATGGTTGTTTCAAGTGTTGGTAGATCAAGTGTATTCATTCAAAGCATCAAACTTTAAGTGTATTAAAGCAAGATTCAATAACATAAAGCATCACAGTAGTCAAAACATCAAAGCAAGGTTCAATTGCATTCAAGGTATTCAAGTTTGGTAAGGTACTTGTTTTGATATGGATACTCAAGGCATAGTATTCTGCATTACAAAATATCAAGGGTACAAATGCCAGTACATGGTAAAGGAAAATCACATAATTTCTTGATAATTGACTTGTGGAGATTGAAGTAATATGGTGACAATTTCATTCTAGGGTTTATCCCTTGTGGAGGATTCTCAAAGGAAAGATTGTTTCTTGTTATAATTTAATATTGACCTACTATAAAAGGTTAAGTGCCACTTAAGGGCATTGTCTACATCAAGTAACTGGCTCTTACTCTTAGCCTTAACCAGGTAAGCAAGTTAAAGGCTTATGTTTGAATGTTCAATATAAGATCGATGGTTCTAATTTAATTATGGGATTGGTGGGCTTTCAGAATCAAAGCTTCACATTTGAAGAGTGAATGGTTATTTTATGTGGTTTGCACAATGATAGGTATATGAGAGTATGAGTGTCACCACTTTTGAGCAGGTTGGTTACTCACAATTTCATGACTGTTTTAAGACAACGTAAAGTATGAAGACCTCAACGAGTGTATAGAGATTTTTTCTCTTGGCCTATGGTCTATGAAGAGTGAAAAATGTGTTGAATGCTATGATTCTGTCATTTTTGAAAAGGTTAACATAGAAAAGAAGTTTTTAGTGTCAATATTAAATAATACTTCTATATGTCTGTATTCATTTAGTGTGATATGCACATTATCACTAAATGTTGCCAATGCATTGAGAAGAGTTTCATGGTGGTTTGAGCTCTATAAAAGATTTGTAGAGAAAAATGGTGCAATGGAGTTGAGAAGATAACATACAATGTGATTGATTTGAATGAAAGAGTCATATCCTGCATTCATCAAAAAAAAAATTATTTATTGTTTGGTATGATCTGATTAGAGTCATAAGTGTCTGAAACAGAGACCTTGTGTTTGCTTTCAAAGAGGATTAATGGTCAAGTATGTGCAGGTTAGTTTAATGTCAAAAATAATGCACAGTGAAGGAAAAATGAATGACAGTGTTATATAAAACCATTATATCACTATGTTCATGAAGTGTAATTTGCACAAGGGTGTGGTCTACTGAAAGCATTGATTCTTAGAGGTTGTAAGGGCAGTGTGTATTTGTGAGGATGATGGTTAGAGGTGACTTGGTTGGTGTGTGGGCTTTCTTTGAATGAAAAAATGAGAGGATGAAGAAAATGTAGTGGGAAGTAGGAAATGCATGGAGTTTTACATTTGCAGAGATAATGGAGGTTATTGAAGGTCATCAGGCTAGGGTTATCTATCATACAGTTTTGTAAATATTCTTCTTAATGATGATATGAAGAACTTTGCCAGTGACTCGAGAAAATGTGTGTATGGAGGTCTGGATGTGTGAAAACCATTTGGTTGCAAACTAAAATAGCATTTAGATATCATGCATGGTGAGAGGTAATGATTTTTTTTTTTTTTCATAGTCTTCAGATAGAGTTAATGATTGTTGTGTGAATTGAGGGTTGAAGGATTTCATGCTAATCAATGGTAAAACCAAACATGATCAGATCAAGTATGACCAGTGATTTTTGACTATCCTGTTTTCTTGTTTTAAGTATAAACTATCTCAAAGTATATAGCAGTGCTTTGGATAGTCAATATCTTTGTAACTGAACTTTCAACTAGTTTTGATCATTATGGTCAGTGAAGTTAAAAGGCTCTTTATACATGAGTATCTCAGATTAAACATTACCTGTGTGTGATGATAGCAGTGGAGTCTTGAAGAAAGGATGTTATTCATGTATGTATTGAAGTTCCAAGCATTGTTAACAAAGTAGAACAATATTATGATGGATAAAACATTGTTGTGAGACAAGGTGTTGAAAGACTGGATTGGACTTTAGTGAAACAGAGAGACCCTCTATATTTGATTTACTTGATTCATTGTAAATGTTGTAAGCCAGTGAGGCATATAAACAGCCAGTGAGGCAATGTTGTAAGCTAGTGAGGCATGTAATCAGTGAGATTCCTTTTGATAAGCCAGTGAGGCATTTTTCGAGTGGTTTTCTGTCCCAAAGGATTTCCACTCTGGACAATATTTGTGTTATGGGTTGTTGCTATCACTGATGTGTTTTATTCTCATGCTCTTGTTTGTTTCATAATATTCTTGATACATTTTTGACATTAGTCTGCCATGCCAAAGCTGTTGTGATTTTTCAAGTTCTTAAAGTGTTGTTAAAAGTTTATAGACCACTGATTCACCCCCTTTCAGTGGTCCTGTACTCCAACACCTGAAGCCCCAGCTGTCAAAAATGCAACAAAATTCCACTCCTTCCATTGGCTTAACACTAAGAACTCTGTTCTTGGGATAACTTGGTTTCTTCTAGTAAAATAATGTCTGCGTTACCCTCATCAATCTGAAATTTGATAAGGCGTCTTTTGTTAGAGGCATTGATGCCCCTAACATGCCACTTGAGGACTCTCATTGCTCCCGAGGAGAGCCTTCCACTCCCCTCCTTCTCAGAACTTTGTCAATTGTGGTTTGTTTACCAGAAGCTATCTCCGCCTGGGTCTTGTTCTTCTTATGTCTGGAATTTTTCCGAGTTGACACCGGAGTGTTAATCTCCGCATTCCTACCCAATGGAGTTTGTGAAAAGCCTAGATTATTCATCTCCTGCTCCACACCATTTTCCAGCAGAACTTCATCCATCCGCCAGATCTTCGCATATGTCACTTGCCACCTTATTTAAAGCTTTAACCAAAAGATCCTGTAGCTTTTCATCCTCCATTTCCTAGTCATTGATTTCCTTTTCTTCGAGTGAGAGGTTCTCAAGGAGACCATCAGCAGACATTTCTCCTCGCAACCGCTCTGGAACTTCTCCCACCGAATCCCCTCTATTACCACCTCCTTCTAAGGAATGATCTTCTAAGCACCCACTCTCATTCTATGCATTCTCTTCCAACGGCCCATACTGGTCTTCCATATCATAGACTAGCTCTCTTTTTTGGGGGGAGATCACCACCCGAAGGTTGACTGCTTCCCCTTCCACTGTTTTGGAGATCACCACCTTCTAAATCTTCCAGGGATTGATCTCGGGATTGAGGGCCAAGAAGAACAGAACCCATGCTTCAATCAGATACCAACGGTGGGGATGTGGACTTCTTAAACAAAACCTCGACATTCTGGGTATCCGCCTGATGTTCAAGGCAATTAGTAGGTGAGATAGTTGCTCCCAGTGGAGTAGTAGCTGTGCTATCTTCCACTTTTTTAAGTCCCGTAAGGCTGTTCAGCCGAGAGAGATCAACTAAATCTATCCCATCTTCAAAAAAAGATCTCCTGAACCCAAGAGAAAATAATTGTGTATTATTCAAGCAGACCTAAATAAATTATGGTATTATTGAAACTTTATAATAAAATTGGAAATTATCCAACATTTCTGTAGAACAAAAGATCAATAAAAGTCAGACGGTTTATATCACTCCAGAAAACTATTACATGGATGATTCCATCCTCACAATAATTAGACAGATTAGCTAACAGTAATTGTTCTTTTGATTACATGAGGGTCGTTAGGTATATGCGTTGATGAAATTGTCTCCATTCAACATCATATTGAGTTAATTTGAAGCATCTGACATAATAGTGGAAACTAAACAAACATGTAAATAAGTATTAAGACTTATTCGTTAAAATAAAGTTGATTCGTAGAAAAATGCATGACTCTACGTGGGCTTAACTCAGTTAGCCAACTCAATGAAGTGAAACAATATGCTGTGTAAAGATGGCATATACAGATTTATAAGCGGCATGCCTATTTTGTAACCTGTCTTCCTATTTCTGCAAGTCTCTACACGGCAGCACCATACGTGTCTTTATAAATGTTGGTTTATTGCAGTATAAATGATTTGATTATGTACGAAGTTGATCAAGTGAGTTAACAGAGATTTTTAATGGAGCTTGATGCCATCGAAACGTTTTTCTTTCTCATTCCCCCTCGACTGATGATCTAATTAAAAACAGAGGTAACCGTTTTCCCTCTGCATTTTCTTCTATTGGATTAGGTTATACAAAATATCTTTGTATTACGATTGACAAGTGATGTATCTAAGGAAGAGGCAGAGTCCACCAAAGATGTAACCGTGCACAATTCCTCCACTAGCTTCCTCCTCATTTTTTCTTTTAGCACCTTTCTATTATAAATTTATAATGATGGAGCTAGACCCGGGCCTAAATTAGATGGTTGACTTCTATATTTTGTGACGATTATATATTTAGAGTTGTTTTTTTAATGTGAAAATATATTTTATTTTTAAAAAGTATATCGTAAATTAAATATATATTTTACTATGATTTTATACAAGTTTTATGGTCTGTCTAAAATTTTTTCTTTTATGCAATATAATCACAATCTTTCAGGATTGTAATTGTATTTTATAGCAAAATCACTAAATGTGGCCATAGGGCCATCAAATTTAAGCCCCAGGCTAGAGCTCTTTCCACCGAGTTGCTTTGGAAAGGTTATTTTTCATAGTTTTGACGAGAGGGCTATTGCTTCTTTTTGGGCAATAAGTGTCTACACTTATGGTGGAAATTAAAAGGAATATTTACATAATCCAATTTTTGTGTCCATGATCTATCCCTATTCTTTACTTTTTTTTTTTTTGAAAATCTATTTTTTCAGATTCATTTCAACACAAATTTTAGTATAAGTAGTGTAAATATGCTTTGTTATTTCTTGGATCATATTCAAGAGTTTTCATAGAAAGTTTTCAATAGCCTCAATGAGTATAAATATTGTAAATATGTAATGTATAAGTATTGCAAATATGTAATGTTG
Organism: Cunninghamia lanceolata; assembly: GCA_027924645.1. Classification (NCBI taxonomy): domain Eukaryota; kingdom Viridiplantae; phylum Streptophyta; class Pinopsida; order Cupressales; family Cupressaceae; genus Cunninghamia; species Cunninghamia lanceolata. Next base: position 6,406,675 of record BSBN01000055.1, on the reverse strand, counting down.
TTTCATAGACCATGTCCAAAAAAAATATGGAAAGTTTATAAAAGCATCAAACCTATCTTTATACTAATATTCTAGTGGAAGATATAAGAGACACACTCATATAGGAATCAATAATAATGAATAGTGTAAGGGGTTAAAGGAAGGATATTAAGGTTTTAAACTATGTAATCCTCCTACAACCATGGTCCACTGTTTTGAATAATCTTTTTATCTTTAATCAACCAAAAATGAAAAATAAATAACTCTTGTGGGAATAGGAAAATCTCAATGAAGCCATATGCCAAGGGTTTCTAATGCTTTGCAATCTACTCATAAAAACTACCTAGATTTAGCTACAAAATATAACTTTGTCAATTAAGACATTCTGCATCAAAGGTTGTCCCCAAAATTCTACTTCTTCTTGGTGCTTAATCTAAAACTATTTCAGGAATCCTTTTGAAGTATTATATCAGTATTCCTAAATATGTATATTGTGATTAATAAAGTGCCCTACAATAACTAGTTCTCTTGTTCTTCTCCTAAGAGCTTTGTTCCTTCTTTTTATGGTAGAGAACATCGAAAAAAGATTTGGGAGAAAAGAAAATAACTGAAATGTACCTATGTAACATGCAACAAACATTGGAAGGAGGAGGAATTTACCAAAGGCCAAATAAAGCTAGTTTTACCCTACACAAATGTGCATTACAACAAAAAAGTGCATAGTGGCTTTGCAAATTGCTAAGTTACTAAATCTTCCTAAAATGAATAAAACCATATAAGAAAAGTGAATTTTAAATATCACTATATTTGTTAATTTAAAGAGGTATGCTTATCTAAATTTATTGCCCAGGAGAAAAATTCAAAAATCAACATGCCATTATAAGTTTATTAGGCCTTTCTAAATATGTTATAATGCAAACCCCATTTATGGTGGGTGTAAGGGAGGTCCTTAAAGATTTTTAAAAAACCATCATTAAAAATAAAATTAAAGATAAATAAAAGGTTTCACAAAGTGCATCTATAGTGGAAGCAAGTGGTGGAGTGTTAATAAAAATTGTTAACAAAAACTATTAAGGAGCCAACCTATAAAAATAATTAAAATTAAAACATAACCCACAAAAAAAACATAAAACTATAAAATAGTTGTTGAGTAAATAAACTAACTATATAAAATAACTCTTAGGTAAATAAAATAAAATAGAATAACTCTCTTCCAATATGGATATAATATGATTTAGATGCAATAATGGTGAAGTAAACATTGTTTAGATAGTAAAACTTAAAGTAATTTTTTTTCATTTATTTTAATGATTTACTATATATTATTACTGAAAAATAAACTAGGTCTTTATTTAAATAATGTTTAAAATAAAATAGTTCTTAAAGTTCAAATAAATAATTATTTAAACAATCATTACTTACTAACTTATTTCTAATAAATAATTATTTAAACGACCATTACTTACTAACTTATTTCTACAGTATATTACTTATTATATTTTTATTAGTATTTAGTAAAATAAAAATAAAATAAAGAAAGAAAGGAATATATAAATACAAATAATAATTTTTAAATAGTTCTAAAGTTAAACTAGCATGCCTATCTTTTGAAAAATTTATGTAAAATATATTGAGAGATCATTCTAGATACCTATTCTGCTTTAATTAAAAATCCTATAAAAACTATAAAAGAGTGGAAAATAATAAAAACTAAAATACAACTAATCTATATTATATGATGTTACTTTTCAATCTCATATGTTATCCAAAGGAGGCAAAGTAGTCACATCTGGGATGTCCTCAAACAAAAAGTCTGCAGTAGGTGGTATGCCATACAATTGAGAGTCAATAGACCATTCACATGAAGCTGACAGTTGGGTGCTGCTCAACTCCTTTTCTATGTCATATTCCTCGGTCCATTGTTGCTCGTTTTGATTCACATATAATCCATTTTGCAGATCCAGATTGTGAATGATAGTGCAGGGAGTAGTAGTGGAATAGGTTTCCTGTGGAAAGCCAAAGCCATAATCCAAGGTGTTGTTAATATCACAGGCAGAGCTGCAACTAGTCGAGGAGGATTCAATAGTTGAGATTGGAGGGAGGGCAAACTTGTTAGTTATCTTCTCCAACATGCCTGAATCAGAATAGGAACAGTTTGCAGCATTAGAGCTGAATGGGTTTGATGGCATAACTATTCTGCATGGCCGGGATTGAGGTGTAGAAACAAGTTCTTCTACAAGTGGAAGAAAATTATAGTGTAATGGGAACAGTGGATTTGCAAAGATGGTGTAGTGGAGATGGTCTTTGGGACTGCACTAGTGGTTTTGTTCAAGAAAGGCTGCAGGGGCATGTTCAGTGTACAAGTGGTGGGTGATGAAGAGACTTGGAAGGATTGGGTGTACGGAAATGGGCATGAAATGGTGAAATCATTAGGAGTTAGTGAATGCCCAAATGCAGATATGTTCTGATTTGTTGGGCAAAATTTGTGCCAAGGGTTGGAAAGCTTGCTTGAAAAACCTCCAAAAAAATAGATGGTCCTGCTTGTGACTGGGTTTGTTGAATAGAGAATTAGAGAATGGGCCATCAAGGTTTGAAGGCTTGGATAAAAATGGGTGGTTGAAATTTGCACCAAATGTAGGTGCACTAGATGGTGTAAACTTGCATGGATCAAAAATGATGTTAAGGAAATTGGTTGTAGCTCTGGTTCCTCTCATTGCTCTTGCCCCTAAATCATAGGCAGAAGCAGCTAGTTCAGCAGTGTCATATGTTCCCAACCAGCATCTCTGTTTGGTTATAGGGTCTCTAATCTGTGTAGTAAAACGGAGGATGAACATTTGTGAACTCCTCTGTACTTCATAACCTTCTTGTTGGGCTTCAGCTTTCCAAAACTTTGGCACGTCAGGGACCTATCTTGAACTTCATTCCTGTAATAATTAGATTCACATTTGGTGGACTCTTTAGATGCTTCCATAGTAACAAAAGTGAGTATCTATCAAATTCTGCAGTTATGTCAGTGCAGATGTAGATCAAGTCCTCTTATGAAATTCTCAAAAAGGATTGCTGCAAGTCAGTACAAATAAATTCAAATCAAAATATGTAAAAATGAAGTATGTCATTGGTTCATTTCTTAATTGAGAAGATAATGAAATGGATGTTTGGCTATCGCCCACATCAAGATGATTTCTCTACAATGTTATACTGCAGGAAACCCAACCTGAACACTATGGTTTCTCCTATCCACGAAAGCCACATGATTCTTGCATTGTTTATAATATGAGAAAGCACAGAATTGTTTCAAATAAGAGCAGGACATTTGAGTATGAATTTGAATATTCTAAGCCCAAATATAATGAAAACCATTTGTAGAGATGAAAACTTTATAGGCAAACAAGAAAATAACTGATAAAAAAATACCATATAGTTACTGCCGAAATATGATGTCTCTAACAAAATAATTATTTCAAAGCAAAATTTAAAAGAATGCTTCAACATATAACTTTTTTGAGTTCTTCAGAATTAAGGAATAAACTTTAGAATCAAAGTGGTGGGAAGCATCCGGCTTCATTTCTTTCAACTTTTTTAAGCAGGGTAAATCCCAGTAGCTAGCTCACACATGTTAAAGAAAAGAAAGCTAATGTATCCTTCCTTTACATCCATTGCTTTGTACAGGATTTAATGCCGAATGTGAGTGAGATAACACGGCTTCAGATGTATCTCTATGTATGGAAGTTCAGATATAAAGGCCTTTACTTAAAAGTTATTTCAAATTAATCTTATGTCTGCAGCTATAGTAGATTATATTTCTTTCCGAACTAAAGATACGAACGGCGCTTGGACTTCATAAACCAATCCTTGAAAATGATGGTATTTGACTGCAGGCTTCTGGGATTCCTATGCAAGAACTTTATAACATTCTCAAACAGTGATCCCATATGCTTAAAATAATATATTATAACATAATGAAAGCCTAAATTAATTAATAATAAGGTATTTACAACCAGCCCCAAAAAAAGGTGATTAGCACCTAAAGGTTAAATGCTATTTTCACATAGACTTTAGGAAGATATCAGCAATTAAAAGGAGAGTTTAGGAAGATCAATTAAAAGAACATCGTTTAATATTTCTTCAGTGTTAAATTATGATATTTATATCATTTAATTGGCTAGTTTTTAGTCAAACTCATTAACCCATATTTGGTGTGAACCACTATTCACAAAATTGACCCATATTTCCTGTGAACCACTACTCATAAAATATGGGTTAATGAGTTTGACTTAAAAACTATGCAGTTGGATCCTGATATAAATATTGTAGGAAGAACTTTATATTTCTGCAGACTGCAGTGTGTCAAATTATGATATTTATATAGGATTCAACTGTTTAGTTTTTGAGTCAAACTCATTGACCCATATTTGGTAACCACTACTCATAAAATTGACCTATATTTCGTGTGAACTACTATTCATAAAGTTCGGGTTAATAAATTTGACTTAAAAACTACGCACTTAGATCCTGATGTAAGCATCATAGCAAAAATATCTGATATATATTATCTCAATGATGAGTTAACTGAGAAATGAACAGATTTACTGGAATGATACTATTAAAAATGATATCTTTGATTAAGAAAAAATAAAGGAAAAATAGAAAAATATGGTGGAGAAACCTCCAAAAACAACACCCTTAAACAAAATGGTATATATTTTTAACCCTATCAATTTAAAAAAGTTGGATTAACTGGATGAACATCCTAAATCAATTTTAACATAGATGAATTAAGTGCATAAAAACTGCGAATTAATCAATCCCTGTGAACCTCATCACCACTTCTACTGGGCCACCACCTATTACATTGTAGATCGTGTTGTTAACTGCTCCGAGATTTTTCCGGAATCAAGAGGTAACGGAACGGTTTCAACAATCAAGGCACAACAAACATTTTTTTTTTCAACTTTGTTGTAAGATTGATATAACTGGAACTAATTTCTAAAAGATCATGTTATAGCTTTTTGTACCACCCTCTATTCTAACGGTGATGAATCACAAAGGATGATTTCAAAACTATTAAATGATCGCTCTTTTTCATGGACCATGGAAGTTCTAGCATACTGATTTTTTTTTAAAACCACTTCGTCTATTAACACAAACCTTCTACTTTCCATCTAAAGAGAAAAAGCATAATAATTGTAATATAGAGTTATTTTTCTACCTCCCATCTAAAGGAGAAAGCTTAATAACTACAATGTAGATCTATATTTAATCAACTACTCTCGTAACAAGGATATGGTTTTGTTGATCTCGTACCTTTAAATAATGGCGGTTTACTGCCTAATTGCCTTAAAGAAGAAGAGGCAAGGCATCAATATATAGATTTTTAGAAATAGAAGTGAGTTATGGCACACAACCACAATGACCAATAATTCAACTACAAAACTAAATGTAAAACCTGAAAGTCAAGAAAGGCAACCATAATAGTTAATGAGCCCAATGGGCATTAAAAAAATGTCAATAAAGACTAATGCACATGCTGAAGATCACTGCTAGCTATTGCACGTTGATATTTGCTGTCATTCTCCCCCATAATGATCATTGCAAATAACTTGGAGTATATCTCTAAGTGTCTCAAACCTTTCATGAGTTAGAGGCTTCGTGAAGATATCTACTATCTAATCCTCTATACTGTAGTACACAATCTCAAGCAATCTCTGTTGAACCAACTCTCTGATGAAGTGATGTTGAATCTCAATATGTTTGGTCCTACTATGAAACACCAGATCTTAGTCATTTGTATAGCACTCTTGTTGTCACAGTACAACAAAGTAGGTCCATTCTGTATCTAGTGCAAATCCTCCAATAGTTGTCTCAACCACACTGTTTGGCATGCTGCAAATGTTACAGCTTTATACTCTGCCTCTGCTGTAGAAAGTGATATAGTCGGTTGTTTCTTGGACTTCCAAGAGAATACTGCAGAACCAAGACTAAAAGTATAACCAGAAGTAGACTTTCAATCATCTATGGAACCTACCCAATTTGAATCTATATAGCCAACCAACTTACTATCCTCTAAATGTTGAAATCTAAGACCAAAAATCAATGTCCCTCTGACATATCTAGGAATCCTCTTAGCTACACTCCAATGTGTTTTCTTAGGTTCTGACATGAACCTAGATACCAAGCTCACTACATATGTGATATCTAGTCAAGTAGTAGTTAAGTAGATCAAACTACCAATCAACTGTCTGTATAGAGTGGGGTCCACTGAATCTAACACATCCAAGTTAGACAACTTAAGTCCAACTTCAATGGGTGTTGCAATTGGTTTGCAACTATTCATTTAAAATTTATGTAGGATGTCTGAAGCATATTTTTTCTGAGACATGAATATTTCATCTTTGTTTTCCATATTTCTATACCAAAAAAATAGTGCATCTATCTCAAATTTGTCATCTCAAATTCAGCAACCATAGCTGCTCTAAACACTGCAAATAACGTTGAATTGTTTTGAGTGTAGATAAGATCATCAACATAGAGAACTAAGAAAAAAATATCCTTAGCTGAGATCCTAATATAAAAATTTGGATCTGATTGTTCTTAAGAAACCTTTCTGTTGTAGATATGAGTTTATCTTTAAATACCATGCTCTTGGTGCTTGCTTAAGACCATACAAGGCATTCTTTAATCTGTAAACATAATATTCTTTAGAAGGTATTTCAAAACCTCTAGGTTGAGAAAAGTATACTTCCTCATCAATATATCCATTCAAAAAAGCACTATTTACGTCCATTTGATAAACTATCCAACTCTAATGAGATGCCAAAGCCAAAACCAATCTAATAGTATCCATTCATGCTACAGGTGCAAATATTTTAGTGTAATCAATACATTCCTGTTGAGTGTATCCTTTGGCTACCAATCTAGCCTTATTCTTATCAATGCTTCCATCAGATTTATACTTAGTTTTATACACCCACCTTGTACCAACAATTTCCTTACCATGAGGTAGCTAAACTAAATCCCATGTGTCATTTCTTTCAATTGTTCTATTTCACTATTCATTGCTTCAACCCACTCTTCTTTTTCTTGAGCTTGTTCAAATGTTTGTGGCTCATTACTCTCCATGATTTGAGTCATCAAAGCATAATTCACTTTTGCTTGTGATCTTGTTGTCATTTTCTCAAAATTTGAATCCAACATAAGAGTTGATGGATGATTCTTTTCTGTCCTTTTTTGATATTTTTGATACTTTCTTGTTCATGTATTAGAAGACTCAGGTTCATTTTCTTCTTCTTCTTCTCTTCTTCAGTTTCATCAATCATTATCTCTTTTCCCTTTGTTTCATTTTCCTTGGCATATTCTGATGCTTCATTGAATACCACATCTCTACTTATAACAAGCTTCTTTCCTATTGGATCATACAACCTATATACTTTATTTTCTGATCCATACCCAATAAAGATACATATTAGGCCTTTATCATCTAGTTTAGACATTTTTTTCCTTTGGTATGTGTGCATAAGAAACACACCCAAATACTCTCAAATGATCAACACTTGGCTTAATTCCAGACCATGCTTGTTTAGGAGTCATTCCCTTAACTGCTTTTGTAGAACTCCTATTGAGAAAATATATTATTGTGCATACTGCTTCTACCCAAAAATCTTATCTAAATTCTTCTCTTTCATCATACTCCTTACCATTTCAACAATGGTTCTATTCTTTCTTTCAACAACTCTATTTTGTTGTGGAGTGTAGGAAGTCGTGAACTCTCTCTTGACTCCATGATTTCTACAAAAATCTAGAAACTGATTTGATTTCTACTCACCTCCATTATCTGACCTTATCACTTTGATGTACTTGCCACTTTTTTGTGAACCAACCTCTTGAATTCTACAAATTTGGAAAACACTTCTGATTTTGAAACCAAATAATATACCCAAGTTTTTCTTGAGTAATCATCAATGAAGGTTAGAAAATACTTTGATTTATTCAAAGAAAGTGTTTCTATAGGACCACACAAATCTGTATAGATTATCTCAAGATGTTTTTTAGCTCTACTGGATTTACCAATTGGAAAGCTAATTCTGCACGTTGTTTGCCAACAACACATTCTTCACACACTTCTTTTGTATTTTTAATGAAAGGTAGACCTTCAACCATTTTTAATCACTTGAGTAAAATTAACCCACTAAAACTGAGGTGGCCATATCTATGATGCCAAATTCTACTTTCATTCATTTCAGTAGACTTTAATGCTTGGTTTCCATGGGTGAAATGGAGAGGAGACATCCTATCACCTGTCATTTTTTCTCTTGCAACAACTACATTTATTTTTAACTTGTCTCTTATTATGCAATCTTTATCATCAAAAGTTACTTGATAATTTTGCTCTAACATTTGTCCAACAGACAACAAATTATTTTTGAGTTCTAGAACCAATAATGTTTCATTGATATGTTTTACCTCACCATATCATGTTGCAACTACAATAGTACCCTTGCCTTTGGTTCCATGAGATTGATTATCTCCTAATTCCACTGTACTATGATAGTTTTCATCCAAATTGATAAACAAAATTTCATTAGATGTCATATGTGATGAACATCTAGAATCAATGTACCATACATTATTCTCACTAATATTTGTATTGGAACAAGAAATAAACAAATTTTGTTTCTCTTCAATAGTATTGTGAGCATTTTTCTTTTCTATTTCACCTTGTTTACTCCAACATTCTGATGCATAATGTCCAAACTTGTTGCAATGAAAGCATTGGACATTCTTTTTATCTCCCCTACTATTTCCACCTCTTCCTCTTCCTATTCCTCTAAAGTTGCTACTTCTTCCTTTGAAACTATTACCTCTTCCTCTAGAATTACTAAATTCACCTTTGTATTCATTTTTATTTTGATTCCTAAAAAATATATTTCATTTTCCTCTTATACTTGTTTTAGAGGAAAATGCTTGTTCTAGACCTGTTTCATTACTTTTTATCTTTTTTTTAGCAATTAATAATATTCCACTTAGTTCATCTATATGCATAGTTGTGAAATCTTTGGAAATCTCAATTGTAGAAATCACACCATCAAATTTAGGAATTAAACTCCTTCAATTTTTCTGAATGACATGCTTGTCATCCACAACTTCTCCTAGAACTTTCATTTGACTAACTAGGCCTTCTACCTTTGTTAGAAAATCATTCACAATTTCACTATTGACCATTTTTACATTTTCAAAACTTTTTCTCATTGTTTGCAATTTTGTAGTTTGTGCACCTTGATAGGCATTATTGAGAATTTACCATGCTTTCTTAGAATTACTAGTACCACTTATCCTACGAAAAAATATTTGATTAATTGCAACTTGAATCATAAATAAGGCTTCATTATCCTTCGTTACATTTGTTTTGTATTCTCTTTTGTTGATCATTTAATGCATTAAATGTAGTTGTATCTAGTTCTACATACCCTACTTGTACAATTTCTCACGAATCTTTGGATTTGAGTATGGTTTGCATCCTAGTACACCAATATGTAAAATTGTCCCCTTAAAGATGGGAATTAACATGTTAGACATTACATTTCCTGCCATATTTGTCATAAGAGAAATGTGCACAAAAACCCAAAGACTTAACATAAAAACCCTAGAGAGATCTCTACAAATGGATACTCTCCTTGTCCCTTCAAATAGGACCCACACATAAAAAGATTTTATCTTATTTTGTCTTGGTGATTAAGTGTCAGTTTCAACTGATAATGCACTTAAATCCAAACAATTCCCTTATCACTATTACAAAAAAAAAGTTTCAAGAGATTCAAAGTTAAAACTCTGCTAAACAAATTCCATTCCCATATTACATATCATTTTTTTAAAAAAACTTTCTATGCACCTTTTTTACTTATAATGAAATTAAAAGGGCAACATAAATTTAAAAAAAAAACCTTTTTCTAAGCTTAAAAAAGGAATAAAAAGCATTAAGAGTATATCTTCCACGTGGGAAGAAAAAACTTGAAATCTTTTAAATATTTTAAACTTAACAAAGAAAAGAGGTGGCATGCTTAAACTAAGGAAATAATTTTTTTAAGGCTTCAAAAAACATTCACACCTCCTTTACTTGGTCTGCACGCCTCTTGACACAACAATCTCTCTTTTTTCTTGAATGTTGGAAAATCTTTCAGAGGTTACAATGATTCTATTCACTGCTCATTGATGTCTACTTTAGCACCCACAAATGGCGATCACCACAAACTGCTTTGTGACTTTTTCTAGGGTTGTGAGACCTATTGTTGTTGTCTCTTCTATTGTGAGTTAAGCAATCATACCAATGAGATTTTGACAAGCTTCACCATCTGCTTTAATTCAGACTTAGAATGGCTCTGATACCAAATGAAGGCAAACAAGAGAAAACTAGTGATCTATTGATCACAAAAACAAATAATTGCAAAAAACTCCAAATTGCCTTAGAGAAGAAGAGGTAGGGTATCAATATATAGACTTTCAGAAATACAAGTATGTTATAGCACACAACTACAATGACCAATAATTCAACTATAAAACTAAATGCAAAACCCGAAAGTCAAGAAAGGCAACCATAATAGTTAATGAGCCCAAAGGGCATTACAAAAATATCAATAAAGACTGTTGCACATGCTGAAGATCACTATTGACTACTGTACGTTGATATTTGCTGTCATTTTTTACTAGCCTTATTCCTGTTGTCTGTGAATATGTATTTCTTATATAGAGATAAAAGAAATGTAGCCTGTAAGGGAAGTATTGCGAAGGTTTCTAACGCAAACACTCTTTCTTGGAGTTATGAATTTGAACTACAAAGGAGGGGAGGCACCCCAAACAAAGGAATAGAAAGAACAATGAACGATGACAAACAACACTTTCTATGTTATTGGTTAATAGTTTTTACTTATATAAGGTACTTGGTTGAAGATGTCTTGTTAAGTAGAGTATTGAGATTCTAGTTTTTATTTATACAAGAGCACATGGCTTATAAGTATAGTATTGAGATTCAAACTACTATTTTATTAGTTATTTTTATTTATTTGTTATTTTTGACAATCAAAATACAATCTCCAAAATATTAAAGCTGCAATATCAAAACATTTAGATTAAATGTTCATCCAATGTGGTGAATGTTGGGGCTGCAATATCAATATTTCAATTGATTTTTATTTTAACATTAAATAATTCTTATGTAAGGTCATTAAATTATGGTAGGCAAATATTGTCTCTAGTAATTAAAACTATGCACATGGTTTATACATATAGTACTTGGATGTGTCCATGGTTACTTTTTTCTGAATAAAGAATGTTAGGGTTAGTTATACTTGTATAATACATTAATATATGCAAAAAATAATGTATTGTCTCCAATAATCGAAATTGTGCACATGGTTTATACATAATGTGTCCTTAATTACATTTTTCAAGATAGAGAATGTTAGGGTTAGTTATACTTCCTTTTTCCCAATATAGAATGTTTGGGATAGTTATACTTGTTCAATACATTAATATATGCAAAAAAAAAAAATGTTCATCCAATGTGGTGAATGTTAAAACTCCCATATAAATAAATTTAGACCAAATTCAATTAACTTCATTTTAACATTAAATGAATTTTATCTAACTATTAAATAATAATAAGTAAATATTATTTTTAATAATTGTAATTTTACACATGATTTATAAATATAAAATTAAAATTGGAAACCCTATATCATTATAAATTATTTCTTATATAAAATGTTAAAATTATATTTGAATGCTTGGAAAAGTTTTTTCCTCAATTTTTTTTATCACACTCCATGATCCATCATTAGGAAGTAGAAAGCAAGAGAAGAGAATTAGAAATGACAATTTGCAAACCCCAACAAGCTAAATAGAAAAAGAGGGGAGAGGTGGCCCGAAACCAATAAACCACAAGGGAAATTAATTGATATATTGTGGTTTGTTGGTTTTAGGCCACCTCTCCTCCCTCTTTCTATTTAGTATATATATTCAATTAATTTTCCTTATGGTTTCTTGGTTCCCGAGCCACCTCTCACCCCTCATTCTATATAGAATATATATCCAATCAATTTCTCTTGTGGTTTCTTGGTTCCCAAACCACCTCTCCCCCCTCTTTCTATTTAGTATATATATCCAATTAATTTCCCTTGTACTTTCTTGGTTCCTGAGCCACCTCTCCCCCCTCTTTCTATTTAGCTTGTTGGGGTTTGAAAATTCTCATTTATAATTCTCTTTTCTTGTTCTTTGCCTCTTGATGATGGATCATGGAGAACACTCTGTTGGTGCCCAGAAATTTTGACTCCTGAAATGCCTTATTTTGCCCCAAAAATCCATTAAAATCCATCAAATTTCCCACCTTTTTGCCTTTGCAATTTAAACCCATTTTTATATCTGATCAAAGATTATTTTTCATGGGTTCCCTTTAGAAAATTTCCCAGTAAAATGTTTCCCCTTGCCTTTGTTTTCTTCCTTGTGAAAAATTGGCTCATTTGGAGGCTTTAGTGGCAAATTGGTGAAATCACGAATTGGCAAACTAGTCCGCGAGTTTGCAATTTCACTTCTTTGCTGATAAAGCTACCAGGTAGGCAATGAAATTTGTTTAAAGAATTGAAAGGAAGCTCCGTGCCTTCATCAGCAAAGTTGGTAGTTCGCGAACCATTGGGTTCCCTGACTGCCAAGCTCACCGGTTAGCATGTTTGCCGACAAGGTGGGATGGCTTCAGCATGCCAAAGGGAAGATCAAGGTGCAAGGAGAAAAGATAGAAGGAATGATGACAATGTCATAGTGAAGGAAAATTTCCTAAGGAAAAAGAAGTCCTTTTTCAGAGAAGTTGGAGGTTCGCGAACCTTCAAGTTCACCGACGGATGGTTCTCCCAACGAGAGATTTGCCGACATAAGGAAGGAAATGGCTACATGTTGTGCCTTGCACGCACACCCCATTTCACTGAATAGGGACCCCCTTTTTAGTTACAGCTTAGAGAGTGTTAGCTCAGTTTCTATTAGTTCCTAGTATGTTCAAGTCACATCATCAAAATGATCCATTTGAAAGTTGAAGCCAAATATTTCTTGGTGAAGTGTGTTTAGGTTAGGGTTTCAAAAGGTCAAGTTAGGTGTCCTTTGTCACCAAATTCAAGTCCATTGCATCCTTTGCACTGAAAATGTGTCCTACTGACCCCAGTGCTAAATCTTTGTCCTACTGACCCCATCGCTAAATCTCTATCCTACTGCCTTAGTGCTAAATTCACCTCCCACAGACCTTTGCACTTAAAACTTGAAGTATCAACTTTGCGCTAGAATCCAAGTTTACTGCCAAAGTGCTAAATCCCTAAGGCACTGACTCGGTGCTAAATCTGTCGGTCACTAACTAGCATGAAATCTGCAACTTACCAACTTTTGTCAGATGGACCCCAAACTCACGCAGGTCAGTCAGCACCAAAAGTTGCGCTAAGCCATGCATTTGTCTGATGTGTGTCAAGCTGTCGCAGGGTACTCAGCATTAATGGTGAAAGTTGGGGAGAGTATATAAGGATTTTAGTTGATTTGTGAGCTCATTTTGCAATTAATAAACCATTTTGAGCTCTGCAAGCACGATTAGGAAATTTGAGGCGACAAGGGATTCAATTTGGGAGCACGATCAAACAGATTTCCTCCATTTCTATAAATCTCTCAAACCAGGTTGGAGCACTGAAACTTCACTTCATTTCTCTGATGTAACTTAGGGTTTTATTAGCGTTGGTTTCCCTATGAAAGTTCAAATGCTAAATTTATTCTTATCTTTTATCTTTCAGGAGCCTTTCGAAGTTAGGGTTTTTGGATTAAATTTTACAGTGCATTTTTTATTTTGCATGTTATGCTAGAAAACGTTTTGATTTTTAGGAAATGCATATAAAATCAAACCCCAGTCTATATGTTAGAATAGTTTAAGTTAGGAGTGGTTGAGTTTGGTTGGAATTGGTAAACCCACATTTTAATTTTTGTCAAACTCAAACCAACAAATTACTCCACATAGGAGTCTCACTGCCTTCCCATTGAAATCGCTCCTTGCTGCCTCTTGGTAGTACCTCTAAAAAAATCACGCAAGGCCATATAGGTTAAAATCATTAAATTTTCTTTGAAGTGGCCCTTGCACTAGAATTGAACTCCTCCAACTTGCGTTGAAAATGACTTCGACCGACTTTTATCCAACATTCATCAAAATAGCACTAAGTCGTTGCCACCAAATTCCCTGCCAAATGCTTGTTAAGTAACTTAGTGTTAAAATGAACCTTCATTGACTCTTTACCAAAAACCATCCCCACCGACTTTAGTCAGTCAGCACCAAAAGTTGCGCTAGGTTTGTTGCACCTGAAAATCCCACTCACCTACATTCAAACCCTTTGCGCCAAAATAATTGTCTCTCAACTTGAGCTAAATATCGCTTCCACTGACTTTGTTCAGTCCACCTTAAAAGCCATGCAAGTTGGTAGTGACGTTAAGTCCTGCCAATGCATCCATATACCCTTAACATTGAAACTTCCCTGAACTGACCTGAGCTAGAAAATGTACCGACTGACCTTATAACCGCATATTAGTCAGTCTGAGCCTAAACCATCACTGGTCCTCTTATCATTACGCCTGCACTAAAAATCCCATGCATGGACATTAGTTAGTAGACCCCAGATCTCACGCCAGGTCAGTGCCAGCCAAATCTAGTGCTTTAGTCCGTAGAGACCCAAATTAGCACAAATTGTTGTAAAAGCTTGTTTTCTTGAAAATTTCTAAGGAAGAAAGGTTTGTTTTGTCAGGATAATTGGTGTAAAGGTAAAATTGAAGTGATTTACATGTTTTGAATTAGATTTTCAAGTAATTAATATTTATTGCATGAATTAGATAGGGTTTCAAGGTGCTTTTCTTTCATTCTTTTCTTTGTCTAATTCATGTAATAGAAGTGATAAGGTAAGATAAGCTGCAAATTATAGACTTATGCATTTTGAAGGGACCTTGTGTAAATTTCAGTAGAAAACCTAACTCAAGAATAGGAAGTAGTAACCATTGATTCCAAACTAAGATCTTGAACATCTAGGACAGTCAACATGGCAACCTTTACTTATATAGGTCCTATCCCACAGGTTAAATGTCTGCCCGAGCCAACACAATGAAGTGAGAGTTCAAAGGCATCCCTCCAGAAACCAAGATAACTTCTACATGGAAGAATATAGGAGACACTAACCTAGGTCATATAGACCTAGAGGACTTCAGACTTAAGGTGTTTGGACCAAACCCAACTCCTCTAGCCAAGAAGATCAAAGATAATGGGATTGCAAAAGTTGCTACTTTTCCCACCTCTACATATTGTCCAGAACTCATTGTGGCTTGTGCAAATAGATATGATCCATTGACAAGAACCATTCAGACCACAAGTGGAGAAATTCTAGCAGATTTGAGTTCACTCTCCATGGCAAAAACCTTTAGAATACCTGTCTTCCTAGTGCTCTCAATCCCAGACAAGAAATATGTAGAGGACACATATAAGAAGGATGTAGAGAAGTGTCAAAAACAAATCAATGAAGGATGGATGAAGCACAAAAGGTCCACTTTGACCAAGCTACCCCACACACTATATAGGAGTGATTTCCATGATGAAATTGGGGACTTAGTAACATTGTTAAGCAAAATCTATGGGCTTGTCACTGCCTCTACCTTCAAAGAATGGATGTTTACCCTCATTGAGGAAATAATGCATGGAGACAAGAAACTTCACTAGGCTCAAATCCTAAGTGACAACATGCATGAAGCCTTTGTGAATTTCACAGAGAAAGAGACATTTAGATGGACATCCTATGTGGTCTATGCTTTAGCAAGAAGAAATGAATATCCTGGACTATCCAAAATAGAAGAAATAGGAAATGGTTATCAACATTTGAAACTCTATGAATGCTATACACAATTAACACTCTCACAGTCATTGGTTCATTACAAGAGGGTGAATGATGCATTCACTATGCATATAACTAGGCTTCTCCAAAATAGCACTGGACTTAGAATATCTCTCGAAGTCATGAATGTTATACAACAATATGAGAGATGGTACCTACAATTTCAGAAGTTTACCTACTTAAGAATCTAGGGCATTACAAGTACACCATATAGGCTATCGCGGCATCCAACAGACAAGATAGTGCTCCTTGAGCTGACTAGGCAACTCCTCACCTATGTAGAGAGGCTGAAGCATTTGCATAGGGTCAATATTAAATTTCCAATACTATTGGGTAAGGGTCATTATTCTTGCACCACCTTAGGAGTAGCAGAGCACTCAGACAAAGAATTACAACTACTAAATCTTCATCCATATATAAGAAGGAAACATTTTGATCCTCACGGGACTATGGAGAAGTATGTAAGTAAGAAGTTGTTTCATCGGGATCACCTTGAGGATTTTTGGGTAGATTGTGTTGATGACTATGAGGTTATTGGAAGAAATTACTCTCGGCTATCATTGGAGCATATAAAGAGATTTCACATCTTACAAGTGTCAGACTAGGTAGTAGAGGATGGAAATGTAGTCCAGAGAGGGCCATGGGAAGCATTGCTTAGTCAACCTATTCCTCCTCCAAATTGGGCCAATGAAGAGGAAAGTTCATTCTGATGTGTTGGAACTCATTCATTCTGATGTGTTTGGTCCTGTAAATGTTCCTTCATTATCAAAATCTATATACTTTGTATCTTTTATAGATGATTATAGTAGAAGGACATGGATTTATTTTCTTAGAAGCAAATCTGAAGTCTATAGCAAGTTTAAGGAGTTTAAAGCCTTTGCTGAAAATCAAATTAGTAAAAAGATTAAATGTTTGAGAACTGACAATGGTGGTGAGTTTTGTTCTACAGAATTCGATAAGTATTGCAAGGAACTTGGGATTGAAAGACATAAGACGACTCCATACACACCATAGCAAAATGGAGTTGCAGAGAGGATGAACAGGACACTGATGGAGAAGGCTAGGAGTATGTTTAGTGGAGCTAGTCTAGAACAAAAGTTTTGGGCTGAAGCTATTGCCACTGCTTGCTATCTGGTAAATAGATCTCCTACATTAGCTCTTGTTGGAAAGACACCCATGGAGGTGTGGTCTGGTAGAAAGCCTTCAGTAAGGCATCTTCATGTTTTTGGTTGTGAGGCATATGCACATGTGCCTAGGGAGAAGCGATCAAAGTTGGAGAACAAAGCTGTTAAGTGTATCTTCATCGACTATGGTGTTGGTGTGAAAGGATACAAGCTTTGGGACCCCATGGCTGAAAAAGTGTTGTATAGTAGAAGTGTCATCTTCAGAGAGCTTACACCTTCTTCTGCTATTTTACAGCTAGAAGAAAGAGAAAAGAAAGAGGATGTTGTTCAGTTTTCTCTCATCCCTGAGAAGACTGAACAGAAAGACAATGTTGGACCTGATGATGAGGAGAGCTCTAGCAGCTCTAAAAGCTCAGATGAAGAAGCTGAACCTCAACCTCAGCTCTTGAGGAGGTCTACACAGATAAGGAAGCAACCTGAAAGGTTTGGTTTTACATTGCTTGATTCTAGTTGTGCTTATGCTTTGCTCACTAATAGTGATGAACCTAGAACTATATCAGAGGCTTTGGATATGAAGGATGCAAGTTCCTGGAAGGAAGCCATGGAGGAAGAAATGGCTTCTTTGGAAAAGAATCAAACTTGGGACTTGGTGTCTTTTCCTCCTACACAGAAACCCGTTAGATGCAAATGTGTGTTCAAGAAGAAGATTGGTGCAGATGGCAGTATTGAGAAGTATAAGGCTAGACTGGTTGCGAAGGGGTATTCACAAGTGGAGGGTATAGATTATGGTGAGATCTTCTCTCCCATTGCAAAGTTGACATCCATTCGATTCCTATTGTCTCTCGCAGCAACTTATGACTTGGAGGTAGAACAGATGGATGTGAAGACAGCTTTCCTTCACGGTGACTTAGAGGAGGAAATCTACATGTCACAGCCAAAGCATTACATGGTAAAAGGTAAAGAAAATTTGGCTTGCAAACTTAAGAAGTCTTTGTATGGTTTGAGGCAATCCCCTAGGAGATGGTACTTGAAGTTTGATGCTTTTGTGTTGTCAATTAGATTTGTGAGATCGAAATCAGATCATTGTGTTTATTATAAGTTTGATGGTGATTGTATTCTCATTGTTGCACTGTATGTTGCTAATATGTTGCTCATTGGGAAGGGTAAGAATATGATTTCAGATTTTAAATCTTAGTTGTCAGCTCAGTTTGAAATGAAATATTTAGGGGCAGCTAGGTACATTCTAGGAATGGAAATTAGAAGAGACAGAACCAATAGAAAACTTTGGTTAAGCCAGAGTAAGTATGTGAAAACCGTGTTGGACAGATTTAGCATGGGAGATTGTAGACCATTGTGTGTTCCCGTTTCGTTGGGGACAAAGTTGTCTGTTGAGGATTGTCCAAAATCTCCTAGTGAGGTGGAGGACATGACCAGAGTACCTTATACTAGTGTTGTTGGCAGTTTGATGTATGCTATGGTCTACACAAGACTAGACATTACCCAAGCAGTGGGAGTTCTTAGTCGATTTATGGCTAATCCTGGACAGGTTCATTGGGATGTAGTTAAGTGAGTGTTCATATATTTGAATGGTACTTCTGAGTATTCCATTTGCTATCATGGTAATGTTTCAGGAGCTCTGCATTCTGTTGATATTCGTGGATTTGTAGATTCAGATTGGGTAGGTGACATTGACAGCAAGAGATCCACCAGTGCTTATGTTTTTACACTATTTGGTGGTGTTATTAGTTGGATGAGTAAGCGACAACCTGTTGTTGCTTTGTCCACGACAGAAGGTAGGTATATGGCAGCAACTCATGCTTGTAAGGAAGCCATTTGGCTTAAGAGATTGTGTTCTGATATTAGTCTTGATGCGGGTTAGATCACGATCAGTTGTGACAGTCAGAGTGCAATTTGCCTTGCAAAGAATCCAACTTTCCATGCTAGAACCAAGCACATTGATGTTCAGTTTCACTTCATGAGGGACATGGTTGAGGATGAAAAGGTAAATTTGGAGAAGGTAGATACTTTGAAGAATGCTGCAGATGTATTAACGAAACCAGTGAACATAGAGAAGTTCAAATGGTGTTTAGAGTCTATGGTCCTCTCGGCCTATAGCAGTTAAATCATGTTTTTCTATTGGCTCTTACAAGGTGTTCGACAAGTGGCAAAATGTTGGGAATTAAGGTGTCTCAACCTTGGTAATTCTTTGCATTTGTAATGTTTATATTTATTATTCAATTGCCTATGTTGTAAATAATTGGAAATTCCACTTTGTCATATTGTGGGATGTGGCACGGTGATGTGTCAATCCTACATGGATTATGACAACTTGTTATTTTATCCTCACATGAGGAGATAGGCATCCCACTTAGTGGTAGGAATATTCTACCATGTTTTGGCATCTTCTATGTTGTGTAAGGAATGTTTTACCGAAACGGTTATGACAGATTCCTATGACGAATCTATGACATGTAAGAGTCAAGAATAGAAGGTTGTAAGACACGTAATGACATGTGTCATAGCATCTTTGAATGAGGCATACTTGGGTGCCCCAAGGTGGAATATGACATGTTGTAAGAGAATATGCTATTTATAGCATGTGTATGATAGATTCTCTTACAGTTGTAAGTTGTAACCGCTATGACAGATTCTATGACGATCGTAAATGTCGTAAGAGCATCTGTCATAGCCCATTTTGGAAATAGGTGACCTCTTTGGGATGGGAGTTGTGGACAAGTGTTAGATACATTCTACAATGTTGACCAAGTGTCCCTAGGCATGGGTTTTGGTCCAAGATGCCATATTGGATGCCCATTCCAAGAAAGGTCCAAAATTACCTTGTATGTTCTATTTAAACAGGTGCTTGGAGATGGAGTTTGTATCACAAGTTTACAGGTACTGTTATGCTGCCGGATTGACTCTAGACATGAGTGTCAAAGACCATTGAAGCTTACATTGCAAGTGTGTTATAAACATTCTTTCAGATTTGTTAATACATTGTGCAGGTTTCTGAGTGTGGGGTTTTTCACCTGATAAGGATTTTCCCCACCGTAAATCTTTGTCTCTCTCTTCTTCTGTCTTCTTTCTGGTTCTTGTGTTTGTTGCAATATCTCATGTTAATGGTTTAACATCAATGTAATAGTTAGGATAAATTTGAATTTACATAGCCCTCTCCTCAATAGATTAGTGTAGGAAGTGTTTCCGCACACCTAGCTTCCTTTCAATATGGGCCGTTGGTGTTGAGTTAATCTCCACCGTTCATTCAAAAAATTAGTATGTAGCCTCCTCTATATAAAGGGCTACCTTTTCTCTCATTGTAACAGACTCTTGATGTTGAAATGTTGAAACTCTGCAATTTGAGATTAATACAAAGCAAGTTTCTACAGTATTCCTGAGAATTTGTTCATTTGTGTTGTCCATTTGGTTTCATGGTTCGCTTCATGATCCGCAAATTAGTCAAATGTGTTGTTGCAATGTTAAGTGAATGTTACGAGTATTTGATGAATGTTGAAGTCCATACTATTAGTTGCTCGTTGATTGTAAGTAGTTGTGCATAGTTAGCCTAGGCCTTTGAGTTGAGCATAGTTCAATTACATTTCATAAGTTAATTCACACCACAACTTGGGTATTTAATGAATGAATGTAGTCTTAAAATTATTAGTTCCCTTTGAAGATAGCATTATTTTCTGCAGCATTGTGGTTTTTGAAGCCTAGTAAAATAGAAGGTTGTTAATGAATGAGTATTTGTCTACCTACAACATTTTCTAAATATTGTAATTGTCACTTAGGATCTCTTTCTAACCCTTTACTCTTTTGCATTTTCTTTCACAACAACTATTAGATTAGGTTTAAGCAGTAAGAATATTTCTAAATCAGCAAAAAGTATCATAGGGTTTTCTACACTTGTATTTCTATTATCTATATATACCCTATCCTTATGTGTAAGACCCCTTGTTGGCACAACTAATCATACCAACTAAGTCATTCATGCAAGTGAAGACCTAGTTGTATTATCCTTGGGGTAGTCCTATCTTGGATAGGATACCTTTTTCAAGAGAGGTGGGATACATGTATTTCACCTACGTTGGTGTGTGCTAAAAACACCATCAATACTACCATTGCGAAGGTGAAAGTTTCCAAGGTAGGAAGAGAAGATAAAGGGGCAAACTCAAAGTTTTAATTTGGCGTTGTGAAGATTCACCAATAGAACAAAGGTGAAGCAGTGAAGAAAAAGAGAGGAAATAAAGAGGATGTTCACACTGGACCAAATTCACTGAGTAAAGATAAAGGGTAAAATGTAAGTCACATTAGTTCACCTCAGAGAATTTTTGCCGATAAGGCAAAAAGAAAAGATGAAAAATTTCTAAGGCAAATAAAAAGGGTAAGGAATGGTTTTGTTGGGGAATTATCGAGAATTTGAACTTTTCTAAGTAGTTCAAATTTTTTAAAGTTTTCCGACAATGTGTTTTGCCAACAAAGATGAAAGCAAAGGGCTTGGTTCAAAAAGGAAGAGATTCACCGATAAGGCGAGGATGTGCAAAGAGATATCCAAAAGCAAAAAAGGCAAAGGGCATGGTTCTAAAAAACAATATTTCACCAATAAAGCAAGAAAAAGAAGACAAAGTGGCACCCAAGAAAAAGTTCACCAAATTGAAAATTTGTCAATAAGGCAAAAGAGGAAGCTAACAGGAAGAGAAGACAGAGACAAGGCCAAGTTTGAGAAAACAAAGATTTGTTGATAAGGCATAAAAGAGGCCGAAAATACAGATGAAAGAAAGTAGTTCGTAAAAATGGCAATTCACCGATAAAGTGAATATAGGAAAGAAGAATGTAGTGGATGATGAAGTTTGTGATAAAGAAGATTGGCCAATAAAGGTGGGAAAATGCATAGGGTCCTATCAAAAATTAGATGGCCGAAAAAAGAAAAATATGACAACACGTTGGGAGTGTTGTAAATGCTTTAAAAGGGTAATTCCCT
This sequence comes from Cunninghamia lanceolata, assembly GCA_027924645.1. Classification (NCBI taxonomy): domain Eukaryota; kingdom Viridiplantae; phylum Streptophyta; class Pinopsida; order Cupressales; family Cupressaceae; genus Cunninghamia; species Cunninghamia lanceolata. The sequence goes on along the minus strand of BSBN01000055.1, from coordinate 6,384,659 downwards.
AAACATATACCATGATTGCAGGATTATGCAGGCTGATTTGTACCCAAAAATTTATGATTCTACAAAACAGTGTCATCTAGGTGGTTGACACAGTAAAATTCTTCAATGCACAGGTACATTTGAGTGACAAATTAGATATGTCAGATGTTGCAGATGGTACACAAAGAGTGCAAGCAATCTTCTTATGTCATTCTCAGAATTACTAGAGAGTGGGCAGGCTTCCAAATGTACAGATTTTTTGACATTGCCATGGGCCTGATTTTAATGCAACATGGGTTCTTGTTGACTAGTTTTCCAATGCCTAGGAGCTGCACAAGATCTAACTACTATATATACATGTTTCCAATATGTTCTCAGGGTTGATCACTGAGCTAATTGTTTGGTCTAGAAGCACCTAAGGAGTATTTTTTGGAATCAAATCAAGTTGGTCTAGTCTATAAGTGAAGGGATGTATTCAGCATAGTGTAGGAAAGTTGCATAAAGTATATATGAATGTAATGGAATGTCTCCATAGGAGTTTGTAATGATTTTGGCAAATGTATAATCGTAGTTATATGTTTTCCCTTACCACATTTGCTAGTATTATTGTAACCAAGGTTTGGAGGTGTGTGGCAACATCCAAGTTAATACAAGGCTTTGTATTTTCCATTCTTTTTTTGTATATGAGTAGTTGCAGTTCTCTTTTGGATTATTAAGTATGTTCATCACATGAAAATCTATTGAAGTCATATATTTAAATGTATGTCTACTTCCATTGATCCTCCATTGCATATTTTCTTTCCTCCTTGCATTCTATGACTCTATTGCCCAATGGAGTAGGCACTGATCCATATTGTAGAGGGATCAATCTCACATCTTTTAAATCAAACAAATTATTCACCTGTGGTTTAGGGGAAAAAACCATCCTTCATGTGCATGTACATTCACACAGTTGAATCAACTATATAGGGGTTTTATGACAACCAGTTGTTCTTGACTTAGTGACAGCTTTTGGGGTCAAGATGATGACTTAGGTTTGGTTGTCTAGTTATTTTTAGTTGTTTATCTAGTTTTGATATTAATACCTACTTAGGTATACCTCTTGGAATATCCCTCAAGAGTCTAAGTTGAGCTCAAAGTGCAAAGGAGTCTACCCACTCCTATTAGTTGGCCAAAATCGCCCTAAACTTGTGGATAAACCTCTTCCTATCACCCTGATGACAATCCCTAGTCTAAGCTATTTAGGAATGTTTTAGAGTTTTGTTCTACAATCATTTTGGGAACCAATATTTTGGCTTCATTGTTGGGGATAAAGTTACTTTAGCCATTGCCGAGTTTTAGGTAGATTGAGCATTTTTCGCACCTCTGTAACAGTAATTTTGCAGTTTGCATTTCAATGTGTTTGGATAAGTTGGCAGCCCGTCAACTTATGCAAACACTTTGGTGTCATTGCCAGTGAATAAATTAGTGATGGGTCAGAAAGATTTGAAGACTTGTTGGTGTGAACAACCCAGAATCAGTTTCGTTGCCTTGAAGATTGTCATGCTTCAAGGGATTTCCTCATTCAATGAGGTGGTGACTCTATAGTCAAAAGAAAATAAAGTGTTATTGTTGTGCACATGTTTCAAAGATATTTCAATTGGTTAAGTTACATTTTTTTCTTCCAGCTTTGTCCATGGTTTCTTTCTTAGTAAAGGAACATGTTATTTTCTCTCATTTTTCCTATAGAAGTGGTTTGTAGTCAGTCATGGCCAATTGGTATGAACATGGATCCCCTAGGGAGGCTCCTTTAATTGCATCTTCTTATGTTGCAGACCCTAGGAATTATATGGGTTTTGACCATCTGGATAATGCATTTTCCAATTGTGACTCTGCAAGTTATATAGACCCAAAACTATCTATACCCTTGCATAATCAAAATGAGTCAACTAGGCTGCAATATGAAATTGAAAAAGAGAAGCAGTTGTTAGAATCTTTGTTGTAGCAAGAAAAAGAATTAGATAGCCAAATTAGGCTATATCAATCTAAGCTGCAGTCTAATCCCCTTCATGTTGTTCTCATTTGCACTTTTCCCCGACCCCTCCTATTGCAAATGAAAATACATACAAACAATTGGATCTCTCATGGGTCAATAATGAAAGACAGTCCATGCATAAAAGGATTTACTATCAAATGCCTTGATTTGATAGGTGTTATGTCTATGATGGGAAGGCACATATTGAGGCATTTTTAGAATTCATGGACAAGTTCTAGTTTGAAGATGAAGATCTGAGGATGAGATTATTTCTTAGATCCGTATGTGGTGTAGAGGAAAGTGGTTGGTTAGTGTCCCTGACCAGCATTTTTCTTTCTAGGATCAATTAGTGGTTGCATTTGAAGAGTTTACAACTAGTTTATACCCTGTATTTCTTGTCCAAGAACTAGAAGATATTAGAAGATGGGAAGGAGAGTCTAGGATGGAGCTCAACAACATATTTGTAGTGGCTATGTCCCACATCCCAATGAATTTCAGACTTGATCTTCCTATTTGTATTGACATGTATCTGAGTGCTTATGATGATACCTTAAGCCCAGATTCTATATGGGAGGAGTTTAATATAATGAGTATGCAACAGGCATACCTGTTCATTGATAATGTTGACAGAGTTAGGAGGGATATGATTGCAAAATCATTATCCTCAAATGTAGAGATGGGTAGTAATGAAAAGGTTTTGTAGACAGCATGGATGTGGATGTTTCATATGATTCAAGTGCAATATCAAGTGATGATTGTGTGTGCAGGAGGGTAGAGGAAGGTGTTGGTGTAGTGTATGACATAAATTTAGATGAAAATAGTAATGACTGCACCTACCTTCAGATGGTTTAGTCATTAGTGGATGATGAAGATGAAAAAATCAATGATGATCTCCAATCTAGTGAAGAGAGATATGACCATGTTGCTTGTTGTAGTATTGTGGACTGCCTGGAAGGTATGTATGCAAATGAAAAATTGAATGACTTAGCTCATGTAGTTGATTATATAGAGCATACATGCATTGATGAAGCAAATAATAATGAAGGTATGAGTATAAGGCACAATGTCCTTTATGAAGAACATGTAATTCCATCATATAGCATAATTCATGATTATCATTGGTGCATGGATAATCCTCTTTTTGAAAATGACCTAGACTTTAGTGAATTTGAGTTGTCAGGTTTGAAAGTGGAGAATTATATGCTATATGACCCAGCTACCTATGGACACCGAGTGGACAGGGAGGGATGTGTACAAGGTAACATTGAAAGTGAATAAGAGGTTGGTCTCTTGTTTAGTGTATTCCCTTTTTCTATCCTTGATGATGATATTGAGGTCATTGGCACTTGTTTACATGAGGATGATGTGGATTATGCCGCAGCTGGACATCATGAAGGTATACTACAACTACAAATGATGTGGAGGTAACAGTTTCCCATTATGAAGACTATGTCACAAATGATTTTCTAGAGCTTTGTTTGGTGCAGTTGTCTCTTATTGATGTGGATCATGTTGAGAGTAGATTTTTGAGCTCATTGGTTGGGCCTGATAATGTTGAAGCTTGGTGTTCTCGTGTGGGTCAAGTTTTTGATTTGTAGGGTGAAGAGGAGGAAATCATTAGTGATTTTCTTAGCAACAATTTTTACATAGTAGTGTGTGTCAAGGAATTCAAAATAGAGAGGCAACTTGAAGATTGTGAGTCTTCACTTGAAGTGCCTCAAATTTCTAATTTATATACTGGTGGTGCAAATTTAAATCTGAATCATGCCTTTAATTCAGTCATGATAGAATACATTAGCATTTGTAGTGCAGCTAGGCCATAAGAATTCAAATAGTCATATGACATAGCCCAGCATGAGACCACACCTGAGCTAGATGATTATCAACTTGATATTTTTCTTCAGGATAATATTTATGCAGTTCTAGAAATGCATCATGCTAACATGGAACTTGAAGGTGAGTATTTCTATGTAAGTCAACATAATGATGAGTCATATTATCTATGGCTATCATGTCCTAGTGATAATTATTTCCATCTTCAGCATGATCATATGAATGTCTATAGTTTGTATGTGCATGGATGCAAAACACTTTTATTGTTGATGTTGGGTGATCAGTGCAGCAAATGATTGAGGAGATCAACTACTTCAATAGGCTTGTCTTTGACAAAGGCAAGTAGCTTCACCAGTTTTTCTGCAGGGTTGGCTTGCAATGTCCCAAACTTTTGGATACAGTCATTTTTTGACTATATGTTGTTTTGTAAATACATTTTGTGTTGTTTCCTTTCATTTTTTTTGCATTTTTGGTCTACCCAAAGATATCCTAGATTCTCATTGTGCCATTTCTTGGAACATGTCCCCAAACAAAGCCAATGTTGGTGCCCAAAAAATATGACTCCTGAAATGCCTTATTTTGCCACAAAAATCCATCAAATTTCCCACCTTTTTGCCTTTGCAATCTAAACCCATCTTTTATATTCGATCAGAAATTATTTTTCATGGGTTCCCTTTAGAAAATTTCCAATTAAAATGTTTGCCCTTCTCTTTGTCTTCTTCCTTGTGAAAAATTGGTTCATTTGGAGGCTTTATCAGTAAACCGACAAAAATCATGAACTGGCGAACTAGTTTGCATGTTCTCAATTTAACCAATTCACTGATAAAGCAACTAGGTGGGTGATGAAATTTGTTTATAGTAGTGAAAGCAAGCTCCATGCCTTTGTCAGCAAAGTTGGCAGTTCATGAACCGTTAGGTTCCCTGACTGCCAAATTCATCGGTTGGCATGTTTGTTGACAAGGCGGGATGACTTTGGCGAGACAAAGGGAAGATCAAGGCACAAGGAGAAAAGATAGAAGGAATGATGATAGTTTCACAATGAAGGAAAATTTACCAAGGAAAAAGAAGTCCTTTGTCAAAGAAACTGGAGGTTCATGAACCTCCAAGTTCACTGACGGATGGTTCTCTCGACGGGAGATTTGCTAATAGAAGGAAGGAGATAGCTACGGCCACGGAGGTGAAATTTTCCAAGGTGGGAAGAAAAGATAAAGGGACAAACTCTTTATCAGCAGTTGGCTTGGTTCGCGAATCGAATGCTTCACTGACAACCAAGTTCATGGATGGAGAAGTTTTCCAACCAAGCAAAGAGGCAAGGAGAAGTTTTGATTTGGCATTGTGAAGATTCACCGACAGAACAAAGGTGAAGCAGTGAAAAAAAAGAGAGGAAACAAAGAGGAGGTTTGTGTTGGACCAAATTCACTGACTGAAGATAAAGGGCAAAAGGTAAGTCACATTAGTTCGCCTCAGAGCATTTTTGCCGATAACGCAAAAAGAAAAGATGAAAATTTTCGAAGGCAAATAAAAAAGGTAAGGAATGGTTTTGTCAGGGAATTAGCAAGAATTTGAATTTTCTAAGTAGTTCAAATTTTTCAAAGTTTGCCAACAGTGTATTTTTTTGACAAAGATGAAAGTAAAGGGCTTGGTTCAAAAAAAGGAGATTCACCGATAGGGCAAAGATGTGCAAAGAGATATCCAAAAGCAAAAAAAGGCAAACGGCATGGTTCTAAAAAACAATATTTCACTGATAAAGTAGGAAAAAAAAGACAAAGCGGTGCCCAAGACAAAGTTCACCAAATTAAAAATTTGCCGATAAGGCAAAAGAGGAAGCTAATAGGAAGAGAAGATGGAGACAAGGCCAAGTTCAAGAAAATGAAGATTTGTCGATAAGGCATAAAAGAGGCCAAAAATGAAGATGAAAGAATGTAGTTCATGAAAATAGCAATTCACTGATAAAGTGAATATAGGAAAGAAGAATGTAGTGGATGATGAAGTTTGTGATAAAGAAGATTGGCTAATGAAGGTGGGAAAATGCACATGGTACCGTCAAAATGGCCCAAAACAGAAAAATAGGAAAACACATTGGAAGTGTTGTAAATGCTTTAAAAGGGTAATTCCCTAAAAATATGCTATGATTGCAGGATTATGCAGGCTGATTTGTACCAAGAAATTTATGATTATGCAAAATAGTGCCATGCAGGTGGTTGACACAGTAAAATTCTTCAATGCACAAGTACATTTGAGTGACAAATTAGATATGTCAGATGTTATAAATGGTACATAAAGAGTGCAAGCAATCTTCTTCTATCATTTTCAGAATTGCCAGAGAGTGGGCGGGCTTCCAAACGTATAGAATCTTTGGCACTGCCATAGGCCTAATTTTAGTGCAGCATGGGTTTCTTGTTGACTAGTTTTCCAAGGCCTAGGAGCTGCACAGGAACTAACTGCTATATATATATATGTGTGTGTGTGTGTGTGTGTGTGTGTGTTCTTAGGGTTGGTCGCTAAGCTAATTGTCTAGTCTAGAAGCACATAAGGAGTATTTTCTAGCATCAAATCAAGTTGGTCTGGTCTGTAAGTGAAGGGATGTATTCAACATAGTGCAGAAAGGTTGTGTAAAGAATATATGAATGTAATGGAATGTCTCCATGGGAGTTTGTAATTATTTTGGCCAATGTATAATCACAGTTATATGTTTTCCCTTACCAAATTTGCTGCTATGATTGTAACTAAGGTTTGGAGGTGTGTGACAACATCCAAATTAATACAAGGCTTTGTATTTACAATCATTATTTTGTTGTATATGAGTCCTTGCAGTTCTCTTTTAGATTATTAAGTATGCTCATCACATGAAAACATATTAAAGTCATATATTTGAATGTATTTCTAGTTCCATTGATCATTTTCTGCATATTTTATTTCCTCCTTGCATTCTATGACTGTGTTGCCCAATGGAGTAGACACCGGTCCATATTAGAGAGGAATCAATCTCACATTTTTTAAATCAAACAAATCATTCACCTGTGGTTTAGAGGAAAACACCATATTTCCTGTACATTTACATTCACACAGTTGAATCATCTATATAGGGGTAAGTGCAAGAAGATGAGTACATTTTTTACCTAAAAAGTGGAAGTGTTTTTCAAATTTTGTCATAATTGGAGTGATAATTTGAAGCACTTGTACATAAAATATTAAGATGATGTAAAAATAAAAAATGTAGGATTTTTCTTCTAGTTTTCATATATGTAATTTTTTCTAATACCCAGATGATGCAAGTTATTTTTAATTGGATGTACAAAAAGTGACTTTTTAAAAGTCCCATGTTTTTTGTTGAAGCATGCATGTGTATGGCCAACATAATTTGACCTAAATTAAGGTATTTTTTTAATTATTTTTGTGAAAAGATGCATAGGATGTTAAATTTTGGTCAGGATATTTTTTGGTAATTTTTTGATAAATATATTTTTTTATTAATTTTTTAATGGCCCTAATTAGTGTTTTTTAAAACCCCTTGTGTACGGCCAGCATAATTTGAGATAAACTAATCAATTAACTAAAAATTTTTCATCATGTAGAGAATGATCTCTAGATTGGTCAAACATATTTTTTTTCAAGAAACTTTCAAAATCAAAAGTTATTAAAAAAATAGTAATGTATGTTATTTCAAGTTTATGAGCTAATTTGTTTAGAAAATAATTAAAAAATAGAAAATTATGTTCAATAGTAGAAAAATATATATATTTGAAAACTAAACTTTCAGATCTTCAATGAGTTTTAATTTCGTTAAAATATTCTAAAAAAAAATCGTCAGCCACAGTGGTGAAACTAGTTTTTTCTCTCATTGTTTTCATGGTCTCCTAGTTGCAGGTTGGTTGCAAGTCCAAGGCTTAGACTTAGGTTTCCAAGCCTTTACCAAGCCTAAAACCAATGCAAATTGATAGGTTTCAAGTTTGAAATAATAAGAAACAGGTATCTCTTTCTAAATAGGTGCCCGCTTGTAACGGGTACCCATTACAAACGAGTACCCATTTTAAAACGGGCACCCATTTCTTATTTAGCCGTTATTTTTTTTTCAAAAATTTGTAGTACAACAGATAGTCTGAAGCATTTTTTTTTCCAGTATGACCGACAACGATGAATTATGTGACTTTTTTACATGCAAAGTGTCAATTCGAGCTCTCAACAGGACATATTTTATGCAATTTTTTTAGGGATTCAATCATAAGGAGCATTTTTAGATGGAATGAAGTAGAAAATTCATTTTTCACAGGGATTCAATTTCTTGGAGAGACACTCATTTTTACCAATATGGCCAACAGTGATGAATTCTGTAACTTTTTTATATGCAAAGTGTCAATTTGAGCTCTCAATGAGACATATTTAATGTAATTTATACAAGGATTCAATCATAAGGAGCATTTTCAGATGGAATGAAGTAGAAAATTGATTTTTTAGAAGGATTCAATTTCTTGTAGAGATCAAGCAAATATCAAGCAAATATCATATTGAACAGAAGATCTACATCTACTTGTGTTTAATAATTTTTTTAAGAAGGGATCCACCACATTTTAGTAATCATGTGATCAAATAAACTTCAACAAAAAAAGAAAAGGAAGGTTATGACAGTTGAAGAAATTGAAGTACATCAAGAGAAAGAGGCAAAATGACAAAGAGATAGGAGAGAGAGGATTAAAAAAATGAAGAATGATGTAGCATCTAGTTCGATGACTATTGAAGAGGAGAACATTAAAGAGGAGAATAATGAAGAGACCAATATGGATGAAGTGAATGTAGAGTATGCAAATGTGGAAGAAGTCAAAAACATGGAAAATGCAAATATAAGTACGAATCTAGGTATGTCTTCAAATCCCTTGAATGATAATGAGATTAATGATTTAAAGCAAGATGGATATAACATTGTTGAGATAAATGCTTCTACTACAAACAAAACAATAAAAAATGATAATGAAAACCATTGTATGCATGAAAATGAAAATATTTTTTTTTAAATTAGAAGTAATGTTTTGAAGGATCTTCGTGGTAAGATATGTTTGAGACAAATTTGAACCCATGCAAATAGATTGTACAACCACTTTTTTTATATAAAAACTCTTGGATTTCAATGCCAACTTATATTACAATTAATGAGAACGCCAAAAATGAGAAAAGTAATGAAAAAATTAGGCATATTTGTAAAACCCAAAAAGGTGGATGAATCAATGGAACAAGTTATGTCAAGTGTTGCTAATGCTATTCATTATATTGAAAAAAATAGTTGATCTAAGGATAAGAATGCAACACGTTGAGCAATAACAACTGCTTTAGTTAATAAATTAGTTATGAGCAAAAGAATGATAAGTAAGACAAGTGGATATTTAAATGTTCATGTTGTAACTTTAAGAAGAGAAGCAAAGAGAAGAGTACAAGTATTGAAGAGGATCCAATCAACCAATGTTAGACTTTTAGTGGTAGTCTCCTAAGGTCTGACATGAAATTAAATAATAAAATTAGGACTTTGATTGAGAAATATTGGCATGATAATACAAGGGTTTCATCAAATGCTAGAGATATTTTGAAATTAAGGGTGGGGTCAAAAAATTGTGATCCTCATCCAAAACATCTTTTAGACATAACTCAAATAGAATTATATAGAAAATTTCTAAATGATTCAGTTATAGAAAATTTTAATATAAGTCAAAGATCATTTGAGAAATGTAAAACTTGGTATGTCAAGATTAATAAGCAATGAATCTCTTGTTTTTGTAAAACTCGTGTGTAATTTCATTATTATTATGATGGTTTTTGATATATATGTTGTACTTTGTATACTAACCAAATTATGTAGGAATGTGGTATTAATATGCCACCTACAACAATTAAGGATTTTATAACAAGTTTACTTTGTGAAACAATTGATGGGCAATTCTTTTATTCAAAACTATGTATTTCTGGACAATACAATAGATGTGGTAACCTTTCATTGTTAGGAGAATGCATGCATGAAAGTAGTTCACATGATTTTGGACAACAATTAGTGGATGTGAAGAGGTTTGCCAATGTTCAATATACATTAAAGGATGGAAAAATTGGAAAGCGTTGTGAATTAGTCACATAATAAAGTAGTGTACATGCATTCATTACAGATTTTAAGAATAAGATTGTGTATAAATATATGAAACACTCTCAATATGATTAGTAGCTTGATGAACAATTCCACAGACGTAAGAACACATTTCCAATTAGAACTATACTTTCAGTGGTTGACTTTGCAAAAAACTATATCCTTGCTCCACAAGAGGAGATTCAGTCACAATATTATAAATCAACATAGGTGGCCATCTTTGTTCATATTGTATACAGACATGTAGTTGATAGTACAAAACATGAAATGAAAATTTTGAGGGAGTACCATTTCTATGTGAGTGATAACCAGTTACATTCATCAGATTTTGTGCAGTATTGTTTTAAAGTATTTAATGACAACTTTAAAGAAGGACAAATCTAGATGACACAACATCTCATATGGTCAGACAATTGTACAGGACAATTCAAAAATACTCAAATGTTTTATTGGTTAAGTAGGGCCCATAAAGAAAACAATATCCAACATATGTGGAGTTTCTTTGAAATTAGACATGGTAAAGGAGAACATGATGGAGCTGGAACATGTGTGAAAAGGGCTCTTGCTAGGGAGAAACTAAAATTTCATGATGCAGCGAAGTTTCAAGGTGCACGTGTAATTGTGGATTGGTGTAATGCAAAATTGACTATAGGATCAAGTAAAAACTATAAAGTTCAACCTTTTTTTGGTTGGTTGAAGAAGAAAACATTCCTCCTAGATATGATTGTGATGTAATTAGTGGATCAACAAAATAGCATTCATTTAAGAGTTCAAATGCAAGCACATGGACTATATGGACTAGGGAGCTCACATGTTTTTCTCATTTTTGTATCGCAAGTGATTGGGAAGCATGTGAAAATATAGATTGGGTTGAAGAATGACAATAAATATCCTTAACACCTCTACAAACACATGATCAAAATGAGATAACATTTGAGGAGGATAATCATTTGCAAGCATCAGATGACTATGATCATATTTCATACCTTGTACAAGAAGGTACATTAATTTAATATTTCTTTTCGATACATTTTTTTGTTTAATCTATATTTAATTGTATATGTATGCATGTATATTTTGTGAGTTATTGATTTTGAAATTTTTTTGCAGGACATGTGTATGTTGTTGTTGCACTTGAGGGTAATGAAGAGGAAGCAAAGTATTGATTGGCTCAGCGTGTTGAGGCCAAACAAAAGTTGTTACAGCCTAGAGTAGATGATGATAACTTTGAGTATCCAATAGGTTATGTGGTTGTTGTTGGCACTTGGCTATATAAATATCTGATAAGAAGGAATGGTATACCTACATTTGAAGATTATGAAAGACAAGAAAATTTTGCAATACTCGCATCTGGTTGTGGCAATAAATATTCAATTAGTGAGATATAAAGGGAAACCTATCACAAAAGATTTATGGACACTTTCTATGGAATAGAATGAGACAATCATAGATGTATTACAAAAAAGAGAGGATGCAGATGGTACAATGGAGTAAATTTTTTAAATGGTTAACAGGTACATGTAGAATTTTTTAAACTTTTAATCTGTTGGGACCTAAAATTTCCTGCCAATTTTTGCAAGATCTTAGGTTCCCACGATGAAAAATTTTGATAACAGCACTCATAAGTACAGTTGTAAAATCTATCTCAGGAGGCATGTTAAAGTAGTTTCAAATCAGTTGAAGACAAAAAACTTGTTTCAAGATGAAAATTTTTTTTAGCCAAGCTCACAATGGGACCCAGTATGCCTCATATAGTTATGAAGTTTTAATGTAGGTGGGATTCAGAGGAGTGGGATTTCACAATAAGGTGGTTTGAATGCATTGGAAGATGTTTGTTTGGGAATTGGTACCTTATCCTAAGGAAATGAACGTTAAGGTTACCATGCCCTCCTTAAATGAAAGGGATGATATAAGATAGAGAAGGTTTTTCAAGCATTCCAACCATGATTAGGAATATAAGGAATAAATACATAAATATCATTTGACTATTGCCTCTCCCTCCTTACTAATAGATTTTTTGGTGCCGTGCTAAGTGTGGAGCTTCCAGATGATGGTAAATTTATTAGTTAGTAATTTGCATTGCAATGCAGTATGCATTCTACAATTGGTGTTGTGTTTGTGTTTGGCATTATTTTCTTGAGGTTTGGTGGGGATGGTAGACACACATCTCTTAGGGATGCTTTTCACTCTCAGGCAATATTAAACATGCAATTAACACATGGAAAATTTAGATACTCTATTTATCACTCTAAGATTAAAGGCATCTTGGGGAAGAACAAATGTTGAACACTGATACCAAAAGTACAAGAGCATGTGCAATGAAGATGACTTTCAATGTAAATTTGAGGCCACAAGGAAGATTAAAGTTTCATATAATTGGATTCTCTACAAGATTCTCTTTGGTGACAATGTCACAATTATATTCCTTGGCAAATGTATCTTAAGATTGAAGATGAAAAACACAGTGTGAGAGAAGAGGTGATGGTTCCCGGATAAGAAATATTGTTTGTATTTGACAGTCTTGAGCTATGAGATGCACCTATTTGAACTCTTTCTTGTTTGTCAAATGTTCTTGAGTGGTGTAGATTGTCTATTAGGAGTTTAAAGTGTCACCACATCCTTTTCTCCCAAATAGACCAAGCCAATTTATAAGGCTCCAAGGTCTGAATTAAGCACATTGTATAAGAGACAAGTAGATTGATCTTTATCAGAAATGTGGCTGCAAATGATGCCCTAACATCTATTTTAGTATAAATTAGTGCTCTTCAAACACTGGAAGCATTACTCAATGTGAGTGGAGCTCTGTGTTTCAATCATTGGAGAAAAGGAGTTGATTCGATTCTGGTTTCTATCGCATTGAATGCAGCCACAAATTTATAATGGCTACAAGCATTAGAAGAAAGTATAGAGACATTTGGAGATTGCAGTCTAATTTTTTACAAAATATATCAAAGGATTGAGAGAAGTGTATGATGAAGATATTATATGTGTAAATGTCCCTCCCATGGTGGGCTAACTAAGCTCTTTCTTTTGCTAAATGCTCCTTGAGACTCGATTGCGTGGTCTTGTCAAAAAAAAAAAAACCCAAGAAATAAGCTTCAACAATAATGGGAACAGATCTCAAGTCTTCAATGGAGCTCAAATACAGACTAAAAGAATATACATTTGTAGATGTGAATAATTCAAAGCATTGTCTGCATTTATGTCAACAAAGGAAACGTGACATTAAGTTTCGAGAGTCATCTAATGAACAGAGATGAAGAATGCTATCTGATATGTCACGGCCTAAGTTTAAGGTTGAAAGGTTGGAGGCTCAGGTCGCAACAAAAAAGAGGGAGCTAGCTACACTCACACAGATGATATGTTTGAATAGTCTCATCATACTAGCCTGAATTCGTTTCGGTGGATGATAAAAATTTGGGTTGTTAAAAGGATTTTAGAGGATTCCTACTAAGACATCAAGAGAGTCTAATTTAGGCAATCATGCAGGAAGTGTGCCAAATATTCAATCTTTGGGAATTACAGGAGGAAGGAAAAACATACTGTCTTCTAAACATAGTGAGAACATCAAAATAAATGATAAGTTAATTCAAGTGCTACCCAAAAGCTTGCTTTTGACCCCAATCAAAGAAGATTATAGCTAGGTAGTGGTGGCTAGCATATCATACCTATAGCCCATTTAGAAGAAAGTTTGAAAATGCATGGGTGCAGGAAGCTCATTCTTCTTCACTCTGTACACCTATGGATGGACATTCTTGTTCAAAGGAATACACAAGAGAATAGCTCCAGTCATGAAGCATACTCATGAGTAAATCTACACACAGTTGTATGATTGAGCAGTCACAGAAAATTGCTGATGGAATTAATCAGAATCTCCAACCTAATAACATATATGGATCATCTAAATAGAATAGTGAAGGAAGCCCCAATATCGAAGAGACATGTGTGATCGAAGTAGGTTTTTTAGATCTCACCGACTATGAGGGTTACTCTGATAAGGAAGACAGTCCTTTCTGTGATGTCCCTAGATTTGAAAATGCACACATGAAGCTTTTAAGACACGTTTCATTTGTTGATTACCTGAGTCATGATATTCTTATGGCTACTATACTAAATAATGAGATCTGTCCTCAGTCTCAAACTTCCAAGCACCTTGCTACTATAGATAATGCACCTTCAGCATATTATTATTCTCTAAAACAAAATTGTCCTAATCCACGAGAGTGTAGTAAACAACCAACATGAGGCAATTCAGAGATTTATTTGCTGATGGAACTCTAGTGGTACCAATATCTGCATAACTAAAGTACAACATCGACGCTGTATGTGAATACATAACAAACAAGATTTCTATTCCTGAGCATAATCTTGCTGCTCCACCCAACGTGATTATAATCAAATCATTTGGTGTGAATAAAACTGGTGCTAAAGTTGATGAAATAAAAGCTACTATTGCTAGTATATTGAGGGGTGTTGCGAAGGTGTATCAAAAAGGTGAAGTCTGTCCTGGCATTGTAGTCAAAGATGAAAGTGGCAATATCAAGGGTGCATCTATCCTTTCACAACAACAAAATACAAGGTGGCACTGGAATTTGCCTTAGAAGTATAAAGACATATATGATGCCATTTTTGAACATAACATCACCCACCTATGCACAGCACCAACTGTATTGAATAAAATTACAAGTGCACTACCTCATGAAAGGAGGCCTCTACCTCACAAAGTTGAGGTTAAGACAGGAGGTTCTCCACCACCTCCCCCATTGCTGACAACAATGGATAAACTTGGTTTTAACCTAACACATATTTACGGCCTTACAAAGACATATGGACTGATGTCCTCATGTGTTTGGAAGACTGAATGGGACTTAATTCCATCAGAGAAACTTACCAAACTAAAGAATCAGCAGGGGGTGCCTCACTTAGTAGCTAAACTTGATGTCAAGATTTCCTCTACAATGCAAAGTATTTCCCATGATGGTACTATAGCTGGTGAAATCATGGTCAAGAGAAACATAGTCATGAATGGATATATGAAAGATCTTGAAGCCACAGAAAAGGCATTTAAAAGAGGATGGTTTCATACAAGTGATTTAGGAGTTGTTCATCTTGATGGCTACATTGAGCTCAAGGATAGATCAAAAGACATAATAATCTCCAGGGGTGAGAATATCAGTAGCATTGAGGTAGAAATTGTTCTTTATAGCCATCCAAGGGTTATGAAATCTGCTGCTGAGGACAACCAAGCAAGTTAGTTAAGGATATGCATATAATGGACATATTGATCAAGCATTAGAACTCTTCCATGAAATAAATTTAACTGGCACAAAGCCTAATGTGATCGCATGGAAAGCCATCATTACTAGATATACACAAAATGAGTTTGCTAAAAATGCCTCGAGGATGTCCGAACATAGTCTTCAGATGAAAATTAACCACAATCGTTGCCAGCATCCTCTATGCTCGAACCAAATAATTAGGGCAAAAATAAAAACTTAGCTGAAACCCTAATATCCGATCGACACTGCATAACATTTCACTGATCAAAAACTCATCGGCAAAACCAAGCCAGTTGGAGCGAAAATTTTAAGTCACACCAAGCCCATGTGTTATGCCGATGGGTACCTTTTAGGGGAGAAATGTTATTTCATTGAAAGTGATTAATATTTTAAATATAAGCTAAATGCTAGGATGAAATATTAAAATGAAATGTGAGATATTTTCACCAAAATATGAATGGGGATATAAGGTGAAGAGTTATTTTACTCAAGGAAGATTTAATAATCAAATTTGCAATTTTTCACTTGGAGATAAAATATTTTCCCAGAACAAATTAACCAACTAGGTAATCCTTTTTCAAAGTGTACACAAAGGCTGGTAAAACATTTTCACCGAGGAGTAATCATTTTCACCCAAATGAATATTTTTGCCAAATAAAGGTGACAAGATTGGATAAAAATTAAAAGTATTAACAAATATTTTTCACAGAGTGTCTGAAGAAGATTAATTAATTTTATCTACAAAGAACGATTAATTAAACAAAGAGCTACAATGGAAGGACAAGTGAAGGGTCACAACCCTAAAAAATACACAGCGTATATATAAACCACAAAATCAAAGGAATCAAGAAATAATCATTAGTAGTAGATAGGCTCATCTGCTCAATCATAATGTCCATATGTCACCTTTCACTCATCCGCTCTCATTTCGAAAACTTCTGCTATTAATCTATCATCTTTCATTCAATGCAATGTTTATTTCTTTTATGTACTTCATTTGTGAAATAAATAAACATGGTAGTGAAATGAAATAATTAATCTCCTTTTGCAATAAATGATGATCTACAATCTTTTCCTTTTGTTGAAAAAATGAAATGCAATATCACTGAATCATCCAACTATGCAAATAACTTACAATAGAAAATGTTAAAACCTTCACTTTAAAATGAACTTGCTGAACTAGCTCCACTAGTTTGAGCTGTAAGTGAAAAATTGTAACAGAAGCAAAAAGGAAATATTCTATGTATGACCAAGAATTTTATGTACTTGTATAGGCGCCCAAAAAGTGGAGACATTATTTTCTACCAAAGGAATTTGTGTTGTATACTGATCATCATGCTTTGTAGTTCATTAATAGCCAAGGTAATTTGAATTAGAGACAAATAAAATGGGTTGAATTTTTGAGGTTATTCTTTTGTTTTGAAACATAGAAGTGGAAAATCTAATAGGGTAGATGATGCATTGAGTAGGAGATATCTATTGTTTAATGAAATGAGGGTGAGTGTGGTTGGTTTTGATTCTATGAGAGAATTGTATAAGCATGATGTTGATTTCAAGGAAGCATGTGTTGCTTGTATGATAGAACACCCTGATTGGAATATTTTATCTAGGAAGGTTTGTTGTTCAAAGGGTAGGAATTGTGTATACCTCAAGGGTCAATGAGGGATAACTTGATGAAAGAAATGCATAGTGGTAGTTTAGGTGGACACTTTGGTATTGATAAAACATTGGCCCAATTGAGTGAAGGTTATTTATGGCTTGGTATGGTTGCATATGTGAATAAATTGGTACAAGGATGTAGAGTTTGTCAATATGCTAAAGGAGTCAAGCAAAATATTGGTTTAGAGCAGCGATTGCCTATACCTAAAAGATCGTGGGAACACATAAGTATGGATTTTGTTTTTGGATTACCTCACACACAAAGAGGTAATGATTCTATCTTTGTTGTTGTTGATAGATTTTTAAAAATGGTTCATTTTATTCCATGTCAAAAGAGTAATGATGCTTCCCACATTGCTACGTTATTTTTCAAGGAGGTAGTTAGATTACATGGTTTGCTTAAGTGCATAGTTTTAGATTAGGATTTAAAATTTGTTGGTCATTTTTGGTGTACCTTGTGGAAGAAAATAGGTACATAGTTGGGTTTTAGTTCAGCATACCATCCTTAGAGTGATGGTTAAATAGAAGTTGTAAATAGAAGTCTAGCAAATTTATTGAGAAGTTTGGTAGGGGATAAGCCTAACTAGTGGAACTTGGTTTTGTCTTAGGCAGAGTTTGACTATAATAATTCAGTCAATCGAAGTGTAAGGAAAAATCCTTTTCATATTATGTATGGTTACAGTCCAAGAAGGGTAGATGAATTGTGGGATAGTGCTGATTTGACTCAAAAGAGTGTTGTAGTTGAAGATTTCATAGAGTATATCCTTGATTTGCATAAACAAGTGAAGGAATATTTGGAGAAAAGTGCCACCAAATACAAGGAACGTGCTGGTATTCACAAGAGAGAACAAGAGTTTTAGGTTGGAGATTTAGTTTTGGCATATTTACGGAATGAGAGGTTCCCACAAGGAACTTACAATAAGTTAAAATGGAAGAAAATTGGACCTTGTAAGGTCTTGCATAAGTTTTCATCCAGTGCCTATGAAATAGAACTTCCTACAGGTATAGATAATTCACCTATTTTCAATGTGGTGAATTTGTATCGATATTATGGAGAGTCTTGAGGACACAAGAAGATTTTAGTTTAGATGTTCAGGATAAACATGAATGGATAGACCAATTGCCTGAGAAATAGTTTGAACAGGTTGATCAAGTGATTGATTCTTGTGTGTCTAAAAGAACTAGGAGAAAAGATTACATAGAGTATCTTGTCTAGTGGAATGGTAAACAAGTCGATGAAGCCTCTTGGATGCAAGCTTTTGAATTGGCTAAGTATGGGATTTCTATTCCAGACTTACCAAAATGTTCTTGAGTTGCAGCCTCAGGAAACATTTCTCTTACCTGACGTGTCTAATGCAAGAGCATTCAGGGGCTGATACAAGAAGTTGTGTCCACAAAAAGCTCAAAAAGTGGAAGTGTTTTTGTTATTTTTCAGAATTTGTCACACTTGAACTGAAAATTTGAGCACTTACACAATGAATCTTGAAAAAAGTCAGTAATATGAAATTTAGTATTTTGAATCTAGTTTCCAAATATGTAATTTATTCAAAAACACAGATGACAGAAATTCAATTTTGATAGGTATGTATAAAAACTACTTTTTAAAGGTCATTTTTTTTACCATACCATGCATGTGTATGGACACCACTTTTTAACCTAAATGAAAGTATTTTTCTAATTCCTTTTGGGAAAAGATATCTAACAACATGAAATTTTATTGTTTTTTAAAAGCTAACAATATGAAGATTGATTGGGATTTTTTTTAAATTTTTTTTCTTGAATTTTTATTGGCTGTAATTGATATTTTTAAAAATCAACATGTACGGATAGCATAATTGGACCTAAACTAAACATTTTTTGAATTTTTTTTTCATTGTGTAGAGAATTGTTTGAAGATTGATGTCATATAATTTTTTTTACAAAAACACTAACCAAAAAAAGGTTATTAAAAAACAAAAAAACTAATATTTCAAGTTTATGGACCAGTTTGCTTAGAAATTAATTAAAAATAAAAAATATAATCCAATCTTAACAAAAATTATATATTTGGAAACTAGACATTGTTTTCTATAATAGGTTTTAATTTCATAGATTAATTCAAAAAAAGGTCCATCAACTATATTGCCAAAGTTTGACATTTCTCTTGAACCTGCCTTAGTTTTTTAGTTGCAGGTCAAAGGCTAAGGGTCAGGTTGTCAATCCTTTCCTCAGCCTAAAACTGAGGCAACATGTGGATTGGGAATTCAAAATTTTAAAAAATACGTACGCATTATAAAATGCGTACGCGTTCTAAAAAAAATGCATATGTGTTTTATAACGCATATGCATTTTCTCTTCGGTTGTTTAAAAAAAATAAATGTGTATGTGTTATATAACATGTATGTGTTTATAAAATAGAATGCGTACACATTTTATAATGCGTACGCATTTCTAATATATCTATTTTTGCCAGATTTGGAAAAAACCAATTGAGCACTTTTTTCCTGCAACATTCCTTTTCTGCAGTATGGGCTGAAAGCACTAGTTTCTACATATTTTATTTCATTCTTGTCTTGTACAATCTCTTAACATGTCATATTCGATTCAAAATTTTAGAAGAGACAATTGCAAATTAAATTTTCTAAAGTGGAATCAAGTATAAGGACTTTTTAAAAGAAGATTTGGAAAAAGATAAATTTTGGATGTATTCATGATGTTTTTTTACTTCAAAGTTTATAGAAGAAAGGATCTCCATACTATATAGTTTTATTTGAATATTTGAAGGACGTGGCAATTGGAAAATAGGTTAAGAATCATTTGTTTTTTATCAAGAGGGTTTGCTAATCATGGGATCAAAGAAAAGACAAAGAAAAAGATGTAGAAAGTTAATGACACCCGAAGAAATTGAAGCAAATAGAGAAATGGAGGCAAAAAGATAAAGGGATAGAAGAGAAAGAATTCACCAAATGAAAAATTTGGAAGCATCTAGTTCCATGAATGTTGAAGAGGAAACCATGAAGGCTAAGATGAATGTAGATGATGCAAATGTGGAGATGGCGAATATGGAAGAAAATGCAATTATGGAGACAAACCCAACTATGCCTTCAACTTCAACTTTGAATGATATGGAAATAGCACCTATGCAAATAACTTCATGTATGTCTTCAAATCCACCTCCCAATGATATGGAATATGTACGTATTCAAACAATTTATGCAGGTATGTCTTCAAACTCAAGTTTTGATAATATTAATCTTAGTTATTTAGTTAAGCTGGATACACCATTGATAGTATCAATAATTCTAGTTTTGAAACAATGCAAAAACAAAATAATGATGAAATCCCTCATATTGATGAAAATAAGAATGAAATCCTTTGTATGTTTAAAAATGAAAATGAAACCCCTTGCATGTTTAATGAAAATGAAACCACTTGTATGAATGAAAATAAAAATGTTTTTTTTTACAATTGAAAGGGATGTGTTAGATAATCTTCCTGGTAAAGTTTCTTGGAGACAAATGAGAACTCATGGGAATAGATTATATAAAATATTTTTTTATAGAAAGAAATTAGGATTTTAATGTCAACTCATGATGCAATTGTTGAAAATGTGGACAATACGAAAAGTGATGAAAAAATTAGGCATTTTTGTAAAACCAAAAAAGAAGGATGATTCAGTAGAACAAGTCATATCTAGTATTGCCAATGCTATTGATTCTATAGGAAATAAAAGTTGATCTAAAGATAAGAATGCAGCTCATCATGCAATAACAACTGCTCTCGTTAGTAAATTAACTTCAAATAAAAGAATGCTAAGTAAGATTAGTAAATATACAAAATTAAATCCTAAAACTTTGATAAGAGCGGCTAAAAGAAGAGAATGTATTGAAAAAAATCTAGTTAATCAATGTTGGAGTTTTAGTGGTAGACTCTCAAGGTCAGATATGAAATTAACTAATGGAATCAAATCGTTAATCAAAAAATATTGGCATGATAATACAAGAGTATCACCTAATATTAGAGATGTTTTAAAATTAAGGGTGGGATCAAAAATATGTGACCCTCATCTGAGGCATCTATTAGATATGACTCAAACTGAATTATATAAAAACATTTAGATGATTCAATCTTACCAAATATTAGCATAAGTCAAAAAATGTAAACCTTGGTATGTTAAAATTAATAAACAATGAATCTCTTGTTGTAAAACTCATGTACAATTGTGTTATTATTATGATATTTTTCAATATATATGTTGTACTTTGCATGCTAACCAAATTATGTAGGACATTTGTGGTATTAATGTGCCACCCGAAGCAATCAAAGATTTTATAGCAAGTTTGTTTTGTGAACCCCTTGATGGAAACTTATTTTATTTAAATGCATGTATTTCTAGACAATGCGATAGCTGTGGTAATTTTTAATTGTTAGGAGAATGTATGCATGAAATTAGTTTACATGAATTTGGACAACAATTAGTGGATGTTAAAAAATTAAAAAAATTTGAATATTCTTTAAAAGATGAAAAATTTGGAAAACTTTGTGAGCTAATTGTGGAAACATTTAGTGTGCATGCATTTATTAAAGAATTTAAAGATAAGATTGTACCTAAATATGTAAAACACTCTCAAAAGGCTTATTGGCTTGATGGTTAATTTCATACATGTAAAAACACATTCCCAATTAGAACTATATTGTCAGTTGTTGATTTTGCTGAAAACTATACTCTTACTCCACAAAAAAAAATTCAATCACAATATTATAATTCAGTGCAGGTAGCCATATTTGTTCATATTGTATATAGACATGCAAATGATAGTAGAGAAGATAATAGAAAATTTTTTAGAGAGTACCATTTTTATGTGAGTGATATTCGATTACATTCATTTGAGTTTGTTCAATATTGTTTTAATACATTTTATAAAAAATTAAAAGAGAGGAATTCAAATGAGAGAACATCTCATATGGTCAGATAATTGCACAGGTCAATTCAAGAATGCTAAAATATTTATTGGTCATGTAGAGTTCATAAGGAAAATAATATTCAGCACATAAGGAGTTTTTTTTAAGTTGGACATGATAAAGAAGAACATGATGGAGTGGGTGCATGTGTGAAAAGAGCTCTTGCTAGAGAGCAACTAAAATTTGAGGATGCAATGAAATTCAGAGATGCACGTGCAATTGTAAATTGGTTCAATACAAAATTATCTACAAGAACAAGTGAGAGCTCAATAATTCAACACTTCTTTTGGTTAGTTGAAGAAAATGATATTCTTACTCGACAAGATTGTGAAACAAATAATGGATCTGTAAAATGGCATTCATTCAAGAGTTCCAATGCAAACACAAGACAATATGGACAAGGGAGCTTGCATGTTTTTGTCAATTTTGTATTGCAGGTGATTGGGAGGTGTGTGAAAATACAGAATGGATCAAAGAATGGCAATAGAGAGCCTTAACACTTACATCGACACATGATCAACATGGAATGATAATTAAAGATAATCAATTGTTTGCATCAAATGATTATGATCATGTTTTAGACCTTATACAAGAAGGTACATTAAAAATTGAAATCAATTATATATGTATGCATGTTTATATGTGAATTAAACATGTCACTCTTTATTCAATTAATTATTTTTTGCAGGACATGTGTAGGTGTTGTTGTACCTGAGGGGAATGAAGAGGAGATGGAGTATTGTTTGGCTAGATGTGTTGAGAGAAAACATAAGTTGGTACATCCTAGAGTGGATGATGACAACTTTGAGTATCCAACTGGTTCTATGGTTGTTGTTGGCACCTGGCTTCAAAAATATCTAATAAGAAAGAATAGCTTGCCTGCATTTGAAGACTATAAAAGACACAAGAAGATTATACATTACTCACATTTGATTTTGGCAACCAATATAAAACTAATTAGATATAAAGGTAGGCCTGCTAATAAAGTGTTATGGGCACTTTCAATGGATGATCATGAGACAATCATATCTGCATTAAAAAAAGGAGAGGATGCAGATGGTACAACGAAGTAAATAAATATAGGTAAGTATATAGTTGTATATATATTTAATTGATAGTCTATATATAGTTAAAATTTTATCTCATATACATGTCTATATATATGTTAGTCTTTATTCATGTTTCCTAATTACATTTTTAAATCATTTTTTATTTTAGGTCTCCCAAAACTAGATGCATTACAAAAAAGAGAGGGCCCATGCATATATATTACAATGGAATTCGAATCTAGATACAGGTAACTATATATAGTTCTAGATATATTTAATTGATAGTCAAAATATAAAACTAAATAATTCATTGTCATTTTTTAAAAAGTTTATAATTGATTTCATAGCCTTTTAATCCATTCTCTTAGAAACCCTAAGCCATCCTCTTAGGACCCCTTAAGTCATATCCTCCTATCTACCCTTAATCTATCCTCTTGCATACCCTTAAGTCACTCTCTTAATTCCCTTTAAGCCATCCTCTTAGGACCCCTTAAGCCATATCCTCTTATCTACCCTTAATCCCTCCTCATGTATCATAGGCTTTAGGTCCTATGGCTAAGGGTTTAGGATTTCTAGGGTTCATGAAATGCTTAGAATAACTTGAATCTATTATGGGATAAGGGTTCATATCCTAGGCTTTAAGTCCTAGGGTTAAGGGTTAAGGGTTTATAGGGTTCACAAGATAGTTAGAATAGCAAATCTATTATGGGTTAAGGGTTTAGGGTTCATCTCCTAACTCCCCTTAAGCCATATCCTCCTATCTACCCTTAATCTATCCTCTTGCATCCCCTTAAGTCACTCTCTTAATTCCCCTTAAGCCATCCTCTTAGGACCCCTTAAGCCATATCCTCTTATCAACCCTTAATCCATCATCTTGCAACCCCTAGGCTTCATGAGATGCAAAGAATAACAAATCTATATGGGTTAAGGGTTTAGGGTTCATCTCTTAACTCCCCTTAAGCCATCCTCTTAGAATAACAAATCTATACCTAGGATTTCTAGGATTTCTAGGGTTCATGAGATGCATGACTCATATAATCTATATCTAGGATTTCTAGGTTTAGTATGTATTGTTCTTTTCTCTCATGAATTTTCTAGTTACATGACTCATATAAAATATAGTTACTTTACTTACATTAATTATTTTTGCAGGATCTCATCAAGTCGATCTACAATGATTGTAACTATAAAAAAAATTCATCATATAAATTATGTAAATATCAATTTGTGGTCTTGAGATAAAAGTGGATAATCTTTAATTGTATTTATATTTACATATGTTTCATCATGCTATATAGTTGTAACTATAAAAAAATTTCATCATATAAATTATGTAAATATCAATTTGTGGTCTTGAGCTAAAAGTGGATAATCTTTAATTGTATTTATATTTACATATGTTTCATCATGCTATATAGTTGTATTAAACATCAATATACATTATATATGTTTGTTCAATGTATGAACTTCAATGAACTTATAAATCACTTTTTATATCTTGTTCCAATTTTATCTTATATAAATTGTGTCTTATAAACCACGTTTTATAAAATTGTTCAATTGTATCTTATACATTTTATACATGTGAAGTATAGATTTTTGTTTAGTGATTAATATTTGCTAGAATTAGAAAATAGTTAAAATTACCTTCCCTTACTTTATTATGAATATGATCTAAACTATAAGGAATGTATTAATTTGTCACCTAACCATGTGATTTTATTGAAATTTGAAAGTTAATCATTTTAAGACATTTAAACTTCATTCAACAATGGCATGTTTAAAATATATATACAATTTGATTCTAGATAAGAATTTATAGTGCATATTACTTGAAAATTAGATAATATATATGTGTGTGTGTGTGTGTGTAATCATCATAATGAACATAACATGTACGTGAACACATTCATAAACACAAGTTACATGATCATAATGTATATAATGTATGTGATGGTCCATGAAATAACATGTTCAAAATTTATATGTCAAGTGGCACACATATAAATAAAACTATCTATAGTCCATAAAATAAAACTATCTAAAGTATTTTAAGACATCTAAACTTCATTCAATAATGGCATGTAAATATATATGCAATTTGATCCTAAATAAGAATTTATAGTGCATATTACTTGAAAATTATATATATATATATATATATATATATATATATATATATATATATATATATGAGTGCATATAATCATCATAATGAACATAACATGTATGTGAACACATTCATAAACACAAACATGATCATAATGTATATAATGTATGTGAAATGGTCCATGAAATAACATGTTCAAAATATATATGTCAAGTGGCACACATATAAATAAAACTATCTATAGTCCATAAAATAAATCTATCTAAAGTATTTTAAGACATCTAAACTTCATTCAACAATGACATGTAAATATCTATGCAATTTGATTCTAGATAAGAATTTATAGTGCATATTACTTGAAAATTAGATTATATATATATAATCATCATAATGAACATAACATTTATGTGAACACATTCACAAACACAAACATGATCATAATGTATATTATGTATGTGAAATGGTCCATGAAATAACATGTTCAAAATGTATATGTCAAGTGGCACACATATAAATAAAACTATCTATAGTCCATTAAATAAAACTATCTAAAGTATTTTAAGACATCTAAACTTCATTCAACAATGGCATATAAATATATATGTAATTTGATTCTAGATAAGAATTTATAGTGCATATTACTTGAAAATTAGATAAAATATATATGTGTGAGTGCATATAATCATCATAATGAACATAACATGTATGTGAACACATTCATAAACATAAACATGATCATAATGTATATAATGTATGTGAAATGGTCCATGAAATAACATGTTCAAAATGTATATATGTCAAGTGGTACACATATAAATAAAACTATCTATAGTCCATAAAATAAAACTATCTAAAGTCAATTAGGATGAAAAATATTCAAATAAAGAAAACAATAGGTTAGAAAATATTAGTGATAAAAAATGATTTTAATTGAAGATATTCAAATAAAGCAAACAATATAGGTTAGAAAATATTAACTCAATAAAAATTTGATTTTAATTAAATATAGTAAATATAGTAAAAATTATTTTAATTATGCATAAATTACCATCTGATCATGTGAATTTACTAGAACATTTTGTTCAACAGGTGATTTAACTATTGATTGAGGACCAACTGATTGAGCTGCTAATTCCTGGATATTCAAATAAATCAAACAATAGGTTAGAAAATATTAGTGATAAAAAATAATTTTAATTGAAGATATTCAAATAAAGCAAATAATCTAGGTTAGAAAATATTAACTTGATAAAAATTTGATTTTAATTAAATGTAGTAAATATAGTAAAAATGATTTAAAGTATGCATAAATTACCATCTGATCATGTGAATATACTGGCACATTTTGTTCAATAGGTAGTATAACTATTGACTGAGGACCAAATGGTTGAGCTACTAATTCTTGGATATTCAAATAAAGCAAACAATAGGACCAGAAAATATTAGTGATAAAAAATAATTTTAATTGAATTTAAATATATATTTAAAAGACCTAAAAATTGTATAGGAGATTTAGTATAGTTTAGGAACTTGAATGACATGCCCTCATGGTCATGACCATGATCAGGAGCCTACCTACCACATATAAGGATACTTCTATCATCCTGCATAAAATAATCATAGTACATGTAGTGAGTTTTTTAAAGCACATGTAAATTTCAAACTTAAATAAATTTTGAAAGCACCCACCTGAGATGGCCCATGCATAAAAGTTGATGATGACTTAGGAGTTCTCGCCACACCTTGGGGTTGGTTAGTCATGGGTGTCGCATGACCTCCTTGCATAGATACAATATATCATAAGTTCACACATGTGTACAAATTTAAATTAAATTAGATATGGACATAAATTAAAATATTTATTGGTTTACCTAACCATATGGTGTACCTATTTCTACAACTCTTGAAAAATAGACACGATCATATTCAGAAACTGGTCTCCTCTGATCATGCATCTACATCGAACACTTCTTGAAAATTAAAATATTATATTATATATAATTTTATTTTATTATTTACATGAATTTTGCACATTTCAAACAAATTCAAATACATGCCTTTCAAAAGATGTACATACCTGTGTAGGATGATCGTCAGCATATAGTAAGTCCATAAATGATTTTGTCATAAATACAGGTGGACCTGCAGTGGATGCGTGAGTATGCCCATAGGATGAACCTCCATGCTCTATATCGCCCACTTCAGTTGCCACATGGGTAGTCTGATGAATGAGATCTCCTGAGAGAGAACTCAATGCTCCTAATGTGGACAATATTGTCTATTGCTGATATGTAGAAGGAATTCTAAGAGGTAGAGGAGCAACAATTGATGAAATCGGAGCATGTCTCTAAGGTTTGACATGTGCTCCTAATCTATTTTGGGGCATGACATGACCAACTCCCTGAAATGACCTCATATCAAAATAGTTGGGTTTTTTACCCAACTCAAACTCAGCCCATAACTTTCTCAAAAAATAAAGGGGCACCTCATAATTGCCATGTGGTGGAGTATCAAAGACCATCCACCATCTGTCCCAAAAATGTGCAGCTATTTGTGGGTGCCTACACCATTTAATTGAAATTCATTTTTTATTGGATGGAATTGCTTCATTTATATTGGGGTTAAAGAAATGTGCACAAATTGCTTCTTTGGTAATATGAAGGTCATGGATTTATTTATAAGGCAACCCATCTACATAAAATTGTTTTCTCTCTTCTCTCCATCGATGGAAACTAACTAGGTCCGCATTGATGGATCAACAAAGTCAACAACAGTTTGCATCAAAGATGCAAATCATGCTACATGGGTGGAAGGTTGGGCTCATTTTTTATCAAAAATTTATATTTTCTTGAATGACATTTAGCTTTGCATTTATGCTCTCTCGTAACTGATTTTGATCAATTGGAGGACGTGGGGATTAGGAGGTGGAGGGTTAGGAGGTGGAGAGGGTAGAGGTGTGGGGTTTTGTGGTGGTGATCCATTATGTGGAGGTGATGGTCCATGTAAGGGGTTTTTTGGCTGGTCAATATGTATGAAATCCCCTATAGAAAACTCATTGACTACATCTATATTTGGCTCCAAGTGATGAAAGGGCAACTGCATGTTAAACAATAAAAATATATATATCAACAAGTTAACTAGTTAAATAATGTACACAATTTGAACTAAAAATCACATTGAACGTGAACAAATTCAAAATACATGTCTTTTGAAGACACATTCAATTTAAAACATTAAAAAATGTATAGCATGAAAATTTAGATTAATTTATGTTGTAGAAAATACAAATAATTTGAGCCTCCCCTTCATCCCATATTTTTTGCTAATCACTTTCAAAAGGTCTTGGACGAAAATTAAAACACACATTTTTCTATATTGAGCACTTAAATATCAATCCAAACAGTTAGAACTGGAACCTAGATATTGAATGTCAAGTAAAAATTTTATCAAGTTTAATATGATTATCACAATACATTCAACCTATTTGTATGATTATCATGTCCATCCATACACTAATTTCTAGGTTGTCATTGCCTATTATGATCTAGCTTGTCTTTTATCCTAGTTTGGGTCCATGCTCACAAGGTTGACCTCACGAGCGTAACATTGTTCCACCCAACATCAAATTTAGAAATTCAAATTCAGCCAAGTTCCCCCCTTTACCTTTCCCACCGATAGCCAACTAAACACATGTTCTTTGTAATTTAATGTCATGTGCTAGTTGTTTTAAAGACATTCATTTCTATTCATATAGGATGAATCCACACATTCAAAGTTCTCTCATCATTCTAGAGAATTGAAAGAAAAGTTATTAACAAAACACTTGAATTTGGTGCTTAAAAAGAAGTAAATAATATGCATCCTAGGACTTATTCATTGTCTTCAATCTTGTTTTGTATTAGAGGGTTAGTTAAGGAAAAGACTCCTCATGGATTTAATGATACAACAACCTAGTAAATATATTTATAAATATAACTTGTCCCCTAGCTAATAGAAGGAGCATAGCAGAGCAGTTTGGATCAGGCAAGTAGAAGGGTAGAAGTTTGTTTGAGCATAGGAATAAGTTTTTGAAAGTAGGAAGTTAGTTCATAGTTTTGATTCTATACCTACCTATGAATTTGTTCTCTATTAGAGTATAAAGTAGAGATTTAACAAATAGCCTTCAAATTAGACTAAGAGATCATATTTCTCAAAGCTAAACATCAACACATCGAAGACCCTTGTCAATTATATTCATCATTTAGTGATACAACTAAGAATGCTTGTCCTCATTTATTTTGTAATTATAACATTGACCAATTGTCAATTCTATACAATATTACTTATTTATGTTCATTTACGATAATTATTTTCTTACGTGTATCCATTCTATTAAATTCTCCTAGAAGTTAACCATATGAAATAACTATTTTCATTTTCATTTTGGTAAACCTAATTGAGCTTACATGACATAGCTTTCTTCCTGATGTTTATTATTGACATTAGGGATTTCAAATCTACATTTAGCTCTGAATACATCATACTATCGTATCTAACTTATCCAATTTTTATCCTTGTAACTTATTACTTTATTATTATTTCAAGATTTGGTGATTTCTTACCTTTCATATCTTTTGATCACCCTACCCACCCTTATTTGGCTCTAGGATTTGCATTTTCACCTACTTTTAAATTTGATTTATGGTTAATACATATTCTTATACCCATTTTCAAATTCCTTAGGCATTGCATGTACGTATATGTCTTTGTTGAGTGAGCAATATCATTTTGATAGGATATAACTTCTACATCTATGATTCTGCACACCCATTAGTGTCAACCTAATCGTTAATTTCAAATTTGAAAAGGTGGGGGAGGTAGGTGGAGTATTTCATTTAAATAACTATAGGATCCATTAAAACTCATGCCTAAATAATGCTCAAATGGTAAAAATACATCTTCGCTCATCTTAATGGTTGGGATCTCATGAATTCTTATATGATGATGTTGGAGGTGCAAGAGATGTAGATGGGACTATGAAACCAAACTTTAAGATCTACAAATACAAGGGATATGAAGTTATTAAAAATATTAAAGGTCTATGGGAGGAATACGTGAGCTAAGTAGTAAGAAAAATGAATACCTAATATTGATGGGAAAGTAAATGAGATTGGGGCTTAGAGAGATTTGATACCAGTTTTGTGACATGTATTTAAGAATTGTGATAATTATTAATTATATACCTACTTAATCATAGGCCCTAAGAGGGGTTTTTGGTTTAGGGTTTAGGGTTTTAGGTTTCTGTTTTGTGGTTTAAGGTTTAGGTTTTAGGGTTTACAATTTAGGGTTTTAGGTTTGGGTTTTACAATTTAGGGTTTTAGGTTTAGGTGTTTGGGTTTACAGTTTAGGGTTTTAGGTTTCGGTTTTAGGGTTTAGGTCCTAGGGTTATGGGTTAAGGGTTTTAGGTTTAGGTTTTAGGGATTAGGTCCTAGGGTTAAGGGTTAAGGGTTTTAGTTTTTAGGTCTAATTTTTTTGGAACCTAGGGTTTAGGGTTTTGATTTCTAACTGTAGGTTTTGTGTGGTTTAGGGTTAAATTAGTTAAATTAGGTATCAATTTTGTGGATTTCAATTTAGAATTTACGATTTCTTGTTTGTGTGATGATTTTGTTTCCAAATACAATTTAAAAACTATAAATTAAACAAGCTAATTACAAACAAAATAAACAAACAGTAAACTACAATTACAAATAAAAAATGCAAGATATAAAACTAAAAAAATGTAGAATTTAACCAACCTAGAGGTCACGGAGATTGCTTGCATCAACAGGAGGAGGTGGCAACTAAAATTTGGCTGGTATAGGTCCTCAAGAATGCATACCTATAATGCTCTATCCCTACATTCCTCTCCACCAAATTCCCAAGAAGAAATGAAAATGACAATCGTTTATTTTAAAAATTTAATGCTTTTTAGACACGCGTACGCGTTTTATAATGCGTATGCGTTTCTTATTGGGTACCCAAATCATAACGCATATGCATTTTGATTTAGGCTCAGGTACCCGTAACTAAGCGTGTACACATTTTTTCAATAACATGTATGCATTTCTTACGATTTTTTTTGGGCCAAAACTTCCCCTCTTCGTGGACCCAACTTCTTGCTTTTACCCTCGGGTTCACTTGCAATTCTGTGTCACCAAAAATATGTTTTCTTTTCTAAGTTGGTTTTTATCTTTGTTTCTTTGCAGAATTGGTTTTTGTTTTAGGAGGCAATCTTAGATTTGTTTGACCAAACTAAGGATATCATCGTGTTAAAGACCTAATTAGGTATCTCTAGTTCAAATTTGGTGAAGATTGGACAAAATTTGGCTAAGTTATAAATAGTCAGCAATTTCCTCAATTCACGAACTACTCAGTTTGCCAACCCAGTAGTTCGCTGATCCGACAGTTTGCTGGATTGTTTTGAAGCTCGAGTATGCGTAATTTGCTGAATGTATATAGTGGTGAGAGTTATACACTAACAAGGATGTTTAAGGTGGCGATTCAGTTTTGTAACTACTCAACTATAAGGTGGTTCATTTTCTTTTGGTATTTCAATAGATGGTGATGGTTCAACTGCTTTTGGTAAATATTATAAATACATTCTTCTAGTTCTAAAAGGGGTTCAATTTTCCTGGTGAATGTAGATGTTATACAACACTCTATAAAGAGACAGATGTTTTGATTTTGAAGCATGACTGTAGAACTTCAATTTGTACTCATGTAATTAAATGTTGCTACTGAATAAATAATACAAGTTGTTGTGGGTGTGGTGTTGTCTTTTGTATTGATTTTATTTTGTTGCTTAATTCGATAGTCTGATAAGACCCTTGAATTTAGGCTTGCACCAATAAGCAAGGTAAGTGAACTATTAGCAATATGCACTAGGACTACGGTCTCATGGAACACCATGATTGTAGGACATGTACAAAACAATTAAGTTGAAAACACTTTAGAAACTTTCAAGAAAATGCAATTGCCAAATGTAAGGCCAAATTCGACAACATATAGCAAAATCCTTTCTTCCTACACCAAAATGGACGTTCAGCATCTGACCTATTTAACAATATGCCTCAAAGAGATGCCATCTCATGGAATGCAAAAATTGCATAAATAATAAAAATTCTTTGGAATAAAAGCATATGTAGGGACTACAATGATGGCAAGTTATGCACAAAATTGATTTATAACCCAAAAAAAATACTTTATTAAATTTCAAGTAGATGCATTTGGCAAGTGCTAAGTTAGATTACACAAACTTTTTCCAGCATCCTCCCTTGGACACAAGGATTTATATGATATGCACATAATGAATTTGATTAAAAAGACCGAAATAAAAAAGTAGAGTCGTTGTAAATACTTCTAAGCCTATATTCATGTGTGATTCCCCCAAGCGCCAAGATTGGAAGGGGATTTTTATTAGATGTAGAAGCTTCAAATGCCCTAGTAGACATGCATACTAAATGTGGAAGTGTAGACTAGGCATGAGAACTGTTTGACAAAAAGGCATTCTCATGGAATGCGAGTCCAAGCTTGGAAGATGACACTTTAAATTATTTTAGAAACCCAATATAATATGATATTCTTATTTATAATATATATTATTTTATCATAATTGTTATTGAAATACAAATGATGTTTTCTTTTACAATGTTTATATTGAACATATTTTTAAATTGATATAAAAATATATATTAAATTAGAATATTTTCAAAGAATATTTATCTTCAATAAATTTTAAAAAACAATTTAGAAACAAATCTTTGCTTTGTCTATACTTCTTAATATGTTATTCATTGTTTATTATATATAAAATAAGTACAACTAGAGTTGTAATCAAGAGCTAATTTACAATTACAGTAATGAAAAGAATTGCTGCTATTTCTTCCATTGTCATTCAATTCGCCAAGGTCACCTTTATATCAATCCACCAAGATGCCTACTTAGAGCCGAATTGGAAATGTTCTCCATAATGATACAACTGGACAAGTCAAGTCCTAAGCATAGTGGAGTGATTGAAAGTTCTCTCATAGTTCAAAAAGAGGGCAAGTTGGTTTGTGGAGTGGATGGGCTGCTCTTAAGGTGCAACCAATATTCTGTGAAACTTATTACTTTCTAACTTGTTGAAATTTGTTTGAATGATTGTAATTTACAAGAGAATTGTATTGGAGTGTTTGGTTCAAGAAAAAATAAATCCTTCGTGTTAGTTACTAATATTTTTAGGACTTTAATTTACACAATAGAAATGAATTTATATGTCTTTATGTCCCTTTTGATAGCATTCAATTTCCAAAAAGAAAACAGACATTCTACCTTAAAATGACAGTAGCTAGCTGTAAATTTTTATGGAACTTTCATCTTTTCAGTTGTTAAAATGGTTGGGAGTTGTTGGTCTTGTTGTTTGTAGTTCTTTTGTGACTTTGTTGTTGATTGCTGCTCTCTTTTTTGCAGTCTTTAGACTACTTTTTTGTAACCTACATTCTTTCAATATAAAAAAATTCACTCAACATATTTTTGACAATTTATAGTTTTCTTAAAATGACAATTGAAAAGTAGTTAAATGACAAAACCGTCATAAAAAAGAAATTATGACAAGCAGGGGTAACTATCAAATTCCAAGCCTGAATACCACAGTTATAGGATAAGGAAAAATTGTATTTTTTTTTTAAATTAAGAAACTGGCTGGAAAGCTGTCCTCTCCTCTTTAAGGAGGCTTATTTCCACTCACTATGGACTGTTAGTCCTTCCATTCTATTGTGGCTAATTTGGAAAGAGAGAAATTCAAGAGTTTTTATAAATTCCTCAAAGAATTAAGAGGTGTTATGGACGGACATTGAATCTCTTATTTCAGAAACCATTAATGCAAAGATTCATAGGTCACAAAGGAGGGATTCTAAGTGGACTAATTGGGACGAGTATATTCTTCCTAGCTAGAAAAGTCTTGTGAGACTCCAATCTTCTGGTGGAGCCTCTTCCTCTCTTTCGAAAGTGGACAGATCTACTATCAAATGGCTTCCCCCAGCAAACCCTTAGTTAAAGTGAATTTCGACGGAGCTTCCAGAGGTAACCCAAGTCTTTCAGGGGTGGGTTGTATTATCAGAAATAGCAAAGGGGAACTCCTAGCGGCTAAGGCAATGAAACTTCCTAATGGAACCAATAACATGGTAGAGGCCTTTGCGCTACTGCATTTTCTTCTCTTTGCTAGGGAAAAAGGGTTTAAATCGATCTGTATAGAAGGTGATTCCCTAGTCATTATCTCAGCCTTCCAATCAAGAAAAGTAGAGAATTGGTCTATTCGCCACATCCTTGAGCAAGCGTGGACATGCCTACAGTTTTTTGATTCCTATGAAATTGTCCACTGTTATTATAGAGAGGGGAATAAAGTGGCTGACTGGTTGGTGAACTATGCTTTAGACTAGAAGGAACAGGAGGTGTTTTTTGATCCTCTATCTGCTCAGAGGCCAGTCTTACTGGACTCTTTGATCTCTTTTGACAGTCCGTCTCTTCCTTCATCTTGATCTCTCGATTCCTGCATTAGTGCTTTTTGGCCCGCGGTCGGTGGTGGTTTTTATTTGGGCTAGTTTTTTTGGTAGCCTTTCGCCGGTTTTTGGGCGTTCATTGCCATTCTTGTAAAAAATGTTTTTATCGGGGTATTACTCCCCTTACTGTATATATGACTTTTTAATATATCTCTGAGGGTCTTCCCTCTTTCTTTTAAAAAAAAACTTTAAGGCAAAAGCAATAGGTAGCTGAAGACCGGCGCTTTCCAACTTCTGCCAAAAGTTTTACTACCACATCTTTAGAATCTTTCTACAATGAGAAGCAGAGAATTTTGTCAACAAACTTCAAAATTGAAGAAGACACAACCGCAAGATATGTGGATTTTAAAGCAGATACATGCATTACTAAGAAGATATGACCCTTCGTTAATGAACAAGAACACATGGAAGTTGACAAAATACCAGTTAGAGCACAAAAAAGGATTAACGGACTAAGATGAACGAACGAACAAAGGATAACCCTAAACATTTTAAAATGAAGCTTCTACTCAATCAGGGTTAGAAAGATAAATAAACTACCTCTTAAACATAAAATAAATAAATTAAAATCAAATTCCAATTAACTGAGTTCTATCCAAATAAATATATCTTATTTTTTTTAAATTATGTAGATAAATCATCCTAAGATATGATTCTAATGGTCATGCTGTCTTCTTATCAGATAGAAAATAATCCTTCAATGTTTCTCGTTCTTCTTGGGTCAGCTATATAGGCCTCACCTTCTCATAGCTTGGGACCTACTTTGGCTCTTTTATTGATGCTCAATCCTTCATTTCCATCAATAGGTACAGCTACTTCTC
Organism: Cunninghamia lanceolata; assembly: GCA_027924645.1. Taxonomy (NCBI): domain Eukaryota; kingdom Viridiplantae; phylum Streptophyta; class Pinopsida; order Cupressales; family Cupressaceae; genus Cunninghamia; species Cunninghamia lanceolata. Next base: position 6,349,299 of record BSBN01000055.1, on the reverse strand, counting down.
CAACTACACCTCCAGCCAATAAATCTAGTGGTAATTAGTACTTTTCATATTAGACAGCCTCTATTTTATGTCTTACACTAGCCTTGTTGACACTCTTTAGTTATTACTAGGTTCATGTTGATTGTACTAATTTCTTTTTGTAGTAGCATTTTATACAGTTCTATATTAATTTGGACAGGGGAGCATATTATACTTGTACCAACATTTTATAAATTTCTATATTGGTTTGATTAAGGAGAGTATATGACACTTGGTTTTTCTTTAAATTTTGTTTAGTTTGATTCTTTTTCTGATATAAATGTTTTCTTCAAATTTGAAGGAAGGAGCTTCTCATATTATTTTTATTTTGGTGGACTTGATGGATGTAGTTTTTGTAAGATACAAGTTTGTTACAAAAAACATACTAGAAATCATTTAAGGGAGATTAAGAATCACTACATAAAAATCTATTTTATTTAGAAAATACATCTATATTAAAAGTTAACTATAAAAGACTAAAAGTCTTAACTTAGAATTCCACATTAAATATCCTTATAAAGATTTGAACTTAGGTCTCCACACTAAAAATCCAACATTTTATTCAATTAAACCCAATCAATCACTTAAACTATGTTTTTCTTTATTCAAATTATTAAAAAAATCATATTATAAATCAAAGAAAATATTTTTTTTTAAACAGTGTAGACTACTCAAACTTATATTAAAGTTAAAACATATAAACAGAGAAGTCCGAATAAGCACATGGGCTGAAGATACAAAATCTTTTATCTAGGCAAGATTTCAAAAACCAAACCTACATCCGACCACCTGCCATACACCAGAAACCATAACAATAACATATGAAAACATCTATACTGGAGAGAGAAAAAAACACTTAACAGTATCACCATGCACACAAGGAAAAGGCTCCACAACCACTATAACGAAAAATAGAAAAACAAACATAGCTGCCACCTCAGGATACAGCAGGATCCACGCCACTTGCTGCAGTCTCTGGGCCAATGTGTTTGTTCTGTGTGGAGTACAATGTATCTGGATCATCCTCCCCATCGGTAGGCTCTCTTGGCAGGTGAGGTGCTACATCAGTAGCATGCATACGGAGAAATTTGATGGCTGTAAAAACATCCTTGCACCTAGTTCTCAAAGCTTTTGACATGGAGCACATGGTTATGCCCTTTGAGTGCCCTCTCTAGCCCCAAGATACACCTGCATTCAAGGCCATTTTTCATGGCTCTGTATATGCATTCGTAGGCTGGTGTAGAATGGAGTTGTTGTTGATGTTTTAGCGGTGGGAGATATCCTTCTCCCAAATTTAAATAATGAAAAGCCACATATGAAGAGACACCAGAGCATATGAAGAGACGCTGATGCATATGAAGAGTCACCTTGATTTGTATATATACATCAATTCAATCACTTCATTTATACCTCCAGTAGAAGTTTTGCCATTCCTTTAGCAGTATAATAGATTTCAAGGGGAAGCATATTTATTTGTATCTTTGCATCTAGGAGAGGTGGTATTATTCATTGTATCAAATTCGGCCTTGTGTTGGGCCTGAGTTGTAAGTAGATTTCTGCTCTTATTCCTTCAATATATAAGAGATATATTTGCTGGGTTTTTTCTCCCTCGAGTAGGAGGGTTTTCCTAGGGTATCTGCTGTGTTCATTGCTCTATGTGTTGTTGTATTTCTTCTTATTTCATTTATGATCCTAAAACTAACATGGTATCAGAGTGGGTCTAAGAAAAGATTAGATCAAATTTGTTTAAGCAGTGAAGTCTTCTTCTTATCTAGGGCAGTCTATCTAAGCATTGAAGATGGTGAACAAAGTCAAGGTTCAAAGAAAGGGCTTGTGCTCATTTTATTTCAGTAGTAAAATACATTTGCATACCTCAAGAATTTTGTTTCATATGTTTGACTTCACAAATTATAAGATTTGCAAATTGACGAAATATAAAATCACATAATTGATGCATTGAAGCAAGTTCCACAAGGATGAAAAATAAAATCATGTTGGCTTGAGATTTCAAGTTGCATGGTGGATTTGGGGGTCGCTCCCAATTGTTTGTTTCCTTTACAGTTCGATGCTTCAATTTCTAAAACTTCCACGGTGCATCATGTGGGGATAACATGGAAACTGCATAGATTGTGGGGATTGTCATCCAATTATGATGCAATGGATTAGAGTAGCATATCTGCTTGTGAGGTATAAAAGTAAAGGATGGGATTCATTTTCATTGAAGTGCAGAGGCTCCAATAGCCACTCATAACTATACTTGTGTCGAAATTACCCATGGCTGCAAAGATGTTAATCGATGCAGTTTGCATGGTGGCACTACTGAGTACAAACAACATGCTTGCAAAGAGACAGTAGAAGGTGAAGTGCCATGACAAGCTCTACAAGAAGACCTGTCATGGGAAGCATGTCTTTCCGTACGAGTGTCAACATACCTGCATGATGGACTGCAAAACTTGCAAGCCTGTTTGTTCATGCAATAAGCCTGGAGGTGTGTGCCAGGATCCTCGATTCATTGGAGATGGCATCATGTTTTATTTCCATAGCAAGAAAGACTATAATTTCTATTTGGCGTTAGACTCAGAGCTCCTCATCAATGCTCACTTCATCGGCAAGAGAGGATGAGGACGAATTAGCTGCTGTCAGATATTCCAAAATTCCAGCACTCATTGAGTTATCAAAAGTTGTTGTTCCTATAGCAAAAGGGCTCAGAAACATGAGGATGTGACATTGGACAGCTAAGATTTAGTTGTCAAGAGGACATTGGTAGTCAAGGCAAGAATATTGCAAGGGGTTGTGAAGTCTAGGACTCACAACTAAGAGGGAGAACCAATGTTTGGTACATTGGGTGCATCAAGAATGATAGGGTCAGAAATGGTGCTAATGAAAGCAATCCAGCTCCAATATATTTACACTAATGATAAGACGGCTGATATTCTCACCAAGACTCTTTCCAGAGTGAAGTTGCATATTTTTGGGACAAGCTTGGAGTAGTGGAGAATGTCACCCTTGCTGAGAGGGAGACTCAACATTAGTGATCTTTGCTATAGTGTATATTTCTCTAAGATGGAGAAATATGAGGTGAAAGCCCTTATAATGTATATTTCTCTGAGATAGAGAAATATGAGGTACGAGATGTAACATCCTACTACGTAATCCCAAAGGGTAACAGCCAAAAAGGGACAAGATAATTTTTTTTGACATCAGTAAACAACATACACAGGTTCAACTATAAAATTGATAGATTGATACCATTTATTTTAAACACCAAAGCAAATGTTCCTAATCCCATCTGATAAAAACATGAATCCATAAGCATAAAATAAAGGTGGATCTGACACCCACACCAGAATCCATAAAGCAATAAAGGAACATCACATTTCTTCTCATTAAATACAATGATTACAACTTCTCTCCTAAGAGAGTTCAATTACATAACTACATATACAATTACAATGATATATTTTAGAATATGATACAAGTACAATAACATAGTCCTAAGTATGATACAAAGACTGAATAGGTACAATAACTGAATGAAGTTATGGAGAGAGAGATCATCCCAAACTGGTGCTCCAAAACCTATTCGTCGGTCCCCAATGGTGGTGGCAACACCTGCCAACCATGTGGACTCCTAAGAGACCACCCCACCATGCTCGGAGATAGTCACAAGGCCCAAACGGATGAACAACAACAAGGGGATACAAGCTGGCCAACACTCACATCAGACATAGAGCAGACATGGAGAATAGTGCATATAGCCAAAGTCATAATATAGGTGTACTCATCTAAGTCATAAGTTGGGTACTACTCATGACTCCTAAGATGCTAGGTACTAGAGTGTAATCATTTGGAGTGTCATCATGTGTGCTTGAAGGGATGGCACACACGGGACCAAGTACCTCTCATACAGATGAGGAGACTCAATCATGCCAGAATCCACGCCCCGTAGATGGATAGGCCTTCTCATTGCATCCTTAGCCTTTACAAGCACTCAAGGCCATGCACAAGGTTTAATTAACTTATTAGTGTTTTTACCCCAATGTTTTAGTTTTAGTTATCACTTGTTACTGTAACTCTAGTACTAGTTCCTCTGGCAGCCACTTACGAGCCCTGGGCTCGTAGAGAGCCACTCCAAATGACCACTCTAATGTCTAGACCTAATTCATCTCATGTAACCAATGAGGAATCCAAAATGACTAAAAACACTGAGTCATAAATTTAAACTAGTGAAGACAAAAAAATATGATCTACAAGACCCAAACTATCATGGGCAGTGTAATATGTTGAAAATGGCCTTTTGCCAGTTAGATCAGTTGTGTAATAACCTCAATGACCCCAATTTGGTCACTTTTCACACAAAAATAAATGGACATAATAAGAAAAGTAAAGCAAATGGCATTGCGAGTCTTCTCGCAGCCAAAGTTTTGCATATAGTCTACCATATTTAACATAGAAAAATAAAATGTTTAAGATAATAACAAAATGGAGATCTTAATTTTCCCTTCTCCAGTAGTTCCTTAGATCCTTAACATAATCCCTATACCCACATATGCATGAAGAAAGCAATAATTAAAAGCTAAAGTGATTTTATTAACTCCCTGTAGTGGCACACACCTTACAACAAAACATTGAGCTACAAGGATCTACAACAAGTCATGTAGCCTATCTCTACTGTCACAATGGGGCTTCTCATAGCCTTACTTTCATTAGAAACCATTATTCGTGTTCAGAGATCTTCATACTCTTTTAACTCTCCCTCTTTCCTCTCAAGGGTTGCTCTCCCAAACCCCCTTTGCTCTTTATCTAAAACTAGATACTTTCTCCTATCAGTTAGGGGGCCTTACTTCTAAGGAAATAATCCAAATAAATAACTACTGCTAAGCCTAGAGTGTAACTGCCACCTCAAGGAAGAAAGGATAGTTAGGGGAAAGGTATTAGCAAATGGATAATGGTCTAGGGTTGAAAATGCCTCCTTTAGGAAAGGAAGAATCGACTCAAGTCACAAAGAAAAAATCCAAGCCTCCAAATGGAAGAAATCGCCAAGGCAAAGATACTTGAAACCCATGTGGAGAAAGCCAAAAGAGGCGATGTAATATCTTGCATCAAAATGATTTCTACAATATTTTATAAAGACGGTGAAGAGGTATCCAATTTTTCTATACATAAAGAATACAACAACTAACATATATTTGTTTTGTTTAAAAGGGAAGTAATGGGTTTCAGTTCTTCTGTGTTTAATGAATAGCGTACACATTCAAGTTTTATAAAGGCAGAAATGGGTTTTTAGTTTCCTGTGCTTAATGAAAATAGAAACCAAACTATTATATTTTGAAAGGCAGTAATGGAGTTTTAGTTTTCTGTGCTAAAGAAACAAATGATTGATGCAAATACCTTTTTATTGATCACACTCCCTTTCCTCACCTCAAATCTTCCAACTTGATCTACTCCCCTGAGTTTTTGCTTTCCTTTGTTGTCTCTCTCTTTTTTTTTGTATCAAGTGGCTAGGTGAGCGATTCCTCATAAGTTGGCTACTATTGGATTGCATTTTTAGGCTTCTCTTGTTTAACCAGCACCATCATTAATCAATTCCAGAAGCGTTGATACACTCCAATTAAAGCCCCAACCCAAATAATGAATTCTTGCCTTTTTCAGAAAAATCTGATGTTGAGATTGAAGAACAAGTAAAAGTTGTCACAGATTAGAAGGAGCAGGCACCCAGATGATGAAATGGCCTACCAATCCCACCCACATAACTCCACCTATAGGAAATGGATGATGGAGTGTAGTGAGCACTACGTAGTAGCTACATCTCACCAACAGCAAATTCCTCACCGAATTCCTCAATTCCTCCTCCTTATATTACTTATTATATCAATCAGGTCCTAGGGAATCAATATTCTCGCACAGAATTCCCACGCTACCTCTTACTTATTTTTTTTTAATTCTCCTCTACTCTTTTTTTTTTTTTGGCCCACCTTTTTCTCATCTGTCCATAAGATATCTCCTTATCTCCTAGATATTTTTTTATTGCCAGACAACCCCCCGTCTTTTCTCTAGTGATGACTAACTTTCTTTTTGCTTCAATTATTTTTCACCCACCAAATGGACAACCTCCACTAGATGTTGACTACAGTATTTTTTCCCTCTCTTCGTCCTTCTTTGGGATTCCTTCCAAAAAGAGGGACGACAGCTCTAACTACAGGTATGGCCGACCACCTTTCATAAGGGCACCCATGCCCTCGCATTTAATCTCCTCCCAACGTTTAAGGGTCTCCCTACCTTACGCTAGCCAAACTCCTATCAAAACTGCCAACTATAGCAAATGGATGTGATTGCTTCCTCTATGACATGCCCAAAGGAAGTTAATTTGATCACCTGCTGCATAGATATTTTCTACAGCATTAAACATACTTTGCCACCTCTCTTAACTCCTACACCCTCATCTATCTGCCCTCCAGATAATTTCTTGGCTGCATTTACTCATACATCCACTTATCCTCCCACGTCCTCTCAAGAACTGGAAGGGAGGGTTGTTACATCCTACCCCCATAGGACTAGGCTTACTCCTGGAAGCCTACAAATGCAAAGATGCATCCAAAGCACACACTAGACCAAGAAACTCTATACAATCAAAGGAAGCCAAGGAGAAAAGTCTCAACAAATGGACTGAGAAACTACACATGACCATAAGGTAATCCAGACATTACTGTTAGGTAATCGGATGATAAGGCAACAACACAGAAACACTGCACTAGTAGGGTATATTGGGTAGGGTAGGGTATAGGGAATAGGGCCTGTGACTATCTCCAGTAACCACCATCGAGGATAATAAGAGTATGCTTAGGCCTATGAATCTAGGTAGAATCGATACTCAGTACCTGCAACACTCCAAGCACACGTCAAGGTACCTATGCATATATATACATCATATAGTTGAAGCAACATCAATCATGTAAGCATGAAATCTATCATAAGTAATAATAATGTCCATATCATAATAGTATCAAGATTGCACATCACCGATGACAATATAAAATAATAACAAGATGTGTAATCCAAAAATAAAGTATATAGTCCTCCAAGTCCATCAAGATAAGAAAAACATAATACGAACACAAGGCTCATTACATCCCCTAGAAGTCTACAAAAAGATATGGATAAAGGTCTCTCATCCTTGCCGCATCTTCCCAAGATGCTGAGGACTCACCATCAAGATCCCATCGGACCCTTACCTACTCTATGTCCTGGCCCCTGAGGGTTAACCTCCAATGCTGAAGGATGCGTACAGGTTCCAAAGAAAGCTGCCTGTCTACCTTGACCTGCAAAGTAGACCAATCAAAAACATGGGTCACATCAAGAATATACTGTCTAAGAACTGAAACATGGAACACATCGTGGATGTGTGATAGACTCGGTGATAATGCAAGGCGATAGGCAATAGGACCAATCCTCTCAAGGATCTCAAAAGGTCCAACAAAATGAGTTGCCAACTTCGAGCCTTTAGCATAATGAATTGGTCTCTTTCGCAGATGAACTCTCAAAAACACATGGTCACCTACCGAGAAGTGGCGATCCAATGTACGGGCATCGGCATACTTCCTCTGCCAATCCTGAGTTGTAGCCAACTGCTCTCTAATCCACACTACCTGCTGATCCATATCCTGAAGCATCTCTGGACCCAATACAACTCAGTCCTCTAAGTGATCCCAACTCAATGGAGTGCGACATGGCCTACCACACAAGGCCTGGAAGGGAGACATACTGAGAGAACTGTGATACCCATTGTTATAAGCAAGCTCAACTAGGTAGAAATAGTCCTCCCAAAAAGACTGTTGATCTATAACGTACATCTGAAGCATACCCTCTAAGACCTGATTAACCCACTCCGTCAGTCCGTCAGTCTCAGGATGGTATGCAGAGCTAAAATTAAGCTGAGTTCCCAAAGCATGCTCAAGAGAAGTCCACAAAGTTGAAGTGAACAATGGATCACGATCAAAAATGATCCTACAAGGAATACCATGTAGACGCACAATATCCTCCATAAACACATGAACTACAGACACTGCAGTGTAGGAAGATCTCATGGGTAAGAAGTGTGCCACATTGGACAACTTGTCCACTGTGACCATAATAGCATCATGACGACGCGAAGACATAGGAAGCCCCACTATAAAATCTAGAGATATCGTATCCCACTTCCACCCAAGGATGGAATGAGGCTGCAATAATCCTACTAGGTGTTGATGCTCTACCTTCACCCATTGGCACTTAAGACATCAAGCCACAAAGTAGGCAATATCTCATCACAAACCTGCCCAATGATACAACTGTCAAAGATTGGCATGCACCTTCGTGACACCTGAATGAGTTGAATAGGGTGCACGATGGGCTTCTGATAAAACCAAGGAACGAAGATCACCAGAATATGGAACATAAATATGACCAAGATGTCGCAAAAGTCCATCAGGCTCAAGTGAGAAACCTGTAAACCTGCACTCAAGGACTCTCCCAGAATTAATCTCTGCTCTCACCTCCTGATACCAAGTATCACTAGGAAGTGACTCCAAAATATGTCTCCGTAAATCCACTCCAAGAGACAAAAGTGAAATCTCATGTCTCCTCCTACTCAGGCCATCTACAACAACATTATCGTTACCCTAAATGTAATGAACCTCGACGTCATACTCATAGAGGAACTCCATCCAACGGTGCTGCCAAGCATTCAAATTTGACTGAGTGAAGGTATAATGCAAACTGCGATGATCACTATGCAACTCAAACTAATGTCCCAAAAGGAAATGTCTCAAATTCAAGTGCATGGATGACAGCTGCTAACTCCAAATTGTGGGTGGGGTAGTTCAGCTCATGATCCTTGAGCTTACAGGACTCATATGCAATCACTCGTCCCTCCTACATTAGAACTAACCCCACACCCTCCAATGAAGCATAGGTATGCACTACAATATCACTTGTAGGATCTGGCACTACCAGGATAGGTGCACTAGTCAGCCACTCCTTAAGAGCTTGAAACGCTGACTCACACTAAACTGACCACACAAACTTCTTCCCTTTCCGCTAAAGACAAGTGATGGGATGGGTAACCCGAGAGAAATCTCTCACAAATCGACGATAGTAACCTGCCAATCCCATGAAACTACGAACCTTGGTCACATTCGTTGGTGCTGGCCAATCCACAATAGCCTAAATCTTAGAAGGATCCACTGAGATACCCTCTGCTTAGATGATGTGGCCCAAATATCTCACCTTAGTCTAGAAGAACTCACACTTGGCCAAAATGCCAAACAACTGATTATCTTGCAAGCACTGCAACACTTGCTGCAAATGGCCTTCATGCTCTTCCATAGTCCTCGAATAAATCAAAATATCATTAAGGAAAATGAGAACAACCTAGTCAAGATAGGTGCGAAATACCCCATTCATCAAACTCATGAAAACTGATGGAGCATTGGTCAACCCAAAAGGGATAACCGTGAACTCATAATACCCATAGCGTGTACGAAATGCTATCCGATGAATGTTTGCCTCATGAATGCAAAGTTGATGGTATCCTGACTTCAAATCTATCTTGGAGAACACCTTGGCTCCCCTCATCTAATCAAACAAATCATCTATTCAAGGCAACAGGTATCGATTCTTCACTGTCACTTTGTTCAACTGGCGATAATCAATGTACAAGAGAAGAGATATGTCTTTCTTCTTCACAAAGATGATAGGTGCACCCCAAAGAGATACACTAGGATGAATGAAACCCTTCTCTAGTAACTCCTCTAACTGCAACCGCAACTCACCCAACTCCTGAGTAGTCATTAAATACGGTAGCTGAGAAATATGCTCCGCACCAGGAATGAGATCAATACAGAAGTCTATGTCACGCTTAGGTGGCATACCTGGAATATCACTCGGAAAGACATCTGCAAACTCCTGAAGAATAAGATGATCATCAAGAGATACCTCCTAAATCCTACCCTCAGCAAGATCACTAACTGAAATAATGAACAATTGACAACCTATCCGCATGGCACGCTTCAGTTACATAGCTAAAATCACATGGAGAGAAATGGGTCTCTGAACCCCAACTAACTCAATACACTCTCCAACATCATCAACACACTAAACCGACTTACACCAACAATCTATACTAGCTAGGTGGGTCTCCAACCAATCCATGCCTAAAACAATCTCGTAGGACCCCAAAGGCAACACACAGAGATCCACTGTGGTAGTGAAGGTGCCCAAATCCAATACACAACCACAAACAAGGGAGTCTACAGCCACCTTGGATCCAGTAGCTAAGTCAACCTGATTACCCCAATTGTCATTACATCGAGTGCTACATCGAAGAACAATGGCTATACCTCTAATTCTACCTTTGGCTCTACCCCTAGGAGGCATCCTAAAGGAACAAAGAACACATCAAAATAGATCATCACAAAGACGACCTAAGCACCATACTAAGGCATGAAAGCATAACAACATGACTATATAACAATATAAAAATCTCACGCCACACACGTCAAACACAGCAAAACATAGAAGGCTCAAGTATGCCAGAGATCCTAGTGTGTGAACATGGGCTCTGATACCAGATCTAACATCCTGCTATGTAACCCCGAAGGGTAAAAGCCAAAAGGGGACAAGATAAAAAAAATTTCACATAAGTAAACAACATACATAGGTTCAACTATCAAATCAATAGATTGATACCATTTATTTTAAACACCAAAGAAAATGTTCCTAATCCCATCTGATAAAAACATGAATCCATAAGCATAAAATAAAGGCGGATCTAACACCCACACCAAAATCTGTAAAGCAATAAAGGAACATCACATTTCTTCTCATTAAATACAATGATTACAACTTCTCTCCTAAGATAGTTCAATTACATAACTACATATACAATTACAATGATATATTCCACAATATGATACAAGTACAATAACATAGTCCTGAGTATGATACAAAGACTGAATAGGTACAATAATTGAATGAAGTGATGCAGAGAGAGATCATCTCAAACTGGTGCTCCAAAACTTGTTCGTCGGTCCCCAATGATGGTGGCAATGCCTTCCAACCATGTGGACTCCTAAGAGACCACCCCACTATGCTCGGAGATAGTCACAAGGCCCAAACGGATGAACAACAACAAGGGGATACAAGATGGCCAACACTCACATTAGACATAGAGCAAACATAGAGAATAGTGCATATAGCGAAAGTCATAATATAGGTGTACTCATCTAAGTCATAAGTCGGGTACTACTCACGACTCCTAAGGTGCTAGATACTAGAGTGTAATCATATGGAGTGTCATCATGTGTGCTCGAAGGGATAGCACACACGGGACCAAGTACCTCTCATACAGATGAGGAGACTCAATCGCACCTGAATCCACACCTCGTAGAAGGACGACTCAACACCCCGTAAACGGATATGCCTTCTCATTACATCCTTAGCCTTTACAAGTGCTCAAGACCATGCACGAGGTTTAATTAACTTATTAGGGTTTTTACCCCAATGTTTTAGTTTTAGTTATCACTTGTTACTGTAACTCTACTACTAGTTCCCCTAGCAGCCACTTACGGGCCCCGGGCCATAGAGAGCCACTCCAGATGACCACTCTAATGTCTAGACCTAGTTCATCTCATGTAACCAATGAGGAATCCAAAATGACTAAAAACACTGAGTCATAAATTTAAACTAGTAAATACAAAAAATATGATCTACAAGACCCAAACTCTCGTGGGTAGTGTAATATGTTGAAAATGGCCTTTTGCCAGTTAGATCAGTTGTGTAATAACCCCAATGACCCCAATTTGGTCACTCTTCACACAGAAATGCACGGACATAATAAGAAAAATACTTCAAATGGCATTGCGAGTCTTCTCGCAGCTAAAGTTTTGCATATAGTCTACCATATTTAACATAGCAAAATAAAATGTTTAAGCTAATAATAAAATGGAGATCTTAGTTTTCCCTTCTCCAGTAGTTCCTTAGATCCTTGACATAATCCCTATACCCACATATGCACGAAGAAAGCAATAATTAAAAGCTAAAGTGATTTTATTAACTCCCTGTAGTGGCACACACCTTACAACAAAACATTGAGCTACAAGGATCTACAACAAGTCATCTAGCCTATCTCTACTGTCACAATGGGGCTTCTCATAGCCTTACTTTCATTAGAAACCATATTCATGTTCAGAGATCTTCATACTCTTTTAACTCTCCCTCTTTCCTCTCAAGGGTTGCTCTTCCCAAACCCCCCTTGCTCTCTATCTAAAACTAGATATTTTCTACTATCAGTCAGGAGGCCTTACTTCTCAGGAAATAATCCAAATAAATAACTACCGCTAAGCCTAGAGTGTAATTGCCACCTCAAGGAAGAACGGATAGTTAGGGGAAAGGTATTAGCAAATGGATAATGGTCTGGGGTTGAAAATGCCTCCTTCAGGAAAGGAAGAATCGACTCAAGTCACAGAGAAAAAGCCCAAGCCTCCAAATGGAAGAAATGGCCAAGGCAAAGATACTTGAAACCCATGTGGAGAAAGCCAAAAGTGGCGATGTAATATCTTGCATTGAAATGATTTATGCAATATTTTATAAAGATGATGAAGAGGTTTCCATTTTTTCTATACATAAAGAATACAACAACTAACATATATTTGTTTTGTTTAAAACGACAGTAATGGGTTTCAGTTCTTCTTTGTTTAATGAATAGCATACACATTCAAGTTTTATAAAGGCAGAAATGGGTTTTTAGTTTCCTGTGCTTAATGAAAATAGAAACCAAACTATTATATTTTGAAAGGCAGTAATGGAGTTTCAGTTTTCTATGCTAAAGAAACAAATGACTGATGCAAATACCTTTTTCTTGATCACACTCCCTTTCCTCACCTCAAATCTTCCAACTTGATCTGCTCCCCTGAGTTTTTGCTTTCCTTTGTTGTCGCTCTTTTTTTTTGTGTGTCAAGTGGCTAAGTGAGGAGCGATTCCTCATAACTTGGTTGCTATTGGATTGTATTTTGAGGCTTCTCTTGTTTAACCAGCACCATCATTAATCAAGTCTAGAAGCACTGATACACTCCAATTAAAGCTCCAACCCAAACAATGAATTCTTGCCTTTCTCAAAAAAATATGATGTTGAGATTGAAAAACAAGTAAAAGTTGTCACAGATTAGAAGGAGTGGGTACCCAAATGATGAAATGGCCTACCAATCCCACCCACATAACTCTGCCTATAGGAAATGGACTATGGCGTGCAGTGAGCACTGCGTAGTAGCTACATCTCACCAACAGCAAATTCCTCACTGAATTCCTCAATTCCTCCTCCTTATATTACTTATTATATCAATCAAGGCCTAGGGAATCAATATTCTCACACAGAATTCCCACGCTACCTCTTACTTATTTTTTTATTCTCCTCTGGTCTTTTTTTTTTTTTGCCCACCTTTTTTCTCATCTGTCCATAAGATATCTCCTTATCTCCTAGATATTTTTTTTATTGCCAGACAACCCACCGTCCTTTCTCTAGTGATGACTAACTTTCTTTTTGCCTCAATTATTTTTCACCCACCAAATGGACGACCTCCACTAGATGTTGACTACATTATTTTTTCCCTCTCTTTGTCCTTCTTTGGGATTCCTTTTGAAAAGAGGGACGACATCTCTGACTACAGGTATGGTCGACCACCTTTCGTAAGGGCACCCATGCCCTCACATTTAATCTCCTCCTAGCGTTTAAGGCTCTCCCTACTTTACGCTAGCCAAACTCCTATCCAAATTGCCAGCTATAGAAAATGGATGTGATTGCTTCCTCTATGACATGCCCAAAGGAAGTCAAATTTATCACCTGCTGCATAGATATTTTCTACAGCATTAAACATACTTTGCCACCTCTCTTAACTCCTATGCCCTCATCTATCTGCCCTCCAGATAATTTCTTGGTTGTATTTATTCATACATCCACTTATCCTCACACGTCCTCTCAAGAACTAGAAGGGAGGGTTGTTACACGAGCCCTTGTTCATCTCTGAGACTAAGATGGGACATCATGTTGAGAGACTCCACGATGACATCATGTTGAGAGACTCCATGATGAATCCTTTGTACTTGTGTTTTTCAACACATGGGAGTAGCCATGGTGGACATCATGTTGAGTGACTCCATGACGACATCATGTTGAGAGACTCCGTGATGGGCACTTGTGCACGTGTTTCTTTCCACACATGGGAGTAGCCATGGTGGACGTCATGTTGAGTGACTCCATGATGACATCACGTTGAGAGACTCTGTGATGGGCACTTGTACACATGTTTCATTTCACACATGTTAGTAGCCATGGTGGACATCATGTTGAGTGACTTCATGATGATATCACATTGAGAAACTCCGTAATGAACTATTTCACAAATGGGTGCAGCCATTGTGGATGTCATGTTGAGAGACTCCATGAAATGGATATCTGGAAGGACAACTCCCTAGCGAAGAGGGAGTGTTGATGTTTTAGTTGTAGGAGATATCCTTCTCCCAAATTTAAATAATTAAAAGTCACATATGAAGAGACACCAGAGCATATGAAGAGACACTGACGCATATGAAGAGACACCTTGATTTGTATATATACATCAATTCAATCACTTCATTTATACCTCCAAAAAAAAAAATTTCCATTCCTTTAGCAGCAGAGTAGATTTCAAGGGGAAGCATATTTATTTGTATCTTTGCATCTAGGAGAGGTGCTATTATTTATTGTATCAAATTTGACCTTGTGTTTGGCCTGAGTTGTAAGAAGATTTCTAGTCGTATTCCTTCAATATATAAGAGATATATTTGTTGAGTTTTTTCTCCCTCGAGTAGGAGGGTTTTCCCAGGGTATCTAATGTGTTCATTGCTCTATGTGTTGTTGTATTTCTACTTATTTCATTTCTGATCCTAAAACTAATAGTTGTTGCAAGGGAAACATACCTCCAATCAAAGCCTCCCCTTCCAGAATATCATAATTCAGAACCGCTGCATGTGCCACTGCTCCATGTTATAAAGCCGCTTGTATATCATAGAAGTAGCAATGGCATCAACAAAACCACCATTAATAATAATGTCCATAATGTTTGAGAGAAACATTGACACTAAATTCGACCAACGTAGCTCACATTCCCTTGTTCCATTCAGCCATTTCTGTCCACATATGTGTTCCTAATTGCAAATTGGGCCAATGTGCAATCAATTTCAAATATCTGCATCAAATCCAGAATGTTTACCCGCCCTCGGATGACTGGCTCCCATGGAAGGGGAGGAAACAATAAGCGATTGTTACCCTTGATTTCACCCATTCTACCTTTCAAGAAAGAAAACCAAAGATAACAGCTCGCCAGGTAGCTAAGAAGATAGAATTCCACATTCAGATCATAGCATGATTCGATACAAATATCAATGGGATAAATAACCATCTGACAAGCATAGCATCGCGTCATCATTATGGAGGAGCGGCCATTGCTTCATGAAGGACAAGACTGCACTTAAATGTTGAAGATCACAAATTGTAAATCACTTGTGATTTCCTTGCCATCCAATGGGGACAATCATATCAACTATTAAAAACATAGTCATATCAGATGGTAACGCTCACAATTATCTGACTACTCAAAGGAAGGAGCAAGTGATGAGGGACATGTCATCAATATCCATTCACCCTGAGATCTTTTGATAATCACCAATTAATGCTTTCCATGACTACCATACACCAAAAATCCTATCTATCCCATGCAACAGAAATCCAAAAAGAGTTGGATGAAGGGAAGGAGTACCTCATAATCTTTGCTGAACTTGAAGGATTGCAACCCATTTAATGGCGCATTAATGTGAGGCATACTCCTAAACTAGCCATCCGATGTTGAAGAGTAGCCATTAACCCTAATGGTGAAGAAATGAAAAAGCTACAAGTCACCTCAACAGAGTACTATTACATTACTGTAGTTGTAGGAAAACACGTTGACTGTGATGACACTAAGCCTTGTTTTTGCCACCTGAGCATTGTACGACTACTATGTTCTCTATGTAAGGGGGGCATGCTGCCTGAATTGCCACTTTACTCATTATCTGAGAAGCCTCACACATCCCTTTCTAACCAGAAGATTAATTGTTGTGGGATATCCAAATGATTGCGACTGCAAAACCATTCTTCTAAGATTTGATCAATTTAGCCTTATTGGCTAGTCAATTTGCCACTTGATTGGCTTCTCTATATTAGTGGGAGATCTGAAAAGAACTAAGTTGTTTAATAAGAATTCTTGCCTAGCATAAAATATAATCTATTCTCCACAAAGATGAAAGGCTAGTTCTCAGAGAATTGATTACAATCAGTGAATCTCCTTCAATTCACAAGTCCTTGATACCTAAGGAAATAGCCATCTGCAGACCATACAAGAGTGCCCAAGCTTCAGCCAAGTTGTTCATTCCAAGTGATATTTTCTTGGCTTTAGCTGCCCTAAATTTGCCATCGTGGGATCTTAGAATGCAACCCTCTCCTGATAATCTAGGGTTACCCCTACTTGCCCTGTCAAATTTCAGCATAATCATATTAGTGTCTGGAGGATACCAACTTACCTGTGATCTATCCACCTTAAACATTGTCTGATGCATAAGGCCCATTAAAGAGATTGGCTCTAAGAACTTCTGTGTCTTGATCATTAGACTATCCCATGAGGTCCACTTAAAGTTATGATTTATGGATCTTCTAACTTTTGCCATTGCCACTTCCGATATGGCCTTGTCAATTTTCTCACATATTTTTGTCAAGGGAGATATAACTTCCCTAAAAATCCTAAAATTTCTTTCCTTTCATACCTCCCAAATAATGATGTCTGGAATGATATCCCATAAGCATGCAAAGGTAGCTTCTATATTGAGTCTGGGCCAACTTTTGAATAAGGAGAGGAGGGTTTGAGGGAGGGGCGTAATCCAATTAAACTTTCTACATACCCATAACCAACATTCTCTACTAAAAGAACATTGAAGAAGAAGATGATTTGCACTCTCCTCCTTTTCTCTACATAGAACACATAAAATTTGAGCCAAGGGAAATTTTTTGTATGCAGTCACCCATCAAAATTTAACCATGGAGGGCCAACCAAGAAAAGGTACCCACTTTGGGAAGGACAACATCATTCTAGCAAAGCGAAAAGGGCCAATCAGATTTGACTCCTACTACTAAACTCTAATATCCCTACTGGATCAAGTACTGACCAGTTTGATTTTCAAGCCAAATGAGCTCATCATCTTGGCCAGTCAACAAGACCACCCTACTCTTTAGAATATTGTGGAGAATTATTTTTTGCTGATCCGGGAAGTCACAATCCTTAAGGCTCTTCCAAGAAGCTCTTGTGGAAAAAGAATTGGATTGAGTAAAAAAAATAGTCCTTCACCTTATATCCCTAATGATAGTCCAAGTATTCTCTTGTCTCCTTTAAATCCTCTCTAGTTGACAACTTGGGCTAGTCATTCCAAGAATCTAACCAAAAATTTGCCTTATCACCCTTATTGATTTTCCATGAAAGCTTGGGTAAGACAACATCTCTATACTTGATTATGAATTGCCACATAGAGGAACCCTTTGGGGGGTCCTGAATAGTGAATATTATTTCTCTATCGAGACTGTCCAAATATTTACTTTGGAGGAGCCTAGTCCAGCGAGAATTAGGTTTGATATACATCCCCCATGCTAACTTTGCTCTAAGGGCTAAATTGTGAAGCTCTAATTTAATAACACCCATCCTGCCAATAAATAAACTAGAACTGCTGGTAGAACCTCTTTCAAGAGCGTTATCCTCCCTGCCATCGACAACCACCTGCCCTTCCATGTGCCTACCTTTTTCTTGAGTTTAGCTACAACATCTTTCCCAAGTCTTTTTTATTTCTACCACTGAACAAAGGAATGCCAAGATAGACACTAAGGAGTTCTTCTAATTTAAAGTTGAAAAGCTCAATAACCTCCAACTGAAAAGTCTGATCTAAATTGAATAAAAACACCTTAGATTTAAGGGGATTGATTTGTTGGCCCCATAAAAGGTAGTATTTATCCATTATCTCCTTGATTGACTGCACCTCCTAGCTTCTAGCTTGCCCAAACAAAATGGTGTCATCAGCAAAGAGGGCATGGGTGAAAGGCAAATTCAAATTTCTAACTTTAATTTCACTCCATCTTCCTCTTTGATTCTAGCATCTCTGATTGCCTAGGTTAGGGTTTCTGACATAAAAATAAAAAGATAGGGGGATATCAAATCCCCTTGCCTAAGTCCCCTAGTAGCCTCAAATGGGATGGTCTCTCTACCATTAAAGAGAGCCAAGAATCTCACACCTATGATGCATGCCAAAATCTATTTTCTCCAGTGTCTAGAGAAACCAAGATTTTCAAGAACAAGCATAAGAAAGGGCCAGCTAACTCTATCATATGCTTTTTCCATGTCCAACTTGACAACTATACTCGGGATCTTATCCTCTTTGATTGAATGCAAAATTTCATGAGTAATGATTTCCCTTTCCGCTGTCTCCTTGTTTGGTACAAAACTGCCTTGCTCATATGAAATTATGATTGGAAGGATGGAAGCTAATCTAAGAGCTATCACTTTAGAAATAACATTATAAATGAAATTGCATAGCAATATAGGTCTGAATTCATCAAAGGAAAGGGGGGAACTATTCTTAGGAATGAGCTGAAGATTTGTAGTTTTCCAAACTTTGAGAACTTTGCAGTATTTTCTAGATTCCTCCACCGCCAAAAGTATATCTCTGCCGACAATCTCCCAAGCATGCTGAAAGAAAGAACCCGACCATCTATCAGGGCCCAGCACGCTTTATCCCCTTGCATAGAGAAGACTACTGAACGTATTTCCTAGATTAAATTTCTTAATGAGATCCTTATTATGGTGTTAAGAGACTATCTTGGAATAAGAACACCATCTTGTTGCAAGCAAAAATGAAAATTAGAAGGTTGAGTTAGCAAAGATTCAAAAAAGCTCCAAGCCTAGGATTTAATTTATGTCAGATCATTGGTCTCCGAACCATCAAGCCTTCTAATAGAATGTATGACATTAAAAGCTTGCCTAACCTTGGAGGAAATATGGAAAAACGTAGTATTTCTATCCCCATCCTTCAACCATGTTTCTCGAGACTTTTGTCTCCAATAAATTTATTCTCTTGCTAGAATTTCATCTAGTTCCTTCCTTAAGATCTTCTCCTTCTCAAATCTATCTGCATTCATACCAAGGGAGATGATAGAATCAACATTAAACTTAATTTCTTGCCAAAAAAAAAATCTATTCAAAAATATTCTTGAAATGAAGAAAGTTTCATTCTCTCGTCTTCCTCATCACAAACTTTAGTTTCATTTCTAGCTGGAACATTCTTGACCCTTTAATGAAGGGCGACTCCTGCCACCATTTTCTAATCAAAGGAAGAAAGTTGGAGTCCCTTAGCCACATATGTTGAAAATGAAAGGGGCTGCCACCTGAGGGGACATCCTTGCCAATACTGAGCCCCACAAGAAAATGATCTAATCCAGCTAAAGAAAGGACATGTCCGAGTGGCACATCGAATTGTTTTGAAAACAATGACCAGTAATCAAGAACCTGTCTAGACCTTCAGCTATACTAGAGAAATCCTTTCTTCTATTGGTCCATGTAAACTTCCCATTTCTTGGCTTGCAATCAATCAAATTATTATTTTGGATGAAATTTTTAAAGTCCTCATGGGTCCTAGAAGGATGAGATATCCCCCCTAATTTCTCATCTTCCTCCAATACTGCATTGAAATCCCCTCCCAGAATAACACACTGATTTCTTAACATGCTTAAGAGATTACTAAGATGGTTCCAAAGCACGACCTTTTGAACCATACCTGTCGGACCATAAGCGCAAAACAACCATAGGTCTTTTCCCTCAAGGATAATAGAGAATTTCCCTAGAATAATGTCCTCTCTGATAGCTACTGTTTCCATAGGTGGAATATGTTTTTTTCCATAGGACTGCCAACCCTCTTGATGTTGGCAATGACAATGTTTGTCATTGATGTCAAAGGTGGCAAAGATATGATAGTTTGCTTCAGTGTTTGTTCATGCAGTGTTTGTTTATGCATGTTTGCTTCAAGGTACTTCATGGTTGTTTCAAGTGTTGGTAGATCAGGTGTATTCATTCAAAGCATCAAACTTTAAGTGTATTAAAGCAAGATTCAATAACATAAAGCATCACAGTAGTCAAAACATCAAAGCAAGGTTCAATTGCATTCAAGATATTCAAGGTATTCAAGTTTGGTAATGTACTTGTTTTGATATGGATACTCAAGGCATAGTATTCTGCATTACAAAATATCAAGGGTACAAATGCCAGTACATGGTAAAGGAAAATCGCATAATTTTTTGATCATTGACTTGTGGAGATTGAAGTAATATGGTGACAATTTCATTCTAGGGTTTATCCCTTGTGGAGGATTCTCAAAGGAAAGATTGTTTCTTGTTATAATTTAATATTGACCTGCTATAAAAGGTTAGGTGCCACTTAAGGGCATTGTCTACATCAAGTAACCGGCTCTTACTCTTAGCCTTAACCGGGTAACCAAGTTAAAGGCTTATGTTTGAATGTTCAATATAAGATCGATGGTTCTCATTTAATTATGGGATTGGCGGGCTTTCAGAATCAAAGCTTCACATTTGAAGAGTGAACGGTTATTTTATGTGGTTTGCACAATGATAGGTATATGAGAGTATGAGTGTCACCACTTTTGAGCAGGTTGGTTACTCACAATTTCATGACTGTTTTAAGACAACGTAAAGTATGAAGACCTCAGCGAGTATATAGAGATTTTTTCTCTTGGCCTATGGTCTGTGAAGAGTGAAAAATGTGTTGAATGCTATGATTCCGTCATTTTTGAAAAGGTTAACATAGAAAAGAAGCTTTTAGTGTCAATATTAAATAATACTTCTATATGTATGTATTCATTTAGTGTGATATGCACATTATCACTAAACGTTGCCAATGCATTGAGAAGAGTTTCATGGTGGTTTGAGCTCTGTAAAAGATTTGTAGAGAAAAATGGTACAATGGAGTTGAGAAGATAACATACAATGGGATTGATTTGAATGACAGAGTCATATCTTGCATTCATCAAAAAAAAAAATTATTTATTATTTGGTATGATCTGATTAGAGTCATAAGTGTCTGAAACAGAGACCTTGTGTTTGCTTTCAAAGAGGATTAATGGTCAAGTATGTGCAGGTTAGTTTAATGTCAAAAATAATGCACAGTGAAGGAAAAATGAATGACAGTGTTATATAAAACCATTATATCACTGTGTTCATGAAGTGTGATTTGCACAAGGGTGTGGTCTACTGAAAGCACTGATTCTTAGAGGTTGTAAGGGCAGTGTGTATTTGTGAGGATGATGGTTAGAGGTGACTTGGTTGGTGTGTGGGCTTTCTTTGAATGAAAAAATGAGAGGATGAAGAAAATGTAGTGGGAAGTAGGAAATGCGTGGAGTTTTACATTTGCAGAGATAATGGAGGTTATTGAAGGTCATCAGGCTAGGGTTATCTGTCATACAGTTTTGTAAATATTCTTCTTAATGATAATATGAAAAACTTTGCCAGTGACTCGAGAAAATGTGTTTATGGAGGTCTGGATGTGTGAAAACCGTTTGGTTGCAAACTAAAATAGCATTTAGATATCATGCATTGTGACAGGTAATGATTTTTTTTTTTTTTTCACAGTCTACAGATAGAGTTAATGATTGTTGTGTGAATTGAGGGTTGAAGGATTTCATGCTAATCAATGGTAAAACCAAACATGATCAGATCAAGCATGACCAGTGATTTTTGACTGTCCTGTTTTCTTGTTTTAAGTATAAACTATCTCAAAGTATATAACAGTGCTTTGGATAGTCAATATCTTTGTAACTGAACTTTCAACTAGTTTTGATCATTATGGTCAGTGAAGTTAAAGACTCTTTATACATGAGTATCTTAGATTAAACATTACCTGTGTGTGCTGATAGCAGTGGAGTCTTGAAGAAAGGATGTTATTCATGTATGTATTGAAGTTCCAAGCATTGTTAACAAAGTAGAACAATATTATGATGGATAAAACATTGTTGTGAGACAAGGTGTTGAAAGACTGGATTGGACTTTAGTGAAACAGAGAGACCCTCTATATTTGATTTACTTGATTCATTGTAAATGTTGTAAGCCAGTGAGGCACATAAACAGCCAGTGAGGCAATGTTGTAAGTTAGTGAGGCATGTAATCAGTGAGATTCCTTTTGATAAGCCAGTGAGGCATTTTTCGAGTGGTTTTCTGTCCCAAAGGATTTCCACTCTGGACAATATTTGTGTTATGGGTTGTTGCTATCACTGATGTGTTTTATTCTCATGCTTTTGTTTGTTTCATAATATTCTTGATACATTTTTGACATTAGTCTGCCATGCCAAAGCTGTTGTGATTTTTCAAGTTCTTAAAGTGTTGTTAAAAGTTTATAGACCACTGGTTCACCCCCATTTAGTGGTCCTGTACTCCAACACCTGAAGCCCCAACTGTCAAAAATGCAACAAAATTCCACTCCTTCCATTGGCTTAACACTAAGAACTCTGTTCTTGGGATAACTTGGTTTCTTCTAGTAAAATAATGTCTGCGTTACCCTCATCAATCTGAAATTTGATAAGGCGTCTTTTGTTGGAGGCATTGATGCCCCTAACATGCCACTTGAGGACTCTCATTGCTCCCGAGGAGAGCCTTCCACTCCCCTCCTTCTCAGAACTTTGTCAATTGTGGTTTGTTTACCAGAAGCTATCTCCGCCTGGGTCTTGTTCTTCTTATGTCTGGAATTTTTCCGAGTTGACACCGGAGTGTTAATCTCCGCATTCCTACCCAATGGAGTTTGTGAAATGCCTAGATTATTCATCTCCTGCTCCACACCATTTTCCAGCAGAACTTCATCCATCCGCCAGATCTTCGCATATGTCACTTGCCACCTTATTTAAAGCTTTAACCAGAAGATCCTGTAGCTTTTCATCCTCCATTTCCTAGTCATTGATTTCCTTTTCTTCGAGTGAGAGGTTATCAAGGAGACTATCAGCAGTCATTTCTCCTCGCAACCGCTCTGGAACTTCTCCCACGGAATCCCCTCTATTACCACCTCCTTCTAAGGAATGATCTTCTAAGCACCCACTCTCATTCTATGCATTCTCTTCCAACGGCCCATACTGGTCTTCCATATCATAGACTAGCTCTCTTTTTTGGGGGGAGATCACCACCCGAAGGTTGAATGCTTCCCCTTCCACTGTTTTGGAGATCACCACCTTCTAAATCTTCCAGGGATTGATCTCGGGATTGAGAGCCAAGAAGAACAGAACCCATGCTTCGATCAGATACCAACGGAGGGGATGTGGACTTTTGAAATAAAACCTCGACATTCTGGGTATCTGCCTGATGTTCAAGGCAATTAGTAGGTGAGATAGTTGCTCCCAGTGGAGTAGTAGCTGTGCTATCTTCCACTTTTTTAAGTCCCGTGAGGCAGTTCAGCCGAGAGACATCAGCTAAATCTATCCCATCTTCAAAAAAAGATCTCCTGAACCCAAGAGAAAATAATTGTGTATTATTCAAGCAGACCTAATAAATTATGGTATTATGGAAACTTTATAATAAAATTGGAAATTATCCAACATTTATGTCGAACAAAAGATCAATAAAAGTTATACGTTTTATATCACTCCAGAAAACTATTACATGGATGATTCCATCCTCACAATAATTAGACAGAATAGCTAACAGTAATTGTTCTTTTGATTATATTAGGGTCGTTGGGTATATATGTGTTGGAAAAATTGTCTCCATTCAACATCATATTGAGTTAATTTGAAGCATCTGACATAATAGTGGAAACTAAACAAACATGTAAATAAGTATTAAGACTTATTCATTAAAATAAGGTTGATTCGTAGAAAAATGCATGACTCTACGTGGGCTTAACTCAGTTAGCCAACTCAATGAAGTGAAACAATATGCTGTGTAAAGATGGCATATACAGATTTATAAGCGGCACGCCTATTTTGTAACCTGTCTTCATATTTCTGCAAGTCTCTACACTGCAGCACCATACGTGTCTTTATAAATGTTGGTTTATTGCAGTATAAATGATTTGATTATGTACGAAGTTGATCAAGTGAGTTAACAGAGATTTTTAATGGAGCTTGATGCCATCGAAACGTTTTTCTTTCTCATTCCCCCTCGACTGATGATCTAATTAAAAACAGAGGTAACCCTTTTTCCTCTGCATTTTCTTCTATTGGATTAGGTTATACAAAATATCTTTGTATTATGATTGACAAGTGATGTATCTAAGGAAGAGGCAGAGTCCACCAAAGATGTAACCGTGCACAATTCCTCCATTAGCTTCCTCCTCATTTTCTCTTTTAGCACCTTTCTATTATAAATTTATAATGATGGAGCTAGACCCGGGCCTAAATTAGATGGTTGACTTCTATATTTTGTGACGATTACATATTTAGAGTTTTTAATGTGAAAATATATTTTATTTTTAAAAAGTATATCGTAAATTAAATATATATTTTACTATGATTTTATACAAGTTTTATGGTCTGTCTAAAAATTTTTCTTTTATGCAATACAATCACAATCTTTCAGGGTTGTAATTGTATTTTATAGCAAAATTACTAAATGTGGCCATACGGCCATCAAATTTAAGCCCCAGGCTAGAGCTCTTTCCACCAAGTTGGTTTTGAAAGGTTATTTTTCATAGTTTTGACAAGAGGGCTATTGCTTCTTTTTGGGCAATAAGTGTCTACACTTACGGTGGAACTTAAAAGGAATATTTACATAATCCAATTTTTGTGTCCATGATCTATCCCTATTCTTTACTTTTTTTTTTTTTTTTGAAAATCTATTTTTTCAGATTCATTTCAACACAAATTTTAGTATAACTAGTGTAAATATGCTTTGTTATTTCTTGGATCATATTCAAGAGTTTTCATAGAAAGTTTTCAATAGCCTCAATGAGTATAAATATTGTAAATATGTAATGTATAAGTATTGCAAATATGTAATGTTGTTTCTTAGACCATGTCCAAAAAACATGGAAAGTTTATAAAAGCATCAAACCTATCTTTATACTAATATTCTAGTGGAATATATGAGAGACACGCTCATATAGGAATCAATAATAATGAATAGTGTAAGGGTTTAAAGGAAGGATATTAAGGTTTTAAACTATGTAATCCTCCTAGAACCATGGTCCCCTATTTCAAATAATCCTTTTATCTTTAATCAATGAAAAATAAAAAATAAATAACTCTTGTGGGAATAGGAAAATCTCAATGAAGCCATATGCCAAAGGTTTGTAATGCTTTGCAATCTACTCATAAAAACTACCTAGATTTAGCTACAAAATATAATTTTGTCAATTAAGACATTCTTCATCAAAGAGTGTCCCCAAAATTCTACTTCTTCTTGGTGCTTAATCTAAAACTATTTCAGGAATCCTTTTGAAGTATTATATCAGTATTCCTAAATATGTATATTGTGATTAATAAAGTGCCCTTCAATAACTAGTTCTCTTGTTCTTCTCCTAAGAGCTTTGCTCCTTCTTTTTATGGTAGAGAACACCGGAAAAAGATTTGGGAGCAAAGAAAATAGTTGAAATGTACCTATGTAACATTCAACAAACATTGGAAGGAGGAGGAATTTACCAAAAGGCCAAATAAAGCTAGTTTTACCCTACGCAAATGTGCATTACAACAAAAAAGTGCATAGTGGCTTTGCAAATTGCTAAGTTACTAAATCTTCCTAAAATGAATAAAACCATATAAGAAAAGTAAATTTTAAATATCACTATATTTGTTAATTTAAAGAGGTATGCTTATCTAAATTTATTGCCCAGGAAAAAAATTCAAAAATCAACATGCCATTATAAGTTTATTAGGCCTTTCTAAATATGTTATAATGCAAACCCCATTTATGGTGGGTGTAATGGAGGTACTTAGATTTTGAAAAAAAAACATCATTAAAAATAAAATTAAAGATAAATAAAAGGTTTCACAAAGTGCATCTATAGTGGAAGTAAGTGGTGGAGTGTTAACAAAAATTATTAAGGAGCCAACCTATAAAAGTAATTAAAACTAAAACATAACAAAAAAAAACACATAAAACTATAAAATAGTTGTTGAGTAAATAAACTAACTATATAAAATAACTCTTAGGTAAATAAAATAAAATAGAATAACTCTCTTCCAATATGGATATAAATATGATTTAGATGCAATAATGGTGAAGTAAACATTGTTTAGATAGTAAAACTTGAAGTACTTTTTTTTCATTTATTTTTATGATTTACTATATATTATTATTGAAAAATAAAATAGGTCTTTATTTAAATAATGTTTAAAATAAAATAGTTCTTATATGAAAGTTCAAATAAATAATTATTTAAACAATCATTACTTACTAACTTATTTCTAATAAATAATTATTTAAACGGCCATTACTTACTAACTTATTTCTAAAGTATATTACTTATTATATTTTTATTAGTATTTAGTAAAATAAAAATAAAATAAAGAAATAAAGGAATATATAAATACAAATAATAATTTTTAAATAGTTCTAAAATTAAACTAGCATACCTATCTTTTGAAAAATCTATGTAAAATATATTGAGAGATCATTCTAGATACCTATTCTGCTTTAATTAAAAATCCTATAAAAACTATAAAAGAGTGAAAAATAATAAAAACTAAAATACAACTAATCTATATTATATGATTCACACAACAACCCTTGTTTGTCCTGAAAGATACAATGAATTCAAAGTTACTTTTCAATCTCATATGTTATCCAAAGGAGGCAAAGTAGTCACATCTGGGATGTCCTCAAACAAAAAGTCTGTAGTAGGTGGTATGCCATACAATTTAGAGTCATTAGGCCATTCACATGAAGCTGACAGTTGGGTGCTGCTCAACTCCTTTTCTATGTCATATTCCTCGGTCCATTGTTGCTCGTTTTGATTCACATATAATCCATTTTGCAGATCCAGATTGTGAATGATAGTGCAGGGAGTAGTAGTGGAATAGGCTTCCTATGGAAAGCCAAAGCCATAATCCAAGGTGTTGTTAATATCACAGGTAGAGCTGCAAATAGTCGAGGAGGATTCAATAGTTGAGATTGGAGGGAGGGCAAACTTGTTAGTTATCTTCTCCAACATGCCTGAATCAGAATAGGAACAGTTTGCAGCATTAGAGCTGAATGAGTTTGATGGCATAACTGTTCTGCATTGCCGGGATTGAGGTGTAGAAACAAGCTCTTCTACAAGTGGAAGAAAATTATGGTGTAATGGGAACAGTGGATTTGCAGAGATGGTGTAGTGGAGATGGTCTCTGGGACTGCACTGGTGGTTTTGTTCAAGAAAGGCTGCAGGGGCATCTTCAGTGTACAAGTGCTGGGTGATGAAGAGACTTGGAAGGATCGGGTGTATGGAAATGGGCATGAAATGGTGAAATCATTAGGAGTTATTGAATGCCCAAATGCAGATATGTTCTGATTTGTTGGGCAAAATTTGTGCCAAGGGTTGCAAAGCTTGCTTGAAGAACCTCCAAAAAACAGATGGTCCTGCTTGTGACTGGGTTTGTTGAATAGAGAATTAGAGAATGGGTCATCAAGATTTGAAGGCTTGGATAAAAATGGGTGGTTGAAATTTGCACCAAATGTTGGTGCACTAGATGGTGTAAACTTGCATGGATCAAAAATGACGTTAAGGAAATTGATTGTAGCTCTGATTCCTCTGATTGCTCTTGCCCCTTAATCATAGGCAGAAGCAGCTAGTTCAGCAGTGTCATATGTTCCCAACCAGCGTCTCTGTTTGGTTATAGGGTCTCTAATCTGTGCAGTAAAACAGAGGATGAACATTTGTGAACTCCTCTGTACTTCATAACCTTCTTGTTGGGCTTCAGCTTTCCAAAACTTTGGCACATCATGGACCTATCTTGAACTTCATTCCTGTAATAATTAGATTCTCATTTGGTGAACTCTTTAGATGCTTCCATAGTAACAAAAGTGGGTATCTATCAAATTCTGCAGTTATGTCAGTGCAGATGTAGATCAAGTCCTCTTATGAAATTCTCAGAAAGGATTGCTGCAAATCAGTACAAATAAATTCAAATCAAAATATGTAAAAATGAAGTATGTCATTGGTTCATTTCTTAATTGAGAAGATAATGAACTGGATGTTTGGCTATCGCCCACATCAAGATGATTTCCCTACAATGTTATAATGCAGGAAACCCAACCTGAACACTATGGTTTCTCCTATCCACGAAAGCCAAATGATTCTTGCATTGTTTATAATATGAGAAAGCACAGAATTGTTTCAAATAAGAGCAAGACATTTGAGTATGAATTTGAATTTTCTAAGCCCAAATATAATGAAAACCATTTGTAGAGATGAAAACTTTATAGGCAAACAAGAAAATAACTGATAAAAAATTACCATATAGTTACTGCCGAAATATGATGTCTCTAACAAAATAATTATTTCAAAGCAAAATTTAAAAGAATGCTTCAACATATAACTTTTTTGAGTTCTTCAGAATTAAGGAATAAACTTTAGAATCGAAGTGGTGGAAAGCACCGGCTTCATTTCTTTCAACTTTTTTAAGCAGGGTAAATCCCATGTTGTAAATCCCATATTGTAAATCCCAGTAGCTAGCTCACACATGTTAAAGAAAAGAAAGCTAATGTATCCTTCCTTTACATCCATTGCTTTGTACAGGATTTAATGCCGAATATGAGTGAGATAACACGGCTTCAGATGTATCTCTATGTATGGAAGTTCAGATATAAAGGCCTTTACTTAAAAGTTATTTCAAATTAATCTTATGTCTGCAGCTATAGTAGATTATATTTCTTTCCGAACTAAAGGTACGGACGGCTCTTGGACTTCATAAACCAATCCTTGAAAATGATGGTATTTGACTGCAGGCTTCTGGGATTCCTATGCAATAACTTTATAACATTCTCATACAGTGATCCCATATGCTTAAAATAATATATTATAACATAATGAAAGACTAAATTAATTAGTAATAAGGTATTTACAACCACCCCCCCAAAAAAATGATTAGCACCTAAAGGTTAAATCCTCTTTTCACATAGACATAATGCAGTGATTTTGGTGAATGATTGAATCAAGAGTAATATACTTTTATCTAAAGGTATCAGCAATTAAAAGGAGAGTTTAGGAAGGATCAATTAAAAGAACATCGTTTAATATTTCTGCAGTGTCAAATTATGATATTTATAGCATTTAATTGGCTAGTTTTTAGTCAAACTCATTGACCCATATTTGGTGTGAACCACTATTCATAAAATTGACCTATATTTCCTGTAAACCACTACTCATAAAATATGGGTTAATGAGTTTGACTTAAAAACTATACAGTTGGAACCTGATATAAATATTGTAGGAAGAACTTTATATTTCTGCAGACTGCAGTGTGTCAAATTATGATATTTATATAGGATTCAACTGCTTAGTTTTTGAGTCAAACTCATTGACCCATATTTGGTAACCACTACTCATAAAATTGACCTATATGAACTACTACTCATAAAGTTCGGGTTAATGAATTTGACTAAAAAACTACACACTTGTATCTTGACATAAGCATCATAGCAAGAATATCTGGTATATATTGTCTCAATGATAGAGTTAACTGAAAAATGAACAACTTTACTGGAATGATACTATTAAAAATGATATCTTTTAATTAAGTAAAGGAAAAATAGAAGAATATGGTGAAGCAACCTCCAAAAACAACACTCTTAAACAAAATGGTATATATTTTTATCTCTGTCAATTTAAAAAAGTTGGATTAACTGGATGAACATCCTAAATCAATTTTAACATAGATGAATTAAGTGCATAAAAACTGCGAATTAAACAAGTGCCACGTAGTGGCCAGTACCTGCCTTGTAGTGTTGTTATTATAATATTTGTTTAGTTGTAATTTTTTTTGTTGATTAGCTATTGGTTGTATATAGTATTTGGTTAGTTGTAATTTTTTTGTTGATTAGGTATTGGTTGTATAGACAAATTGCATTCCAATAATCGAAAATTTAATTTTTGAAAAGTGTTGAAGTGTCTTAGGTAAATAAAATTGAAATCTCAAAAACAATCTAATTTGATAAAAATAAAATAGGACTAAAATATTTCCTAACTATAAAACTAAACTTTTACAAAGTCTTTTTAATAACACAAATATTTCCTTAAAATGTAATAATAGTAATATTTTTATAATATAAAATGCATTAAAATAAAATAATCTAATTACATAAAATAAAATCTGTAGAATACTAAAAACTAAATTAAAATTATATTACTTTTAGCTAATGAAGCAAAAAATTAATCGCCATCCATTTAGGCATGACTTAACTAGTGGGAGACAAAATTTGTGTTTATAATTTGTTTACTGGCCACGTACTCCCTTCAAATCAAAATTCTCTCCGCATTTCTAGTTTTTTGTTGCACTCTCCCGACAAATCGACAATCCGCAGAGAAGAGGTCATTTTTTTTCAGCCAATGAACATACAAATAAATCATTTCTAAATAATTTTTTGTTAAAAAATTATCATGTTCACATAGGAAAAGTACAAATTTAAATCAAATTTGTCCGACAAGAAAAATAATCCTATCTTTTGATTGGTTTGCAATCAATAGATTAATAACTAGATAAGTTGAACTCATTGCAATAGTACCAGCTGAAGGCAAGTACTAATAAATCCCTGTGAACCTCATCACCACTTCTACTCGGCCACCACCTATTACATTGTAGATCGTGTTGTTAACTGCTCCGAGATTTTTACGGAATCAAGAGGTAATGGAACGGTTTCAACAATCAAGGCACAACAAAAAAAAAAAAAATTTCAACTTTGTTGTAAGATTGATATAATTGGAACTAATTTCTAAAAGGCACAACAAACATTTTTTTTTTTTCAACTTTGTTGTAAGATTGATATAACTGGAACTAATTTCTAAAAGATTATGTTATACCTTTTTGTACCACCCTCTATTATAACGGTGATGAATCACAGAGGATGATTTCAAAACTATTATACGATCGCTCTTTTTCATGGACCGTGGAAGTTCTAGCATACTGATTTTATTTTAAAACCACTTTGTTTATTAACACAAACCTTCTACTTTCCATCTAAAGAGAAAAAGCATAATAACTGCATTATAGAGTTATTCTTCTACCTCCCATCTAAAAGAGAAAGCTTAATAACTACAATGTAGATCTATATTTAAGCAACTACTCTCATAACAAGGATATGGTTTTTCTGATCTCGTACCTTTAAGTAATGACGGTTTACTGCAGAGAGGTACACTTTTTTTTGAAGGCAAACAAGAGAAAACTAGTGATCTGCTGATCACAAAAACAAACAATTGCAAAAGCCTCAAATTGCCTTAAAGAAGAAGAGGCAGGGCATCAATATATAGATTTTCAGATATACAAGTGAGTTATGGCACACAACCACAATGACTAATAATTCAACTACAAAACTAAATGCAAAACTTGAAAGTCAAGAAAGGCAACCATAATAGTTAATGAGCCTAATGGGCATTACAAAAATGTCAATAAAGACTACTGCACATGCTGAAGATCACTGCTGACTATTGCACGTTGATATTTTCTATCATTCCCCCCCATAGTGACCATTGGGAATAACTTGGAGTAGATCTTTAAGTGTCTCAAACGTTTCATGAGTTAGAGGCTCCGTGAAGATATCTACTATCTAATCCTCTATACTGCAATACACAATCTCAAGCAATCTTTGTTGAACCAACTCTCTGATGAAGTGATGTTGAATCTCAATATGTTTGGTCCTGCTATGAAACACCAGATCTTAGTCATTTGTATAACACTATTGTTGTCACAGTACAACAAAGTAGGTCCATTCTGTATCTAGTACAAATGCTCCAATAGTCATCTCAAACACACTGTTTGGCATGCTGCAAATGTTGCAGCTTTATACTCTACCTCTACTATAGAAAGTGATATAGTTAGTTGTTTCTTGGACTTCCAAGAGAATACTGTAGAACCAAGACTAAAAGTATACCAAAAGTAGACTTTCGATCATCTATGGAACCTACCCAATCTAAATCTGTATAGCCAACCAACTTACTATCCTCTAACTGTTGAAATCTAAGACCAAAAATCAATGTCCCTCTAACATATCTAAGAATCCTCTTAGCTGCACACCAATGTGTTTGCTTAGGTTCTGACATGAACCTAGATACCAAGCCCACTACATATGTGATATCTGGTCAAGTAGTAGTTAAGTAGATCAAACTACCAATCAATTTTCTGTATAGAGTGGAGTCCACTAAATCTAACTCATCCAAGTTAGACAACTTAAGTCCAACTTCAATGGGTGTTGCAACTGGTTTGCAACTATTCATCTTAAATTTCTGTACAATGTCTGAAGCATATTTTTTCTTCTAAATGAATATTTCATCTTTGTTTTCCATACTTCTATACCAAAAAAAATAGTGCATCTATCTCAAATTTGTCATGTCAAATTCAGCAACCATAGCTGCTCTAAACTTTGCAAATAACGTTGAATTGTTCTGAGTGTAGATAAGATCATCAACATAGAGAACTAAAAAAAACTATCCTTAGCCGAGATCCTAATATAAAGATTTGGATCTAATTGTTCTTAAGAAACCTTTCTATTGTAGATATGAGTTTATCCTTGAATACCATGCTCTTGGTGCTTGCTTAAGACCATACAAGGCATTCTTTAATCTGTAAACATAATATTCTTTAGAAGGTATTTCAAAACCTTTAGGTTGAGAAACATACACTTCCTCATCAATATATCCATTCAAAAAAACACTCTTTACATCCATTTGATAAACTATCCAACTCTGCTGAGATGCCAAAGCCAAAACCAATCTAATAGTATCCATTCGTGCTACAGGTGCAAATGTTTCAGTGTAATCAATCACCTTCCTGTTGAGTGTATCCTTTGGCTACCAATCTAGCCTTATGCTTATCAATGCTTCCATCAGATTTATACTTAGTTTTATACATCCACTTTGTACCAATAATTTCCTTACCATGAGGTAGTTGAACTATATCCCATGTGTCATTTCTTTCAATTGTTCTATTTCACTATTCATTGCTTCAACCCACTCTTCTTTTTCTTGAGCTTGTTCAAATGTTTGTGGCTCATTACTTTCCATGATTTGAGCCATCAAAGCATAATTCATTTTTCCTTGTGATCTTGTTGTCAATTTTTCAAATTTTGAATCCAACATAAGAGTTGATGGATGATTCTTTTCTGTCCTTTTTTGATATTTTTGATAATTTCTTGTTCATATACTAGAAGACTTAGGTTCATTTTATTCTTCTTCTTCTTCTTGTTCTTGTTCTTCTTCTTCTTCTCCTTCTTCAATTTCATCAATCATTATCTCTTTTCCCTTTTTTTCATTTTCCTTGGCATATTCTGATGCTTCAATGAATACCACATCTCTACTTATAACAAGCTTCTTTCCTATTGGGTCATACAAACTATATGCTTTATTTTCTGATCCATACCCAATAAAGATATAGTTTAGGCCTTTATCATCTAGTTCAGACATTTTTTTCTTTTGGTATGTGTGCATAAGCAACACACCCAAATACTCTCAAATGATCAACACTTGGCTTAATCCCAGACCATGCTAGTTTAGGAGTCATTCCTTTAACTGCTTTTGTAGAATTCCTATTGAGAAAATATATTATTGTGCATACTGCTTCTACCCAAAAATCTTATCTAAATTCTTCTCTTTCATCATACTCCTTACCATTTCAACAATGGTTCTATTCTTTCTTTTAGCAACTCCATTTTGTTGTGGAGTGTAGGAAGTAGTGAACTCTCTCTTGATTCCATGATTTCTACAAAAATTTAGAAAATGATTTGATTTCTACTCACCTCCATTATCTGACCTTATCACTTTGATGTACTTGCCACTTTTTTGTCAACCAACCTCTTGAATTCTAAAAAATTGTCAAACACTTCTGATTTTGAAACCAAATAATATACCCAAGTTTTTCTTAAGTAATTGTCGTGACGTCATCGCAACATCACCCCCATCACTGATGGGGAACCCTCTCTTTTTGGCTTTTGGCTTTGGTTTGTCTGGTGTTGACAATATCCCCGTCTGAACATCCCCACCTAAGTTAGGAGTTTACAAGCGATACTTGATGCTTTTAAACCTCTTCTTTGGCCGATGTTTATTAATTGATTTGCAAAGCGAGAATGCCCAAGCTATGCACAAGACACCCAATGGGTCCACCTTTCATGTCTTCACTATGACCACTTTTGCAAATCTAAAATTCCTCGATATGCGTAGTTCCCACTCAAGCAGACTTTTGTAGTACCAATGCAAATCACGATTTCTAAATGTGCATCAAGCCTCTAAATACCCGCTCAGGTGGACTTTCTTATCCCTTTGGCAATTCATATTTTCTAATTATCATCTGCCTTGGTCTCTAAGGTCTGCTGAGGCAAGTAAATGGTCGAAGTCCAATTTGCTAATCACTTTAAATGTTTTCTTAGATGACTATCCAAGTTGTCATGATTCTCCACCTATGCATGGGTCTCTTTAGACAGGTGTCTGATCATTTTAAATAGTGCAGAACTTTAACTGGTGCATGACCTCATAGAATCCCCACCCCATATGGACTTTTGCATACTATTCGCAATTCAAATTTACTGTTTCTATGCTGGATGGTTTACAGTGTTCACTCCAAGTGCTTGTAGAAGATCGCTTTGCAGGAGATGAAAGGTGTCATACATTGTAAATGAAGAGGTTCACCCAAGTACAATTTAGGTTTTTCAACTTATGCGAGCATGGTTGATAAATCCGCTAAGAAAAGCAAGATTAATTAACTTGTTTGTTGAGGCGGTGAAATTCAACATAGGTGCAATCATTTTAAAACATCGATTTATGCACTAACACTTAGAAGTCCTCCCCTAGCACTTCTCAATATTTACTTTGGATCCTATGAGGAGCAAGTTGGTGAAGCAAGGAATGAAATAAGATTGAATGGTTGATATTTGGGTTGTGCATAATCGTATCTAAGGACCGCTTGGGCGGACTTGTTGTTTTCCCTCTGTAAGATGTTGGTCCTTCACGTGATAGCTTCAGGTGTCCACCCAGAAGTTTCTCTTTAGTTACTTTGTATCCTGCAATATCTACTATACCAGCGGACTTTGCTGACCCAATCGCATCATTTGTGTTATCCATAACTAATCAAAATGTCTTCTTTAGTGGAGGTACTTGCATTAGTAAGTTTTGGACATTATGCATCGTACCATAAAATCTCTGTTAAAAGCTCTCTTGGATGCACATCCGTGATCATTTTGTACTCTGGCAGACATTTTCAAGGCATGACGACATTTCAAAATTGAACGCTCGATTATACTGTCCACTCAGTTTGCTGGGAGTGGACTTTGTTAATCCTTTAGCATTGTTTGTCGTGTCAGTTGTAGTGTCTGCTTAGACAGACTCCCGTGATTCATTAGCAAAGCACATACTCATAGCACGTTCTGTGGTGGACATTTGGGATTCTCTTACAAATTGTATGCATGTTGTTGTGGAGAGTCTGCCAGGTATGCTAATCAATGGTAGGAATGCCTAAAGATAGAGATTGTCTACGCGACCACCCTTCCTCTTTTCTCTCAACGGTTACGATTTTTGGTAGAATCATTCGATGCAACCTATAGTAGGAAGTTACGCATTGTCTAGAATAACATTGTTTAAAAATAACACCTTATGTGCATATTGAATGCTTTGATAGTGTGTCATGGGTTCATATTCATAATGATGAGCACCACAAGACTATTATTAGTAGGTAGCGATATGCATTATCTATTTATAAGGAACATCACTTGAATATGTGGTAGCATCGTTCAAATGTAGAATCATTCAACAAGGCTTAAACTTGCAGTGTTCATGGAGAGAGCAAGATATCTGAAGCAGTGATTTAAGGCTGCAAGTTTTTTTCGATGCCATTTTGACATGGGATTTTGTCCTTTTGCACTTTTTGAGGCATCATTTCAATATGTTGATATAGGATATTTGTGCAGGTGAGCGATGCATGAAGAAGAAGAATGAAAAGAGTCAGCACATGGGAAGGTTCAAAGGATGGAGTAGCATTTCTTGAGGAGAGTGGACATCGTCATCGCATGAAAGAGACCCGTACCAGATGATCATTATCCAACACCAAAGTCATCATCAAGATCATCATTTGCACGAGAACAAGAGAAATGGGCAGGTTCATCAAGCAATCCATGAATTATATATTCAAAAGTACAATTACATGATCGACAAAAACAATAAATTTGACAAAATTCCCAAGTTTTCAAGTTCGAAGCAGCCAAGTTCTAGAGGTGAAAGTTCGAAGATTCAAAGACTACACCAAAAGATGACAAAGTTTGGGAAAATATTCCAAGAAATATGAACACAAAGAAAATCAAACCAGTTTGTTCGATGCTGAGGTGGCACATGCACAACATTGATCCAATCACAGTCTGCCACATCATCTGTCTACATTAAATGATTCTAAAAATAGTAAATTTTGTGGCAAACTGCCTTGTTGTCTCAATCTTGGCCATTGATTCTTGAATCAATCTTGGCCATTCATGTATTTTTGAGGTCTATAAAAGGGCCCATTTCTCTCATTTGTAAGAAGGGGGACTATTAGAGAGCAAGAATCAAGCAGTAAGAGTAGATGTTGTTAGAGTAGAGGTAGATTAGAGGAGACTTTTTGAAGTCATTGAAGAGACATATGAAATTGTTCTAAAAATGCATTTCCAAAATCAATACAAGCTCATTATTGGTTCTCATGGTGATTTGTGTGGTGATGGAATGTTAGCATGGTTTCTAATTCTTGAATATGATGGAGAAATATTTCCAAGTAGCTTAGAAATAGATTAGAAGTGGATTGATGTAATGTTTTTTATGTGGAGATATTTGATGAATTCCTTAATGGTTCATACTTTTTATGATTTGTCGCTGATAAGTCATTTTGCAAAGTTAGCCTAAACCACATTTGTTTTAGTTCGGTTGTGGATGCTCATTCAAACTGCGCCAGCAATGTGTGTTTGGATGGAGATTTGCAACATGAAAATCCTTGAGTTTCCTTAGAAGATTGAACTGACTTCATGTAGTTGTTGATTCTCATGGCAAAGCGGAGTTTGGTTTCATGAGGAGATTGTCTATCTTGGCATATTTCATTATATCATTGTCCTTAGAATAGTTTCCTAAACCCTTGTCCTTTTGGCATTTTCTTTTCATAGTTAGTTTGAAATAGTTCCATTTCACAAGGAGAATAACATATTTGGTTGGAATAAGGAGTAAATTCAGCGTAAGTCCCTTTGTGAGTTTTTAGCAAATCACATCAACAACTGAGTCTATCCATTGCAAGTCAAGACCTAACATCTGGAACCTTGGAGTTGTCTCATTGGATCACATTGTTTATCCTTTGAGAGACTTTGCTCAAGAGAGGATAGAATACTTAGTATTTTATTCTGAGTTTGCTTGTGCATATAAAACACATCAACAAAATTGGCGCTAGAAGGAGGGTGAAAACAATGAATTGCTCCATTTGTTCCAAGCATATAAAAAGATAGTCTGGTGTTTTATCATTCATCACTTTTATGCATGCCTCTCCTTAGATCGCTCGATAGAATTCAGCAAGGAGGAGGCCAGAACGTAGAGTTTCTTACATCTCAACTTAGGATAAAAGGGCATGAACAAAGAATTACATTGCTTCTTTCACTCCAAGAACACAAATGAATTCCGAATTGTGAAGTTGGAACGAAGTGAGCTTTCAAAGAAGAATTTGAGATTTCAAGATCTCTGTTATGCTAGAAAATAAAAAAGTATAAAACTTCAAAAAAAATTTAAAAAAAAGTAAAAATTAAAAAATACCAAACTAAGGATGGATTTCTCACCACACGTGAAGCAGTTTCATGGTTGTGGGCAGCAATATGATCATCCTCAAGATGATATTCTTCAGCTTTGGTGGACTTTGAATGCGCAACTCTATCCTAAGAGTTTGGATGACTTTGCATCAAGGAATGGATGTAGAATTCACGAAACCAATGGACACGAGGAGTTATATTGCCTAACGTTCTTATCAAGGATGGAATTAGCATTACAAGAAAAAATTTCTTTTTCATAGGTACATAAGCCGATTGTTTCTGCAAAGGTGCTTCCTGACGCCTTATTTGATGAAAGAGAGTTCTTCATAAGTTTTAAGGAAATGATCAAGAAGAGACTAAGTATTGAGAAGGACCTACCTGCAGAGGAAATGTTGATTCCAGGTGGTTGGTGCAGGATTCATAACACCACTCATTCAGAACTCCTATGTTCATCTTGTCAGAAAGCTGTTCATCAAGTGAAGCAAGAATCAAGGTTGGAAGAAGAATCCAAAGTGCAATTGAGATTAGATGACTTGTGGAGCAAATGTCTTCAAGAAATCAATTCACTACCCAAAGAAAAATATGTTCCCATGTTATTTACTAATGAAGATAGCACAAGTGAACTTGATAATCAGGTGGAAGGTCTGTTTGCATACCTTCTTCCAAGTAAGAATGAACCTCATGTGGAAAAAGTTGAAAAAGGAATAGAAAATGTCCAAACAAAGGTAATTGATAAACAGGATTTTGATTCCTCCATCGAAGAAGAAAGTGAATTGAGTTCATTACAAGAAGAAGAATTCCTTGCTACATATTCATCCATGTTGCTATAAGAGATTATTAAGAGTGAATTGCAAGAGGTTTCAAGAGTCCTTGAAAGAGATGGTAATCAAGAAGATGTGTTGCAAACCATCATCCACAAGCCCAACAATCAAGTGCAATTCAAAGGGGCGCTCGACGCTCTCATAGATGAAGTATAGTAAAAGCTATGCCAAAATGAATAAGTTGAAGAAATGGAGGCCAAATATACAAAACAATTCAAATTGATGTTGGATCTGTTGCTGAAAATCTACGATGAATTAACAGGTGAAATGTTCCATGCTTTTGAATTTCCATTATTTTCACCTTTTCATTCTGATATGCCCGCTATTGATTGTAATGTTGATTTGCATGTTGCAGATGCGAGTGGGATGATCCATCACCAACTTTGACCACCAGATACCTTGATGAAAGATGATGAATTTCAACTTAAGGATGAAGACCACCAGGTTGTATCTTTCCTTGCTCCTAGTGATGAAGATTATGAATTTCAAGATCATGAATTTCCAAGTTGTGAATTTGAAGAGTATAAATTTGATTATGGAAATTTAGGAAAGACAACTTGCATATGGATTAATCATGGTCCAAATCGGTCTCCACAACTGCTGATTTTGTGCAAAAATTTTTATGAATTCAATGATTGCATTGTGAGAGAATATATTTCTAAATTTAAGGACAAATTTGCCAAAATCTAAACCATCACATGTGCCTTATTACTGCTTTTCATTTTGAGAAATCATTCAAGGTCTTGTATATATTTTGGTTTTTTGAGTCATGTCTACTTTTTGTACATAGCTTGCTTAGAGTAGGTTTTCCTTTCTATTGCTTTTGAGTAGTTCGCTCTATTTAGATTAGATGTCTTTTGCTTTGTTTGCTTTCTATAGTTTAGGTTGTTACTTTTGTTTAGGTTTGATTTCATGGGTTTTCCGATTGGTGAAATGGGCGTTGTTATACTTCAAACACATTTATCTTATCAAGGGTTAGTTCATTTCTTTGATTAATGTCCATGAAATTCTTTGGAATCTGAAGATGATTTTCTTTAGCTTTATCAACTAGTTAGGATTTGTACTTAACTCGAAAGGGAATCATATATTGTGTCTTCACACTTACATCTTGTGATTATCATGTTTAAAATGCCAAATCTTAATCTATTTATTAACCTCTTAGTTTTCCTTTGAGAAACTTGTGTTAGATGGATGGATTCATTGTGGACTCCATTGTTATTGTTTGAATAGCATGTTGCTTGTTCTTGGAAGATAAATCGACTATTTAGAACGACTTGAATTATTTTTGAGATCTTATATCTTTTCACACTTTTAAAAATCTAGAGGTACCTAAGTGAATCTTTGTGATCTTGCATTAAGTGAAAAATCTAAAGGTCCACCTTTGCCGCCATCATAAGTCTACACCCAGCTAGCTGAGTTATCACGTAGCAGTACTACATTGTACTCTACCAAGCAAAA
This sequence comes from Cunninghamia lanceolata, assembly GCA_027924645.1. Taxonomy (NCBI): domain Eukaryota; kingdom Viridiplantae; phylum Streptophyta; class Pinopsida; order Cupressales; family Cupressaceae; genus Cunninghamia; species Cunninghamia lanceolata. The sequence continues at coordinate 6,308,955 of BSBN01000055.1, read as the reverse complement.
GCATGTTGAAAATCAAAAGAAAAGAAAAGAAAAAGAAATGAAAAGAAAATCACAAATCACACACTATAACTCAGTTAGATGGATGATCAAGTAATCTTTACTGGGGCTATGGACGCCTGACCGACAGTAGGGCTCTACTCTAGTGGAATTACGAGACAAAGCCGTCAGGGCTATAGACACTCGCTAGTAGCGGGGCCATGTCCAAGTAGTTCATGAGGTGTGTACCAATCACCTAGCTTAATGCGGAGGAACTAAGGTGATCTTAGTTACTGATGGATGGGAATGAGCTCACGATGCACACACTTGGATCTTTGGGATATGAATGGTTATGCTAAACTTTTGATTTTGACTCCCTGATCATGTTTTCATGTCTATTTGGCCTAATATGTGGGTGTACACAGGGATTTTAAAGTTGTGATTCTTGTTTATTTTTGGAACACTTGAGATTTCATATTAATCACTATTCTAGAAATGTTAAATTATGAAGTGTCTCGATCCAATTTATGATTCTTCTTCCCTTTCAAGCACGATTCCTAACTGGATGATGACTTTAAAGGTATTGTCTAACATTTCTGGGTTTGGATTAGATTTTTATTTTTGAAATGTTTAGGAACATTTATTCGAATTGCCACTAGATGTTGTGACGTCATCGCAACATCACCCCCATCACTGATGGGGACCCCTCTCTTTTTAGATTTTGGCTTTGGTTTTTCTGGTGTTGACAATATCCCCGTCTGAACATTCCCACCTATGTTAGGAGTTTACAAGAGATACGTGATGCTTTTAAACCTCTTCTTTGGCTGATGTTTATTAATTGATTTGTAAATCGAGAAGGCCCAAGCTATGCGCAAGACACCCAAGGGGTCCACCTTTCACGTCTTCACTATGACCACTTTTGCAAATCTAAAATTCCCTGATATGCGTAGTTCCCGCTCAAGCAGACTTTTGTAGTACCAATGCAAATCATGTTTTCCAAATGTGCATCGAGCCTCTAAATGCCCACTCAGCAGGACTTTCTGATCCCTTTGGCAATTCATATTTTTTAATTATCATCTACCTTGGTCTCTAAGGTCCACTGAGGCAAGTAAACAGTTGAAGTCCAAGTTTGCTAATCATTTTAAATGTTTGCTTGGATGATTGTCTGAGTTGTCACAATTCTCCACCTATGAGTGGGTCTCTTTAGACAGGTGTCTGATCATTTTAAATAGTGTAGAGCTTTAACTGGTGCATGACCTCCTAGAATCCCCACTCCAGATGGACTTTTGCATACTATTCACAATTCAAATTTCTCGTTTCTATATTTGATGGTTTATAGTTTTTGTGATGTTCACAACACGCCCCATTTTGCTCCTTAGCAAAATGAGGACCCCTACTGTCGCTTTGCTTTTTTGCTTCTGCTTGTGTTGTTCTATTTGGTGGTAAAGGGAAAAGAGTCAAAGTTTGAAAACCTTCGTCAAAAATAGAGAAAATTACATTTTTACTACCAGTGCATGATACGGTTGGATTCCATGTGAAAAATGAGCCAGGGTTGCCTTTTGAACCGTCTTAAAATTCACCATATCTTGCAAATTATGATCATTTTGGTAAAATGTACAATCAGGTTTTGCATAATACAATGTCAGTTGCAAGTCCTTCTCCTTGTAGGCATCTGGTTAAAATTTTGAAATATACATGCAGGATGGATCTCATGTTAAAATGAATTATTGCTTTTAATCTACCTTGTATCTCATGATTGTCTGTTTGGCAGAAAATGCACAGGTGCACTTATGAAAATGGCAGACCCAGGGGGGTTATGGTACAATGTTAATACATATGGTGTTTGGCACAATCTATATTTCACACAAGCATTATAACATTACAATGAAATATACATTATGTGGTGAGAGAGGTTTCCATCGGCCTAACTTACATCATCGGAGTGCCTTGAAAAAGTCCCACCGACGGGGGAGTCTCTCACCAATGAAAGGGTCATCGGTGTAGCTTCTACCATCGGGCGTTCAATGATGTAGTCTCCCCGAAGGGTATGGTCTCACCAATGAGGAGTCATCGGCATAACTTTCAAGTATCGGTGGTGTTTGGTTTTGTCATGGCAATAGGGAGTCTCACGCTGATGAAGGCTTATCGGTGAAACAAACAACGGTCGGAGAAAGCATTAAGGCCTTCGCCGATAGGCGGTGTTACACCGATGGAACATAGGAAGAGCGATGTCGACGAGACTCACACCGATGGAAGGAAACAAAGGGGTAAGTGAATGTCAAAGGGCATCGGCATAACCAGCAGTTATCGGTGCGGCACTTTAAACTTTCGCCGATGGGCGATATCATGCCGATAGGGCTACTTCAGCAGGAGAGGTTCATTGTCACACCAACAAAGGGGGGGGCCATCGGCCAAACGGAAAGCATCGGCCAATCTAGTTTATGACTCGCCGATGGGCAAAGTCAGCCCGATGGAAAAGGACTTAGCCGACTAAAGTGAGATCGGCATGACGATTGTCATCACCCATTATTTTTTTTGGACACACCGAAGTAATGTATTACACCGATGGAGGAAATGAAAAGGGGGCCATATCGGCCAAACAGAGAACATCAGCCAGGGAATTCTGGGACTCACCGATAAGTGATCTTACGCCGAAGGAGGGATAGACATAGGGCTACTTCGACGAGACTCGTGCCGATGGGAGAAGTAAAAGGCCATCGGCCAAACAACGAGCATCGCCCCATCTTCTTTTGGGCTCGCCAATGATGATTGTCATGCCGATGGGTGGGAAGAGGAAAGCGATAGGAATTTTAAAGAGTATTTTTGAAGCCCGTAGCATTTTTCTGGTCAGCGATGGTTGACCCGGTGGTTTTTGAGCGGTCTATGTGCATTTTGAACACGGTTTTTTCTGATTTTGGGCCCAATCTCTACATTTTGCGCAGTCGTGCCTTCTTTAATCAGTATTTTGGTTTCCTACTGTTCCTTTGTTGAAATGTGATACTTATTGCTTGTCTCATCTTGCAGGCTTGTAGTTGAGAAAGGGGCTAAAATCTTGATGATGATGACATCACGCAGCGGAGGAAATCAGATCTCACAGTAGAGGGAAGTAAAGACGAAGTGTAAAGAAGTCAGAGGGGCCATTTAAGAGAAGGATAGAGTGTAGCTGAGAACATTACTGCAGCAAACAAACAGAAGTTACTACTGAGTTGCCAAAACTTCTCAGAAGGGGCTATATTTCGCCTAGACTTCATGTATACTCAAAGGTATTTTGGGGAACTGGTTCACCTGCATTTATTGTTGTAACCAAGGTTTAAAATAGGGTTTTGTTGTAGTGAGGACAATCAGAAAGTCTATATATTGTGCCTCTCTACACTATAATACTTTACAACAAGGATTTTAGGAACACATATAGGATTTGAGCAACTAGCTTAGTGTAGTCTAGAAGTGGAAGAAGGAGGTCACCTGTTTGTCTACAGTAAGGTGTGCGTGGAATGTCTGGCTTCCTTACTTTACCTGTAAAGCTTGTAAGTTCTCTGTAGTTTGATCAATGAAACTAAGAGTCATTCCAACATTGTAAATCATGTATTACTGTTCGTTTCTAATACAATAGAATCTGGGGTTTTGCATCTATCTTCTGAGTATTCTCCTGCTCTTCTTTGTGTTTTGAAATCTTTTCTTTGAGAGCTTGCAATTTTAAATGTATGTTTGTGAAAATGCTCAGAATATACATTTAAGGTTTTTACTGTGGATTTGATCAAATTGCTATATGATTTACATAGTTCATAACAGAACATTTAGATCCTTTGGTAGATTAAAATGGAGTTTAGTTTAGATCTTTCTAACTTTTCCCAACCCATCTGAAATATTTAGCTAAAAACGTAGAAATCTAAAGGAAACTTGTCTCAAATTTGAAAGAGTATGTATAACAGAGTTTCAAGTAGACAGTTTTCATAAATGTATAAGGAAGAAAGCTGTAATAATTCAAGAAACACATCTAAGATTTGCAGCACAGTAACACTTTCATGCAAAGAATGAACAAACACACCCATATTTCATGACATCTTTGCATAGTTCGAGTCCAGTTAACCAGCAAGAAACTTTAAATCATGTAAGGCCCCTTGAACATTATAGCTTCACATCGACCAACTGAATTTGACCAATAGGTCAAGACCTGACCACTGTAGACTTGGGATTAAGTGAATCCTAAATGATTCCTTCTTATCTTTCAAGTATAGTTTCAGTTCATTATATGTGAATTTTAACTTAATTGTTATGATTGCATCAAAACAATCACCAATAGTTTTTCTGGCGCTAGAAGGAGGGCCTTTTGAGTTAAGGTTTGTTTCAAACTAGCTAATAAAAGTGATAGAGTGACCAGGTCTAGATCCAGTTCAGGAGATATATTTGTACAACTACCTGATATAAGGTGAAGTAAGAACCCTTTAATTTGGAATCCTAAAATATCGCAAGCAGGAAGTTCATCTGCAACACCTCCTGGGTCACCTTTTAACATCCGTAGCATTGTGAGTCTTGACAGATCACTATTTAGATCTTTAAATCTCAGTTCAGGCACTCTTGGTGGTCTTAGTCCTCCTGAAAATCCTAATCCACCAATCAATCCAAGTATTCCTGCAAGCTTAGGTCAAGCTCGAACACCTGCAATGGCTTATTTCAATGTCAATTCTCCCATATTTTTTAATGATTATCATGAGATGCCCAAAAATCTAGAGAAGATATGTCCCAAATATCAATTACACCAAGACCCAGAAGACCATATCAGAATATTCAAGGAAGCATGTTTCAGGGCCATATTAGAGCACGAGGACATTGTGTGTAGATTGTTTCCCTACACCTTTAGTGAGCAAGCCTCTAACTAGAATGTGAACCTACCTAACGGTTACATTTCTTCCTAGTCACTTATGGAAGAAGCATTTCTGTCAAGATTTAGAGGGCCCATTGACCCTTGCATCTTGTATCATAAATTGGCTACCATAAAACGAGGTGAGGGAGAGCTGATTGATAATTTCAACGATAGATTTCAGAAGGCCTACTCTAGGTTAGTAGACCCTTACACCGTGGATGATGATACCTTGTTGGCTATGTACTATGCAGCCTTGGACCCTTTAACTGCCATGTTTGTCAAAAGAAAACCTGACATAGATTCAATAACCAAAGCCTACAAAGAGGCATCCTCGGTGAACCAAGAGATGAGGCACACAACTTATAGCCCATTGGCTAATGGAGGAAATTTTGGAGTGCAAAATCAGGCACAACCATGGAATGGAGTTCCCATGCAGCACACTCCATTATTAAATTTAGTTCCTTCTTACACACCTGTGTATAGTCCTACCCCAATCCAAGCTATAACTCCTTACATGAGTAGCACTTCCCATAACAGTCAAAATAATGGTCAGCCTTTCTTCCAACCTCCTAGGGATACAACTGTGGCAAAAGCATAGGAGGAAAGGGAAGAAATCAAAGAGATCACTACACATTTGAAAAGGTTAACCACTGAAGTGACACAATTAAGAAATGAGAACCTCTATGGAAGAGGCAACCAAAACTACAAGCAAAACCAGAATTATAACCAGGGCCAAAATCAGAACTATAGTTCCAATCAAAATCAGCATTACAATCAGTAGTACAATCAAAACCAAAACTATAATTAGCATCAAGGCCCTAACCAGGGGCAACCAATGCAAAATAGAGGGCCACTGGTAGATAATAGGACCTGGGGCAATAATAATAGAAATTAGAATCAACCTAGGCCACCCAAGCCATGGAACACTAGACCTAACAACGGTACTCTAGCTTCTCCTTTTGAGAATATAGATAATCATGACGCAAAACAAACAGCTAGCATCCAAATGGCCAGTACAGCACCCAAAAATTGGTGCAGATTTCACAATAGCAATGCCCATGCTGAGCATGACTATCCACAATTCTACTTAGCAGCCAGCATTTTTAATATAGATGTGCAGCCTCTGACCTCTGAATTTCTCATTCCCAAGGGTAATGAGGTAGTACCCTTAGGATATGATACAGCCTTAGTCTTAGAAACATTTACGTTTGCAATTGCAGAGGAGAAAGAGGATGAATTGCTAGAAGATGGACCATACTGTTGTGAAAATCTTTATCCTGAATCAGCCTCTGTGTTAAATGCTTTTCAGTTTCCCTTTGAATCTGAAAATGAGGTATTAACTGAAATAGAAGAGGTACAGGCCTTTCAACAGACAAATAAAAACCACACATACAATTTAAGGAACAACCCTAGGCTAGGAGGACCTTTCACCACTTCCATTCCTCTGAACAACTTCAACACACCCCCAGATCAGAATGCCAGCAACAATCCTTCTATACTTAAAGTTAATCAGCACACAAATAGCAGAACAGTAGTACAAAAGGATCAAACAAGTAAAACTAAAACAATAGAGACAACAAGATTAATGAGTTACTTGTCAGGGAAATAAAGAAAATTAAGGTCAGTATACCTCTAAATGAATTATTGAAAACTCCAGGAATCAGAAATGCTTTTATAAAATCCCTGGATACATCCATGACAGATGAGGTTTCTGCTGATATAATTGTTCCTAATAGAGAATCACCACCTAAAGAGAAAAGTAAGAAAGTTGAGCAGCCTTCCAATACAAATGTAGTAATACATGCGGATAAGAAGGATACTCCCCCTTTCTTGTTAATTGTTAGATTGTGTGGGAAGAACATACACAATTGCATGGTAGATTCTAGTGCCTCAGCCAACATAATGCCCTTAGGAATATGTAAAACTCTAGGGTTGACTCCCACCAAATCTGCCAAGGTTGTCACACAATTAGATAAAACTGAGGTTAGCGTGATAGGAGAACTCGTGAACATTCAAATCAATTAGCTTCAGACCCTAGGGTAAGCCAAATCATTAACATTCAAGTAGTGGATATACCCGTGAATTATGGAATGTTGTTGAGTAGGGATTGGTCCAAGACATTAAACGGATATATGGCCACTGACTTTTCACATATGTGGCTACCTTGGGGAGGTGTCCCAAACTAGATTAGAATAGAGGCAGAGCCCAGGATGAAGCACATGATAACAGAGTATAATCGAATGAATGAAATATTATATGCTGCTGTTGAACCTGGCATCTATAGAATTACCAACAATGGGGTCCAGATTGAAGAAATCATGATGTTAAACATTAGGAAAAAATGTGTCAACAAGGAGATAACATTATTCATTGAGTCTGATGGAAATTCTTCAGATGAAGAGAACAATGCAATAGACAAATTTGGTCATACCATTAGACAAGAGGTGGAAGAGTGCGTTAAACAAAATCTGCCAGTCCAATGCAAACTGTATAAAAATAGGTGTAGAGTCCACAATAGGCCACATTCTGAGGAAAGTTGTGGAATGTGCAAAGACATCATTGAATGTGAATACAAAAAATGCATAAAGAGGGTAGAGTCACAAAAGGAAAGTGAGAATCCTAATCAAACATAGAAATACATTCAGGGCAATGTTGATGCCTTGATCCCAGATTTAGGAGAAGAGATAGAAGACAAGGGTAGTTGTCTTTCTGATTTACCAGATGGAAATACACATATGCAAGTTGACCAAACAGAAAAACCCATGAATAAATAGGACAACACCCCACAGGTGATAAAAGAGACAAAGCATGCCAAGATAAAAGGTCAAAAAAGTAAAGATGGCATGTGGACATTAAAATGTGATGCATCCAAATCAAAACAAGGTGCGGGTGCAGGTGTTGAACTCATAAATCCTCAGGGTAAATCACATCTGGCAGCATATAGATTACAATTTTCCTGTAAAAACAATATTGCTGAATATGAGGCTCTAATTTTAGGACTTGTCATGGCCATCAAGAAAAGGGTGAAAATGATCCGAGTATTTTCAGACTCTGAATTAGTAGTTAGACAAGTAAGGAAACTATATGCCTGCAATTACAAAAAAATGGTTAGTTACAGACACAGAGTATGGGGTTTAATAGATTTGTTTGATGCTTTCATCCCTAGAGAGCTGAACCACAGACCAGATGCACTAGCAGTTGCTGCTAGCACACTAGAACCCTTGACACTGTCAGGATTGAGATGATTTGCTATTGAGCTAGTTAATGTGCCCAGTATCCCAGACAATGTTACAAACTTTCAGGTATTTGGGGGGAATCAGCAAATTATTGATTTCCTGACTTGTAACGAGGCATTTGAGGCCCAAATCATTGATGAACAAGAAAGGCCTGAAACCACATGGGACGAAGAGGATATAATCAACTTGAAGAGCAACTTTTTACCCAAAGGAGTAATCAAACTAGAACATATCTTTGACTTCGATGGGGTAACAAGACAGAAGGACTTGCCCAAAATAGAAGGGGGTAAGTGTAATTTACACAACTTAGGGACAGAGCAAAATCCATAAAATGTACTAATCGGAAAGGCTTGCTCTGAGAAATTAGAAAAGAGGTTTTAGATGTTCTGAAAGAATATAAACATGTCATAGCATGGACGTATGAAGACTTGAAAACATATGATACATCCATCATAACTCACGTAATACCTTTAAGACCAGAAGTTAAACCATTCAGGCAAAAACAAAGGCCTGTGAATGCCATTCTAGAGCCTTTAATCTTTGAGGAAGTGAAAAAATTGCTGTCTGCTGGAATAATTTTCCCAATCAGACATTTAGTTTGGGTAGCTAACTTAGTACCAGTGAGGAAGAAAAATGGAGACATCAGGTTATGCGTGGACTTTAGAAATTTAAACAAAGCATCTGAAAAGGATAATTATCCTCTGCCTCCAATAGACGAAGTACTGCAAGCAGTAAACGGGGCAAAGATGATGTCTTTTTTAGATGGTTATTTAGGCTATAACCAAGTCTTAATTGATAGAGAAGATAGATTAAAAACCACCTTCACTTGCAAATGGGGAAATTATGCATATAGGAGAATGCCTTTTGGTCTGATCAATGCAAGTGCCACTTTTCAGAGAGCCATGAACATTGCATTCCATGGATTATCAGATAAGTGCATTGTTGTGTATATGGATGATTTGACTGTGTATTCCAAGGATGCATCCACCCATGCTGAAGATCTCAAGAAAATACTCAAGCGATGTGAAAGGTATGGGATTTCCCTTAATCCTAAGAAACGTATATTTGGCATAACTAAAGGTAAATTATTAGGCCATGTCATTTCTAAAGGTGGAATTTCAATTGATCCGGATAGAATAGAATCCATAAAAAATTTGCAAATACCAAACAGTAGGAAAGAGTTGAAATCATTTTTTGGTAAAATTAACTTTGTTTAAAAGTTTATAACAGGTTTTGCAGAGATCGTGCAGTCGTTAAATGCCATGTTAAAGAAGGATATGCAAATGGAGTGGACACCTATGGCCAAGGTTGCATTTGAAGATATCAAGGAGGTAATTTCTAATGCTCCTATATTGGCAAGTCCAGACTACACATGCCCGTTTTACATATACTCCTTTGCATCTTCTCATTCAGTTGCGGCTGCCTTGACACAGAAAGGTGAAAATAATGAAGAAAGGCCCATAGCATTTATGAGCGCGCCTCTGAAGGATGCACAGCTGAGATATCTAGACACTGAGAGACAGGCATTTGCATTGATGAGGGCTGTAAAAAAAATTAGACATTACATTCTGCGCAGCCAGATCAAAGCCATAGTGCCAGATGTAGCAGTAATGATGTTGCTGATGCAGAACGAACCTGGAGAAAAGAGAGCCAAATGGATCACCATGCTGCAAGAATTTGACATGGAAATCATTCCTATGAAGCTGGTCAAAGGGCAGGCGTTGGTACAAACAATAGCAAATACGGATCTAGATTTGATAAAATAGTAGTATGTATTGAATTCCCAAAATGCATCAGATTGGTATGAAGATTTAAAAACTTTTTTAATAGCTGGAAAGTACCCAAATAGGATGAAAGCTTCTCAAAGGAGAGCTTTGAAGGTTAAGGCATAGAAATATATGGTACAAGGAGGTCTTCTATTCAGGAAGAACCATGATGGAATTTATTTAGATGCCTAAACAGAACTGAAGCAGATAAGGTGTTGATAGAATTACATGACAAGTATGGAACCGGTCATGGTTCCCATTTAGCTATGACACACAAAATACTGAGGGCGGGATATTACTGGTCCACAATGTTTAAAGATACGGAGAGTCACATCAAAAGTTGCCACACCTGTCAGACTGCAGCGGATAGGGGAAGAAATCAGGCCAATCCACTACGACCTGTGATTGAATCAAGACTGTTTGCACAGTGGGGGTTAGATTTTATTGGAGTCATCAATCCTCCTTCTGCAGGACACAAATTTATACTGACAGTGACAGACTATTGTACAAGGTGGACTGAGGCTACCTGCTGCAAATTCTCCACAACTAAGGTAGTTATCAAGTTCCTTGAAGAAAACATCATCACTAGGTTTGGAACTCCCTATTCATTGGTATGTGATAATGGCCCTACTTTCTCTTCTTTAAAGTTTTCTACATGGGCATATGAATACGGGATTATTTTAAGGTTTTCTTCAAATTATTACCCTCAAGGTAATGGATTGGCTGAATCAATGAACAAAATTTTATTAGACATAATTAGGAAGTTGATTGCAAAGAGTCCTAGAGAGTGGAATACCCTGTTAAGATATGCATTATGGGTAGATAGGACCAAGTTTAAAACAGCTTTAGGTAGCACACCTTATCATTTAGTTTATGGGACTGATCCCATACTTCTAGTAAATCTGAGAATACCAACCTAGAAGTTTGCCAATGAGTATCTAGGCTTCGATAACCATAGGGAAGCCAGAATAGTACAAATGCTACAATTAGATGAGAAAAGAGGTTAAGCCATCGAGAAGTTTGCCAAGCACCAAGTGGTTGTTAAGAGGTGGTTTGATAAAAGGGCAAGAGTCAAAACATTTAGGATATTAGACTCAGTGTTGTGCTGGGACAAAGCACATGAAAAGAAAGGAAGCCATGGAAAATTCGATAAACTATGGCTAGGTCCATTACAAGTCTCAGAAAAATAGGAGATAACACATTTAGACTTAAGACCTTGACTAGAGAAGACGTACCATTACCAGTTAATGGCCAACATTTAAAACACTACTTCCAGGCCTAAGGTAAAGGGCAATCCATTTTGGTGTAAATGGTGTAAGTAATGTACAGTTCTTCTTTTTGTGTTTTCTTTTCTTGGGTTGGCTGTCTGTATAGCTTTGTTTTCTGTTTCTTTCTATTTTTACAGTTTTGTTCTCTTTTCTGTTTTTGTTTTTCCTTGTATAGTCTGTCTGTTGTTTGTTGGTTGTCTCCTCAGTAGGGATCTTTATTTTACTTTAGAGTATTAAGGAGCAAACTAGCAGCCATTGAAAACAGTATAAAATTCAGAATTCTCAAGTTAATCATTTGCAATTTGCACATAACTTTTTGTGACTGTCATGAATGTAGAGATTTGTTTAGTTTCTAAAATTTCGTATTCAATAAATGTGATTGAGAATTCAAAGAGGTTTCTCACGATGACACACCTAAAATCCTTGGGTTTGTTGAACATGCCAGTGTAGATATTAGGTAAAAAATCTGAGGTCACCCTTGCTACCATTACAATTCTCAGCTTAATTTCAGCAAGTGTTCACTCCTTGCATCATGAAGCAACAAATTGCTATATCTTTTGAAATCTCTTTCAAAAATCAAAAAATATAAAAATATAAAAAAATAAATAAAGTGGATTATACTAAAAATCCAAATTAAGCCATCTAAGTAACTCTACCGGGGATATAGACGCTCGCTGGCAGTGGGGCTCTACTTAGGAGAATTGTAACGATAACCTTGCCGGGGCTATGGACGCTCACTGGTAGCAAGGCTCTATCCGGTCGGCTATGAGGGAATATCCTTAACTACGTAGGCTAATGTCAGTCACTAGTTTGTTCAACCGATCTTCAAGATGAGGCTTATTAATCACGTGTACACAATTAAACTGAAAATGAAAACTCATGCACCCTTATTGAATGCCTTAAGTCTCAAGCTGAATGATGATTTGTAGGATGGATAGTTGGAAGTTATGGATTTATTTCATCTAATTCTCTTGAACACTTTGAATTTAATTGTTTTGTTTGGTTGCTAGTTGTTGTGAAGTTCACAACACGCCCCATTTTGCTCCTTAGCAAAATGAGGACCCCTACTGTCGCTTTGTTTTTTCACTTCTGCTTGTGTTTTTCTGTTTGGTGGTAAAGGGAAAAGAATCAAGGTTTGTAAACCTTCATCAAAAATAGAGAAATTACATTTTTACTACCAGTGCATGATACGGTTGGATTCCTTGTGAAAAATGAGCCAGGGTTGCCTTTTGAACTGTCTTAAAATTCACCATATCTTGCAAGTTATGATCATTTTGGTAAAATGTACAATCAGGTTTTGCATAATGCAGTGTCAGTTGTAGGTCCTTCTCCTTGTAGGCATCTGGTTAAAATTTTGAAATATACATGCAGGATGGATCTCATGTTAAAATGAATTATTGCTTTTAATCTACCTTGTATCTCATGATTGTCTGTTTGGCAGAAAATGCACAGGTGCACTTATGAAAATGGCAGACCTAGGGGGGTTATGGTACAATGTTAATACATATGGTGTTTGGCACAATCTATATTTCACACAAGCATTATAACATTACAATGAAATATACATTATGCGGTGAGAGAGGTTTCCATCGGCCTAACTTACATCATCGGAGTGCCTTGAAAAAGTCCCGCCGATGGGGGAGTCTCTCACCGATGAAAGGGTCATCGGTGTAGCTTCTACCGTCGGGCGTTCGATGATGTAGTCTCCCCGAAGGGTATGGTCTCGCCGATGAGGAGTCATCGGCATAACTTTCAAGTATCGACGGTGTTTGGTTTTGTCATGGCGATAGGGAGTCTCACGCTGATGAAGGCTTATCGACGAAACAAACAACGGTAGGAGAAAGCATTAAGGCCTTCACCGATAGGCGGTGTTACACCAATGGAACATAGGAAGAGCGGCATCGACAAGACTCACACCGATGGAAAGAAACAAAGGGGTAAGTGAATGTCAAAGGGCATCAGCATAACCAGTAGCTATCAGTGCGGCACTTTAAACTTTCATGGACGGGCGATATCATGCCGATAGGGCTACTTCGGCAGGAGAGGTTCATTGTCACACCGACAAAGGGGGGGGCCATCGGCCAAATGGAAAACATCAACCAATTAGTTTACGACTAGCCGATGAGCAAAGTCAGCCCGATGGAAAAGGACTTAGCCAAATAAAGTGAGATCGGCATGACAATTGTCATCACCCATTATTTTTTTGGACATGCTGAAGTAATGTGTTACACCAATGGAGGAAATGAAAAGGGGGCCATATCGGCCAAATAGAGAACATCGGCCAGGGAATTTTGGGACTCACCGATAAGCGATCTTACGCCGATGGAGGGATAGACATAGGGCTACTTCGGCGAGACTCGTGCCGATGGGAGAAGTAAAAGGCCATCAGCCAAACAACGAGCATCGCCCAATCTTCTTTTGGGCTCGCCGATGACGATTGTCATGCCGATGGGTGGGAAGAGGAAAGCGATGGGAATTTTAAAGAGTATTTTTGGCACCCGTAGCATTTTTCTGGTCAGCGATGGTTGACCCGGTGGTTTTTGAGTGGTCTGTGTGCATTTTGAACGTGGTTTTTACCAATTTTGGGCCCAATCTCTACATTTTGCGCAGTCGTGCCTTGTTTAATCAGTATTTTGGTTTCCTACTATTCCTTTGTTGAAATGTGATACTTACTGCTGGTCTCGTTTTGTAGGCTTGCAGTTGAGGAAGGGGTTAAAATCTTGATGACGATGACATCACGTAGTGGAGGAAATCAGATCTCACAGTAGAGGGAAGTAAAGATGAAGTGTAAAGAAGTCAGAGGGGCTGTTCAAGAGAAGGATAGAGTGCAGCTGAGAACATTACTGTAACAGACAAACAGAAGTTACTACTGAGTTGCCAGAGCTTCTCAGAAGGGGCTATATTTTGCCCAGACTTCATGTATACTCAGAGGTATTTTGGGGAACTGGTTCACCTACATTTATTGTTGTAACCAGGGTTTAAACTAGGGTTTTTCTGCAGTGAGGACAATCAGAAAGTCTATATATTGTGCCTCTCTACACTGTAATACTTTACAACAGGGATTTTAGGAACACATATAGGATTTGAGTAGCTAGCTTAGTGTAGTCTAGAAGTAGAAGAAGGAGGTCACCTGTTTGTCTACAGTAAGGTGTGTGTGGAATGTCTGGCTTCCTTACTATACCTGTAAAGCTTGTAAGTTCTCTGTAGTTTGATCAATGAAACTAAGAGTCATTCCAACATTGTAAATCATGTATGACTGTTCATTTCTAATACAATAGAATCTGGGGTTTTGCATCTATCTTCTGAGTATTCTCCTACTCTTCTTTGTGTTTTGAAATCTTTTCTTTGAGAGCTTGCTATTTTAAATGTATGTTTGTGAAAATGCTCAGAATATACATTTAAGGTTTTTACTGTGGATTTGATCAAATTGCTATATGATTTACACAGTTCATAACAAAACATTTAGATCCTTTGGTAGATTAAAATGGAGTTTAGTTTAGATCTTTCTAACTTTTCCCAACCCATCTAAAATATTTAGCTGAAAATGTAGAAATCTAAAGGAAATTTGTCTCAAATTTGAAAGAGTATGCATAACAGAGTTTCAAGTAGATAATTTTCATAAATGTATAAGGAAGAAAGCTGCAATAATTCAAGAAACACATCTAAGATTTGCAGCACAGTAACACTTTCATGCAAAGAATGAACAAACACACCCATATTTCATGACATCTTTGCATAGTTCAAGTCCAATTAACCAGCAAGAAACTTTAAATCATGTAAGGCCCCTTGAACATTACAGCTTCACATCGACCAACTGAATTTGACCAACAGGTCAAGACCTGACCACTGTAGACTTGGGATTAAGTGAATCCTAAATGATTCCTTCTTATCTTTCAAGTATAGTTTCAGTTCATTATATGTGAATTTTAACTTAATTGTTATGATTGCATCAAAACAATCACCAACAATTTTTCTGGCGCTAGAAGGAGGGCCTTTTGAATTAAGGTTTGTTTCAAATTGGCTAATAACAGTGATAGAGTGACCAGGTCTAGATCCAATTCAGGAGATATATTTATGCAACTACCTGATATAAGGCGAAGTAAGAACCCTTTAATATGGAATCCTAAAATATCGCAAGCAAGAAGTTCATCTGCAACACCTCTTGGGTCACCTTTTAACATCCGTAGCATTGTGAGTCTTGACAGATCACTATTCAGATCTTTAAATCTTAGTTCAGGCACTCCTGGAGGTCTTAGTCCTCCTGAAAATCCTAGTCCACCAATCAATCTAGGTATTCCTGCAAGCTCAGGTCACTCTCGGACACCTGCAATGGCTTATTTCAATGTCAATTCTCCCATATTTTTTAATGATTATCATGAGATGCCCGAAAATCTAGAGAAGATATGTTCCAAATCTCAATTACACCAAGACCCAGAAGACCATATCAGAATATTCAACGAAGCATGTTTTAGGGCTAGATTAGAGCATGAGGATGTTGTGTGTAGATTGTTTCCCTACACCTTTAGTGAACAAGCCTCTAACTGGTATGTGAACCTACCTAACAGTTACATTTCTTCCCAGTCACTTATGGAAGAAGCATTTCTGTCAAGATTTAGAGGGCCCATTGACCCTTGCATCTTGTATCATAAATTGGCTACCATAAAACGAGGTGAGGGAGAGCTGATTGATAATTTCAATGATAGATTTCATAAGGCCTACTCTAGGTTAGTAGACCCTTACACCGTGGATGATGATACCTTGTTGGCTATGTACTATGCAGCCTTGGACCCTTTAACTACCATGTTTGTCAAAAGAAAACCTAACATAGATTCAATATCCAAAGCCTACAAAGAGGCAGCCTCAGTGAACTAAGAGATGAGGCACACAACTTATAGCCCATTGGCTAATGGAGGAAATTTTGGAGTGCAGAATCAGGCACAACCATGGAATGGAGTTCCCATGTAACACACTCCATTATTAAATTTGGTTCCTTCTTACACACTTGTGTATAGTCCTACCCCAATCCAAGCTATAACTCCTTACACGGGTAGCACTCCCCATAACAGTCAAAATAATGGTCAGCCTTTCTTCCAACCTCCTAGGGATACAACTGTGGCAAAAGCACAGGAGGAAAGGGAAGAAATCAAAGAGATCACTACACATTTGAAAAGGTTAACCACTGAAGTGACACAATTAACAAATGAGAACCTCTATGGAAGAGGCAACCAAAACTACAAGCAAAACCAGAATTATAACCAGGGCTAAAATCAGAACTATAGTTCCAATACAAATCAGCATTACAATCAGCAGTACAATCAAAACCAAAACTATAATCAGTATCAAGGCCCTAACCAGGGGCAACCAATGCAAATTAGAGGGCCAGTGGTAGATAATAGGACCTGGGGCAATAATAACAGAAATCAGAATCAACCTAGGCCACCCAAGCCATGAAACACTAGACCTAACAACGGTACTCTAGCTTCTCCTTTTGAGAATATAGATAATCATGGCGCAAAACAAATGACTGGCATCCAAATGGCTAGTACAGCACTCAAAAATTGGTGCAGATTTCACAATACCAATGCCCATGCTGAGCACGACTGTCCACAGTTCCACTTAGCAGCTAGCATTTTTAATATAGATGTGCAGCCTCTGACCTCTAAATTTCTCATTCCCAAGGGTAATGAGGTAGTACCCTCAGGATATGATACAACCTTAGTCTTAGAAACGTTTACATTTGCAACTGCAGAAGAGAAAGAGGATGAATTGCTAGAAGATGGACCATACTATTGTGAAAATCTTTATCCTGAATCAGCCTTTGTGTTAAATGCTTTTCAGTTTCCCTTTGAATCTGAAAATGAGGTATTAACTAAAACAAAAGAGTGCAGGCCTTTCAACAGACAAATAAAAACCACACATACAATTTGAGGAACAACCCTAGGCCAGGAGGACCTTTCACCACTTCCGTTCCTCCGAACAACTTCAACACACCCCCAAATCAGAATGCCAGCAATAATCCTACTATACTTAAAGCTAATCAGCACACAAATAGCAAAATAGCAGTACAAAAGGATCAAACAAGTAAAACTAAAACAATAGAGACAACAAGATTAATGAGTTACTTATCAGAGGAAATAAAGAAAATTAAGGTCAGTATACCTCTAAATGAATTATTGAAAACTCCAGGGATCAAAAATGCTTTTATAAAATCCCTGGATACATCCATGACAGATGAGGTTTCTGTAAGATGTTGGTCCTTCACATGATGGCTTCAGGAGTCCACCCAGGAGTTTCTCTTTAGTTACTTTGTATCTTGCAATATCTACTATACCGACAGACTTTGTTGACCCAATCGCATCATTTGTTTTATGCATAACTAATCAAATGTCCGCTTCAGCAAAGGTACTTGCATTCGTAAGTTTTGGAAATTATGCATCATCTCATAAAATCTCTGCTAAAAGCTCTTTTGGCTACACATCCTTGATCACTTTGCACTCCGATGGACATTTCCAAGGCATGAGGACATTTCAAAATTGAACGCTCAGTTATACTGTCTGCTTAGTTTGCTGGGAGCGGACTTTGTTAATCCTTTAGCATTATTTGTTGTGGTGGTCATAGTGTCCGCTTAGACGGACTCCCATGATTCATTAGCAAAGCACATACTCATAGCACGTTTTGTGGAGGACATTTGGGATTCTCTTGCAAATTGTATGCATGTTGTTGTGGAGAGTCTACCAGGTATGCTGATCAATGGAAGGAATTCCTAAACATAGAGATTGTCTACGTGACCACCCCTCCTCTTTTCTCTCAATGGTTATGATTTATAGTAGAATCATTTGAGGTAACTTGTAGTAGGAAGTTATGCGTTGTCTAGAATAACATTGTTTAAAAATAACACCTTATGTGTATCTTGAATGCATTGATAGTGTGTCACAGGTTCATATTCATAATGCTGAGCACCACAAGTCTATTATTAGCAGGTAGCGATATGCATTGTCTATTTATAAGGAACATCACTTGAATATGTGGTAGCATCACTCAAATGTAGAATCATTCAACAAGGCTTAAACTTACGATGTTCATGGAGGGAGCAAGATATCTGAAGCAGTGATTTAAGGCAGTAAGTTTTTTTCAGTGCCATTTTGACATGGGATTTTGTCCTTTTGCACTTTTTAAAGCATCATTTCAATATGTTGATATAGGATATTTGTGCAGGTGAGCGATGCAAGAAGAAGAAGAATGACAAGAGTCAGCACATGGGAAGGCTCAAAGGATGGAGTAGCGTTGCTTGAGGAGGGTGGACATCATCGTTTACTAAAAGAGACCCATACCAGATGATCAAGATCCATCACCAAAGTCATCATCAAGATCATCATTTGCACGAGAACAAGAGAAATGGGCAGGTTCATCAAGCAATCCATAAATTATATATTCAAAAGTACAATTACATGATTGACAACAATAATAAGTTTGACAAAATTCCCAAGTTTTCAAGTTTGAAGTAGCCAAGTTCTAGAGGTGAAAATTCAAAGATTCGAAGACTACTCTAAAAAATGACAAAATTTGGAAAAATATTCTGAGCAATATGAACACAAAGAAAATCAAACTAGTCTGTTTGATGCTAAGGTGGCATGTGCACAACATTGATCCAATCATAGTCTGCCACATCATCCGTCTGCATTCAATGATTCTAAAAATAGTAAATTTTGTGGCAAACTGTCTTGTTGTCTCAATCTTGGCCATTGATTCTTGAATCAATCCTGGCCATTCATGTAATTTTGAGGTCTATAAAAGGGCCCATTTCTCTCATTTGTAAGAAGGGGGATTATCAGAGAGAGCAGGAATCAAGTAGTAGGAGTAGATGCTATTAGAGTAGAGGTAGATTAGAGGAGACTTTTTGAAGTCATTGAAGAGACATATGAAATTGTTCTAAAAATGCATTTCCAAAATCAATACAAGCTCATTATTGGTTCTCATGGTGATTTGTGTGGTGATGGAATGTTAACATAGTTTCTAATTCTCAAATATGATGGAGAAATGTTTCCAAGTAGCTTAGAAATAGATTAGAAGTGCATTGATGTAATGTTTTTTATGTGGATATATTTGATGAATTCCCTAATGGTTCATACTTTTTATGATTTGTCACTGATAAGTCATTTTGCAAATTTAGCCTAAACCACATTTGTTTTAGTTTAGTTGTGGATGCTCATTCAAACTGCGCCAATAATGGGTGTTTGGATGGAGATTTGCAACATGAAAATCCTTGAGTTTCCTTAGAAGATTTCACCAACTTCGTGTAGTTGTTGATTCTCATGGTGAAGCGGAGTTTGGTTTCATGAGGAGTTTGTCTATCTTGGCATATTTCATTATATCATTGCCCTTAGAATAGTTTCCTAAACCCTTGTCCTTTTGGCATTTTCTTTTCATAGTCAATTTGAAATAGTTCCATTTCACAAGGAGAATAACATATTTGGTTGGAATAAGGAGTATATTTAGTGTAAGTCCCTTTGTGAGTTTTTAGCAAATCATATCAACTACTAAGTCTATCCATTGCAAGTCAAGACCTAACGTCTGGAACCTTGGAGTTGTCTCATTGGATCGCATTGTTTAGCCTTTGAGAGAATTTGTTCAAGAGAGGATAGAATACTTAGTATTCTATTCTAAGTTTGCTTGTGCATAAAAAACACATCAACAGTAATCATCAATGAAGGTTAGAAAATACTTTGATTTATTCAAAGAAGATGTTTCCATAGGACCACACAAATCCATATGGATTATCTCAAGATGCTTTTTAGCTCTACTAGATTTACCAATTGGAAAGCTAACTCTGCACGTTGTTTTCTCAACAACACATCCTTCACACACTTCTTTTGTATTTTTAATGAAAGGCAGACCTTCAACCATTTTTAATCACTTGAGTAAAATTAACCCACTAAAACTAAGGCAGCCATATCTATGATGCCAAATTCTACTTTTATTCATTTCAGCAGACCTTAATGCTTGGTTTCCATGGGTGAAATGGAGAGGAAACATCCTATCACCTGTCATTTTTTCTCTTGCAAAAACTACATTTATTTTTAACTTGTCTCTTATTATGCACTCTTTATCATCAAAAGTCACTTGATAATTTTGCTCTAACATGTGTCGAATGGACAACAAATTATTTTTGAGTTTTTGAACCAATAATGTTTCATTGATATATTTTACCTCACCATATCCTGTTGCAACTGCAATAGTACCCTTGCCTTTGGTTCCATGAGATTGATTACCTCCTAATTCCAATGTACTATGATGGTTTTCATCCAAATTGATAAACAAATTTTTATTAGATGTCATATGTGATGAACATCTAGAATCAATGTACCATACATTATTCTCACTGACATTTGTATTGGAACAAGAAATAAACAAATTTTGTTTATCTTCAATAGTATTGTGAGCATTTTTCTTTTCTATTTCACCTTGTTTACTCCAACATTCTAATGCATAGTGTCTAATCTTGTTGCAATGAAAGCATTGGACATTCTTTTTATCTTCCCCATTATTTCTACCTCTTCCTCTTCCTCTTCCTCTAAAGTTGCTACTTCTTCCTTTGAAACTATTACCTCTTCCTCTTGAATTGCTAAATTCACATTTGTATTCATTTTTATTTTGATTCCTAAAAAAATGTATCTCATTTTCCTCTTATACTTTCTTTAAAGGAAAATGCTTGTTCCAAATCTTCTTCATTACTTTTCATCCTTTCTTCAATAGTTAACAATATTCTACTTAGTTCATCTATATGCACAGTTGTGAGATCTTTAGAAATCTCAATTGTAGAAATCACGCCATCAAATTTAGAAATTAAACTCCTTCAATTTTTCTCAATGACATGTTTTTCATCCACAACTTCTCCTACAACTTTCATTTGACTAACTAGGCCTTCTACCTTTGTTAGAAAATCATTCACAATTTCACTATTGACCATTTTTACATTTTCAAAACTTTTCCTCATTGTTTGCAATTTTGTAGTTTGTGTACCTTGATAGGCATTATTACGAATTTGCCATGCTTTCTTAGAATTACTAACACCACTTATCCTAGGAAAAAATGTTTGATTAATTGCACATTGAATCATAAATAAGGCTTCATTATCCTTCTTTACATTTTCTTTGTTTTCTCTTTTGTTGGTCATTTAATGCATTAAATGTAGTTGTATCTAGTTCTACATACCCTACTTGTACAATTTCTCACAAATCTTTAGATTTGAGTAGGGTTTCCATCCTAGTACACCAATATGAAAAATTGTCCCCTTCAAAGATGGGAATTAACATGTTAGACATTACATTTCCTGCCATATTTTCCATAAGAGAAATGTGCACAATAACCCAAAGACTTTATACAAAAAACCTAGAGAGATCTTTACAAATGGATACTCTCCTTGTCCCTTCAAATAGGACCCACACACAAAAAGATTTTATCTTATTTTGTCTTCGTGAATAAGTGTCAGTTTCAACCGATAATGCAATTAAATCCAAACAATTTCCTTGTCACTTTTACAAAAAAGAAGTTTCAAGAGGTTCAAAGTTAAAACCCCGCTAAAAAAATTCCATTCCCATATTACATATCATTTTTAAAAAAAAACTTTCTATGCACCTTTTTTACTTATAATGAAATTAAAAGGGCAACATAAATTTAAAAACCTTTTTCTAAGCTTAAAAAGGAATAAAAAGCATTAAGGGTAGATCTTCCACATGGGAACAAAAAACTTGAAATCTTTTAAATATTTTAAACTTAACAAAGAAAAGAGGTGGCGTGCATAAACTAAGGAAAATATTTTTTTTTAAGGCTTCAAAAAACATTCACACCTCCTTTTCTTGGTATGTACGCCTCTTGACACAACAATCTCTCTTTTTTCTTGAATGTTGGAAAATCTTTCACAGGCTGCAATGATTCTTTTCACTGCTCATTGATGTCTACTTTAGCACCCACAAATGGTGGTCACCACAAACTGCTCGATGATTTTTTCTAGGGTTGTGAGACCTATTGTTGTTGTCTCTTCTGTTGTGAGTTAAGCAATCATACTAACGAGATTTTGACAAGCTTCACCATCTGCTTTAATTTAGACTTAGAATGGCTCTGATACCAAATGAAGGCAAACAAGAGAAAACTAGTGATCTATTGATCACAAAAACAAATAATTGCAAAATCTCCAAATTGCCTTAGAGAAGAAGAGGCATGGTATCAATATATAAACTTTCAGAAATACAAGTGAGTTATGGCACAGAACCACAATGACCAATAATTCAACTTCAAAACTAAATGCAAAACTTGAAAGTCAAGAAAGGCAACCATAATATTTAATGAACCCAACGGGCATTACAAAAATATCAATAAAGACTGCTGCACATGTTGAAGATCATTGTTGACTACTGCACATTGATATTTGCTGTCATTTTTTACTTGCTTTGTTCCTGTTGTTTGTGAATATGTATTTCTTATATAGAGATAAAAGAAATGTAGCATGTAAGGGAAGTATTGAGAAGGTTTCTAATGCTCTTGCTCGGAGTTATGAATCTGAACTACAAAGGAGGGGAGGCACCCCAAACAAAGGAATAGCAAGAACAATGAACGACGACCAACAACACTTTCTATGTTATTGGTTAATAGTTTTTACTTATATGAGGTACTTGGTTAAAGATGTCTTGTTAAGTAGAGTATTGAGATTCTAGTTTTTATTTATACAAGAGCACATGGCTTATAAGTATAGTATTGAGATTCAAACTACTATTTTATTGGTTATTTTTATTTATTTTTTATTGTTGACAATCAAAATACAATCTCCAAAATATTAAAGCTGCAATATCAAAAAAATTAGATTAAATGTTCATCCAATGTGGTGAATGTTGGGGCTGCAATATCAATAATTCAATTAATTTTTATTTTAACATTAAATAATTCTTATGTAAGGTCATTAAATTATGGTAGGCAAATATTGTCTCTAGTAATTAAAACTATGCACATGGTTTATACATATAGTACTTGGATGTGTCCATGGTTACTTTTTTTCTGAATAGAGAATGTTACGGTTAGTTATACTTGTACAATACATTAATATATGCAAAAAATAATGTATTGTCTCCAATAATTAAAATTGTACACATGGTTTATACCTAATGTGTCCTTAATTACATTTTTCAAGATAGAGAATATTAGGGTTAGTTATACTTCCTTTTTCCCAATATAGAATGTTTGGGTTAGTTATACTTGTTCAATACATTAATATATGAAAAAAAAATGTTCATCGAATGTGGTGAATGTTAAAACTCCCATATAAATAAATTTAGACCAAATTCAATTAACTGCATTTTAACATTAAATGAATTTTATCTAACTATTAAATAATAATAAGTAAATATTATTTTTAATAATTGTAATTTTACACATGATTTATAAATATAAAATTAAAATTGGAAACCCTATATCGTTACAAATTATTTCTTATATAAAATGTTCAAATTATATTTTAGTGTTTGGAAAAGTTTTTTCCTCAATGTTTTTTATCACACTCCATGATCCATCATTAGGAAGTAGAGAGCAAGAGAAGAGAATTAGAAATGACAATTTGTAGACCCCAACAAGCTAAATAGAAAAAGAGGGAAGAGGTGGCCCAAAACCAGTAAACCACAAGGGAAATTAATTGATATATTGTGGTTTCTTGGTTTTAGGCCACCTCTCCTCCCTCTTTCTATTTAGTATATATATTCAATTAATTTCCCTTATGGTTTCTTGGTTCCCGAGCCACCTCTCCCCCCTCATTATATATAGAATATATATCCAATCAATTTCTCTTGTGGTTTCTTGGTTCCCAAACCACCTCTCCCCCCTCTTTCTATTTAGTATATATATCTAATTAATTTCCCTTGTACTTTCTTGGTTCCCGAGCCACCTATCCCCCCTCTTTCTATTTAGCTTGTTGGGGTTTGAAAATTCTCATTTCTAAATCTCTTTTCTTGTTCTTTGCCTCTTGATGGTGGATCATGGAGAACACTCTATTGGTGCCCAGAAAATTTGACTCCAGAAATGCCTTATTTTTCCCCAAAAATCCATTAAAATCTATCAAAGTCCCCACCTTTTTGCCTTTGCAATTTAAACCTATTTTTATATCCAATTAAAGATTATTTTTCATGGGTTCCCTTCAGAAAATTTCCCAGTAAAATGTTTCCCCTTGCCTTTGTTTTCTTCCTTGTGAAAAATTGGCTCATTTGGAGGCTTTATCAGCAAATTGATGAAATCATGAACTGGCAAACTAGTTTGCGAGTTCGCAATTTCACCAATTTGCTAATAAAGCTACTGGGCAAGAGATGAAATTTGTTTAAAGCACTGAAAGGAAGCTTTGTTCCTTCGTTAGGGAAGTTGGTAGTTCGCGAACCATTGGGTTCCCTAACTACCAAGTTCACCGGTTAGCATGTTTGCCAACAAGGTGGGACAACTTCGGCAAGACAAAGGGAAGATCAAGGTGCAAGGAGAAAAGATAGAAGGAATGATGATAGTGCCACAGTGAAGAAAATTTTCCTAAGGAAAAAGAAGTCCTTTATCAGAGAAGTTGGAGGTTCATGAAACTCCAAGTTCACCAACAGATGGTTCTCCCAATGGGAGATTTGCTGACAGAATGAAGGAGATGGCTTGCACACATGCCCCATTTCAGTGAATAGGGACCCCCTTTTCAATTATGGCTTAGAGAGTGTCAGCTCAATTTTTGTTAGTTCCTAGTATGTTCAAGTCGCATCATTAAAATGATTCATTTGAAAGTTGAAGCCAAATCTTTCTTGGTGAAGTGTGTTTAGGTTACTTAGGGTTTCAAAAGGTCAAGTTAGGTGTCCTTTGTCACCAAATTCAATTCCATTGCATCCTTTGCACTGAAAATGTGTCCTACTGACCCTAGTACAAAATCTCTGTCCTACTGACCCCAGCGCTAAATCTCTATCCTACTGACCCAGCACTAAATTCACCTCCCACAAACCTTTGCACTTAAAACTTGAAGTACCGACTTTGCACTAGAATCCAAGTTTACTACCAAAGCTCTAAATCCCTAAGGCACTAACTCGGCGCTAAATCTCTCGATCATTGACTAGCATTAAATCTGTAACTTACCGACTTTTGTCGAATTGACCCCAAACTCATGCAGGTCAGTCAGCACCAAAAGTCACACTAAGCCATGCATTTGTCTGACTATGTCAAGCTGTCATAGGGTACTCGACATTAATGGCAAAAGTTGGGGAGAGTACATAAGGATTTTAGTTGATTTGTGAGATCATTTTGCAATTGAGAAACCATTTTGAGCTCTGCAAGCACGATTAGCAAATTTGAGGCGATGAGGGATTTGATTTGGGAGCACAATCAGATAGATTTCCTCCATTTCTACAAATCTCTCAAACCAGGTTAGAGCATTGAAACTTCACTTCATTTCTCTAATGTAACTTAGGGTTTTATTATCCTCAATTTCCCTATTAAAGTTCAAATGCTAAATTTATTCTTATCTTTTATCTTTTGGGAGCCTTTCAGAGTTAGGGTTTTTGGAATAAATTTTATAGTGCATTTTTTATTTTGCATGTTGTGCTAGAAAATATTTTGATTTTTAGGAAATACTTCTTCAATGCATATAAAATCAAACCCCAATCTATATGTTAGAACAATTTATGTTGGGAGTAGTTGAGTTTGGTTGGACTTGGTAAACCCACATTTTAATTTTTGTCAAACTCAAACCAACAAATTGCACCACATAGGAGTCTCACTGCCTTCCCATTGAAATCGCTCCTTGTTGCCTCTTGGTAGTACTTCTAAAAAAATCATGCAAGGCCACATAGGTTAAAATCATTAAATTTTCTTTGAAGTGGCCCTTGTGCTAGAATTGAACTCCTCCGACTTGCACTGAAAATGACTTTGACTGACTTTTATCCAACATTCATCAAAATAGCTCTAAGTCATTGCCACCAAATTCCCTGCCAAATGCTTGTTAAGTAAATTAGTGCTAAAATGAACCTTCATCGACTCTGCGCCAAAAACTGTCCCCACCGAATTTAGTCAGTCAACACCAAAACTCGCACTAGGTCTCTTGCACCTAAAAATCCGCTCGCCTACATTCAAACCCTTTGTGCCAAAATCATTGTCTCCCAACTTGAGCCAAATATCGCTTCCACTAACTTTGGTCAATCCACCCAAGTCAGTAGTGATGTTAAGTCCCACCAATGCATCCATATACCCTTAGCATTGAAACTTCCCTAAACTGACCTGCGCTAGAAAATGTACTGATCGACTTCATAACTACATATTAGTCATTCTGAGCCTAAACTAGCACCAGTCCTCTTATCATTCTGCCTGCACTAAAAATCCCATTCATAGACATTAGTCAATAAACCCCAAATCTCATGCCAAGTCAGTGCCAGCCAAATCTTGCACTTTCGTCCATAGAGACCCAAATTAGCACAAATTGTTGTAAAAGCTTATTTTCTTGAAAATTTCAAGGTAGAAAGGTTTGTTTTGTTAGGATAATTGGTGCAAAGGTAAAATTGAAGTGATTTGCATGTTTTGAATTGGATTTTCAAATAATTAATATTTATTGCATGAATTAGATAGGGTTTCAAAGTGCTTTTCTTTCATTCTTTTCTTTATCTAATTCATGTAATAGAAGTGATAAGGTAAGATAAGATACAAATTACAGACTTATGCATTTTGAAGGGACCTTGTGAAAATTTTAGTAGAAAACCTAACTCAAGAATAGGAAGTAGTAACCATTGATTGCAAACTAAGATCTTGAACATCTACGACAGTTAACATGGCAACCTTTACTTATATAGGTCATGTCTCGCAGGTTAAATGGATGCACAAGCCAACACAATGAAGTGAGAGTTCAAAGGCATCCCTCCAGAAACTAGGATAACTTCTGCAAGGAAGAATATAGGAGACACTGACCTAGGTCATATAGACCCAGAGGACATCAGACTCAGGGTGTTTGGACCAAACCCAACTCCTCTAACCAAGAAGCTCAGAGATAATGGGATTATAGAACCTGTTACTTTCCCCACCTCTGCATAGTGTCCATAACTCATTGTGTCTTGTGTAGATAGATATGATCCATTGACAAGAACCATTCAAACCACAAGCGGAGAAATTCTAGCAAATTTGAGTTCACTCTCCTTGGCAGAAACCTTTGGAATACATGTCTTCCTAGTGCTCTCAATCCCAAACAAGAAAGATGTAGAGGACACATATAAGAAGGATGTAGAGAAGTGTAAAAAACAAATCAATGAAGGATTGATGAAGCACAAAAGATCCATGATGAAATTGGGGACTTAGTAACATTGTTAAGCAGAATCTATGGGCTTCCTACTACCTCTACCTTCGAAGAATGGATGTTTGCCCTCATTGAGGAAATAATTCATGGAGACAAGAAACTTCACTGGGCTCAAATCCTAAGTGACAACATGCATGAAGCCTTTGTGAATTTCACAGAGAAAGAGACATTTAGATGGACATCCTATGTGGTCTATGCTTTAGCAAGAAGAAATGAATATCCGAGACTATCCAAAATAGGAGAAATGGCAAATGGTGATTAGCAATTGAAACTCTATGAATGCTATACACAATTAACACTCTCACAGTCATTGGTTGATTACAAGAGGGTGAATGATGCATTCACTATGCATATAACTAGGCTTCTTCAAAATAGCACTGGACATAGAATATCTCTCGAAGCCATGAATGTTATACAACAATATGGGAGATGGTACCTACAATTTCAGAAGTTTACCTACTTAAGAATCTAGGGCTTTACATGTACACCATATAGGCTACCCCGGTATCCAACAGACAAGATAGTGCTCCTTGAGCTAACTAGGTAACTCCTCACCTATGTAGAGAGGCTGAAGGATTTGCATAGGGTCAATATGAAATTTCCAATTCTATTGGGTAAGGGTCATTATTCTTGCACCACCTTAGGAGCAGCAGAGAACTCAGACAAAGAATTGCAACTGTTAAATCTTCATCCATATATAAGAAGGAAACATTTTGATCCTCACAGGACTATGGAGAAGTATGTAAGTAAGAAGTTTTTTCATCAGGATCACCTTGAGGATTTTTGGGCAGAATGTGTTGATGACTATGAGGTGATTGGAAGAAATTACTCCTGGCTATCATTGGAGCATATAAAGATATTTCATATCATACAAGTGCCAAACTAGGTAGTAGAGGATGGAAATGTAGTCCAAAGAGGGCCATGGGAAGCATTGCTTAATTAGCCTATTCCTCCTCCAAATTGGGCCAATGCAGAGGAAAGTTCATTAGATGACACAATGAGGAACCCGATCAAACTCAGCTAAATTTGGGTCAAGAGCCAAATTGCAGTGCTAACACAAGTAGGGGCTACATTAACATATACAGAAGAAGATTTAGAAAAAGAATCAGGAGATGAAGAAGATCAACCTTTGGAGGTCATAAATGTCGAAGAACAAGAAGTAAGAAAAGACACCAATAGTGAGGAACGTGTGTTGTTGGCTAAGAAAGGGAAAGTTAAGAAGACTATTCTTAAGGCACAAAAGAAGGATCCTCCTCCTACTACAAGGACCAGAGAAACAAAGAGGAAACATATACCTAGTGGTAAAGGGGATAGTTCAAAGCATAAGAAGCCAAGGACACAAACAACAGATGTATCTACTACCACCTCTACTAACACCTCAGCTGCCCCTATAGTTCCTCCATCTCTGACCAGTGCAGCTATTATCTCCTCTGCCCCACAAGTCACCACATCTACCCCCTCTGTTCCAGAAACAATATCAACATTACCTTCAACAGCAACAAATGTAAGTATACCTAGTTCTTCCTCTTTACTTACTTCCTCTACCATCATCCCTCTATTTTCCTCATCACCTCCCCTCTCTACCATGTATTTTCCATCTATTTCATCCATTTCTACCTCCACTAAAATGTCATTACCACCCACTTCTACAATCTTAGCACCTCCCTTTTCTCTCCCATTACTTAGCCTTTCTTCACCCGCTACTATCTTTTCCATGTCTTCTTGCCCTCCCACACCACCTTCACTAGGTTTTGCTTCATTTGCCAATTTATCTCATGCCTATTTGCCTTCCATACCTATTCATTCCCTATCCATGATAAATGATTCTTTGACAAGTCCAATTGTTGTCTCCCCAGAGTTTGTACCTTCAAATATCCCACAATTGCTAGGTATTGAAAAGATATGTGCAAAGCTAGAATCACAGGAGTAAAAGTCAGCTAAGGAAATATCTGAAGACCCTCTACCTAACCCTGGAGATATAGAGATAATTGATGTATCAAATAGTCCAGAAGATAAGGATATAGCAGACATAGTATTGGGGATTGCTCAACAAGCCATATTGGAAAATCTACAGAACCTTGAGTACTCAGATGATGAAGGGGATGACAGAGATAAAACTGAATTAGAAATTCATGATGGATCACCCAATAAAGGGGACAATCACATTGAATCTCCTAAAGATTCTTCCTCCTCAGGACCAGATTGGTTATAGAAGAGTTTAGAAAATAAAGCCCCGCAAGTTGAAATAATGAAACTTGACTTGGATGCACTCCTGGCCAGAGTAGAGAAGCCTAAAAACTAGAAAAGAGCCAAGATCTAGTCAAGAATCTATAAAGATGCAACATAAGCTAGGATTGTAGAAGTGGTTGTTCCTCCTGCAAAGGCATACAAAGGAGAAGCGAGGGCTGAGGATTACACCATTACCACTGTCAATTTCGGACTGGCCACTTGGGGATAGAAGATAGATGAGTTCAAGGGGACAATGTCCACAATTTTGGACCAATTAAGTAAAGATGAAATGACAAAGTGGCAGTTGAAATAGCAAAATGAAGAACTTTGAGCATGCATATAATTCTTGATGAAAGCATTGAATTCTAATGTTGAACTAAGAGCAGCTCCTGCACTAATGTCTAAAGAAGAATTGACTAAGTTTGATGATATCAAAACCACTATTGCAGGCACACATGAATGGTTTACTAAGGTGTACAATGAAGGTTGTGAGGTAATATCCTTCACATCCTTGCTGCATAAAGATTTTCAACTTTTGAGAGAAGAATGGAAATATTTGTACGATGAGTGTGAGCTGTATGATGAGTACTATTCTCACATGTTTCTGAGAATACAAGCTATGAGGAGATTATCCAAGGAGGTCCTTTTGACAGAGAATATTTTGACAAAGGATAGGCTAAAGAAACCTGAGGAATGGCATGAATAGATGAAATTAAGAAAAGGTGTTTTTGATAAAGTGAAAGATTCTTTTGATACAACGAAGACCAAAATAATGGAGGTAATATATGAAATAAATGATACATTGAGGGATTGTATAAATACTAGTCTAAATAATTTGACCCCAATAGATGAGCAGCAGTGTAAAGATAGGTTATATCAGGTCATTCATGGAGACTCACCATTGAACATGGTTGGAAAAATTGAAAAAGTTAGTGATCTCTTGGCTGCCATTTTAGCATTTAAAAGGGGAAGAAAATCAAGAGAAGTTGTGTACTACAAATTTTCTGCAAAGATCAAGAGCTTGAGGTTCAAAGCAAACTACATCAAAGACCCAGACCCAACAAACAACAACCCAACTCTGTCAGCACTAGTAGCATATAGTAATAAAAAGGCAAAAGAAGACAAAATTCATTTGGAGGAAGATGGACAGTAGAGTCACATGTAAATCCCTTCATTTGTAATTAATGCTATATTTGGAGGGTCATGTGACTTTATTTTGTCTTTATTATGTCTTGGAAATTGACTTTTCTCTATGTACAACTTAATGGGTGTTCAAAATGTTTAGATTCAATGTATTTAGAAGTTGTATTTTATCTTTTTCCTACAAGACAAATGTTAATCCAAAAATACAATTTAGTTGTTGTGTTGCATTAAATTCTATGTAATTTGGACCATTGGTGTTGAGTTAATCTCCATCGTTCATTCAAAAAACTAGTATGTAGCCTCCTCTATATAAAGGGCTGCCATTTCCCTCATTGTAATAGATTCTTGATGCCGAATTGTTGACACTCTGCCATTTGAGATTAATACAAAGCAAGTTTCTATAGTATTCTTGAGAATTTGTTCATTTGTGTTGTCCATTTGGTTTCATGGTTCACTTCATGATCCGCAAATTAGTCAAATGTGTTGTTGCAATGTTAAGTGAATGTTAAAGGTATTTGATGAATGTTGAAGTCCATACTATTAGTTGCTCACTGATTGTAAGTAGTTGTGCATAGTTAGCCTAGGCCTTTGAGTTGAGCATAGTTCAATTACATTTCATAAGTTAATTCACACCACAACTTGGGTATTTAATGAATGAATGTAGTTTGAAAATCATTAGTTCCCTTTGAAGATAGCATCATTTTCTGCAGCATTGTGGTTTTTACAACCTAGTAAAATAGAAAGTGGTTAATGAATGTGCATTTGTCTACCTACAACATTTTATAAATATTGTAATTGTCACTTAAGATCTCTTTCTAACCCTTTACTCTTTTGCATTTTGTTTCACAATAACTGTTAGATTAGGGTTTAAGTAGCAAAAATATTTCTAAATCAGCAGAAAGTATCATAGGGTTTTCTGCACTTATATTGCTATTGTCTTTATAAATGCTATCCTTATGTGTAAGAGCCCTTGTTAGCACAACTAATCATACCAACTAAGTCATTCCTGCAAGCTAAGACTTAGATGTATTATCCTTGGAGCAGTCCTATCTTGGATAGGATACATTTCAAGAGAGGTGGGATACATGTATTTTACCTACGTTGTTGTGTACTAAAAACACCATCAACACTACGACTGCAAAGGTGAAAGTTTCCAAGGTAGGAAGAAAAGATAAAGAGGTAAACTCAAAGTTTTAGTTTGGCATTGTGAAGATTCACCAACAGAACAAAGGTGAAGCGGTGAATAAAAAGAGAGGAAACAAAGAGAAGGTTCAAGCTGGACTAAATTCACCAACTAAAGATAAAGGGCAAAAGGTAAGTCACATTAGTTCGCCTCAAAGAATTTTTGTTGATAAGGCAAAAAGAAAAGATGAAAAATTTCCAAGGCAAATAAAAAGGGTAAGGAATGGTTTTGTCGGGGAATTATCAAGAATTCAAACTTTCTAAGTAGTTCAAATTTTTCAAATTTTGCCAACAATGTGTTTTTCCGACAAAGATGAAAGTAAAGGGCTTGGTTTGAAAAGGAAGAGATTCACCGATAAGGCAAGGATGTGCAGAGAGATGTCCAAAAGCAAAAAAAGGCAAAGGGCATGGTTCTAAAAAACAATATTTCACCAATAAAGAAGGAAAAAGAAGACAAAGCAGTACCCGAGAAAAAGTTCACCAAATTGAAAATTTGTCGGTAAGGCAAAAGAGGAAGCTAATACGAAGAGAAGACAGAGACAAGGCCAAGTTTGGGAAAATGAAGATTTGTCGATAAGGCATAAAAGAAGCCAAAAATGAAGATGATAGAAAGTAGTTCGTGAAAATAGTAATTCACTGGCATAAAAGAGGCCAAAAATGAAGATGAAAGAAAGTAGTTCATGAAAATAGTAATTCACTGATAAAGTGAATATAGGAAAGAAGAGTATAGTGGATGATGAAGTTTGTGATAAAGAAGATTAGCCAATGAAGGTGGGAAAATGCATAGGGTAATATCAAAAATTAGATGGCCCAAAATAGAAAAATATGAAAACACATTGGGAGTGTTGTAAATGCTTTAAAATGGTAATTCCCTAAAAATATGCCATGATTGCAAGATTATGCAGGCTGATTTGTACCAAAAAATTTATGATTCTACAAAACAGTGTCATGCAGGTGGTTGACACAGTAAAATTCTTCAATGTATAGGTACATTTGAGTCATAAATTGGATATGCCAGATGTTGCAAATGGTACACAAAGAGTGCAAGCAATCTTCTTATATCATTCTTAGAATTACTAGAGAGTGGGTAGGCTTCCAAACATACAAATTTTCTGACATTGCCATGGGCCTGATTTTAATGCAGCATGGGTTTCTTGTTGACTGGTTTTCCAATGCCTGGGAGTTGTACAAGATCTAACTGCTATATATACATGTTTCAAAGATGTTCTCAGGGTTGATCACTGAGCCAATTGTCTGGTCTAGAAGCACCTAAGGAGTATTTTTTGGCATCAAATCAAGTTGGTCTAGTCTATAAGTGAAGGGATGTATTTAGCATAGTGTAGGAAAGTTGCGTAAAGTAGATATGAATGTAATGGTATGTCTCCATAGGAGTTTGTAATGATTTTGGCAAATGTATAATCGTAGTTATATGTTTTCCCTTACCACATTTGCTAGTATTATTGTAACCAAGGTTTGGAGGTGTGTGACAACATCCAAGTTAATACAAGGCTTTGTATTTTCCATTATTTTGTTGCATATGAGTAGTTGCAATTCTCTTTTGGATTAGTAAGTATGTTCATCACATGAAAATCTATTGAAGTCATATATTTAAATGCATGTCTAGTTCCATTGATCCTCCATTGCATATTTTCTTTCCTTTTTCCATTCTATGACTCTATTGCCCAATGGAGTAGGCACTGACCCATATTGTAGAGGGATCAATCTCACATCTTTTAAATCAAACAAATCATTCACCTATGATTTAGGGGAAAAAACCATCTTTCCTATGCATGTACATTCACACAGTTGAATCAACTATATAGGGGTTTTATGACAACCAGTTGTTCTTGACTTGGTGATAGCTTTTGGGGTCAGGATGATGAGTTAGGTTTGGTTGTCCAATTTTTTTAGTTGTTTATCTAGTTTTGATATTAATACCTACTTAGGTATACCCCTTGGAATATCACTCAAGAGTCTAAGTTGAGCTCAAAGTGCAAAGGAGTCTACCCACTCCTATTAGTTGGCTAAAATTGCCCTTAACTTGTGGATAAACCTCTTCCTATCACCCTGAGGACAATCCCTATTCTAGGTGATTTAAGAATGTTTTAGAGTTTTGTTCTACAATCATTTTGGGAACCAAAATTTTGGCTTCATTGTCAGGGATAAAGTTACTTTAGCCATTGCCAGGTTTTAGGTAGATTGAGCATTTTTCGTGCCTCTATAACAGTAAATTTGTAGTTTGCATTTCAGTGTGTTTGGATAAGTTTGCAGCCCGTCAACTTATGCAAACATTTTGGCGTCATTTCCAGGGAATAGATTAGTGATGGGTTAGAAACATTTGAATACTTGCTGGTGTGAGTAACCCAGAATCAGTTTCATTGCCTTGAAGATTGTCATGCTTCAAGGGATTTCCTCATTTAGTGATGTGGCAACTCTACAATCAAAAGGAAACAAGGTGCTATTGTTGTACACATGTTTCAAAGATATTTCAGTTGGTTGAGTTACATGTTTTTCTTCCATATTTGACCATGGTTTCTTTCTTAGTAAAGGAACATGTTATTTTCTCTCATTTTTCCTATAGAAGTGGTTTGTAGTCAGTCATGGCCAATTGGTATGAACATGGATCCCCTAGGGAGGCTCCTTCAATTATATCTTCTTATGTTGCAGACCCTAGGAATTATATGGCTTTTGACCATCTGGATAATGCATTTTCCAATCATGACTCTATAAGTTATATAGACCCAAAACTATTTGCACCCTTGTGTAATCAAAATGAGTCAACTAGGCTGCAATATGAAATTGAAAAAGAGAATTAGTTGTTAGAATCTCTGTTGTAGCAAGAAAAAAAACTAGAAATCCAAATCAGGCTATGTCAATCCAAGCCGCAGTCTAATCCCCTTCATGTTGTTCTCATTTGCTCTTTTCCCCAGCCCCTCCTATTGCAAATGAAAATACATACAAACAATTGGATCTCTCATGGGTTAATAATTAAAGGCAGTCCATGCCTAAAAGAATTTACTATCAGATGCCTTTATTTGATAGGTGTTATGTCTATGATGGGAAGGCACATATTGAGGCATTTTTAGAATTCATGGACAAGTTCCAGTTTGAAGATGAAGATATGAGGATGGGATTATTTCTTAGATCCCTAGGTGGTGTAGAGGAAAGTGGTTGGTTAGTGTCCCTGACCAACATTTTTCTTTCTGCAATCAATTAGTGGTTGCATTTGAAGAGTTTACAACTGGTTTAGACCCTATATTTCTTGTCCAAGAAGTAGAAGATATCAGAAGATGTGAAGGAGAGTCTAGGATATAGCTCAGCAACATATTTGGAGTGGCCCTGTCCCACATCCCAATGGATTTTAGACTTGATCTTCCCATTTGTATTAACATGTATCTGATTGCTTATGATGATACCTTAAGCCCAGATTCTATATGGGAAGAGTTTAATCTAATGAGTATGCAACAGGCATACTTATTCATTGATAATGTTGACAGAGTTAGGAGGGATATGATTGCAAAATCATTATCCTTAAATGTAGAGATGGTTGGTAATGAACAGGTTGTTGTAGGCAACATGGATGTGGATGTTTCATATGATTCAGGTGCAATATCAAGTGATGATTGTGTGTGTAGGAGGGTAGAGGAAGGTGTTGGTGCAATGTATGACATAAATTTAGATGAAAAAGGTAATGACTTCACCTACCTTCAATTGGATTAGTCATTAATGGATGATGAAGATGAAAAAATCAATGACGATCTCCAATCTAGTGAAGAGAGATATGACCATGTTGCTTGTTGTAGTATTGTGGACTACCTGGAAGGTATGTATGCAAATGAAAAATTGAACAACTTAGCTCATGTAGTTGATTATATAGAGCATACATGCATTGATGAAGTAAATAATAATGAAGGTATCAGTATAAGGCATAATGTCCTTTATGAAGAACATGCAATTCCATCAAATAGCATAATTCATGATTATCATTGGTGCATGGATAATCCTATTTTTGAAAATGACTTAGAGTTTAGTGAATTTGAGCTGCCAGGTTTGAAAGTGGAGAATTATATGCTATATGAGATGGCTACCTGTGGACACCGAGTGGATAGGGAGGGATGTGTACAAAGTAACATTGAAAGTGAACAAGAGTTTGGTCTCTTGTTTAGTGTATTCCCCTTTTCTATCCCTGATGATGATATTGAGGTTATTGGCACTTGTTTGCATGAGGATGATCTGGATTATGCTGAACCTAGACATCATGAAGGTATACCTCAACTACAAATGATGTAGAGGTAACAATTTCCCATTATGAAGACTATGTCACAAATGATTTTTAGGAGCTTTGTTTGGTGCAGTTGTCTCTTATTGATGTGGGTCATGTTGAGAGCACATTTTTTATCTCATTGGTTAGGCCTGATAATGTTGAAGCTGGGTGTTCTCATATGGGTCATGTTTTTGATCTATAGGGTGAAGAGGAGGAAATCATTAGTGATTTTCTTAGCAACAATTTTTACATAGTAGTGTGTGTCAGGGAATTCAAAATAGAGAGGCGACTTGAAGATTGTGAGTCTTCACTTGAAGTACCTCAAATTTCTGATTTATATATTAGTGGTACATATTTAAATTTGAATCATGTCTTTAATTTAGTCATGAATGAATACATTAGCATTTGTAGTACAGCTAGGTGATAAGAATTCAAATAGTTATATGACATAGCCTAGCATGAGACCACACCTGAGCTAGATGATTATCATCTTGATATTTTTATTCAGGATAATATTTATACAGTTCTAGAAATGCATCATGCTAACATGGAACTTGAAACTGAGTATTTCTATGTAAGTCAACATGATGATGAATCATATTATCTATGGCTATCATGCCCAGGTGATAATTATTTCCATCTTCAGCATGATGATATGAATGTCTATAGTTTGTATGTGCATGCATGCAAAACACTTTTATTGTTGATGTTGGGTGATCAGTGCAGCAAATGATTGAGAGAGATCAACTACTTCAATACACTTGTCTTTGACAAAGGCAAGTAGCTTCACCAGTTTTTCTGCAGGGTTGGCTTCCAGTGTTCCAAATTTTTGGATACAGTCATTTTTTTACTATATGTTGTTTTGTAAATACGTTTTGTGTTCTGTCCTTTCATGTTTTTTGTATTTTTGGTTTGCCCAGAGATATCCTAGATTCTCGTTGTGCCATTTCTTGGAACATGTCCTCAAACACAAACAATGTTGGTGTCCAAAAAATATGACTCTCAAAATGCCTTATTTTGCCCCAAAAATCCATCAAATTTCCCACCTTTTTGCCTTTGCAATCTAAACCCATCTTTTATATTCAATTAGAGATTATTTTTCATGGGTTCACTTTAGAAATTTTTGAAGTAAAATGTTTCCCCTTGTCGTTGTTGTCTTCCTTGTGAAAAATTGGTTCATTTGGAGGCTTTATCGGCAAACCAACAAAAATCATGAACTAGAAAACTAGTTCACAAGTTCTCAATTTCACCAATTCACTGATAAAGCAACTAGGTAGGTGATGAAATTTGTCCACAATAGTGAAAGCAAGCTCTGTGCCTTTGTCAGCAAAGTTGGCAGTTCATGAACCATTAGGTTCCCTGACTGCCAAGTTCATAGTTTGGCATGTTTGTCGACAAGGCAGGACGACTTTGGTGAGACAAAGGGAAGATCAAGGCACAAGGAGAAAAGATAGAAGGAATGATGACAGTGTCATGGTGAAGGGAAATTTACCAAGGAAAAAGAAGTCCTTTGTCAAAGAAATTGGAGGTTCGCGAACCTCCAAGTTTGCCAACAGATGGTTCTCCCAACAGGAGATTTGTTGACAGAAGGAAGGAGACAGCTACGGCCATGGAGGTGAAATTTTCCAAGGTGGAAAGAAAAGATAAAGGGACAAACTCTTTATCAGCAGTTGTCTTGGTTCACAAACTGAATGCTTCACCGACAACTGAGTTCATCGATGGAGAAGTTTTTCGACCAAGCAAAGAGGCAAGGAGAAGTTTTGCTTCAACGTTGTGAAGATTCACTGACAGAACAAAGGTGAAGCGGTGAAGAAAAAAGAGAGGAAACAAAGAGGAGGTTCATGCTAGACTGAATTCACCGACTGAAGATAAAGGGCAAAAGGTAAGTCACATTAGTTCACCTTGGAGCATTTTTGCCGATAAGGCAAAAAGAAAAGATGAAAATTTTCTAAGGCAAATAAAAAAGGTAAGGAATGGTTTTGTCAGGGAATTAGCAAGAATTTGAACTTTTTAAGTAGTTCAAATTTTTCAAAGTTTCCCGACAGTCTGTTTTGCCGACAAAGATGAAAGTGAAGGGCTTGGTTCAAACAAAAAGAGATTCACCAATAAGGCGAAGATGTGCAAAGAGATATCCAAAAGCAAAAAAGGCAAAGGGCATGGTTCTAAAAAAGAATATTTCATTGATAAAGTAGGAAAAAGAAGACAAAGTGGCACCCAAGACAAAGTTCACCAAATTGAAAATTTGTCGATAAGGCAAAAGAGGAAGCTAATAGGAAGAGAAAAAGGAGACAAGGCCAAGTTCGAGAAAATGATGATTTGTTGATAAGGCATAAAAGAGGCCAAAAATAAAGATGAAAGAATGTAGTTAATGAAAATAACAATTCACTGATAAAGCAAATATAGGAAAGAAGAATGTAGTGGATGATGAAGTTTGTGATAAGGAAGATTGGCTGATGAAGGTGGGAAAATGCACAAGGTACCATCAGAAATTAGATGGCCCAAAATAGAAAAATAGGAAAGCATATTGGAAGTGTTGTAGATGCTTTAAAAGGGTAATTCCTTAAAAATATGCCATGATTGCAGGATTATGCAGGCTGATTTGTACCTAGAAATTTATGATTATGCAAAATAGTGCCATGCAGGTGGTTAACACAGTAAAATTCTTCAATGCACAAGTACATTTGAGTGACATATTGGATATGTCAGATGTTATAGATGGTACACAAAGAGTGCAAGCAAACTTCTTCTATCATTTTCAAAATCGCCAGAGCATGGGCAGGCTTCCAAACGTACAAAATATTTGACATTGCCATGGGCCTACTTTTAATGCAACATGGGTTTCCTGTTGACTGGTTTTCCAACACCTAGGAGCTGCACAGGAACTAACTGCTATATATATATATATATATATATATATATATATATATATATATTCAGGGTTGGTCGCTAAGTTAATTATCTGGTCTGGAAGCACGTAAGGAGTATTCTCTAGCATCAAATCAAGTTGGTTTGGTCTATAAGTGAAAGGATGTTTTCAACATAGTGCAAGAAGGTTGTGTAAAGAAGATATGAATGTAATAGAATGTCTCCAAGTGAGTTTGTAATGATTTTGGCAAATGTTTAATCGCAATTATATGTTTTCCCTTATCACATTTGCTGGTATGATTGTAACTAAGGTTTGGAGGTGTGTGACAACATCCAAATTGATACAAGGCTTTGTATTTACAATCATTCTTTTGTTGCATATGAGTCCTTGTAGTTCTCTTTTGGATTATTAAGTATGTTCATCACATGAAAATATATTAAAGTCATATATTTGAATGTATTTCTAGTTCCATTGATCCTTTGCTACATATTTTCTTTCCTACTTGCATTCTATGACTCTGTTTCCCAATGGAGTAGGCACTAGTCCATATTAGAGAGGGATCAATCTCACATCTTTTAAATCAAACAAATCATTCACCAGTAGTTTAGATGAAAACACCATCTTTTCTGTACATGTACATTCACATAGTTGAATCATCTATATAGGTGGTAAGTGCAAGAAGATGAGTACACTTTTTGCCCAAAAAGTAGAAATGTTTTTCCTTTTTTCAAATTTTGTCATACTTGGAGTGATAATTTGAAGTACTTGCACATAAACTATTAGGATGATGTAAAAATAAAAAAATGTAGGATTTTTCTTCTAGTTTTCAAATATGTATTTTTTTCTAAAACCCAGATAATGCAAGTTGTTTTTTATCGAATGTACAAAAAGTGGTTTTTTAAAAGTCCCATGTTTTTTGTCAAAGCATGCATGTGTATGGGCAACATAATTTGACCTAAATTAAGGTATTTTTTTAATTCATTTTGTGAAAAGATGCATAGGATGTTAAATTTTGGTCAGGATATATTTTTGTAATGTTTTTATAAATATATTTTTTATTAATTTTTTAATGGCCCTAATTAGTGTTTTTTAAAACCCCTTATGTACGGCCAGCATAATTTGAGATAAACTAATCAATTCACTAAATTTTTTTCATCATGTAGAGATTGTTGTCTAGATTGGTCAAACATATTTTTTTTCAAGAAACTTTCAAAATTAAAAGTTATTAAAAAAATAGTAATGTATGTTATTTCAAGTTTATGAGTTAATTTATTTAGAAAATTATGTTGAATAGTAGAAAAAAATATATATTTGAAAACTAGACTTTCAGATCTACAATAAGTTTTAATTTCGTTAAAATATTCTGAAAAAAAATCGTCAGCCACAGTGGTGAAACTAGTTTTTTCTCTCATTGTTTTCATGGTCTCCTAGTTGCAGGTTGGTTGTAGATCCAAGGCTTAGACATGGGTTTCCAAGCCTTTGCCAAGCCTAAAACCAATACAAATTGATAGGTTTCAAGTTTGAAATAATAAGAAACAAGTATCGCTTTCTAAACGGGTGCCCACTTGTAACAGGTGCCCATTACAAATGAGTATCCATTTTAAAACGGGCACCCATTTCTTATTTAGCCATTATTTTCTTTTCATAAATTTGTAATACAATAGATAGTCTGAAGCATTCTTTTTTTCTAGTATGGCCGACAACGATGAATTATGTGACTTTTTTACATACAAAGTGTCAATTCAAGCTCTCAATAGGACATATTTTATGCAATTTTTACAAGGATTCAATCATAAAGAGCATTTTTAGATAGAATGAAGTAGAAAATCCATTTGTTATAGGGATTCAATTTCTTAGAGAGACACCCATTTTTACCAATATGGCCGATGGTGATGAATTTTGTGACTTTTTTATATGCAAAGTGTCAATTCGAGCTCTCAATGAGACATATTTAATGCAATTTATACAAGGATTCAATCATAAGGAGCATTTTGAGATGGAGTGAAGTAGAAAATCCATTTTTTAGAAGGATTCAATTTCTTGTAGAGATCAAACAAATATGAAAATATCATATTGAACAAAAGATCTACATCTACTTGTGTTTAATAAATTTTTTAAGAGGGGATCCAACACATTTTGGTAATCATGGGATCAAATAAACTTCAACAAAAAAAGAAGAGGAAGGTTATGAAAGTTGAAGAAATTGAAGTACATCAAGAGAAAGAGCCAAAATGACAAAGAGATAGGAGAGAGAGGATTTAAAAAATGAAGAATGATGTAGCATCTAGTTCGATGACTATTGAAGAGGAGAACATTAAAGAGGAGAATAATGAAGAGACAAATATGAATGAAGTGAATGTAGAGTATGCAAATGTCGAAGTAGTCAAGAACATGGAAAATGAAAATATAAGTATGAATCTAGGTATGTCTTCAAATCCCTTGAATGATAATGAGATTAATGATTTAAAGCAAGATGGATATAACATTGTTGAGATAAAGCTTCTACTACAAACAAAACAATAAAAAATGAAAATGAAACCCCTTGTATGCACGAAAATGAAAATAATTTTTTTTATTTTGGAAGTAATGTTTTGAAGGATCTTCGTGGTAAGATATGTTGGAGACAAATTCGAACCCATGCAAATAGATTGTACAACCACTTTTTTATATAAAACTCTTGGATTTCAATGCCAACTTGTATTACAATTAATGAAAATGTCAAAAATGAGAAAAGTAATGAAAAAATTAGGCATATTTGTAAAACCCAAAAAGGCGAATGAATCAATGGAACAAGTTGTGTCAAGTGTTGCTAATGCTATTCGTTCTATTGGAAAAAATAGTCAATCTAAGGATAAGAAAGTAATGCGTTGAGCAATAACAATTGCTTTAGTTAATAAATTAGTTATGAGCAAAAGAATGATAAGTAGGACAAGTGGATATTTAAATGTGCATGTTGTAACTTTAAGAAGAGTAGCAAAGAGAAGAGTACAAGTATTGAAGAGGATTCAATCAACCAATGTTGGACTTTTAGTGGTAGTCTCCTAAGGTATGACATGAAATTAAATAATGAAATTAGGTCTTTGATTGAGAAATATTGGCATGATAATACAAGGGTTTCATCAAATGCTAGAGATGTTTTGAAATTAAGGGTGGGGTCAAAAAATTGTGATCCTCATCAAAAATATCTTTTAGACATGACTCAAATAGAATTATATAGAAAATTTCTAAATGATTCAGTTATAGAAAATTTTAATATAAGTCAAAGATCATTTGAGAAATGTAAACCTTGGTATGTCAAGAATAATAAGCAATGAATCTCTTGTTGTTGTAAAACTCATGTGCAATTTTATTATTATTATGATGTTTTTCGATATATATGTTGTACTTTGCATACTAACCAAATTATGTAGGAATGTGGTATTAATATGCCACCTACAATGATTAAGGAATTTATAACAAGTTTACTTTGTGAAACAACTGATGGGCAATTCTTTTATTCAAAACCATGTATTTCTAGACAATACAATAGATGTGCTAACCTTTCATTGTTAGGAGAATGCATGCATGAAAGTAGTTCACATGATTTTGGACAACAATTAGTGGATGTGAAGAGGTTCACCAATATTCAATATACATTAAAGGATGGAAAAACTGGAAAGTGTTGTAAATTAGTCACAGAATAAAGTAGTGTACATGCATTCATTACAGAGTTCAAGAATACGATTGTGTATAAATATGTGAACACTCTTAATATGATCAATGGCTTGATGAACAATTCTATAGATGTAAGAACACATTTCCAATTGGAACTGTACTTTCAGTGGTTGACTTTGCAAAAAACTATACCCTTCCTCCACAAGAGGAGATTAGTCACAATCTTATAACTCAACATAGGTGGCTATCTTTGTTCATATTGTATATAGACATGCAGTTGATAGTACAAAAGATGACATGAAAATTTTGAGGGAGTACCATTTCTATGTGAGTGATAACTAGTTATATTCATTAGAGTTTGTACAGTATTGTTTCAAAGTGTTTAAAGACAACTTAAAAGAAAGACAAATCTAGATGACACATCTCATAAGGTCAGACAATTGTACAAGACAATTCAAAAATACTCAAATGTTTTATTGGTTAAGTAGGGCCCATAAAAAAATAATATCCAACATATGTGGAGTTTCTTTTAAGTGGGACATGGTAAAGGAGAACATGATGGAGCTAGAGCATGTGTGAAAAGGGCTCTTGCTAGGGATCAACTAAAATTTCATGATGTAGCAAAGTTTCAAGGTGCATGTATAATTATGGATTGGTGCAATACAAAATTGACTACAGGATCAAGTAAAAACTTTAAAGTTTAATAGTTTTTTTGGTTGGTTGAAGAAGAAAACATTCCTCCCCGATATGATTGTCATGCAATTAGTAGATCAACAAAATGGCATTCATTTAAGAGTTCAAATGCAAGCACATGGACTATATGGACTAGGGAGCTCACATGTTTTTGTCATTTTTGTATCGCAAGTGATTGGGAAGCATGTGAAAATACATATTGGGTTGAAGAATCACAACAAATATCCTTAACACCTCTACAAACACATGATCAAAATGAGATAACATTTGAGGAGGATAATCATTTGCAATCATCAGATGACTATGATCATATTTCATACCTTGTACAAGAAGATACATTAATTTAATATCTCTTTTCAATACATTTTTTTTGTTTAATCTATATTTAATTTAATATGTATGCATGTATATTTTGTGAGTTATTGAATTTAATTTTTTTTGGACATGTGTATGTTGTTGTTGCACTCGAGGGTAATG
This sequence comes from Cunninghamia lanceolata, assembly GCA_027924645.1. Classification (NCBI taxonomy): domain Eukaryota; kingdom Viridiplantae; phylum Streptophyta; class Pinopsida; order Cupressales; family Cupressaceae; genus Cunninghamia; species Cunninghamia lanceolata. Next base: position 6,265,007 of record BSBN01000055.1, on the reverse strand, counting down.
AAGAGGAAGCAAAGTATTGATTGGCTCAGTGTGTTGAGGCAAAACAGAAGTTGTTACAGCCTAGAGTAGATGATGATAACTTCAAGTATCCAACAGGTTATGTGGTTGTTATTGGCACTTGGCTACATAAATATCTGATAAGGAGGAATGGTATACCTACATTTGAAAATTATGAAAGACATAAGAAAATTTTGCACTACTCGCATCTAGTTGTGGCAATAAATATACAATTAGTGAGATATAAAGGGAAACCTATAACAAAAGATTTATGGACACTTTCTATGGAAGAGCATGAGACAATCATAGATGCATTACAAAAAAGAGAGGATGTGGATGGTATAATGGAGTAAATTTTTTAAATGGTTAATAGGTACATGTAGAAATTTTTAAACTTCTAATCTGTTAGGACATGAAATTTCCTGCCAATTTTTGCAAGATCTTAGGTTCCAATGATGAAAAATTTTGATAACAACACTCATAAGTACAGTTGTAAAATCTATCTCAGGAGGCATGTTGAAGTAGTTTCAGATTAGGTGAAGACCAAAAACTTGTTTCAAGATGAAATTTTTTTTAGCCAGGCCCACAATGGGACCCAACATGCCTCATATAGTTATGAAGTTTCAATGTAGGTGGGATTCAGAGGAGTGGGATTTCACAATAAGGCTGTTTGAATGCATTAGAAGATGTTTGTTTGGGAATTGGTACCTTATCCTAAGGAAATGAACGTTAGGTTAGCATACCCTCCTTAAATGAAAGGGATGATATAAGATAGAGAAGGTTTTTCAAGCATTCTAACCATTATTAGGCATATAAGGAATAAATACATCAATATCATTTGACTGCTACCTATCCCTCCTTACTAACTAATTTTTTGGTGCCGTGCTAAATGTGAAGCTTCCAGATGATGGTAAATTTATTAGTTAGTAATTTGTGTTGCAATGCAGTATACATTCTACAATTGGTCTTGTGTTTGTGTTTGGCATTGTTTTGTTGAGGTTTGGTGGAGATGGTAGACACACATCTCTTAGGGATGCTTTTCACTCTCAGGCTGTATTAAACATGCAATTAACACATGGAAAATTTAGATACTCTATCTATCACTCTAAGATAAAAAACATCTTGGGGAAGAAGGAATGCTAAACACTAATACCAAAAGTACTGTTGATTTAAGATAGACAACTGAGAGGGGGGTGAATTAGTTGTCCCAAAACTTTCTTTTCTTTAAGCACTTAAATCCTTCTTGTAATTCAACAGCATAATAATAAATCAATCATGGAAGCACAATGCAATAATTTAAGAGCAGAAACACATTAACACATATGACACCAAGATTTTAACATGGAAAACTTGGTTAAGGGAAAAACCATGCGGTTACTAACCTAAGATTGTATTCTCTATTAAAAGAATTGGAAGAACAAAATGGCACATGCCAATTAGGGCTCACTGTCTAAGCACACTGTTCACAAGAGGCCCACTACCTACAGGAGACACACTATCTACAGAATAATAAATATTACATACTTGAACTGAAGATTAGCATCTTCACCATGCTTGAGTCAATTCCATTTAAGCCCAACACTTCTGCTCTGCTTTTCACTCTTCTCCTCTCTACCACTTCCTCATCTTCACATCAATACTTTGAAATGACTTCACAACTCTTATTTATACAAGACATCAACTTTGGGATAATCATCAAAGTTGAAACAATATACACTTTATTTTATTACAGAGAAAATACACAAATCCAACTTGTCTTATTACAAAAAAACTTCATGTGAATCACCACACAGTTGACCACACATATCTCAGACTTCAATCTTCTTTGAGGAACATGCGATGCTTCACAAAACATCTTCAAGATCATCCATAAGATGTACAAACCATCTGGTCAGCCATGATCAGGAAGAGCTTCATCATCTAGAAGTAAAATTTCAATTATGAGCTCAATCTTTAATGCAAATCACCAACACGAACTAGACACAATCTAGAGACCCCCACAAGCTTGCCTGAATCACCAAGAACATCCACACCATTTCTGTCTACTAAAATCATTCTTATCTTCATCTAGAACCTCAAGAACACATTTTGTCATCACTGTCACTTTAGAATAAATGCTTGTGGACCTCTAGACCATGAACCAATTGAGTTGTCAATTCACATTGGCTTCCTAAACACTCCATCAAATCTGCAGAACATGATATTGCATTTCTAAATCTTACCGGACCTATTTGTGTCACTCTGTCACTTCTGAACACCTGCTAGAATAGGTTTCACTCAAGTGGCCATAACTTCTCCAAATCTTCATGCGGACCTCTCAAATCTTGACTAGATCATCTTTAGACACATATCTACAAACCCTTTTATGCACGTTCCCTAATCTTCATCTTAGCTAGGGTCTTCACTTCATAGAGCTTCATTATCTTAACTATTCTTCTATATTTCTGATAGAACTAATTTTCTCAATATCCACAGCACACAACTCATCCAATCCTTGACATCAATGCAACAGGAGTATGTTGACATCAATGACAACACCGGTTAGGCCCATACTTACAACAATCTCCCCCTTTGTCATTGATGGCAACATATGATGTGAAAAACTGTTTTAACGATCAAGATAAGAACTTCTCCTTACTGACTAACATATCTCCCCCTATCAACAAAAATCATTCCTATATCTTCTCTCTTTACTTCTCCCCTTTTGATCAACAACCACTTTTGTTTTTCACTTGTCTTCTCTCCCTGTTTGACATAAATGGAAAATGGCACATACTTGCATCAATCAGAATCATACAGACTACTCCCCCTGAGTAACAGCTTCCTATCATCAATCCGGATCACAAGATATGACTGTGAGATCCACCAGACTGATGCACATCAGTGCACCTTAGTTGAGAACTGGAGGGGTAATAACCCCTAACTTCTCCCTGAGATACTCAAAAGAGTCCTTAGGTAGAGGTTTAGTAAAGATGTCTACAATCTAATCCTTAGAGGGCACAAACTCCAATCTAACTTCATTCTTGTTCACCTTCTCTCTCAAAAAGTGAAACTTGATGGATATATGTTTTGTCTTTGAATGCAACACTAGATTTTTTGATATATTTATTGCACTTGAGTTATCACAGAAGATTGTGATAGGTTCCTCATACTCCACTCTAATGTCTCTTAGCATTTGCTTCATCCACAATACTTGAGTGCAACTACCTATCACTGCAATATATTTTGCTTCTGCAGTGGATAGAGATATTGCCTCTTGTTTCTTGCTCAGCCAAGAAACCAATCTCTTCCCCAAGAAGAATGCACTACCACTGGTACTCTTTCGGTCATCCACATCTCCTGTCCAATCCACATCTGTATATGCATGAAGATAGAATTCATGATCCCTAGGATACCATAAACCATTCTCAATTGTTCCTTTTAGATATCTGAGAATTCTCTTGATTGCCATGACATGAGATTCTCTAAGATCAACTTGAAATCTTGCAACAAGACCAATAGCATTCATAATGTCAGGTCTAGTTTGAGTAAGATACAGTAGTCCTCCAATCATTGACCTGTACTTTTTCTAATCAACTTTGGGAGATTCATCATCTTTTCTTAGTTTACACTTGGTTGCCATTGGAGTATTCATTGGTTTTAAATCTTCCATTCCAAATTTATTCAACAATTCTTTCACATATTTGGTCTAAGATATGAAGATTCCCTTCTTTGTTCGAGTGATTTGTAAACCCAAGAAGAAATTCATTTCCCCAAACATAGACATCTCAAATTCACTTTTCATTTGATTTGCAAAAGTCTTGCAAATACTATCTTTTCCTCCAAAAATAATATCATAAACAAATACTTCAACAATCAAGATATTTTCATGATCAATCTTGAAGTACAAGTTACTATCAGTAATACCTTTGTTGAAACCAATCTTCAAAAGATGTTTATCCAGTCTTTTATACCAGGTTCTTGGGGCTTGTTTAAGTCCATACAAAGCTTTCTTCAACTTGCAGACCATATCACCTTGATTAGATAATTGAAATCCATCCAGTTGCTCAATGTATACTTCTTCTTCCAAGTCACCATTCAGGAAGGAATACTTGACATCCATCTAATATACTTTGAAATCCTTGAAGGTAGAAAAGGCAAGAAATAATCTAACTGCTTCAATTCTTGCCACTGGAGCAAAAGTTTCTTCAAAGTCAACTCCAACTTGAGAATAACCCTTCCAAACCACATTTATTCTGTTTATTCTAAAAGACCCATTTGGTTCCAATCACATTTTTGTTCCTAGGTCTGGGAACAATATCCCAAGTGTGATTTTCCTCAATCTGCATCAAGTCTTCCTCCATTGCTTTAGTCCAACTTTCATCATTGCATGCCTCACTATTTTCGGTTCAATCTTTGAGATCAGACAATACTTTTCTGAGTCTTGAGCAATATTTATTCTTGTTTGAATACCTTTGCTTTTATCACCTATGATCTAGTCTTCAGAATGATTCAGTCTTACATACCTAGGAGTTTTGGGAACTTCTTGTACTTCTATTTCTTGGATAGGTTCATTCAAACTTATTTCTTCTTCCTATATTTCAGGATTCTCCAGATTAGTCTGGATCTAAGTTTCAGAAGGGGCTTGAACCACAACATTATTATGATCATCTTCTTCATATTCATAAAACCTTGAGGGTCTTTCAATGCCTTCATCAACCTTCACACTTGTACTTTCTACAATCTTTCTCAATCTCTTGTTATAACCCTAGTATGCTTTGCTTTGAGTAGAATAACCCAAGAATATTCCTTCATCACTTCTAGCATCAAATTTTCCAAGGTCTTCATCTCTTTTAATGTAACATTTTCTACCAAAGACTTTGAAATACTTCATAGTAGGAGTGATACCAAACCAGAGTTCATAGGGAGTCTTACTAGTATTGCTTCTGATTTGTACACAATTAAGAGTATAGACAGTAGTGCTTACAGCTTCTCTCCAGTACATCTGAGGAACATTTGCTTCCATCATCATGGTTCTAGATGCTTCCTAGATGGTCCAGTTCTTTCTCTCCATTACTCCATTCTACTGAGGAGTCCTTGGAGAAGATAACTCTCTTTTTATCCCATGTTTCTCAAATAATTCTATGAACTCTCCAGATGTGAATTCTCCACCTCTATCAGACCTAAGACACTTTATGTTTAGTCTGGTTTCATTTTCTACCATAGCCTTGAATATTTTGAATTTTTCAAGAGCTTCAGATTTCTCTTTTAGGAAAGTCACCCACATCATCTGGGAAACATCATCAATTAGTAACATGAAATATCTATCACCTTGTAAAATCCTAACTCTTGCCGGTCCACATAGATCAGTATGTACTAAGTGTTGATAACTGAGAGGGGGGTGAATCAGTTATCTTAATTATTTTAGCTTTCTGAACTTCCTTAATGATTAATGCAGCATCAAATCAAATAAGCAAACATAACCATAAAATGGAAATAGCATTAATACACATGACATGATGATTTTGACATGGAAAACCCTGTTAGGGGAAAAACCACGGGGTGATTAACCCAAGATTGTATTCTCTGTTAGAAGAATAAGATAGTACAAAATGGCACTTGCCAATTAGGGCTTACTACCCAAGCACACTATTCACAAGAGGCTCACTGCCTACAATAGATTGTACAAAGAAACTAGATACTAGAACTAATGAGAAGCATCCATACATGCTGAGGTTCAGTTTCGGTTAAACTCAATATACTGATCTACTGCACTTCATTACTCCTCTTCTTTGATGTTGTTGTCCTATCACATACCGGACCTACAGTACTGTTGTTACTCTACTTATCTACTTTTCTTTGCAACAACACAACTCATAACCCACACTTCATATCTAAATCCATCTGGTATATATATCCACACCAAGGATTTCATCCACTTTTGAGTCGGCATCCAGAATAGTCAATATTTTCCCAAACTCTAGTCTGTCGGCTGAATCCTTGCTTACCAAGTGATGCGAATCAAGGAGATACTTATAGAAGTCATCTAACATGTTGGCCAATCATGGATGATACCTTAAGAACCTTGATCATCATCAATATCTCATCCAGAATAATTTTGATGCTCTGTTGATCAGTTCTTCCTCTGTCTACTTTGCCAAACCAGACCTCAATACTTAGATGCTCATATCTCTTCACTCTTCCATCACCGGAGGCTCAATCCCTAGAATCTATTAGTCAAGGTATTCCTCTTGACTTTCCCAAGTCCGCACATTACAAAGATACTTCCTCTAAGAGATCCGGACCTGACTGTCAGACCTTGCTGCATGCTCTGTTCTTGCTTACCAGACCACAACATTCTTCAATCTAGCTTCCAGTATAGGCACACCATGTCCTATGGATGTGTGGGATGAACTTTGTTACCATCAATGACAACAATCATGAAGCCACACAGTGTCTCTTGCCAACAATCTCCCCCTTTGGCATTGATGGCAACACTTAGTGAAAAATGACTAATTGTCACACTGAACTCCCCCTTAGCTGATGCTCTGTTCTAATATACATTTTACCTAATCTCCCCCTTAGCTGGATCCCACATTTTTCACTACTCCTTACTCCCCCTTTGATATCAATGGAAAAGGGTGGGGTCCACACACAAAAATTTCCAAAAACAATTTGTACTTAGCCACATAAAACATATGTACATGTTTTACCTACATATACTGAAATATATCTGCAAAAGTGGTCTTTAGCTATACCACTTCTATCACCCAATTCTTCTTCATTCTATCCAAAATTGAGAAGTGACCACTCAATAAGAATGCAAAAGATTCTGCCCTTTTTAGATCTGTCGGATCACTGGTCCGGGCTATACTCTGAGCATCACTTAGGGCCTCATGCATGGCCTCTAACTTAGGGATAATGATCCCTCTAAGTTCACTCAACCTACTTATTCTATTTTTCTTTTCCTTCTCAAGCTTCTTAATTTCATTCAAGACTACAATAGTCTAAAATTCTTGACTTATTATGGGAGATGAGAGAGGATCAAAACTTCGAGATAAACATAGCAGTTTATCTTCTTGCTCTTTTACTTTCTTCTCAACATATTTGGTCACTTTGGGCTAGGATAAGAAAAATTTATAAATATCTCCCCTGTCTTTGAGAGCATTTTCTAAACCCTTTATCCCAATATCCATAACTCTCCTATCATTTGAGATTAGACCCAGTGCTTCAGAGAATCTCTTATCCAAAAATTCTTTCCTGACTTTCTCTTTTTCTACTTTCTCTAAAGAATCAAAATGTGTATTAACAGAATTTACAAGAGACTTTAGATTATCGAATGTGGAGACTATAGGATCCTTTTGGAAAGATGGCATGATCTTTTCCAATACACCGGATGCAGTTTCTATGAGCTCACAGTCTTCCATGTGAGACTTTAGCATTTTTTCTTTTGCCTTTGCTTGAGTGAAGGATGCTAGTTTCATGGTTTGAACCGAAGAGAGGGAATCAAAATTGAATGGACCTTGAAGCAATTCTAGTTCATCAAATTCCATCATCTCTTTGGTTAAGAAATCTTTGACTGCTTTTGCTATGTCTCTTGCCAGAGACAAAATTTTCTCCCCTTCTGCAGCCTTACCACTATCATCTGTGGCCTTCTCTGTTGGAGTTTTCTCTCCTTCTGTAGCCTTGCTAATATCTTATTTTTCCTTCTCTTCTACTTCTTGACTAATCTTCTCTTCTACTCTTTCTTTTTCTTTGGTTTTGGAGTCTGTAGTGGAAACTGAAGGAGTGATGTTTGCTTGATCATGGACCTCCTCTTCTGGAGCAGAGGATTCTAGGTTCTTATCTTTCTCTTCACCAGTCTCCTTTACCTCTTCTGCCACTATTTCAATAGATTCTTCTTTAACATCTGTAGCCAAGGGATCATCTAAGTCCTCTATAATAGGAATGTTGAATTTTTTGTATGCATTTAGGAGTATGTCTTTTGTTTCTTTTGCTACCTTGTCAGTTTCTCCAAGCATAAGTTGATTCATTCTAGCTTTGCTTCAAAACTCATCCTTACAATCTTTGAAGATCATATTCTTCTATTTAGGAGTGATGGAGGGATAGAGCTGAATGGGTATCTATTCTCAGATCTCCATATCCTTTTCTTTGGCATTGTTCTTTCTCATTTCAAGTTCCTTCTTAAGGCTCTTAGGAATTAAAGATATGATCTCAATGAAAGCTTTATTGTAGATGTTCAGATACTTAACTGTGGCATCCTGCAGAATCTTCTGGTCAGCTTCACTGTATTTATCATAGAATTCTTTTATTGGTTTCAGGTTTCTATCCACAGTAATTGCCTTGATGATATCATCAAGAGTGGGCTTCTCAACACATTTATCTGTCTTTTCTTCTTCCTTGTCTAGACCGGTAGTGGATTCTTTAGAAACTCTCTTCTTCTTCTTCATTTTCTTAATTTCCTCATTAGACTCTATTTCCTCATCATCCTTGAGGCTTGTGTATGATCTTGTAGCTTTTGTCTTTTTTCTCTATTCTCCTTTACCGGATGATTTTGCTTCTGATTTTGATGCCTTTGAGCTCTTAGCAGTGGCAGATGCAGAACTCTTAGAGGATCTGGTTCGGGAGGGGGCCTCTACCGGAGCACTTTCTTTTATTGCCTCTTTTTTTTTTGCCCTTTCCATCTTTTATCTATTTGCATCTAGTGCCTCTTTTGAGATGCCATACCTTTTGGCAACATTCTCTACTTCTTTTCTAACTTTTCTCTTCATTTCTGGTTGCCTGAGCTCTACATGAATCTTTACACTCAATTCTTCGAAGGTTCCAAACCTTTCTGCCTTGGGATCCTTGGGCTGACCTAGCATGTGCTGGACATGCAACTCTGCAATTTTCTCATCCACTTCATACCCCATTGGCATGATCTAGACTATTCTTGGATCCACTGCCTCCATTAGGCACTGATCAATTTCTACCATAAAGCATATTGTATCTTTATATTTTTCAACTAGGGATTGGGGAATTCTCTCTCTGGCTTGCATCATGTTCTAAAAGTTCTTAAAGTACCCCTAGAGTGTTGTATTATGTGCATTGGCATCACCAATTCCATGTAGATAGTCTCTGATTTGAATTGCTACTAGTCTGTCATTCTGCCATATCCACCCATTAGATCCGAGTAGCTCATTCATATAGTAGAAGAATAGATAGAGTATTAAGCCACCATATTTGAAGGAGTTCTTCTTGTCCTTGTTTATCTTCTGCAAATTTTCCAAAAGTTGGTTTAGAAGGAGCTCATAGAGATCATAATCAGCATTCTTCCTTAACATTTCATAAGTAGTATATACAGCAGTTCTAGATACTAAATTCTCCCTACTGGAGTGATATATCTTATAGCTAATTATCATTTATGCAAACTTGATATCTGGATCCGTGATATCCTTAATTGTCATTGCTCTTTTATCAAATTTCAATCTGGTAGCCTCACTTACAATTTGGTTTTTGACAGATTTTAGAGTAGGCATCCCACCGGTTGAGTGTAATCTGGTTACTGCCCTAATGGCATCCTTAGTGATCTTAAATGGCTTGTTCAACCACATGAAGTTGTCATGCATTCTACTCAAAATATACCAGACCCATTCATCTTCTAGAAAATAGGGGAAATGAATTCACTGTGCAAAATTTTTGTCTCAGATAGCCTTATACTGAGGTTTGAGATCAAAAGAGTCGTCTATTAATTCTTTATGGTAAATATCCATTAGTTTGGAGAATTCCTCAATGTTTGCATGAATATATTCCCTAATGTCTTCAACATGTAAAACCCCATGCAGAGTGCTGGAAAATACACCTAAAGGATCCACTTCTAAAGATTTGTAGGGATGTTTCTTAAATTTAGGGCAAGGCCTATCAGAAATCTTTACAACATTTGGAGTACCCATCTTCAAAGATTTACAGAGAGATATTTAGCAATAGAAAATACCTTTTGCGTTTCTAGGGTTCGCTGAATGAGCTGAAGAGATCACCAACTGATTTGAATTCTACAATTGATCCTTGAGAGAGATGAGGCAAGTTTGTTCGCAGAGCTCTTCTTGTCTATTTCACTAATGCAGATGTGCAAATGAAGAGAAAATAAACTCTTTTAACACTTAGCAAACCCTATTTTCACATTGCAATAAATGTGCAACTCAAGTCATTCTGGTTGCCTTGTTTTCCTTGTTCTGAAAGAGATCTTTTCTGGATCACTGAGATATCCTTCAAGTTATTCTTGGTGATTATTAACAATCTATCTTTCTTTCCTCAACCATTTAATCTATTCACAGATCAAGATATCACAAGTTTTGAATCAAGCTGGATCTGACTGTGAGAATCCTGTTTTTACCGGATGACTGTTGAACCAGATCAGTCTTGGTAGATTAGACTCTTCAAATCTTCTTGCGGATCTTTCATATCCTAACCAAACCTACTTTAGATGTTTCTCTAAGAATCCTTTAATCTACAACTTCCCATGTGCCAATTTCAAGTACCAATTAACTGGCTGGGGGAATTGGTTTTTATTAGTGACTCCCCTTGAGCCAGAGCTCATCTATTCAATTTCTAAAAAGATTATTAGCACCAAATTTTGGTGTGGATCCATCCCCAACATTCTCTATGCTTCTCTTTACCCAAATCTTATTCATCTCCCTTTGAATTTCATCCATGCTCACTTTTCCTTTTCCTTTGTCTTGGTTATGATTATGTTGTTCCGGACCCCTTTTATCTTGATTCTTATTTCTACAGAATTTGGCAATATGACTGGATCTATTGTAATTGTAGCAAACAACATTTCTTTGCATATTTGACTGATATCCTCTTGATCTACATTGATTAGCCATATGTCCCATTCTATTGCATGCAAAGCATCTACCATTGAATGAACTATTTATTTGCAAGTTTCTACACTCATGGGATTTGTGACCATACCTTTAGCAATTAAAGCATTGTCCAGAGAAGGATGTATTAGTCTGATTCATTCTTCTTCTACACTAATTTTCTTTATGACCAAAGTTATTGCAGTTGTTGTAGTATCCATTGAAAGATGGATATCTTTGAGCATTTGGTTGCCTTACCGGAGGTCTTCTAGGCATGTTTCTTAGATTTTTGATATGGAGTTCTTCTGACCAGATCTGGAGCTTTCACCTTTTTCATACCCCAAGCCTTGCTTGTCATCTACCCTCTTTTCACTTTGAAGAAGAACTTCAAGTTGAGCAGAGCTTATCTTGAATTTCTCTTTGTATTCATTTGTTGTTTGAAGATCCCTTTTAAGAGTGTCAATTTGATTCTCAAGTTGTTCTTCATGGTCTCTAGATTCTTCAAGATCATATTCTAGATGCCTAATTATTCTATCCATTTTGTGGTAGTCTTCGTACTTCTCCTTGAGAGATTGTCTTAGATCATCTTTAGTCTTTCTTTTCTCTTCAATTTCTTGGGTGAATTTCATAACTCCTAATTCCATTTCATGTCTTACCATAATGATCTCTTTTGATAACTTTTCACATAACTTGGTTTTATCATTCAGATCTTCATTTGTATCATTGGCTTCACCTTGATTTGCCAATTGTTGAAGTAGGTCCTTTCTCTTTTTCATAGAAATACTCAGTTTCCCTTTTAGTTCATTTATGAAGTCATCAACCTGTTTGAGTCTTTCCTTCAATTCATTGACTTCAGATTTAGATTGCTCAAGATCATCTAGGGTAGACTAAAGTTGTTCCCTCATACCATACATATCCATTTGAGTTCCCAGATCTTCCTCAAGCTATTAGTCTCTGTTTGGAGGAACTTGGCTCTGATACCAATTGTTGATAACTGAGGGGGGGGTGAATCAGTTATCTTAATTATTTCATCTTTCTGAACTTCCTTAATGATTAATGCAGCATCAAATCAAATAAGCAAACATAACCATAAAATAGAAATAGCATTAATACATATGACACAATGATTTTGACATGGGAAACTTTGTTAGGGGAAAAACCATAGGGTGATTAACCCAAGATTGTATTCTCTGTTAGAAGAATAAGATAGTACAAAATGGCACTTGCCAGTTAGGGCTTACTACCTGAGCACACTGTTCACAAGAGGCTCACTGCCTACAATAGATTGTACAAAGAAACTAGATACTTGAACTAATAAGAAGCATCCATACATGCTGAGGTTTAGTTTTGGTTAAGCTCAATATACTGATCTACTGCACTTCATTCCTCCTCTTCTTTGATGCTGCTGTCCTGTCACATATCAGACCTGCAGTACTGCTGTTACTCTGCTTATCTGCTTTTCTTTGCAACAACACAATTCATAACCCACACTTCATATCTAAATCCATCTGGTATATATATCCACACCAAGGATTTCATACACTTTTGAGTTGGCATCTGGAATAGTCAATATTTTCCCAAACTCTAGTCTGTCAGCTGAATCCTTGCTTACCAAGTGATGCGAATCAAGGAGATACTTATAGAAGTCATCTAACATGTCAGCCAATCATGGATGATACCTTAAGAACCTTGATCATCATCAATATCTCATCCGGAATAATTTTGATGCTCTGTTGATCAGTTCTTCCTCTGTCTACTTTGCCAAACCGGACCTCAATACTTAGATGCTCATATCTCTTCACTCTTCCATCACCAGAGGCTCAATCCTTGGAATCTATCAGCCAAGGTATTCCTCTTGACTTTCCCAAGTCTGCACTTTACAAAGATACTTCCTCTAAGAGATCCAGACCTGACTGTCAAACCTTGCTGCATGCTCTGTTCTTGCTTACCAGACCACAACATTCTTCAATCTAGCTTCCAGTATAGGCACAACATGTCTTGCGGATGTGTGGGATGAACTTTGTTAACATCAATGACAACAATCATGAAGCCACACAGTGTCTCTTGCCAACACTAAGTCCAATAATCTGGTAGAAGATTGTTCCTTACTTTTGAATGTGACTCTACTCTGCTTACCCAACTAACATTCTTTACACAAACTGTTAGTAGGTTTCATCAATCTTGGAAGATCTCTTATAGCCTGAGTGTTGCTTATCTTGATGATATTATCAAAATTCACATGACACATTCTTCTATGCCACAACCAACTCTGATAAATTTGAACAAATAAACAACTTTTGCCAGTACCAACCAAGTGGAAGATGTTACCTTTTGTTTGCGCACTCGATGCAACCTTTGTTCCACAACTTTCAACATACAGTACGTCACTAGTTTTGTTTTTTCCATCAAAAGAAATAGTTCTTCTGCCTCTAATTCTACCAACAGAATTATCACTGAATTTTACAACTCCTCCTTCATATATTTCTAAATCTATGAACTTATTTTTATCACCAGTCATATGGTGGGAGCATCCACTATCAATGACCCAATCATCATTTTCTTCAACTTGGGCAGCTAGAGCTCTTTCTATCATTTTATGATTGACAAATTTAGAGGGCATTGGATCTTCTTCCTTGATGGCAATAAACACCCAGTCACCTCTGGATTTGTTTCCTATCTCTGATTCATCATATGTTACTCCTTCATCATCATCATCTTCATGAACATAGTAATATTTCTTTTGAACCCTTGATCTGTTTGGATTTGTCTTTGAAAATCTTTCCAGATACCTTGAGGCAAAATGACCAATCTTGTTACAGTTGAAACATTTGAAGGGTAATTTTCCTTCATATTTACCAGATCCTCTTGGCAGTCTTTTTGTAATAAGGACTTCAAGTTGAGAAGCTTCTGCTTCATCTTCTTCTAGGTCTTTTCTTTCTTTTTCATACCATGATAGTTTCATTAAGGAGCTTTCTCCTGAATCATACCTTTGTTTGCCTTTTATGGAGGCACTAGCTTTGAATGCATATTCAGTCTTGGGGGGTGCATCTCCAAACTTGGCCAATTCAAATGCAGCTAATTTTCCAACCAATTGATCTCTTGTGATATTTGAAAAGGATCTGAATTCTTCAATAGCAACAACCTTGTGTTTGTAAGTAGGAGGTAGGGATCTGAGAACCTTGGCAACAATCTCATCCTCATCCAAGATTCCACCTACACACCTAATGCTACAAACAAGCTCATTTACTTTTGGCATAAATGTAGTGATATTCTCATCTTCATTCATCTTTAGGTTTTTGAATTTTCCTTTCAGATTCTGTAGCTTGGCACACTTAACATATTTGTCTCCTTCATGCAGAAGTTCCAGTTTTTCCCAAATCTCATATGCAGTTTTTAAATCTATAACATTTGTTAGCTTTGAATCATATAAGGCACTTAATAAAGCTTCTTTAGCTTGAAGATTGTCTTTAGCATCTTTGATTTCATCTACAGTTGATGGGCCATTCTTTGGAGGAACATACGTCTTTGAAGTTATGGTCCAATATTGCATTCCCATACATTGCAAGTGACATTCCATGCGGCTTTTCCAAAGAGTGTAATTAGTTCCATCAAACCTCAGACTATCCTTCTTGTAGGAAGACATCTTGGATCTCCTCAAGTGGTTAAGCTCTTTTAGAGGAACTTAGCTCTTATACCAATTGTTGATTTAAGACAAACAACTAAGAGGGGGGTGAATCAGTTGTCCCAAAACTTTCTTTTCTTAAGCACTTAAATCCTTCTTGTAATTCAACAGCATAATAATAAATCAATCATGGAAGTACAATGCAATAATTCAAGAGAAGAAACACATTAACTGATATGACACAAAGATTTTAATGTGGAAAACCTAATTAAGGGAAACACCATAGAGTGACTAACCCAAGATTGTATTCTTTGTTAAAAGAATAGGAAGAACAAAATGGCACATGCCAATTAGGGCACACTGCTCACAAGAGGCCCACTGCCTACAGGAGACACACTGTCTACAGAATAATAAATATTACATACTTGAACTAAAGATTAGCATCTTCACCATGCTTGAGTTAGTTTCATTTAAGCCCAACACTTCTGCTCTACTTTTCGCTCTTCTCCTCTACCACTTCCTCATCTTCACATCAATACTTTGAAATGACTTCACAACTCTTATTTAT